>CM045766.1:35450721-36148818 GCA_025200525.1 Camellia lanceoleosa
GTAGGCAAAAACTTGTAAATAAAACATGCTTTTGATTTTCTTGTGGTGGTTGCGGTCGTCCGGCCAGTTTCGATGCGTATGTGTTGAAGATGTCAAAGATCACCTTACAACACTTTCAGCGGAGTGGGAAATATTTGGTGAAGCGGAATCATCTCCTTGACGAATCCTACCACCTTCCAAAGTCAATTCAGCACCAGGAATTGTTCTGGGTGAGGAAATACATCGACTAACATTATCCATAACTCTTACCCAGTAGCAGTAGTACTAGCACATGTAATTAGAGCTTATATCCTCCTCCATAGAATTGACCAACCATGTCATAACCATGGGTTTTTGACGTCTGGCCCATCGACAGCCGAGATCGTGGCCGAACCTTCTTGTCACCGGTGATGTGTCGATCTTTTCCTTGCCAGCGGATATACATCGGGACGATTGTGACGGCGGAGAAAATTATCACCATTTAGGCGGATGGTGAGGTGATTTGGACAGAGTGAGGATTAGACGTTTTCATAGATAAGCGTGGCGGGGGTTGAAGTGGTTTGAGACGTGACCGGAAATATGGTTATATAGCGGTTTAGAAATTTTAGCGTATTTTTTGTTGCTCGATGCAACTTAAAAATATGAAAAGAAGAACTCCAGAAAATATGAGAAGAAGGAATATATTGCTTGTTATATTCAAAACTTCTTATCTTGTGAAGAAGAAAACTACACTCCTTATATAGGAGAGAACAAAACTACTATTTGTGCCACTAGATCCTTATCACCACTAAGAGATACTATCACCACTAAGAGCCACTACCTATCTCCTTTACATAATATATACATCCATTATAGCCACTATCTAGATCACTAACATAGATATTATATGAACATTATCATAACCCACCTAACGATGACCCACTAACATATTATATCTTGCATACATGATATGTCCACTAACTGTATCAATAATGATTTCCGGTAGAAACCATTATTGAGAGTTGACCTTTCGATTATAGTACGGGGTTGTAATGTTAACAATTTCATGTCCATGGCCCTCAAACTTACATCATATTGATACCATGATATTGTAGACATTCTATTTACTCCCCAGACAACAAAAGTAGTAGAAGGAGTGATATTTGCATGCTCTATGTTACAACATCCCCCTTACCATAGAAAAGTTGTAAAAATCGATCAAGAATACTGAAGTAGCATGGGGAATGTGGCTAGCGATTCAACTTGAGTGTAACCGTTTTTCTTTTTTAAAACCTAAGAAGAGTTGTAAATTCAATCCGAATAAAATTAGCATAGGATGTAGCCAGCATTCAGTGGTGTTTACCTACTTTTCTAGCTGAATAAAAATGATTGTCTCTTGGGTCTTCTTTTCCCTCTTGTTTATGGCATTTAATGGCTATTAGATGTTCTAAGGAATTAGCCTTTTCTATGTTTTGTGGTGTGTAGAGGTCCAAATGTAAGCATTGGAGAAATGGATACTGCAAACATTTAGTTGGAGATGATGGAGATTACTATGAGTAAAGAACAACACAAAGCAAATGTAGGACCCAAAGGAATAGGTTGGTGAATATATGATCCAAATGAGGGAGAGGAGCCTTCCTTTTATAAGCAGAGGAACATTGAGGTAAAGTTACTTTAAAAAAAAAAAAAAAAAAAAAAAAAAAAAACAGAGATTGAGATAAAGTTGAAGTCCTTTAGTATTTAAGTAGGCCTTGTGTTGCAATTGAAATAGAAATTATTTGTGATCAAGTTAGGGATTCTTCTCTATGATAATCTGATGAGGGATCTTATGATGTCAATGATATCAAGATAAGTGCCTGTTGTCAATTGGTTGAGGTGGCGACATCATCCACACCATGATTAGACTTTGCTCTTAGCCACTAAGCCACATGATTCCCAATTCTCAAAATGGATCATGACACTACTCGAGACCACACCCCGAACACAATATTGGCCATGAAACTATCTGAAAATCACACTATGGCTTCATACCAAGCTGCGCTAGCCCCCCAAGTCTTGCTAGTCAATTGTGGCAAACATCAGTTTGGGTGTATGAGAGGTGAGGAGGAGGTTCTAATCTAGCAGGAGATCCTCACTCTCCTGAAAGATAGGAGAAAGTGGCCCCTACCGAAGGGTCTCTCTTTTTGAGGTTAAGAGGCAAGACAAATGTTTTTGTTTTTGTCCTGCAACGGTACCGTTGGAGATGTGGACGCTCTTTCCAGAAAACCTCACCCCTAAAACATATGACAACCCCTAGTCCTGCATCAGTTCTATAAAATGGCACAGAAACTGACTCGTGTTAGCGCCCGCTTTCCTTCAGCTAGCTCCGCTTGAAATCAATCCATCTTTTTTTCTTCTAATAGATACTAGTCATATAATTGATCTTTAGGATTTTTTGAATTGTGTGGTTCAGTTCAGGTTATTTTACCAGGTTGGCGAATTCAAACCTGAATTCCAACATCAGTTAACATAACTAAACAATGTATTTCACCGATTAAACCAATTTGCATATGAAGTTTCAGTTTTACAAATCAAACCTGAATTTCGTTTCCCCAAAATTCAACATAAATAGTGAATATCAGAACAAAACAATTTTAGAATTCTAATTTGATAATCATACTTCATAAAAACTACCAACAAAAAATTCCATTCTAAGGATGAAAAAAGCACACCTTGTGTCTAAATTTCTCATCTGCTTCTCATTTGCTCTCCATATATTGCCCTTTAGTTTAATCATCAGCTTTCCCTCTTTGATTTCTTCATGGAAGGCACTGCCAAACCTGACTATGCCACCTACCTGAAGATCTCCACGAATGACTATGATTCCACCATTGATGGACTAGAAATAGTGCATTGCAGACAGTCGTTGTCCAATGAGGAAAAGCAGAGGGAAGTGATAGCAGAGAATACTGGGGAGGGGAGAGAGAGAGAGATTCATGAGTAGGATAAGTTTTACAGTATGGTATGACAATCTGGCAAACTTTATGTATAATCATGCACTAATGCATTAAATAATAGATTTGAAATGGGTAAATGAGATTTCTATTGGTTTGATTCACTCTATTCTTCCAAAATACAAAAGCAGGATACCCAACCAAAACTGATAAAAACCCTATCGGTTGGTCGGCTATTTTACACCCCTCACTTCACCTACAGCATCTCAACACGCCCTAATAATACGTGGCAGTTCGAGTACATAGAATAAAATGGGTTATCTTAAGAAACTGATCAACCACCAGCTTAATTGAATCGTGCTAAGGTGCTATGCCTAGAGTAAAGCGTAGAGCCCAAAAACATACTCACATGATGACAATTAACAATTGCAATTGGGAAGTCACTATCTTGTGACTGGCCCGTCAGCTAACTGGATGAGTGTGACACCCTATTGCTCGTCTGTCCAACATCCCTCCATATACTAGGCCTATAACATTTGTCTTCCAAGAAGAGAACAACTTTATCTTGCCTAAGATGGATTATACCCCTTCCTGTAGCTCTTGGATTAGAAAATTTCTATCTTCCCCCATATTTGATTCTACTTGAGTTTGGAAAAGATTCTGTGAATAAACACCTTTAATAGCATCAGATTCAATTACCATCAACCATAAAGTATTAAATCATTCTACAACTCAATGCATTTGCACCTTGCTTGGTTTTGTGAACTATTCTCATGCTTAAGGACAAAATTGTAGCTACAATGCTTGCACCACAACATAAAATTCCACATTAATACAATTTCCTTGCATCGTTAACTTCTTGCTTAAAATGCAATAGGTTTATTCCGTTAGCTAAGATTCTACCAAACTGACTTGAAACATCACATTCCACTTCAGAAGTGCTCAGTTGAAATCCTCCCCTTGCAGGCAGGAAATGGAATCTCTACATCATAATCAATGACTGTAAAAGAGCCACATTAATACATCAGTATTTTAAAACTCATAATGATGTGGCAATTTATAGACTCTGAATTTTGAATTTTGATGATGTTCCTAGAAATAGACCTAGGTGGTGGCCTCTCTTCTTCCTCATGGAATGAGTTTATCTCTACTTTTTGGACATTGGAAACCTTGTATATCATATCCTAAACTGAATCGTAGCTCCTTTTGCAAGTTTTGCACTTCCCACGCATAAGGGCTGCAGCTTGCTGGGTCAAATCTACTAAAAAGTGTTAATTTTGTCAAGCTGCCCTCTCCTTGACTTGAAGTATAAAAGCAGTTTCTAAGGGCTTGAAACTTACTTTAATGTAAAAAAGCAACAAAAAGAGAGAAAAATAGAAAAAAATGAACACAGTAGAGTATTAAGAAAGAGGGCTTGATAATTCACCGAAGCAAGCATCAATAGCAGTAGATGAACAAAAATCCCGAAGTGGCTGTTTTTCTGGCAATCTCTATACATATTAACAATTGAGTACCAAATCCTTATTTTGTCACCCTTATGAATACCATTAAATCCATGATTACAGTTGCAAAATCCTTTTCCGTTAATCCTATACAGTAAAAGCATATTAAAACACTCACTTAAATCATCAAACAGAACTCTAATGCTCTCTAAGATTAAGAATAAGATAAATAAATTGGTCGGGTCCTGGAACTCCTCTTTTAACTCTGGCGTTGCTAAACTTTTTATCGATTCTTCTCACGAGCTGTATCACATAAGTAAACATACATAACAACATTAATCACATTCTAGCCCAAAACAAATCCATATTTGGAAATATAAGTTTACATACATAAGTTTGCACCACAATTTAATTTCAATAAAAATGCCTTAACCACCTCAACAACACATTTTCTAAATTAACCTAAATTCATTTCAATTGCAAAAAATTAAGTTAGTTACCAAATATGAGATCATGCCTTGCACATAAAATTAAATTTACACAATGTCTAGGACTCTAGCATATACACAAATTTCTAACTCATCCTAGCAACTAAAATTTAACATGCTCAACATAAAATATAAGAACAAATTTATGCACTTATATATTTATAGCATGTGAACTTATAAAACAAAATGAAGTTTTTGGGGTGTGAAAACCTTACTGAAGCAAGTCTTTAATAATAGAGATGAAAAGAGTGCAAGAGCTTACAAGCTTGCACTCATCAATAACGCCCTCAATGTCGATGATGCAACCTTTTATCATTTGTGTAGTTACTAGTAACAGTCAAACCATTCAAACTTACGTTCACCTAGTTTATTTTTTATATTGCTACTTCTTGTTTAATGGTTAAGACTTGGCCTAATAACCTTGAGGTTATGGGTTTCAAGTCTTGGGACAAAGTGATGTTATACCAAAGGTTAGGTGTGTACTTAATCTTTTCTCTCCCAAACACACATTAATGTGTACTAATTTGGCATTTTTTTTCCCCCTTGTTTGTTATATTTTTGTCTTATTTATCTCAGATTCTCAGTTTTGTTCTGTGTGTGTGTGTGTGTGTGTTGGTTTTTCTTTGGGGGGGGTGTAAGTGAGCAATTTGATTACCAAAAAAGAGAGATGTAATGAGGCTTGGGACATGACCCTAAGTGTCCGTAAAAAATAAACCTTCGCGGCAACACAACTCTTGGGCAACATAAAAACAAGATCTAACCAAACAAAGAAAGTAAAACCCTTACAGCTCAAGGGACTAGGCCAAAGCATGAAAACCAAAATATAAACAAACAAACCGCACCCATCCAAAACACTTCTTCTCACGATCCAGAGGCTCAGTAGTAGGCATATATAACTCAAGAACTATACAATAAATAAATAGAACCATTAACCCACATCTCGTTATATCAATTAGAGTATACACTCTTCCTAGAAGGCTTTGGGCATGACTTCCTTTCCCTTGCAATTTGTTTGGTTGAGTTTTTATAATTTGCATTTAAAACTTTTTCATAAAATTACAAATTAGTATGACCAAAAAAAAAAAAAAAAAAACACCGAACTAGTTTATTTTTGAATTTTTAAAATTATTTTAAGCCCCAAAAAGAAAACTATATGAAAATAATGATTTTTTTTTTTTTCCCTTTCACTAAACTAGGTTTTGTAAACTTTCAAAAATAGATTAAAACTCAACCAAACATTAAATTTGAATCTCTCTTTAAGTTTCCTTTTGTTCTTATCTCTAAAAGGAGTGGCATCCATAATCCTTTTAGTTTCATCCTTTGCTTCTTTTATATATATATATATTTTTTATTAGCAATAAAAGGAGTGTTTTGAGGCTAGAGGGCCATCTATCTCTCCCCAAAGCTTGTATTTTGTAGTTCTTGTGTGCTAAATAAAATTTTGTCTTTGTATTCTCCTCAGGGATCTTGTTTTCGCCTTTGTGATTGTAGTTCCTTTTGTGGCTGCTTATTTGGTATTAGAGCCGTGGAAGCTTTAACATTTGTTTTTCTAGTTTTTCCAACTTCAAGTTATAATCCATCACCTTTTTCTACTCTTGGACTTAACACAGAAATAGTATGCTCTGTGATTGTCGCTATTTGTGGATCATATCATCTTTAGCATTTTCCTTATAAGAAATACTCACATCTTTCCTCTATTTTTTTCCTTTATGTTCTGTTTGGTTGGGGGATTTGAAGAGGGAAAGGGAAAGGGAAAATTTGTGTGAAATTAGGTGAAATGTAGGTATATTTTATTTACATTTCACCTACCTTTTCCCTTTCTATTTCCATTTCCAATTCCAAATCTCTTCCCAAGTCTCCCAACCAAACACAACATTACTCTTCATCTCAACCCCTGGAATCTCATTTGGAACACATGTTGATAACACATCAAAAATATTTGATGAAGTTGGATAAGTGGACGTAGAGGTCACACCTCAAGCTTTTTCTTTGGGCAAGAATGCATGACATCCTTAACATATCTCTTTTTGGCTTTCCGCCATTTCTTGGGTTTTGTTTCCTTTATCCTTTTTAATTAACCATTCTTGTTTGGTTGAGGAACTAGAAACCATGAGCTTTGGTTAATGACTCAAAGCTTTTGCACTCATCACATTTTTGGGGTTTTCTTGACACTTCAACTCTAATTTCATAAGGGTCATGACCTAAATTAAGTATGAAGGAATTTGGAATCTCCTTATTTGCTTAAATTTCAATACACACGCTTTGGAAAAATAAGCCTACAATGGGATCGAGTATCTTGCCAATCACATTCGCCACATAGCTGAAACCATCTTCTATCCAAAGCTTAAATGGAACATCAAAAAACTTCCCGCAAACTAGCACACTAGAGAGTTCACTCCTAAATAATTTCGTACCAGGGTGACATCTTTTTACAATTGCATACATTTCAACTTCCACAATTCATGTTTGTCTTATTATATCATGTTAAGTAGCTTCCAAACATTTTCTATTATAAGAATTGGTTGGTCTTATAGTTCTTGCATGTCACCCATGGCGTTGTGATATGCATTATCAAATTTCTCTCATTAATGATTTGACTATAGATAACAAAATGGTACCCTTTTAAAATCTATGGGGCTGTGACATTCATTATTTTTAATTAATGTATGTTTTTGTTAAGTTATATTTCATCTATTTGATTGTAGTCTTATATATTCAAAACCTCTTAATCGAAAGCTGTTCTCTACTCTTAAAACATTTATTCTCATGTAATCTTGTCTTCAACATGTCTAGCCACTTCATTCATTAATTGCAAAGAAAACATTCAATAAGCTTGTAACAGTTTCATTTAACCCAAAGATTCACATGCTTGGAGAGTGAACTTTTGGTTGCAATATGTGTATATATAATATATTACTCAGATATCTACAACATACCCATTTATGTACATATGTATTTACTCATGAAAAAAGTAGTGATTTACAAACAGAATTTATAACTAGAATTTATAACTAGAAATTCACTAGTAGAACATGGCATGTTAGTTTCTAATTATTTCATAACAAATATCCATCATCATTGTTATTATTTTCTGAAGTAATAGTGCCGTGTTATTCTAGTTAGAAATTCTTTTTATGAAGCATTCCCAGTGAAATAAATCACTGTATTTGCTTTGGCCCACTACCTTGTTGTACAAGACTTATTTGACACACTCCAACGTCTTTAAAAATATGAAACATACAGTCACTTCCAGAAAACACCTAGATGTTATATCCATATAGTTTCCTGAATACTTCACTCTCCTTCTGCGAAGTCCAAGTGATTAAACTCTTGATATTGGATTATAGAATTCCATTGGTTGGTGTTGAAGTTGTTACCTTGATTTGGTTTGTAATACATAAATTCGATTGATTACATTGTCCTCCATTGATCATCTCTGTCGATTACCTTCTTGGGTTGGATGAAATTCTCATCTGAGTTCCTTCGATGGGCTGCTTTCTCTTATGTCCATTGATCGAGCTGTTGTGAGTGGGGCCCGAGTATTGTGAATAGTTTACGAATAGCCTTCCTGGTGAAGTAGAGGTTTGCTAGCTTCAAAGCTTATGCTAAGCGTGTCCATGGAAGACCCAATGATTAATGGTAACACCGGGCAATCTCTGTCTGAAATTCTCGACCATTTCAAGTTTGGCATTTGTACTTGTAGAGCATGGTTCTTCACAAAAGTGGTTCATTTGTATAACCAAATTGATCTTCCAAACTGTTCCTTATCTTGTTTTCTGTTGAACTTGGCGAGTACCCAATCATCGAAGCTGAGAAGAAAAGCATTCGATCAATCTCTGCTTAGTGTAAAAAATAGAAAAATTATCAATATTCTTGTGTTGGTATTGAGTTGATATATGAAATGTGTTTGTATTACGCATGTGTTATTGGAAACTCATGAGAAGAGGAGATGCTTAGAGCTTGTTGTAGACTATGCCAATGCAAGAAGTGGCATGAAAGGTTAAGCCCTTATGTTGGATCCAGTGATTCATAAAAACATCCACTTCTTGTTAGCACTCCATTTGTTTGAGCTGGTGTTTGGCATAACGGAAAACGAAAGTCAATGCAAAATGTTTCCGTGGTCAATGGAAAAGAAGCCTATTTGGGCGGAAAACGTTTTCTAGACTAACGTCATACCAGTGGCACTGCACTACCACCGCTACCATCACCTTCACCACCACCTTCACCACCACCATCACCATTGCAGCCACCACCGCCGCCCCACCATCACCACCAATACAACCATTAGTACATTAGAGCTTGTTGTAGACTATGCCAATGCAAGAAGTGGCATGAAAGGTTAAGCCCTCATGTTGGATCCAGTGATTCATAAGAACATCCACTTCTTGTTGACACTCCATTTGTTTGCGCTGGTGTTTGGCATAATGGAAAACGAAAGTTAATGGAAAATGTTTACGTGGTCAAAGGAAAGAAGCCTATTTGGGCGGAAAACATTTCTGGACTAACATCGTGCATTGGCCTTTGCACTATCACCGCTACCATCACCTTCACCACCACCATCACCCACCTTGTGGCCTGCCAGCCCACCACCACCACTAATACAATCATTAGTACATTAGTTTCAGGATGCACCAAACATAGGAAAGTGTTTTTCTGAAAGTTTTCACTGAAGCAAATGGAGCGTTAATGAAAGCTAGATATCATGCAAAACAACTTACCCTTATGCATCCTTTTTGGTTGGAGGTCAACATCGTTGCTTAGCAATTTGTACTCTGCATGTTCGATCCGTCTTGATTCCTCTTGGGCGTCCTCTATAGAACACTAGAGCTTTTTTCACTCCAATTATCCTTGCTCCACATGAACTGCGGTGGTTTATTAGTTCCCATAGCCTTCCAATAACACAGAAGCTGCCATCCTATTAGGCCTCACTCCGTGGGTACTTCCTATCCCTTGGGGTGAAGATGTAGCATTCCTCCTCACCAAACAAAGCTTTCCCTGTTTAAAAAAGAAACAAAAAAAAAAAAAAAATAATAGTTCTTTTTCGCTTGGTAAGTTAGACCATCAAAAGAATAAAAGAAGATTTCAAGAACAAAGCATTGGGTGCAGCAACACAGACTTGGTAGCTCCCAAGGGTTACACTTGAGATCTACTTCAGCAGTAATAGCTGCTGGCAGTGAAGTTGCAGTTGCTTTGTTTCTCAAATAGTGCGATGAACTCCTCGTTAGTTGGGTGGAACCTAAAACCAGGTGGAAGTTGAATATTTGAGTTGGTTTTTTCTCCATGGAAGAGGGCTTTGTTCTTTTTGTTGATGGATGAACCTAGGATGAATTAACTACCGATATTATCAAGTGCGGTTGATGTGAATTAGAAACAGTGTGCTGGTTATATTATATATGGTGTACTCTCATACAGATTAGGGCATTGATGTTGTCTAATAAAATAGGATTAAATCAATTACATGTGGGTGGTTCTATGAAATTGAAAGGAAAGCAACCCTTTATCTTAACTAGTGACTTATTTGTGTGGACAATGATGGGTCTTTGTATATACCATACTTAGAAGTGTGAGATAGTATTGTAGCCTCTTGCTAGAATTTTGACCAGTATAATGATTGTGGAGATTCAATATGAAGTCTGCTAATTGAATGGCTTGGATCATCTAAGTATAACCAATCTATGACTGATTTTGAGTTGGCGCAGCATGGAAGTAATGTGTGAAATTTGATAACGTGGTTAGGTTGCATTATGCTTCCATAAATATAAAATTGAATGGCTTGAATTGTGACAAGTATAATGAACCCAGCTCTTTGTGACGTTTATTTAGCCATGATTTTGTTTTTGTGGGAAATATTTTTCAGTTGGATAGAAGTACCATGTTTGTTTTTCAGAGCCTATCAGAAATTTGATGGCTAGCCTTGATTTATTCTCGTTTGTTACACGTATGAACTGGTTGATCAAACATCTTCCTGAGAGAACTAGGAGTTATTTTCTGCATTCTTTGGTCAAACATCCATGAAAAAGCTGGCATTGAGGCGGAAGTTTCCAAGCCAACATGGCTAGCCTGTTGGTCAAGAGTCTCTATACCTCGCTAGGATGTTCGAGGTTTGACTCTTCTAACATTTTGTAGGTCATATTTTTGTTATATTTGTTTGGAGTTTTCTGGTATCTGTTTGGTTTGATGAGCTTGTTGTATGATTTTGGCTACATGTTAGACTTTATTTGTACTTTTCTTGTTATTTATCTCCTCCTTCCTATTGACCAAAAATAAAAAAAGAAAAGAGTTTCTGTTGGTATTGATTTGATGCAAAATGATAGATATATAAAAAGAAGATGGCTTCAATTAGTCTCGGCAATATCTTTTATTTGTAAAATATTTCAAAATCAAGCTTCAAAATAATTTGCTTTAAATTCAATTATTGGATTCATCAGAATAAGATTTTCAGAGCATAAGGAGAAAATTAAATCACTTTATAATTATTATTATTGTTATTTGTTATATATGTATTTTCTCCGTGCTAAATGCGAATAAAATATAATGAATAGAAAATTAAAGTTAATTAAAAGTGAGGAGTCGAGACCCGAATTAACCTCCAGTTTGATTACGAAAATAAGGAAACTATTAAACATAAATATTTTCTTTATATTAAAAAAAAAAAAAAAAAAAAAAAAAACTTGTACAGAATCTCGTAGCCGTCATTTTGTTGTTTTTCAATGGACGAATATTATTTTATACATATAAAAAAATTCAATATATAAATTATTATGTTTTTTTGTTTGTACAAGGTTGCCGTACAGATGCTGCCCTTTGGCTCCATCCGTGCCATGTCATGACTTAAGCCAAGTTTGGCAACATCAAAATAATCTATCTTTTATCTTTTTCATCACATCACCTCTACTTTTTCTCGCACATCTTTTCGTAAAAAGACAAAAAGTACACTTATTTAGGTCATCCCAAACAATCCTTTAGCTTTGTCCGTATAAAATTCCAAAAGCAAGAACCCTCTGAAAAACTTGCTATGAAGTTAAACCGGAGAAAAACAACTCCTTTGAAAACTACAAAATCTTTTGATACCCAAGGTTGCATGCAGATGAAATGAACCGTGTGAGGTCATTATGTTTAAGGTTAAAAGAACTGAGCCGTTAATAAACAATATAACTCAGCTTGTTTAAAGTTAATTTGAGTTGGACTCATTTGTTAAATAAATAATTTCAAATCAAATTTTTAGACTTGTTTAGTATTGAGTCGAGATTGAGTAGACTCAAACTCGATTAAGCTTGTGAATATAGTTACTTAAATTAATATTTATTTTTAATGATATATAAAATATATTTTATTTGTCTATTTATGTTTGATATTTGTACAAATTTAAATATTTGATTGATAAAATTTATTATTAATATGCTATTTCTTTTGGGTGCTCACAATTATTATTTTTTTGTTTTTTTTTTTTTTTTTTCTTAATGTGCATTATAGTTTAGTGTTCTTTTATTTTAAAAAATAAAAATAAAAATTCTTTTCGAACTTGAGTTTGGTTGTTTTATATAATCAAGTAGACTTGAATTGATTTCAATCCCGACCCCGGGTTTTTTAAGTTTGTTGAGCTCATCTTGAGCATGAGTAATCACATTTTTAGTAAGCAAAGCTCGAATATTTCAAAATATATCTCGATTCAATTTGACTTGACTCGGTTCACTTAGACAAGCGTGTTGTGAGATTATTCATACCGATGCTTCCATGTCATGTTACGTAGATATGTACGTGAATCCTAAGGAGGTTTTGTTTGGGAGTTTGGAAAAGATATGGATATTCTTTGGGGGCTCGAAATCTTGGCACTAGCGAGTTTTGTATTGACAAAACACAGCCATTTTACTAGTAATGATGAAAATGTTTTGAGGTTGGTTTGACAAGGTTAGTGTGTTAGGTCTTGTTTGGTGCAAGTTAGGATATGTTTTTCGAGTTTGTTAGTATTTGGTGCAATTTTGCTAATAAATTGTGAGGTAAAAAATATTTTAAAAAGCTAAAAAAAGAAAAACTTGAAGCGGAGTAGGGATTGTTTTTAGCTTTTGCATTTAGATTTGTAAACCAACAAATCATAGTAATTTAGCTATCTATTGTTTTACAAAATAAAGAAAAAAAAATGCCTTTAATGCATATATATTTTTTTTGGAATTACAAAAGAAATTTCAAGATTTGAGTCTTTTAACAAAATAAATTATGGGTTTTCAATTTTATCAATTTAAATCTTAATATTTTGATTTGTTTTCAATCTAAACCATTCATCTATTTTATTATGTGCAATCAATGGAAAAAAAATATTTTAGTCATTAAACTCAATATAAGAGCATCTCCAACGTTGTATATTTATTTTTACCAAATTTGAGTAAAAATTCCATCTGATCTTACGCGCTCCAACGAACTTTCATCAAAACACCAATCGATCAGGTGGATGACCAGCTGGATGTCCTGCCAATTGTCCCCGGATGGACCACCTCCTTGCAAAAATTTGTGAAAAAATTATACTAGCTAGTTGTCTGGTGGTGAAAATGACCTGTAGTTCCAGCGGCTATGAATAGTGATTTGATGCTCAATTTGATGAAAAATTTGAAAAATCCTAGGTCTGATGAAACATTTAGTCTTTGGGTTGGGCTTTGACAAAAGGTGGGTTTTTCATCAAATTTTATATTTGGTGAAACATTTGATGTTAGGTTGGAGATGGTCTAAGTATACATAAAATGTCTAAAATATTATTTTATTGAGTTTAATGACTAAAATATCATTTTATAGTTATTTTTACTTAATAAAAATAGACAAATGGTTTAGATTGAAAACAAATTAAAAGTTTAGGGTTTAAATTGACAAAATTAGAGTTTATGGTTTATTTTGATATAAGGGTCAAACTTTGTGATTTTATTTTTTTTTTTTTTTTATGGTAATGCATTAATTTATAGTTTAAATCTGGTTTCTGCTAAACCTTGCCCCAGTTTTGATATGTAATTGTGTAACCTACTGCATAAGTGATGTCAAATGGGGTTCTCACTTGCAAGGAAATCTTCTAGGCGGGCTATTACTAAGAACTATTGGTGAAAATGGATCATTAATGTTATGTCCCAGACTTATCAGTTTAGATTCTTTTTGATATTGTATTTGTATGGTAAATATTAAATGATATAGTGTGGAGTTTACATATAAATGAATCTAAGTCATAAGTTGATGTTTCTGAATAAAATTTGGGATAAAAATTATGAATTCGTATTATTACTCAAAATGGATAGGTATAGAAATTTGAACATGGTTCAGTTTTAAGGTAAATCAAGACTAAATCACTATTTACAGTTTTATGAAATTTAGAATCAAATTGAATTATGAAAATTTTGGAACTAAATCAAATCGAACTTAGAAAATGTAAGTTGCTTCGGTTTGGAACAACGGTTTTTATATACTTTGTCATTATGTACAATATAACCACAATACGCTCAAAACATAAAATTATGTCATAATTTTACAAACAATAATTGTTTAAAGGAAAATTTGGTCAAGATCCCTTCATAATAAAACGAAATTTTTTCTTGGAAAGTCCGTTGAGTGATTTAATAAATTAAATTTTAAATTCCTATCTAAAAAATAAATAAATTTTAAATTGATATAACTTTTGATTTAGACTTCGTTATTTAATAAAATTAATATTTTTAAAATTCTCTTATTAAGATTTATCAAATAAGATCCATGAAATTCTTTAAAAAAAGTAATAAAATTTTCACCGTTGAAATTAATGTTAACAATAAAATTTATAGTGAATCGAGTAAAATTTTATTATAAAATTTATATTTTATTTTGTATTGTCTTCAAGATTAAATTGATTTAATTTAGTACTTTAATGACTAAATTGACAAAATCGAAACTTGAAGAACTTAAACGAAAAGATGTTAAATTGTAAGGACTAACTGTAATTTATCCAAGTAATATCAACCTGGAAGTTTATACATGGGACTGCCCATTTTTCAATCAATCAACCCACATTAGGATTAAAAGCAACTTCTTTGAGTCTCCCGTATAATTTATTCAATAATATTGACAATCACTCATGACATTGGTGCAATTGCACACAAAACACAAATTTCAAATTCACCCCATAAATTATTACATGGCTAATAATAAAGTAAGTCCAGTTGTACCCACAAAACACAAGGTTTTGCTAGTAGCATCATCAACCCAACAAACAAGAACACACACTACAAAGAGCAAATAGCTTATTCAAATTTAGAGAATAGTCCGATAAATGTAATCATAACTAGTAGATAGTTTCCACAGATATATGAGACCACCCTGTAACCTTGGTTGGTTTCTCCAACTTCTTGATCTTCATAGAATTTGAGAAAATCATGCCTCGAAAATCACCTGTGAGGAAAAAAAAAAGCCAAATCTAAATGGTTTATAGAGAAACCAGAGAGAAGAAAAATATTAAAAAAAGAACAAACACATGTTCTCATATATATATATAGATATAGATATATATATATATATATATGTTTCTTTTTTCTTTACTTTCTTTTCTTTTGAACAGACAACATGGATGTCTCAACAACATGTGTCGTTTCATAGTTGGTTTAGTTAACAAATCTAGAGATGCCCAACAAAAGCAAAGCTAAATAGTTATTAGGTCAACCTCAAAAGAAGAAGAAAATTATTAGGAAAATCAGACGGGATAAAAATTCTAGAACAGGAACAAAGTACAAATATATTGTTATCCCCAATGGTTGTGTGTAAGTGTAAATAAATGTATAAAAAAAAATAAACAACAAAACAAAAATAATTAATCTAGAAAA
Source organism: Camellia lanceoleosa (assembly GCA_025200525.1). Classification (NCBI taxonomy): domain Eukaryota; kingdom Viridiplantae; phylum Streptophyta; class Magnoliopsida; order Ericales; family Theaceae; genus Camellia; species Camellia lanceoleosa. The sequence continues at coordinate 35,466,366 of CM045766.1, forward strand.
TAATTATAGAAATTAAATTTCGAATCAATTGTTTACAGAAATTATAAGTCGAGACTTGTGTTGGACACAATCTCTTTAAAGTAGATTTCGCCCTTGCTTCGATGCTTCGAGATTTATCGGCGTCTACTTCGCAGGATGTAACGACTAATACTTGATTTGCAGCACTACAAACACAAGTCTGACGAACCAAACAATGCTGTAACTCTCTCTTTCTTTTCTTAGAAACTAAATGATAGACAAATGCAAAAGCACATAAGGACAAACAGAAGAAAAGGAAGAAATGTTTGGAAAATTTCGATAATAAATTCTTTGGAATCACATGATATATATAGGAGAACATGTAGCTTTTTGAGCAGATGTCAACAGATAGAAAAAAAATTTGAATAAATTCAACGGTAGAAAATTTGTTTGAATGATTTGAATAGAAGCAATTTGTTTGGATGGAATTTCAACGGTATGAACCTCTTTGGGTGGATTCTAACATGTATGAACTGTTAAGGTGAAGAAAAAAATTTGGAATGATTTATTTTGAATTTTGAAACCGAAATTCAAAATTAAATAAATAAAATACAAATGCTTTTGGCTAAAAAGATAAGTAGGTCGACAAGCCCAACCACTCCAATCTCACACCACGTGCCTTGCCCAAGCCCAAGCCCAAGCCGACGACCGACCGATTGGAAGGACAGCGGCGACGCGCTCGTGTTTTTGTTTTGGGTCCAATAGGTCTAGCCCACTTTACCCATAACCTCACCCTCCCACAAACTTGGGTACCCCTTGGGGCCCATCCCAAGTATCCCAAACTAGAGTTTATATACCCATTTAAATCCTTAAGCCTTTCCAATGTAGGACAAGCACATTTCACAAATGTGTAGGAAACCCACCTAAAGCTATTTCCACGAATCCGAAAATGTGCGTTGAATTCTCATTCATCCGGAAATGGTTTTGAGCAACCAAATATATGATGTTATTCACTACGTGACATTAAGCATGAACCCAATTAGTAACGTAAAAAATAATGCTTGGGTTCTACCTTAATTAATACTCAAAGTTAGCAAAAAATAAGGTTTTTTTTTTTCAAAACCATTTCCCAACAATCCCTCACATGAATGGAATTTACGATAATGTACATGCAACAAGATACAGACAAAGAAAGAGTACATTAAGAAGATACACCACATCGAGATAGGTAGCTTTCAGGTTTGAACCTCCTCTAGTGAAAGCCTATCAAACTTACTGACTAACTCGTGGACGTGATGCTTTGAACTGTTCAGCTGTTTGTGTAAGCCAAGACAATAGACTACACATAATGTATCTGCAGACATAGTTTGGTTCTTAAGGTTGTGTTCATTTTGGCCCTGAACAACACATAATTCATGAGTGCTCTAGAGAACTTAACCTTCTCAATTCTCACAAAACCGGCCCAGTTCACACTCATAAAAGTGACTTCTTATTAAGAGTATCTTGCTATACCTTACTTAGATATCCAAGCTATAAGAATCATTAACAGAAAAGCTTATCCTACTAACACTGCAAGTATCACTCTTGTTATCATAGAAATGGGTAGGAGTAAACCTCCTTAGTGATACATGAAGTCATCCATAATTCGGTTGATCCTTTGAACCTAGATTTCGGGATCTCCAGTCAACTAGGTTGGGTTGCCATTATGGCGACTTTTAAGTAATAGGTTTTAATCTCATTCCCCTCGATAAATCGTACACTTGCTCTCTGGCTAGCCTTTTAGTCAATGGATCCGCAATATTCTCCTTTGACTTTACATATTCTATAGAAATTATTCAATGTGAAAGCAAATGCCTAACGGTATTATGTCTTCAACGAATGTGTCGAGACTTACCGTTATACATATGATTCTGTGCCCATCCTATTGTTGCTTCACTATCACAATGAATGCATATAGTTGGCACAGGTTTAGGCCGCATTGGAATGTCTTCTAAGAAATTACGAAACCATTTTGCTTCTTCTGTTTTATCTAATGCGATAAACTCAAATTCCATCGTCGACCTTACTATGAATGTCTGCTTGGAGGATTTCCAAGAGACTGTAGCATCTCCTAGGGTAAAGACGTATCCACTAGTGGATTTTGAGTCTTTAGTATCCGATATCCAATTCGCATAGCTGTACCCCTCAAGTACTGCTGGATATTTGGTATAATGTAAGCCAGAATTCTGGGTATGTCTTAGATACCTAAGTACCCTAATTATCGATTTCTAGTGATCAGACCCTGGATTACTTATGTACTTACTCAATTTGCTTACAGCTTAGGCCATATCTGGCCTAGTGCAATTCATTAAATATATTAAGCTTCCGATTATCCGAGAGTACTCTAACTGTGATATGCCTGCACTTGTATTTTTTGACAAATGAAGACTAATGTCAACAAGTGTTTTAGCAGGACGGTCGTCATGCTTTCCAAAATTCTCCAGAATCTTCTCAATATAATAAGACTGAGATAAAGCATATTCTTCAGATGTTCTACTAATTTTTATTCCTAAAATTACATTTGCTACTCCCAAATCTTTCAAGTCAAACTTTTTGTTCAACATTTTCTTTGTGGATTTAATTATATCATTATTGCTTCTAATAATGAGTATGTCATCCACATAAAGACACACTATGACATAGCCTTTGTCTATGTGTTTAACATAGACGCATTTGTCATATTCGTTTATCTTAAAATCATCCAAAGCATAATGCGATCAAATTTTTCATGCCATTGTTTGAACTTGTTTTAATCCATAAAGGGATTTGACAAGTTTACAAACCTTTTCTCGAATCGGGAACTTGAAACCCTTCCGATTGTTCCATATAGATTTTCTCATCTAACTTATCATTCAAAAAGGTTGTTTTAACAACCATTTGATGTATCTCTAGATTATATAAAAGGCAATCGCAATTAGCATGCGAATAAATGTTATTCTTGTCAGCGAATAGGTGTCAAAATAATTAAGGCCTTCATTCTACAGCATCCTTAACAACAAGCCTAGCCTTGTATTTATCAATTGAACCATCTGCTTTTATTTTTTCTTGAACATCCACTTATATCCAAGAGGTTTACACCTTGGTAGAAGATCCACCAATTCCCAAGTATGATTTTGCAGAATTGATTCAATTTCATTATTCATAGCCTCTTTTCACAATGGAGCTTCAGGAGTTGACATTGTTTCCTTGAAGTTTTGAGGCTCATTTTCTAACAAATATATTAGAAAATCTGGACTAAATGATTTAGAGATCCTAGCCCTCTTGCTACTAGGTTCATCTGCTTCTTTATCATTTTGGTCTTCCTTTGTCACCTATAGCACTATCAAAAGTTCTTTTATTTGAAATTGTCTCTTGATTCCTTTCAAGGAAAAATGTGTTAACGCGCATTCCTTGACTCAATAATAGTGTTTACATGCATATCAAGATTTTCAGATCTATGAACTAAAAATCTGTATGCACTACTATTATTTGCATAACCATTGAACACAATCAATGGTTTTTAGTCCTATCTCAGTTGTTTTAGGACTAGGGATTGCCACTTTGGTCAAACACCCCCACACTTTGAGGTAATTGTAGGTAGGTCATCAACCTTTCCATACTTCATAAGGTGTATGATTGATTTTCTTGTAGGGTACCCTATTAAGGATAAAGTAAGCAGACAAAATCGCCTCCCCCCACAAGTTATGAGGTAACCCTGAACTAATCAACATGGAATTCATCATCTCTTTAAGAGTTCGATTCTTGCTCTCAGCTACTCCATTTGACTAAAGAGAATAGGGTGCAGTGGTTTGGTGAATAATACCATGTTCAGAACAAGATTCCTTAAATGGTGCTTCATACTCACCACCTCAGTCACTCACTGTCTTAATAGTTTTGCCAAGTTGATTTTCAACCTCAAGCTTATATTGCTTAAAAGCTTCTAAAGCTTCATATTTACTTCTCAATAAGTAAACATAACAATATCGGGTGCAATCATCAATAAAAGTAATAAAGTATTTTTTACCTCCTCTAATTTGACAAATTATAAATCACGAGATATACGTGTGAATTAAACTTAGAGGTTCAATACTTCTTTCTACTTTATTAAATGATGCCTTAGTGAGTTTTGCGTCAACACAAATCTCACATTTATGATTAGGATCAAACTCTAAGCTTAGCAAACATTCTAAAGAAACAAGTCTATGCAAAGAATTAAAATTTACATTTCCTAATCTACCATGCCATAAAAAAGAAAACTCAGCAATATAAACAGCAGATGTGTTCTTATTATTAATAGCCAAATTTGGTACAACAGTTAATACATTGAGCTTAAAAAGCCCATTCATGTAACCTCGCCTCACATACATTCCACTCTTGGAGAGTACAATCTTGTCAGATTCAAAGAGTAGTCTTGTAATGACCCCGACCCTGATTAGCGCTAATTGGGACTTAATTATGTCTAATAGTAATTAAGGGAAAAATCTGGAATTTATTTGCATGTGCATTGCATGAATTATGTGTTTCTATCTGTTCGGTGTTAAAACACCTGTTTGTATTTTAAACTTTAAACTGCAAATTGGAAGCCTTATCGGCGCCCGATTCCGAAATTGATTAGTATTTTTGACTAGTTAGATTTTATGTGATTTTATGGTAGGTTCAATTAAAATTCGGTTCGGAGTGACTAAATTCGATTAAAATAATGCCATTTATTTAATTTGGGCCAAACACCACCTAAAGGCTATTGTTTTACTCCACTAACTCACCCCTCTTGCATTTCATTACACACTTTGAGCCTCAACAAGAGAGAAAACGTGGGTGAGAGGGTGAATTGAAGAAATTGGGTCTTAGCTCAAGATTTAACTTGGGAATTTGGAAGAATTGAAAAGAGTATTGGCAATTAAGCTCATACAACTTAAATTCAAGACTTAGGTATGATAATTCAATCCCCCCATTGTTGTATTTAAGATGGTTCTTACATAATACATGGTCCATTTAAGGGTTGTGTTTAGAAAATTGGTTCTAGGTGTTGAATTTAAGCTTAATCTAGGCATGCATGCTCAAACCATGCCATTTGAAATGTTTTCATGAAAATTCTTTACATGCAAGGCCACATTCAAGTTGTAGTCCATGAATTCAACAAAATTCTAAGTTTAATTGTACTTTGGATCATGTTTGAAGCTTTGAAATGAAATTGAACTCATGCATGTTTGTTTAACCCATGTTCTTGGAAATCTATGGCAATGGTGCTCAAATTGACTCACTCTTGGGCAATGATCTTATAAATTGGCTTTTGGAACTTGATGTACTATGTGTTTAAAGTGTTTTTCCAGAATTTGGGCCCAAGAGGTTGAGTTTTGGGTTGTAGAATGTTTGGTTCGAACTTGGGAGACAAATCTGGAAATTCCAGATTTTGCTTCCTCGCTCGAGCGAGAACCTTTGTCCAGGGCTCCGCTCGAGTGAGCGTCGAGCGACCATTGCGCGTAAAATTCCAACATCCAGTATTTTTACTGTTTCATCAGACCGCTCGAGCGAAGAAAGGCTCGCTCGAGCGAACCCTTTGATTTTGGGAGCTCGCTCGAGCGAGACCCCTGTTTTCAGCAACTTTTGAAAAATGTTTTCTAAGGCATTTTTGCATCCACATTCCATCCTAGGCATTCCTAGGCCATGATTAAGACTCCATACTAAGGGTAAGGGGGTTAGATATACACTTAGAATCATGGATGTGAGTTTTGTACAAGTGAAGTACATGTTTCAAAGTGTGTACCCGTAATGTGTTATGTAGGTCACGTGCCGCAATCTGTTGACCCATTGACTTCGTCTACTTGTATCAATGCCCACTGTGAGTAATAACTTTGTAAAGTTATGTTCAATGTTATGTATTTTTAGTATACTATGATATGAAATGGTTGGTTCCTGAAAAGCTATGATATATTGGAAATGAATGAATGAATGTCTAGTTTTCTAAAAAGTAGTTGTGGCACCCTTAGTTCCGATGGCCCTCGCCCGGGGGTAACAATACCGTGGCCGATGGCCCTTGTCCGGGGGTAAGAATACCGTGACCGATGGCCCTCGCCCGGGGGTAACAATACCATGGCCGATGGCCCTTGTCCGGGGGTAAGAATACCGTGACCGATGGTCCTCGTCCGGGGGTAACAATACTGTGACCGATGGCCCTTGTCCGGGTAGAATCTGTGACGATGGTCCTCGCCGGTAATAATACGTGGCTTAACAATACCGTGGCCCGATGGATGATGGATTAGCTAAGGGGTGTACCACATATGATCTTATGCAAAATATGAATATGAATATGAGCATGTATCTGAACCTATATCTGATTTGAAATCTGAATATGCATAAGACTCTGTTTCTGATAAGATTATGTTTTGGATATAAACTCTGGTTTCTAACTCTGTGATGGACATCATTCATTAAACCCTTTACCCTGTTATTATTCACTGGGCTTTCGCTCACTCTTTTATATATATATATATGTAGGTGAGCCGGCACAAGACCCTGGCCAGAGTTGATGGCCCTCTGTTTTGTTTTTGGTCAACCACCTGTTGCGCCTCCCGAGGAGGTTCCGCCTGAAGCCTAACCCTGTGGCAGTTTTGTACCTCATGCTAGTCAGTGGTAGTGTTTTTGTAAAGTCGGACCTTGGGACGTACTTATGTAAATATTTTGTATATATTGGTGCACTTCGACTGGCATGATTATGTATGTAAATAAGTTTTAAACTTTTTGTCTCATGTTTGTCATCACAGCTCATTGGACCTTGTTTATTTTACTATATTGCTTCCGCAGCCCCTTAATATTTGTTATTCTATTTGGAGGCCGTAGGTAATCCACGGATTACTGGCCGGTTACGTCGCCAAACCTATAGGGGCGGGTTTGGGTCGTGACAAGTCTAAACCCATTTTTGATCAACAATGGCCCAAAAATCAAATTCTCACGAATCTATGGCACATGAAGTAAATTGTTAAGAGTGAGTTCTTTCCCCGAGGTCATTTTCAACACAATCTTTCATTGTCTTTCCCCAGTTGATGTAGAGGAGTTTCTTATAAAAAGTTGTTCCCCACTTTCTACCGCTTTGTAAGTTGAGAACAACTTCTTATCGACACAGATATGGCAAGTTGGTCTAGTATCCACCCACCACCCAATGGGATTGCCCACCAAATTTGCCTCAGAGACTACTGCAGCAAGATTGATGTCTGCCACTCCATCGAAAAGATAAAAATCCTCGGCTATGTTGGCTTGTGCTGGCTTTTTGATTGAACTCCCTCTGTCCTTGCAAACGTGACAATCCTTAGTGCGATATCCATCTTTGCTGCACACAAAACACTTGCCTTTGAACCTCTTGTTGAACCCGTTGTTGACCCCTTTGTTGATCTTACTAGTGGATCCTTGTTTGAGACCATTGCCATCATGCTTCCGCTTTTTGTTGTTAAACTTTGACCCTTATTAATGTTCCACAACATTTGCTTTGCTTTGCATGATTTGGTTCCCTGATTTCTTGTCGGAACCACGGTTGTTCTCCTCAATTCTGAGTCGCACTATCAGTTCTTCCAATTTTATTTCCTTGCGCTTATCCTTCAGATAATTCTTTAATTCTTTCCAAGATAGTAGCAATTTTTCAATGATTGCCGCTACTTGGAAAGATTCACTGAGAACCATCCCTTCCGCATGTATGTCATGGAGAATTAATTGGAGATCTTGAACCTGGTAATAATCGTCTTGAAATCCATTATTTTAAAATCCAAAAAACGGCTAACAACAAATTTCTCTGTACCGGCATCCTCTGTCATATATTTATGATCTAGAGATTCCCACAGTTCTTTTGTAGTGCTTTTGACAACTATACACATTGTACAGTGTATTGTCCAACCATTAAGGATATATTTCCGACACAGAAAATTACCATGTTTCCATCCATTAACTGTGGCAATCACTTGCCTGTCAATTTCTCCCTCATTCAATGTCGAAGCTTTTTTATGAGTGAAGTGAGCCAAATTCAATGTTGTAGATAAAACATCATCTTTTGTTGTCATCTTTTAAAATTATTTCCATTGAATTTTTTCGACTTTTCCCATGATTTACCAATACTACTGGTCATCATTGGCTGCAATGTGTGGGGTCGAATCTGAAACGATCTCAATCTTGTTTGTTTGATAGTCATATTTCTGACGAAACAACAATGTACCAATCACAAAATTTATACCAAATTTAATTTACACAAAATATACAGAATAATATTTTGTAACAATACTCCAATGATAAAGAATATATGACTACTATGTTATCAAAGAAAACGTTAAACAATATATTACTACTTTTAAGAAATTAAACAGTATACGACTAATATTTAATTTCTCGAAACAAAATATTCTCTGTCTAACACAAATAATAAAAAACAAAAATCTACTTTAAGATTGTTATCCCCAGTGGTTGTGTGTATATGTAAATAAATGTATAAAAAAAAAACAATAAAACAAAGATAATTAATCCAGAAATAACGTATCAATTGCTTACAGAAATTATAAGTCGAGGATTGTGTTGGATACAATCTCCTTAAAGTAGATTTTGCATTCGTTCTGCCGATTCGAGATATATCGGCGTCTACTTCCCAGGATGCAACGACTAACACTTGATTTGCAGCACTACAAACTCAAGTCCGGCGAACCAAACAACGTTGTAACTCTCTCTTTCTTTTCTTAGAAACTAAATGGCAGACAGACGCAGAAGCACAGAAGGACAAATAGCAGAAGAAAATGAAGAAATATTTGGAAAATTTCGATGATAGAATTGCTGGAATGACAGGATATATATAGGGGAACATGTGGCTTTTCCGAACAGGTGTCAATAGATAGAAAACTTGTTCGGACATATTTAGTAGGTAGAAAACCGGTTTGAATAGAAACAAATCTATTTGGGTGGAATTTCAACAGGTATGAACCTATTCGAGTAGATTCTAACAGGTATGGACTTGTTAAGGTGGAGGAACAAATTTGGATAGATTTATTTGGATAGATTTATTTTGAATTATGAAACCGAAATTCTAAATTAAATAAATAAAATACAAATATTTTTTTCCCAAAAAGATAAGCATTGGGTCGAACAAGCCCAACCCAACCTCACACCACGCACTCGCGCCCAAGTCCAGCCTGCCCGGACGGACAAATGGCGCACGCGTGTTTTTGTTCTGGGTCCAATGGGTCTAACCCACTTTACCGATAATCTCACCCTTCCAAAAACTTGGGTACCCCTTGGGGCCCATCCCAAGTATCCTAAGCTAGAGTTTATATACCCATTTAAATCCTTAAGCCTTTCCAATGTGGGACAAACACTTTTCACAAATGTGTAGAAAACCCACCTAAAGCCATTTTCACGAACCAGAAAATGCGCGTTGAATTCTCATTCATCCGGAAATGGTTTTGAGCAATCAAATACACAATGTTATTCACTACGTGACATTAAACATGAACCCAATTAGTAACGTTAAAAATAACGCTTGGGTCCTACCTTAATTAATGCTCAAAGTTAGCAAAAAATAAGATTTTTTCAAAACCATTTTCCAACACATATATATTCCATCTATTTGTTTGTACTTTTATTTTCACATAAATCTATTTCTTTCATTAAAAAGAAGCCTATATACAAACTATGTACTATGCTTTGTCTATTTAGAAGTGGACATATAAATCTATGATAGGTGTTTTGAAAAATGTGTTCAGTAGAAAACATAGTCTTATATTTGGTTAGGACTCTAAAATGATGATACTTATAGTCGTGGTAGTAGTGATATTGGTTGTGATAGCGGTGGTTGGGGTGGTGGCTATGGCAATGGTAGTAACAATGGTGGTTATAGGGTGGTTAGTGGTAGAGAGGTGATAATGGTAACGTGGTCGTTAAGCACACCAAAAATAAAGTCCAAACTAAACCTAAATTTTGTAGAATAATGGCAAGTCTAGGTATCAATCCATAAGGACTAATGTGAAATTCAATTACTTTTAATGGCAAGTTTCCTAGATTAATTTAGACAAGAATGATTGATAATAATTAAATTAAAGCGAGAATTAAAATAACTAGAAAATTAAATTAACACTAAAGATTAAGGTTGAAAATTCAATTTGGGAAAAATCCTAGGGCAAAGAATCGACCACTAGTTGTGTAAATATGGTTTAACATCGGCATCTAATTGCAATGTAGTTTGAACTAGCCAATGTTTCACAACTACAAGTTTGAAACACTGATCAAAATGATTGTTGCGTTCAACGTATAGGCACGAATCATTTCAAGTAGTACGAGTCGTTCACTCTAGACTACGGTAGTAACACGACTCATTTCTTGTAGCATGACTCGTCTCATACTTTGAGTACAGCACATAGAAAACCATTGTATGAAAAGCATTCAACAATCACAGAAAGTATAATATTGAAAGGAAATTGAAATTAAAACTCCTAAAACATTCATACAACTTGCTCAAACCATTTAAAAAAATCAAAGCCTAGTTAAAACTCTATTTACATGGCTAAGGTTTCATCAAAACCCTAGAAAGAGAAGCCTGGCTGCTCATGGAGGAGTAGAAAGATGATGAAGAAGCTACCATAGAAGACCTCCAATCCTTAAACTCCAAAACCCTAGCCTCCTTTGCCTATTTTTTCCGAGAATTTTGAACCCTAGAAAGTCTTTTTCCTCATCTTATACTTTTCAGCAAAACATGTGACTTTATAAAAACGTGCATGAAATCGGCGTGGCCTGCGTGCGGAAATGTTGGCCACATCATAAAAAGGCCATATATGCGGGAAAGGCTCATACGTCTGAGAAAAACCCTCTGCAAGTCACATTATGCAATTTGTTTTGATCTTGAAGGCGCTTCACACATAGGAATGACCCGTTGCATGTGCGGTGCATGCTTTTCAACTAAAATATCACTTTTGGCTCATTTTGTACTTCAAACCCAACAAACCAGATTCACGTCAAACCCTAGTAAAATTTACAAAGTTGCATCAAGAAAATGGTTAAGAAATCTCAATTATAGGCCTTAATGGTATACATTTTGACTTCAATCGCACCCCAAACTTACAACTTGCTAGTCATCGATGCGGAAACAACGAAAAAAAGAAAAAATAAAACAAAGCAAAATCTAGTTACATCCTCTTTTCGTGAAAAAAAATTGCATTTAGCATATGTTTGAACTGGATAATCCTTTGTGATATGTTTAAAAGTGAACATATTGAAATAGGAAAAGAACGTTAATTTATGCAAGGAAATACTATATGCAAGTTATGTCATTTGTGAGTTTGATTATCATAAATGGCATAACTTAATACCATAAGTCATAACTAAAAATAAGAAAAATAAAAAAAATTGAGTTATAACCAAACATCACATGAAGTATAACCAAACAACTCTTGGATCATAAGTAAAATAATGTCATAACCAATATCACAATATGTCATAACTAACAACAACGTAGTTCATAACAAATGACACATAAATCATAGCTAAAAGTGCATATAGTACACACTACCATAAAATTTGTGTGCTTAGTATTCCTCAAAAATAAAGTTAGTTGGTAAAAACGAAGAATTAAAATTTTGTGCAATCAATAGGATATGCATGCAAAAACTTTTCTCTAAAGAGTTGATAATCTGCAATTGTTAATACGACAAGCGCGCTAATTGTCATAAATGCGTCAATGTCAAAGTCAGAGTCAGAGTCAATCTCAAAGCTAACTTCATCCTCGTTGCCTATGTAGTAATTACAGAGAAACTAACGTTAATATTTGGCAATGTTGTTGAAGTAAAAATCAATTTGTTTGTAAAATAATGAACCTAGCCACATCTTCTATACTAGGGGTGTTTGGTGCAACTTATTGTAAGCTAAAAGTTGATAATCAGAAAGTAGAAATCAAAAGCACCCCTTCCTTAATTTCTAAATAATCAGCTTTTCTCAACTTATTTAAGCTATTTTTGTCTAAAAAACTATAAGCAGAAGCTGCACCAAATAGTCTGGCACAGATTCTCAAATTAAAATAAGCTACAATCACCCCTATAATCCATACCAACCACCCCTATTGTTTACAATTGGCGCTGGCATGAAGCATATCTCGAGCGGGACCGAGCTAGAATTTTGGCTCAATGAGGCAATAGTAAAGGAAAATGTTATTTGTATAATAGTGTTACCCATCCCGTTAATGATTTAATACAAAGACTAAAATACCCTTGTATTTTCTTCATTTGTTTGAAAGGTAAGTGCACTTTAATCCCTTATGCTTTATTCCATGTGCGATTTGCCACCTTGAAATATGAAAATAAGCATATAACTATTGTGTCTGCCACATGTTTTACACTTGTTGTTAAGTTGGATAGAAAGTTTAACGGTACACTTTAGTCGACAAACTACGTTGGGGTTATGTGGTTATTTCCAAACGTTAGGAGGTAAACCGCACATTACTCCAATCACAGGGAGTAAAGTGAAGTTTGCTCAAAACAAAATGTTTAATTATGAATGTGTGGTTCTTAGTTGTAATCAATAGTGATGTTTATTATGATTTAGGTATAATTCATTATAGTGTTGGTTATGATTTAGTTATCACTTATTGTAATTGTTATTTTGGTTATAATCGAAATTTTTTGAGTTATACCTCAAATGATATTTGGTTTATTGTGGTGTTGATTATGGCATATTGTGGATACTATTTTAATTATGACCAACGAGGTCTTTAGTTATGTCTCAAGTGAATTTTGGTTATGGCCCATTGTTTTTTTTATTTTAATTATGACTAAAAGTGATTTAATTATGATATTTGTAATATTAGTACCACAATTATCATAACTTTCATACAATACACACCTAACATCATTTGTATCTCAAGCATGGGATCGGGTGTGTATCATATGCATTGTTTTACGTATTTTTTGTGTGTGTATATATTATGATAATTTGTGACAATTATTATGTAATTTTCTAATTGAGTTACAAGAGTTTATTATTAAAAAATAAAGTCAAACAATACAAAAATGCCTAATTTTCTTTTTGAATCACAAATTATTGTAATTTTATTAAAAAATTACATAATATTTATTATAAAAATATATTTAAAAAAATACTTGCACCACCTCCAGGAAGGGATTTCCCTTGTTGTTGGACACCAATAATTATATGAACCCCACTTAACTATGCCGAATTTACCTAAAATGAGAATGTGTGAGATTGAATTTGTGTAGTGTATGGCCCATGTATAAAATTAATCTAAACTATAAAATGATAAATCTAAATGCTTAAATCTAAATTTATAGTATTACTGTGTTGCGCACACCATGGTTGTTAGTGAGGTACCTGTGTGGTTAGGTTTAGGTCTCGTTTGGAGACTAAACATTTTAGTCAAAAAGTCAAAATGTCATTATAATTGTCGCATCATACTTTATTTTTTAGCACATCTTTTAAGTAAAAATTAAAAAGTTCTTGGCCGACTAGTATTTCCCTTGTGAAAATATTTTTAGAAGTTAATTTTATTTCACTTTTATAATTTAACTCAAATTTTATTTTGGCCCTCATCCAAATTTTTGTTAATTTTTTTTATATGTACATTCTAAAATTGTTAATTTTAACTTCTAACTTGAATAGAAGGACCAAACTAAAACTAGATTTAAAGTATAGAGACCAAACTGTTCAATTTGAAATCATAAGGGCCAAAGTGAAACTTGGGTTAAACTACAAGAGTCAAAAGTGCAATTAACCCTAATCTAATTACTAACTTGCTAATTTCCTAACTTTATCAAAAATAAAATAAAATAAAAATAATAATTAAAAATAAATAAATATTATCATTTTGCAAACTTAAAAGCACCTAATTGTAATTTTCCCGAAAGGTTAACCATATTCATTAGTAATGTGAGAGATTGTGTAGAATATTATAAGCACCTAATTGTAATTATTCTTTGGAATTAAATGAAATAGAATGGTCATTCCATTAGAACATATATTTTCATATTTGGTGTACTAAAAATATAATATAAAATATATTATAAATAGAATTATTATTTACTATGGTAAAAGAATAATCATTTCATAAAAAGGTTAAGAAATGATTATTTAGTTTCAATATTTTATTTCAGTGAATCAAATACTACATTATCATAACTACTTTTTTCTTAGCTGTAAGATGTGTATGTATATCTAAAAATTTGAGTAGTGAAGTTGCCTTCTTGAGTTCGTCAAAAACTTGCAAATATATAATTGGAGTTTTACCTGGAAATTTGGGGCAGAGTCTTACAGAGGTTCTTCCTGCTGGAATTTCAGTATTATTTACATCCGGGCCAAAACACACGAGACTTGGAAGATTTATAAGTTTGACAAAGTAAATTCTTCGCGAAAAGATTTCATCGTTTTCCCTGGTGACAATCTTTTCTACCTTCTCGCAATGTTCAACTGTAAGATCGTCTAGATTCACAAGAACGTTGGCCATGGAAATTGTGAATATATATCTCAGGTTGTCACAGCACTGCACTCTTAGAAATCTTAGATTTTCGAAACAATGAGTTTGTTGGGAAATGTTCTTCCATATGTGTGTCAACTTGGGCAAATACTTCAATTTCAAAACAATGAGTTCGTTGGGAAATGTTTCTTTCTCAGCAACATCAGCACATACCCCCTCTTGGAGATCAAATATCATTTCCAGTGAATCACACCACCATACTTTTAGCCGTTGTATATTGTGCAGCCTTTGCATTAACTTGGACGAGACAACACTTGATAATTTTCCACAACACTGGACCCGCATGAATCTTACTTTGTCAAGGCATCTGACTTCAAGTTGATTGTGCCATATCTCAGTAGGCTCATCTATTCCTGTGACATCAAGCATTCCCTTGGTGCTTAAAATAAACTGCAATTGTTATCACTTCAATTGTGTTAGTGACATATTTACTAATCCACTGTTTGGTTAAAAAATGAAGATCGGATTAATAGTCAAATACACATCTTTTCGAACAAAATAGTTAAGGGACTAATTGTTTATTGTATTGTAATCTGCCCCTGTCTAGTCCTTCCAAACAAACACTCCCTTAGTGTTTAACACCATTTATTTGGGAGCTGGAAACAATTGACAAAAGAATAATGATATACAAACAGAAAAAACATATAACATTTGTATATAGAATGACGTGGTTGCACCAAGACTTATCCGTTTAAAATCATGTGCCCATTAAAATGACATTTAATTACAAAAAATACCACCATTACATCATTCTAGAAAGAAAAAAAAAGGGGAAAATATCATATCAATAGAGTTTTGAAAAAATAATTGCAAATTACTGAGAAACTTTATAAGTATTAATAATCAAAATTATAAATTACTTTTTCATGGACTTTTTTTTTTTTTTCTTTTCCCTTCTGACATCCAATGGGATGTAATAATCCCAAAAAAATATGTCTAATTTTTTTTTTTTTTTAAAAGAATGGATTAATTTTCTTGACAAAATCTTTGACCGCATCAATGCTAAAGAGTTTATTCTCCTTGACTTTTTGTACCCAACAATTCTTTCCTCTTCAAACATTTAGAGGTTTATCCTTAGTTTAATGGATATTGGAAATATTTTCTTTGAAAGAACGGGTCGTTAATGTTGAATACTATAATTTTAAGACAACTCACTTACCTTTGTATCCAAGAGATGGTGTTGAGATGAGTTAAAAAATTCCACTTCTGGAACATTGCGCTGCCATGCTGAAGGGATTGCCCTCAGGTTGGGACAGTTGATTACTTTTATCTCCTTGATGAATGATCCTTCAAATGTGTAAGCTTGGGGACATAAACTCTTGAGGTTTGGCAGATGACAGAGACTGAGACGCTTTAGTTGAGGGAACATGATTATATTTGTTGCGACTTCATCATCTACATTTGGTTCCTCATTAACAATCGCTTCCAGCCCACCACATTCAGCTACACTTATTTGTTTTAGTTTCACAAGCAGTTTGGCTTGAAAAGATGAGAATATATATCTCAAACTGCTACAACCCATTACTATTAAGGATTTCAGGTTCTGAACGCTATGAATTCTTAGTGAGTTGTTCTTCCAAACATGTGTCAACTTTGGTAGATAAAGTAGGCCCAATACTCTTAATGAAGGGAGCACGATATCTGGATAACCTTCTCTAACAATTATTCCTTCAAGATCAAATGCTACTTCCACAGATTGACAGAACCCCACCATAAGTTGTTCAATACTCTGCATGCCCTTAAGAATATTCAATAGCTTACGACAATTCGAAATTGACATCTCTCCCACTTTAGGTTGAAGTTCCCTAGGCCATATCTCTATCACGTTATCCATTCCAGAGATCACCAATTCCTCAATGGTAACTAATTTAACCTACAAAGTCCATTCACAGGGTTACAAATATAGTTAAACACAACATATTTTATTTCCATTAAAAAAAAAATTCATTAAATATCATTCATTTAATGAGAAAATAACATAGCAGAATTTTCGATTCTATTTGTGTCGAGTGTGGTTTAGATAATGAAGTTGCTAACCACTTAATCATGATCTTGAATGAATTTCATTGTTTTTTAAATTAAAATTATTTTCTTCAAAAACTATAAAATTAGAGCATTATTATACAAGTTCAAAAATTATCAACCAATCATATTACTTACATATCATTGGATATAAAAATAAGTCTAAAAAGTGGACTTGTATATCATTTTTTTATAAAATTATACACGTTTTCTAATGCAAGCTCACTATACTTGAAAATCATTGATTTTGTCATTTCATAGCAAGATAAGGTTAACAAGAAAAAATAGAATATATTTTTGACTTTAATAAAATATTGGCCTCCAAACACGTTTTACAATGTAAATCAGAATTTTGACAATTTAAGTAAATATGAGCAAGTAAAATGATTTAGTGGGATCTATGTTTGTTGTTTGTTTGTGTTTTGTTTTTCCTTTGATTAGTCCTTCTCCAATTCTTGGGTCAAGTGCTAGTATAAGATTTTACTTGCTTTTCAGTGTCAATCTAATTGGGATTGTCGACTCTAGCTATAATACTTTGTGTACTTCCGTCCTTTGTTGATGTAAGTAATACTTGTAATTTTGCTTCTTCATCAATAAAATCTTTTCTTTACTGGTCAAAAAAAAAACATTTTTGATACTGTAATTAAATTTTACCATATTAGAATATTTTTATTGATAGCTTTCTTGGTGACCACTCTTACTTGATTATATATAGGCCTCTCATTGTATTGTAAACAGAGACATCATTTAATACACTTTTCTATTTCTTCAATACTGTTAACATGGTATTAGAGCTATAGGTTAAGTTCTTGGTGTTTTTCTCCTTACTGGTGGGCGACAACCTTTCCTTGGCCGCTCATTGGATCTCAGTCCTATCTGTTATCCTTGCATCCCAAACCCCTCAGTGCTTGAACCTGAGTATCTCACAACCACACATTCATCTCTTTCTCCGACCATCGCCGCCATTACTCACCACAAGTCCAGCCATTGTCTCCACCTCGGACGTCTATTCCATCACGCCAGCTACAGCTCCAGCCATCACGCCGGCAATTCTGGCCCATCGCTCCCATCCTTCGCCGTTGCTCAACCACCAGTCCACATACAAGATCTTTCCTCTCCTTCTCTCGGATTTACCGCTCTCTAATCTACACTCTCATTTTTTTAATCAAACCCATCCTACACTCCCAAACCCATAATTTTTTAATTAAACCCATCCAAAATTCTCTCTCCCTCTCTCTCTCTCTATATATATATATCTCAGGGTACACTCTTTCTATTCAAACAAAACAATATGTTTTTCAACTCTATCACATGGGCTTGTCCCACTATTAAAATAAAAATTCTTTTCTATAATTGTTTTTTAGAATATGATCTCTCCCTTCTACTCCACTCTATCTTTCCCTCCATTTCGACCTCAAATAAATTTATATCTTCAAACCTATTTGAGTTTTGGATGGGAGGGGGTTGGGGGGTTAATATACTTATATCATGGTGAGCAAAGTGATACACTATGCGAACCACCCAAGCTATCACTTGGAGCACCACCCAAGTCACCTCCTTAGCGCACCACCACCTAAGATCCTTGGCACACTACCTAAGTCAGTCCGTAGCGCATTCTGTCTTAAGTTGCCCCTGGCACACTTTAATTCCTACAATGGTCCGGTACAACCATAAACTGTCTTCTAACATTAGCTCCAGTTGCTCCTACAACGGTCCGGTATGACCATAAACTATCTTCCGGCATTAGTCTCGGTTATTCCTACAACGGTCATACACAACCATAAATTGTCTTCAAGCATTATTATTTAATTTTATTTTATTTTCTCTTTCCAAACTCTAATTGGTCTCTTTGCAACCACCTTAAGTTTGAGGGAGACTGTTAGTGAATATTGTATATATATATTAGATACTGTAATTAGGTTTTACCATATTAGAATATTTCTATTGTTAGCTTTCTTGGTGACCACTCTTATTTGGTGACCACTCTTCCTCGCCTATATATAGGCATCTCATTGTATTGTAAAGATACATTTTATTGAATACACTTTTCTATTTCTTCAATACTGTTAACATTGAGAAAGAATAAGGTTAACAAGAATGCTTTCTATTAAAATATCAAACTTAAATTAATTAATTTTTGCTTTATTAATATTTTGAAAATCGGGAAATGACACATTAGAGGCGAACTTATAAATTTCTTCTACTTTATGCGGGGAAAGCTCACGTAAAAACAAAATAGGTTTATCATATATACACAGAGAGAGAGGGTGGCTTAGGGAGGTAGAGGTAGGGCCATCCTTGAGATTTATGAGATCTTAGGCAAACTATGAAATGAGGCCCTCTTAAATATACTTTTTTGGGTAAATTACAAATACATTCCATGAAGTTTGCTTAAAATATAAATTGCTTCTTGTGGTTTTGAAAATTACAGGCCGTCTCTTGAAGTTTCTAATTTCATAACAAATTGCACATTTTATTAATAAATCATCAAGCCAATTAATAGGATCTAATGATGTCATAAATTTATTTCAATTAATAATTCAGGTAATTCTATTATTGAATAAGAGAGCAGTTAGAAATTTCATTTTTTCAATTAATTCTGTTAAATAAATTTTTTGGGCAATGGGATATTTGTAATTTTCTAAACCACAGGGCCAATCTATATTTTAAGCAAACCTCAAGAGGTATTTATATTTTACCCTACTTTTTTTGTAAAAATTTTGTAGATAAAATGATAAGTACTAATAATTTTTTAATTTGTTAGTAGTCACAAAAAAAATTATTTGCACAAATGATCGTTAAAATTATAATTTACTTCCATATATTAAGATAAAAAGAAATCATTGCAAAGAGTCAAAAAGATAAAAATTTGATGCTGTTATTTTATAATTTAGCAATATTTACTTTACAATTGACTCAACTATCACATTTTAGCGGCAAAATCACTAATTAAATTTGCATAATCTAAGTATTTACCAAATATTTTTCAATAGATAATATAACTAATCCATTCAATAATTCTTGTAACATTGTTGATCAAAGGAAAGATTTATTCAATATATATATATATTTGTTTGGCCCAACAACACATATATGAAAAAATAAAAAATTGTTCGTTGCTGGTACAAGAATTTTTTTAGGGGCCCTTTAGACTAGGCCTCAATTAATGAAAAAAAAATTTGGTAAATTACAAATACATCTTTTAAAATTTTCTTAAAATACGAATTCCCCTTGTGATTGGAAAATTATAAGTATTCTCAATTTTATTTTATTAGTTAACTCATATAATTTTAGTATTGTATGAGAAAGCAGTTAAGAATTTTAATTTTTTCAATTAATTTTGTTAAATAAAATATTTCGCTTAATAAAAAAAAATGGGCCCCAATGTTTATTAGGTCTATTTGAATAATATAGTATAAGGTACTAATGCATTGGGTTATCTACCAGCCGGTCCTATTTTTGGATTTTATTACCCATTAGGTTCTGACTTAGAATCTTATGTACACATAAGTCCTGGCCCATCTATTATTTTCCCTTTTTTATCCTTGAGTGTTTTGTGTTGCCCTAAACAATCTTTTGTTCTCTCTTCCTCCACTATTTGTGCAGACTCTCTCTCTCTTTCACATAGAGAAGACTCATCTCTTTCTACCATTTCTATAAAGAGTTTCATCGCCGCACCACCACCACCATCGCTGCACCACCCACTATGGCCACCGTCATCAACCACTGCCACCACCATTGTTTACCAACCATCTCCACCGTTCTTCTCTGTTGCTATCAACGTCACCATGGCAACCACTACAGTCGTCGTTGAACCATCACCACCATCGCCACCATCATCTTCCACTCGCCACCATCGTCGTCCATTCGCAACCACCATCAATCTACACTCCACCGTCACGAATCCACCGCCTTGTTCACCAACTACATCAACCATCACCGATCTACATTCTACATCTCCGATCTTCACTCTATTGTCGCCGATCCATCGATTTAGCTATAGATCTACATTGATCTAGTTGTTTCAATAGTAAAATCGACTCCAAATGACTCCAAACAACACTATGTTTTCATATCTTACTTCTTCTCTTCCTCATCCTCATTTTCCTCCTCTCTCTCTCTCTCTCTCTCTCTATTTTAAAAACAGATTTGCTGTAAAAAAATTTAGTAATAAATTTATCAGTATCTAGTTGTGTTCAGTGACAAATTTATCACTGAATGTATCATTAATTTTTGTTGATTTTGTATTGATCTATGATAGATTCATTATTTTTTCGATGATAAATTTATCAGTCTCTATTGTTTATTTTGTGTGTGTGTGTGGGGGGGGGGATTATTGTAAATAAGTGAGTGAACATGATTAAGGGTGAATGATTCAAATTTATTTGTAATTTTTAAAAAATCTATTATCACTGATGAAAGTGTGTCTAAATATGACTGAGTAATTGAGTGGTAGAGATGGTGGTAGCAATGATGTAGTGGTGATAGATGTTATTTTTGTTGAAACAATTCAATAAAATATCGTCGAAGGTGGTCGCCAGCGCCGAAGGTGATCGCCAATGACCAGAGGTATCGGTGACCAGAGGTGGTTGCTGGCGGAGGGAGAGAAAGATATAATAGTGTTGCTGGGAGCAGGCAAGTTACTGGATAGTGAGTTTTGGGCTAAGGGTAAAATTGGAAAAACATGGTTATGATTTGGGATTAGGACCTAGTGGGTATTAAGTTGTTGGACTGGCCCTGTAACTCCCCCCAAATTTGGAGCCCTACTTTGGGCCAAATTCTAGGGGTCCAAGCCTTGCTTACTCACCCCAGGCTAGTGAGGAGGTGTCTATTGGGGAAAGGAAAGAAGGAGACAGGATATTATTTTATATCCAATAATCTAAAACCATAAAATCCATTATTAGAATATCTAAATAAAAAAAATACATTGAATTAAGCATATATTCCTCAAATGAGTGATGTGAAATCTGTTTATTTCAAATTCATATCTAAAAGCACAATTATATTATTCATTTTAACGATGGTTTCAGTTGAAATTATATGAACAAGTTTAAGAGTGAGAGAAGAGAATAGGAAAATAAAAGAGAGAGAGAGAGAGAGAGAGAGAGAGAGAGAGAGAACTAGGAAGAGCCACAAAACCTCATCTTAGGGTTTCCCTCTATGACACTTTGTATTTATACTAGGAGCAATAAGTACATAAAGAAAAAAAATACCCTTTATCTAACTTAACACTCCCCCTCAAGTTGGTGCATAAATATCTCTCATGCCGAACTTGCATACAATGGGATGAAAAACCTTGCTACCAAACCCTTTAGTAAAAACGTCGGCTAACTGATGTTCAGATTGCATAAAAGGCATACAAATCACACCACTACTTATTTGCTCCTTGATAAAATGTATGTCAATCTCAATGTGTTTGGTCCTATCATGCTCGACAGGACTATGAGTGATGCTAATAGCAGCCTTATTATCACAATACAACCGTATTGGTCCACCATTCAACAATCCTAAGTCAGCCAATAACACTTGAAGCCACAGGAGCTCACCGCAAATGCCATTTGCCATTGCCCGGTACTTCGCTTCTGCACCTGATCTAACCACAACAACTTGCTTCTTACTCCACCAAGTCACCAAATTACCGTCTACAAAAGTGCAATAACCAGTAGACCGCCTATTATCAACTACACTAGCCCAATTTGCATCAATGAAAGCCTCTATTTTCAACTGACCATGATTAGAGAACAAGATTCCTTTTCCAAGTAAGGATTTGAGATGCCTAAGGATCTGATCAATTGCATCCAAATCCCCTATTCGAGGATCATGCATGAATTGACTTACAACACCAACTACATATGCAATATCTGGCCTATTATCAGAAAGATATATTAATCTCCCTATAAGTCTCTGATACCTTCCTTTATTTGCACAATCTCCATCACTGTGGCTAAGTCTATGATTGACCTCAATAGGAGAATCTGCTGGTCTACATCCCAACATACCTACTTTCTCAAGTAGATCCAAGATGTACTTTCTTTGAGAAATAAGGATGCCATTATCCGATTTAGCAATCTCAATCCCAAGAAAATGACACAAAGAGCTAAGATCTTTGATTTCAAACTCCTTGGAAAGTTGAACCTTGATTTGGGACATCTCCTCTACATCGTTACCAATCACCACTATGTCATCCACATAGACAATAAGAATAACAATTTTATCTCCACATCTTTTGATGAACATAGTATGATTGGCATGATTTTGCTTGTACCCAAATTTGAGCGTCGCCTTAGGAAACCTATCAAACCAGGCTCTAAGAGACTGTTTCAATCCATACAAAGCCTTCTTTAATCGACAAACATTCCCCTCAGTGACCGAACAAGAGAAACCTGGAGGAACATCCATGTACACTTCTTTGTCTAAATCACCGTGGAGAAAAGCATTCTTTACATCAAGTTGTTGTAATGGCCAACCCAGATTTGCGGCGTATAAAAGAAGGACATGAATAGAATTCATTTTAGCTACTGGAGTAAAAGTCTCCTGATAATCAATGCCATATGTCTGAGTAAACCCTTTTACAACCAATCTCGCCTTATATCTGTCAATAGTCCCATAGGCCTTTTGGTTGATTGTAAACACCCATTTGCAACCCACAAGTCTTTTAGCCGATGGTAGAGAAACTGACTCTCAAGTGCCATTCTTACTTAGAGCTCTCATCTCTTCTGCCATAGCTTCTTTCCACTAAGGATCAGCGAATGGTTCATTCTAATTCTGAAGAATGGAGATAGAACACAAAGACGAAACAAAAGCATGATATAATGTAAACAAGGAATCATATGACATAAATTTAGAAATAGGATGTTGAGTACAAGTTCTAACACCTTTTCTAATAGCAATAGGAAGATTTGAATCATCAATAGGAATAGTATGAGAAGTAACCAACAACTCATTACCTGAGGATTCCATAAAGAATTAGGAATTGGGGTCGGAGGTGATGATTGACACGGTGGCACATAGGTCGACTGTTCTCTTTGTCTCTGAGAGTAGGTCTGAAGATCAGGTATATCCAACCTACTAGACTCCTCCTGAACACAATCTAGTTTATCCAACCTACTAGACTCCCCTTAAACACACTTACTCAGATCCTTCTCACAATACGGCGGTGCCTCCTCTCTTTCATAACAAATAGTAGAAAATAATGGATAAGAAAATACAATCTCTTCCATTGAAGGAACCTCCACTTGAAGAGAATGGGCCCCGAAGAACAGCTCAGACTCACAAAAGGTGACATCCATGGTAACATAAGTTTTGTGAGAGAGAGAATCATAACACTTGTAACCTTTCTGGGTAGCGGAGTAACCAATGAAGACATACTGAAGAGCCTTGGGGTCCAGTTTGCTCCGAGTAGAACGAGAAATGTGAACAAAGCAAACACAACCAAACACCTTAGGAGGAAAGGAATGAGGGGGTACAGACATGGGAAGGAGAAAGGTAAGGGAGTGCTGAAACTAGAGGACACTAGAAGGCATGCGGTTAATGAGATACGCGGGGGTGAGAACAGCATCACCCCAGAATGGTTTAGGAACCCGCATTGTGAACATAAGGGCACGAGCAACCTCAAGAAGATGATGGTTTTTGCATTAAGCAAAACCCTTCTATTCGGGAGTGCCAACACAACTAGTTTGACAAAGAATACCATGCCCCTCAAGGTATGTGCGAAATTCACCATCAATGTACTCAATACCATTATCACTCCGAATGAATTTAATTTCGGTTACAAACTGAGTACGGACCATCTTATGAAATGTTTGAAAGCAAGAAAACACCTCACTTTTGGTGCGAAGTAGTAAGAAAACCTAAGTGACACGAGAATGACAGTCAATAAAAGTGACAAACCAACGATAACCAAACACAGACATAATACAAGAGGGACCCCATAAATCAGAATGAATAACCATAAATGGAAACAAACTTCTTTTATTAATTGAAGGCTAACAAGTTCGTTTATGTTTAGCAAAATTGCAAACATCACAATGAAAATGATTACTATCACAATCCTTCACTAAACTAGGACAAAATTTCTACAAAACTGAAATAGAGGGATGGCCTAAACACTGATGCCGCTGATGTAATAGAGAAAGAGATAAAGTGCTGGTTGTCTGAAGAGCTTGGCTGGTAACAAAAGATCCATCCTCTAGAAAATACAATCCCCCATGTACTTTACCACTGCCAATTGTTTTCCCTGTACCCAATTCCTGAAAAACACAATGAGAGGGGAAAAAGGTTACATAACAATTTAAGGAATTGTTAATACGACTGATAGACAGTAAATTAGAAGAAAATTTGGGAACATGAAGAACAAAGGAGAGAGAAATAGAAGGAGAATAATGAATAGAACCGGTCCCAGACACAAAGGATAAAAACCCATCAGCTACTCTTACTTTATCCTTGCCATAACAAGGAAAGTAGGAGTGGAAAAGGGTGGACAAACCTGCCATATGATCTATAGCACCGGAGTTACTAATCCAAGGGAAGGAAGAGACAACACTCAATGCATGTGTAGAAGTACCAGTAGAAGCAAAGTTAAAGGAAAGATGATCAGAAGTAGGAACAGAAGCAGAAGCAGGAGAAGAATCAAGCAGAGCCATCAGACGCCGAAGAGTATATAACTCATCATATAGCATTTCAGGTTTAAAACTGACCCATTCGACTTATGGATTCAGGTTTCTTTTCCTTATATAGTTGTTCTTGCATTGTTTTCCGCTATTTCTTCTTGAGTTGGGCTATTGGGTTTTGTTTATTGCATTTGGAATAGGTGGGTAACTTGTTTTTCAAACTTTTGGTTGCCCAAATTTTTATTCCTTCGCTCGAGCGGTCTTCGCGAACATCCAGTATTTTTGCAGGTCTACAAAACTACTGAGCGAAGATTCTTGCGGCGCTCGAGCAACGACCTCTGTCTGCAAAACTACTAGGAGTGTGTATTCTGCGCTCGAGCGAAACAACTTATTGTGTCTGGTCGCTCGAGCGACAACTCTTGCACTCGAACGAATTGTGCGTATATCAATTCGTAAACAGCCCATTTTAAGTCACTTTTCATCTCTCTCTCTCTCTAAATATTTCAAAACCCTAATATCTCTCACTCTCTCTCTCTAAAATTCATCTTTAACCCTCCAATACACTATCGTCCATTGATCTCTACACCCTAGTCCCTTTGTTAAAAAGGTAGAGCTCACTTAGAGCTACCATTTGATCGGAGCAAAGTCCATTTTTGACTCCATTGAAGTTTCACCCTTGCTCTTGCTTGTCTTCTAACTTGAGGTAGGGATATTTTCCACACTTTTTATGAGTTTTAACTTAGTTATTTGTCATTCCTAAACCATATTGCAAATTTGCAAGAATTTGAACAAATCTAGGGTTTTGGATAAAAATCAAAATAGGGGTTTTCCAAATAGGTTATTGGAAATGATTTTGATGTTGGAAATAATGTTGTGTTGGGTGGAAATGGTTAATTTTGATACTTGGGGTTGGTTTTGAAAAGAGTAAGAATTTTGCACTAAATTCCTCAAATGTTGGTTTTGTACAAGTAATGAAATTGATGTTGAAATTATGAAATTGGATTGATATTGATAAGAATGGTAGAGTTGGATATGTATTATCACTCTTTGGAAAGTGTATCTTTATGAAATATAAATTATCTATTTAGAAATATTTGTTTTGAGCTATCGCTGGAGGATAGCTATGAGTGTTGTAGAAATCACATGTGAATTAGGAGAATTGAAACTATTTTCTCATTTATTTGTATTGAGCATTAATTATTTCACATTTATACATTGAAAATGTTTATCATTTTGAGAAAAAGAGTGAAATTGGGAAACATGAATTGTATTGTTGAACTAAATTGGCTTGAGTGTCCTGGGTGAAAGTTCTGAAAATCGCGCGTATACATGGGTGCAGATCCCGCGGACGAAATTTTCGTGAAATGGCAATAGTAGTGCTTTCATAGCCTACATTTACATGGGTCCCGACTTACGGTTTCCTCCAGACGAAATTTTCGAAAAGGTTGCATTTGTTTTGAAATTCCCAGAGTGTGATTCACTACCGTATTTTCTATTGTGATAGAAATGATTTTATGAATCGAGACATCAACTTCGCATTGCATAGTTTTGAAAAGAGGTATATAAAAATGTTTTGGCACGAGCATTGCATATGCATCCACCTTATAGCTTTGTTAAGATTTATATACTGTGTTAGATTATTTCTACTGGGCTTTAGCTCACCCTACGTGGGAAAAACATTTCAGGTGCTGATGATATGCTTCCGCCAAGGCAATGGC
The DNA here is from genome assembly GCA_025200525.1 of Camellia lanceoleosa. Lineage (NCBI taxonomy): Eukaryota > Viridiplantae > Streptophyta > Magnoliopsida > Ericales > Theaceae > Camellia > Camellia lanceoleosa. The sequence continues at coordinate 35,493,188 of CM045766.1, forward strand.
TTGGAAGGACTTGGAGTGAGAGCTTCTTTTTTTTTTTTGGTGTATTTATTGTATTTATTTTGTACAAGCCAAGGGCTTTAACTGTATTGAACTTAAGTTCACTTTTGTTGTAGCCAAGCGTCGTCTTGGAAATATATAAGCCCTTAAGGCATTCTTCTCTGTTTATCTTCCATTCTTTCTTTTAACTTGCAACATATGCTATAGACTTAGGGCTAGGTATTATGAATATATACCGTATATGTTTCTCTTTTGTAAATCACATTGGACTTAATGGAAGATACTTCTATTATTATTGTTGTCAGAAGTGGACATTGTGAATGGATTATTGTAATTATTTTGGGGCGTTACAAGAGAGAGCTACAGAATCACCTAAAGTACTAGTAGAGGATTCTGACAGGTGTGCATGAGAGTGGACAGTACCACCCCAGCCACTAGTACCACCACGACTACTACCTCTCCCACAATTAGGTCTACCATGTAACTTTCAACAGTGCTCCCGATCATGCCTTTCTTTCCCACAATAATCACAGATAATTTGATCACGAGCACTACAAGGACCTTTACCCCTTGACGGAGACAGGCCAAATTTCCCATCCTTAGGAGTAGAGCAGACTGGTTTTGAAGAGGCTGATGAACCATAGCACTCCGTCGGTTCTCTTCTTGAAGAACATAAGCATAGTCCTCACGGACAGTAGGAAACAACTGGCGACCGAGAACCTGAACACGAATCTGGTCATATTCCAAGTTGAGACCGACAAGAAAGTCATAGACTCATTCCTTGGACACTATCTGCTGAAAGGTAGTGACATCTTGAGAGCAGGCAGCTTGGAAGTTATAATAATAATCAGGTTCTTGCTACAAACTGCTCAACTCAGTATAGCACTCAGCAAGAGACCTATCATTGTGATTAAATCCCCGAATCTTTTTTCATAGTTCATATGTTTGAGCATCATTACCTCGTTGAGAATACATTTGAAAGGCTGCAGTCCAAATCTCATAAACAATATCCATCAACACAAAGGATCGGCTAATGGTAGGGTGGATGGAATTGATTAGCCAAGTCATAACAAGTGCATTCTCCTTATACCATTTGTCATGTGCTGGTTAATCCTTACCAGGAACCTTAGTAACTCCAGTTATGTAACCCAACATTCCACGAGCAGTAATGACCAACTGAAAGGAACGTGACCAAACCAGATAGTTGCTGCCATCTAACTTGACAGAAGTCAGTTGAAGAGAAGAGGTATCACCCAGAGATATAATAAGACCAGACCCTTTGGCCTCACTGGTCATAAGGTTCTTGTTATCATCAGCCACGGACTAAGAACACAACTGTATCAAAACAATTGAGAGGAAGGTGGAATAGCCCTAACAAACCTCAAAACCAGTCCCACAAGAGCCAAAAACAGTCTAAAAAATGGCAAAACAGTAAAGTAGATTAAAAAAACACCCATAACTAGACTTGGAGTCCAAAAAACAAGCCCAGAGCAACAACTAAAGCCAATGAGGGCAAGAGAGGGTCCAGTCGGGTCCTAGGGATTAGGACCCAAGCCACGAATCCAGCAAAAAACTCACAGAACAAACAGATCAAAAAATAGGGTCAATTTTTCTAAAAAATACAAAAAAAAAAATCAAAAAATAGGCAACAACCATCAAGAAAAATATGAAACTTTTTTTGGGAAATCTGGAGCCCTAGGTGAGCATCCTAGATTTTTTTTTCTTTTCTTTTTTTACATTTTTGAATATTAAAAAAAAAAAAAGAACGAACAAGAATCGTGAATAATAGAAGATTACCTCTGCACAGCTCTAATACCAAGTTGAAATTATAAGAACAAGTTTAAGAGAGAGAAGAGAAGAGGAAAATAAAAGAGAGAGAGAGAGAGAGATAACTAGGAAGAAGCACAAAACCTCATCTTAGGGTTTCCCTCTATAACACTATGTATTTATACTAGGAGCAATACGTACATAAAAACAAAAATACCCTTCATTTAACTTAACAATTTCGAAGGTTGATAAGAATGAATATAAAAGGCGCATTACACACAAGTTCCCTTTTGTGAACTTATACTTCATTAAGTCTTAAATAAGATTTTGAGTGTTGCTATTAGCACCTACCTAATTTTTTTGGACCCACCAATTCTCACCTTTTTTTTTCAATTACAATTATACCTTGAAATAAACTTACATTGAAGGACAACTTTTAATAGAACACCCACCCACCAAATGAAAACAATTAGAATGGCACTCTATAATATTGGACACCCACCTTCATCCCCATCTATACATATTCCTTACCAATCTAAACCCTAATCATATTCTTCTTCATCACCATCCTAAACCCACGTATTCATGTTCAATGAAAAGCATTTGAAACTACCTAATCAATTAACGTTTTGTTCAGTGGTTTCAAACGTGTTCGGTATTCCAAATCAGTTAATATTGCAAACAATCCTATTACAGACTCCAAGTTTATACATTTGTGGTCGTTGTCACCATTCGTTGATACTTATAGAGTAATAGAGGACGATGACAACAACTCTAATAAGGTTGGCATTGCATTGGTAAGTTTATCTATCTTGCATTTATGATTTTGGGTTATTTTTGTTTTGGTATTGTTTGTCGACTATTAAGGTTCTGTTCAGTAATACAATACTGAATAGAAATATTTAGTTTAGTAATACAGTGTTGAACATAAACAATTTGTTCGGCACTGGAATACCTAACGGTTCCATTTTGTAGAATTTTCCCTCTATTTTTATTTTTTCTGAGGGTTTTTCCCTCGAAAACCCCCTATACCGAGGGTTTTACCCTAAAATAAACCCAAAAAAAAAATGTGATGGAAAGTTGGAGGTTATCTAAGAGAAGAAGAAAGAGACCGTTGAAGATATTTCCGACTAAGATACTGTTGTTCACGGTGACAAGGAGAAAGAAACCATCATTTATGAGAGAAGGAGAAAAGAGAGACAGTCAATTCGTCTCTCAATTGTTTGTTGCTCTCAATCGTTTCTCAATTGTTCATCGTTTACTGAGAGAAGAAGACTAGAAGGTGTGCAAAATTAGGTGGGTGTGCACTTGAGTGTGATGATATTATGAATATGGGTAAAATTGGTATTAAGTGGAGTGTTAAAAAAAAATCTTATTCCAAAGAAATGGGGGGTCCAAAGAAATTAGGTAGGTGCTAATAGCAGCCCTCATGATTTTTGTTCCTTCAAGTCCCATTAATTTTTAATAAATAAAAATTATCCTTCAAACAGTGGTTGTTAATCATTTGTAATTGTTTATAAAAAAAAGTATGGTGATGTAACATTTATTTTGATTTTCAAAACTTCAAATTAATCATCATAATTTTTTGCAATGTATATTTAATTCTGATAAAATTTATATTTTGAGAATCAACAAAACGAAATCTATCAAACCAGATTAATATTAAATACAAAATTATATAAAAATTAAAATATGTTTTTTATTACAAATTTACAATTTAAACCATTATTAATAGTAAGTTTTAACTTACTTAACTAATTATATTTTTTTGGTCTAATTTTTTCAATTTTTTTCAAGTTTAAAACTGAGAATATTCTCAGTTTAAAATTAGAAAAACTGACTTAGTTTTAAAATTGAAAAATTTGAGAAATTTCTCAAAAACTGAGAATATTCTCAATTAATACTAAAAAAAAACATAGAAATTTCTCAATTTTACTGGATAATTTCGCAAACTGAGATATGATTAGTTTTGTATGGCTAAAAAAATAATATTTTATTTTTATAAAATTTTATATTCAATATTGGTCTTATTTGATAAATCTCGTTGTGTATACTCCAAAAACATAAATTTTATTAATTATGAAGTTTTTAAGTTTTGAAACAACAAAATAAAAGTAAAATGCCACATCAACAATGTGATGACCGGGTGCGTAGCTCGCCTTGTTTTTCTTTTCATTGTGTTGAGCTTACTCATGTTAGAGTGTTGGGGATTAACTTGAGGCCTTGTCAACCATTTGGGTTCACCGTTCTTGAAACCTTTTTCAAGTTCTTGTCTTTATTCCAGAGTCGAGTTTTGCTTGTTTCGGAAGGCACGAGGTTGGATTCGGGGTCTCTTGGGTCCAACCGGTGAAATTTTTGGCCGGGAGGTAGAACCGCATGTGCGGGGCTTGGGCCACACATGCGGAAAGGGGGGCCGTACGTGCGAGAGACGAGGCCGCACATGCGGTGATGAGGGAGTGTCAATGGTGCAAGACTGCTTTTATTGCACGAGCGGAGGTCAGGTGTGGAAGGATAAACCGTACGTGCGAGGATGAGTGCCGCACGTGCGGAAGGGTGTGCCATACATGCGGAAATAGGTGCCGCACTTGCAGAAGTACGCTGAGTTCGAAAATCTACCTTTTTTCTTCTTGGGCTGAGTGCATCTCACTTTTTACACACCTCTCTCTCTCTCTAAAAACATCTTTTCCTCTCCTTTCTCTCTAAAAACATCCACCCAACACCATAAACTCTTGATTTCTTCCAATCCATTGGAGTTTTGATCCAACACCCTTCATTAATTTTGTAGTGCTGACCGAGGGCTTCGTTTTGTGCGATGGAGATTGGATTTCAACGCCGTCAAATTTGGGGGTTTCTTCTCTTTTCTTCTCCAAAACTTGAGGTAGAGATTTTCTTTGATCTTTTTCAATACCTCATCTATAGATAGACATGTGGTAGTTTTATTACATAAAAACCATGTTCATTATGGATTTTTCGAAAATCATGAAAGGGGATCTAAGATTTGATATTTGAGATTGAGATATGTGAAATTGATTGTTGTTTGGGCTAATTGGGGAGTGGTTTAACATGTTCATGTTGAGAAAGAGGTAAAGCCCTAATTTTTGTAATAATGCCTAATAGGTAAAAATGGTTGAAATTGTGAAATAATCATGTTATGAATTAAGGAATTTGATTAATGATTTGGTAATTAATTTAAGATTAAATTGGGTCTCATGATTTTAACATTAACTTTGTGTTAGGTTGATTATAGTTGAGTATAACGAATTGGTAGTTTGTTAATTGCTAAAAAGGGTAATAACCATGAGATTTGAATCATTGGGTTACATTTTGTTAAGTTGAAATTGAATGGATTATGACTTTGTTATCCATGGATTGAGTTTTTGGTTAATGAAGAAAATGAACTTTTTTTTTTTTTTAAATATAGTTGATGTATTGTGAATTGGGAATTGTGGAAATTGATTTTGGAAAGAAGAGGTAATTATAACTCTTTTGCAAATTGAGAAAGAACTTTAGGTAGAATTTGAAAACCTTTGAATATTATTGTTGTTGTTGGACTTAATGCCTCATAAGAATTGGATAATTGTATTACGTATATTTAATACATATTGTTTAGAGTTTTTGTCCTTGGTCATCGGTGGAGGATGACATTGTGATGTTGAAATGATTATGTATGTGTAGTACACTCCTATGAAGCACGGACACAGACACGGGATACGGGATACGGCAATTTCTAAAAAATGGGGACACGGACACGGACACGGACACGGACACGGACACAGGAGGGGACACGGCAAATTTTTTTTTTTAATAAATATTTTTATTTTAATATACATTAATTATTTTATTTATTTATTTTCTTTTTTAAGTAATGTGTTTTTGATAAATTTTCATTTTATTTTATTTTATATACATTTATTTTTTTTATTAATATGTATAAGTATATATTATGTTATATATACTTATAAAATAATATGATTTTATTAATATTATTAATATTTTTATATATATTATCTTATATATACTTATATATATATATATATATAATATAAGAGATAAGAAAGAAAGCTAGACAGAGCCAGCAAAGAGAGAGAGACAAAGCGAGAGGGAGAGAGAAAGAGAAGACGAGTCGAAGGTTTGTCTTCTCAATTGGATGTTCGACGACGAAGACGACTGGAGTCGAAGGTTCGATCGATGCTTCGAGTCAACTGGATGTTTGACGACGACGACGACGAAGGTTCAATCGATACTTCGAGTCAACTAGATGTTCGACGACGACGACGACTGGAGTCGAAGGTTTGTCTTCTCACTCTCTTCCTTCACACTCTCTCTCCTCTGTCTCTCTCTCCTCGCCGTGTCTAGATCTGGACACGCGCATGTCCCCCGGCGTGTCCCATACAAAAAAATAATTAAATTAAAGGGACACGCCATCTAGCGTGTCCCGTACGTGTCCCCGGCGTGTCCCCGTGTCTCCAGCGTGTCCCCGCGTCTGACACTGCCACGCCGCCGATTTTGCCGTGTCTATGCTTCATAGGTACACTCGAGTTATTTATGCTTGTTGTACAAAGTGATGGTTGGAAAATGTGCATGCGCTGAGAAAATGAGGTACCAGTACCTTCCAGCTAGCGCTCAGAGAACTTGGCCGCACTAAGAATAAAAGGTACCAGTACATTCCAGTTAGCGTTTGGAGAACTTGACAGAGGTACCATTACCTTCCAATCGGTGACTAAAAAATTGGCATTTTGTTGAGAAAAGATATACCGTTGGCTTACCGTGCTTAAGGCAGATAAAGCAGAGTTGTTTATTATTATTGTTACAGTGTGACTGTGATGTCATGTGTCATCATGATTGTGGTTCTGGGAGACCGAATTGTCTTAAAAGTTGAGTATGTAGTGGTTGAGTGTGCGTTGTTTTCACCTCTTGAGCTAAATGGTTATGTGTACACGTGGGTGTATCAAATTGATTGTTGATACTATTTTCCTTCATATTGGGTTTACGGCATGGAAATGTGATGAATGTATTTATGCATTGAGGTTGTAAGAAACAAGGAAAAGAAACTCGGATCTTTGTGATTTGTTTCAAAGGCAAGGCGATTATTATGTAATACTTTGTTAAAGATGGGAAAATGAGAAGTAAATGTGAACTGGTTGTGTTGTTGAATAAATCGGATGATTTTGAGAAAAGTATCTATGTATGTATACTTTGGTAATAAACCGTTACAATATGTATATAATATGATGTGAAGCATTCATGATCATAGCTATCTGTATGTTGTTATTGTTTAGGATCATGTTGGGATCCCTACTGGACTTTATGTTCATCCCACGTTGCTAATTCTTTTTAGGTGATGTTAAGAAGTGCTCGAGATCGAGGATCATCCTTAGTTGTCGGCTACGGGGCCTTTTTATTTGTGGGCGGAATGCCATTATTGTAAAAGGGTTAAACCATTTCTTTTACTTTTAAAGATGTAAGCCTACGGGCAATTTATTTAGTTATACTCCTGTTGTATTCATTTTGTATTCGGATGAGGGAATCTTTATTTATTCTTTCTCATTGATGTAAAGAGTTTCCGCATGTTATCTCTGAAATTGAATTAATTTAATGATTTTGGTAATGGATTCTGAGTAATAAAAAGTGGGGCGTTACAAACAATACCATTTGAATAAGAGAAAATATATGATACTTTTGAGGCACAATTAGGTGATTACCAAAAGTTTTGTGTATGTGGAGAGGGTCGGGCCCCAATTTAATGCTGGGTGATTGGTAGATAATATTGTCATGTATTACACTTATAACACCTAATAATTTTTTATTAGCACTCAACGAATTATTGCTTCTCAATGCCTTCTACATTTTAATAAGGGTAAAACAATCACATGTACATAAATATTTTGAAAATGGGACTTTATGTGTTAAAAAAAAAGAAAATTCTATTTACACCTCAATTACTCTCATTTCACACCATTATTTATAATATTTTAATTACAATTTTATCCTTTAATCAAATATCCAAATTGCCCTCATCTCTATTTCATCCCTTCATCAACAAACCCTAACCTAACCTATTGACAGCCACCACCACCGACCAACCATCACCGATTGGCCAACCACCACCATCAAAAAGTCATCTTTACCGTTGTTGTTGTCGCTCTCCTTCTTCTTCTTTCATTCCGTCATTGCAGGCATCACCACCCTCTTTTGCAACTTTTCTCTATTGCTCCGCCGTCGCTGTTATTGCCACTTCGCCTTCCCAGTCCATCGCTACCGCCACCATCCCGTAATCACCACCATTACAATGACCTATCACCATCGTGCCTCTCATCACGTAGAGACCACCACCATCGCAACTTGCCTACATCTGATGACCAACCATGTGTAGTCCGTAGAGAGAGATTTGTGGGATTGCAACGACTGTGCATCACTTCAATAAGGGTTGCAATGGTGGTAGGGCAATGGTGGTATGGGCGAAGATGAGGGTTGCGACGAGGAGGGAAGATGGGTGGAGGTCGGTGGCTGATGGCTAGCGATGGACAAGGTTTTGGGTTAGGGTCAGGGTCGGAGACAATGAGAATAATTTGGTATTATTTAAAAATTAGTGGTGTGTCTTGAGACAAAATTAAAAGCTTTCATTTGTGTGTGGTGTGAACTGAGCAGGTGATGTGTACTAAAAGGATTTGTGGTGTGTAAATAGAATCACCCTAAAACAAAAAGAAGAAAGACTTAATGGAATATCAACCTTTATCAATAGGACTTTTAGATGATTAACCCTACAAAATAACACTATAAAACTAATCATTTCAAAAGTTCTTCCCAAGAATTCTAAGTAAAACAAAAACCTTATGAGTTGTAAAAATCTCTTTGGAATCGCTACTCAAACGAGTAAAGATCTTTTGTAGTGTTTTTCCTTGTAGTGTTTGTGTAGTGCACCAAAATGACGTCGTTTTGGTGCGCATACCAAAAAAATGAAATGAAACGAAATGTAAAAAAGAAAAAAAAGCCAGAGACAAGAAGACCCACAGTGCAAACAGAGCACTTTTTCACCTTCCTTTCTCACAATCGACTACCATGACCACCTCTGGCAATCACCCCTCATTTCCCATTCTCTCCTCTCCCTCACCTTTCCCAAAATCTGCTATTAACATCTATGGTGAACCCCGACCTGTGAGATCCACCTCATTTTCCCACTGTAGACCCACCCCTACCAATCCTTTCTCCATCTCAACTCCAACGAGCCTCTCTAACCCGTATCTACCCCCACCCACCCTAGTTTGGCCACCATTGCCACCACAAGCTCTCTCTATCTCTATCTTTATTTCGATCTCGCCAGTGCTGGTGTTAGCAGGGGTAGTAGGGTGGTTAGATAGTGGAGGGGTAGTATCGGTCAAGCACCTCTCTCTCTCTCTCTCTCTCTCTCTCTCTCGTGCTTTTATGCTTTGCTCTTGCGTTCTGTTGCAAAATTATTTTTTTGGGGGTGTGCAACAAAATGACGTTAGTTTAGTTTTGCATGTGGCATTTATCCGTGCAAAATTCTAATGGTGAATGACAACAAGACCACATTGCAACAAAATTGAAAATATAGGGTTTAAATTGAAACTGCATTGACTAAACTGACCTTTCATTTAAACTATATGGACTAATGGTTGTTCCTTAACCTCAAAACTCTTTATTTTAAATTCTAGGGATAATTACCAAAAAAAAATTCCAATGTTTAACCCTTGCAACAATATAAACTCTGAGTTTTCAATTTTATCAATTTAAACCATAATCTTTTAATTTGTTTTTAATCTAAATCATTTGTCTACTTTTGTTAACTAAAAATGATCAGAACATAATAGTATTTTAGTTATGAAACTCAATGTAGGTACATAAAATGTCCAAAATACCCATTTTCATTGAGTTTAATGACTAATATATCCATTTTTCTATCGATTGTACTTAACAAAAATAGACAAATGATTCCAATTAAAAATTCAGGTTTTAAATTGACAAAATTAAAATTCATGGTTTATTTTGTTACAAGGGTCTTTTTTTTTTCTTTTTTTTTTTTGTTGTTGTTGTTGTGTGTGTGTAATTTCCCCTAAATTCTTCCATCCAAAATACAATCTTAGTATTTTTAAATAAGAAACTTGCGTGTAAGTCATCAAACACTGTTAGAATATGTGGACTTATTGTCCAATATATCCTGTGACAATTAATAGCGTTTTTCATCAAACACTGTTAAAAAAAAATATCACTAATGGTTAATTTTCAGCGACGGATTGAAAAATTTGTCACAAAAAATTGTCATAATTATAAGTTTTAATGACAATTTAAAAAAATATCACAAAAAAAGTCGCTAATTTTTAACTTTCAGTGACAATTTGAAAAATTCATCACATAAAAATGTCACCAATTGTAAGTTTTAGTAACAATTTATAAAAAAACATAACCAAAAAAAAGTCACTAATTGTTAATTTTTAGCGACATGAAAAAAATAGTCATAAAAAATTATTGTTAGCGACGATTTTACTAGGACTTATTTTCAATAGTACTCGATAGGAATTAAGGCCAACCATTAAGATCAATTGGTATTTTACCCTTTAAACAATTTGGTCAAAGTTCGCAAAATCACAGCCCAATTCATATTAGTTTAGCTAAATTTTTAGTCAAAAGAAATAGGGCAAATTATACCTATAGTATTATACCTATAATCTCTATACTTGCCTCTCATGTCAATTTGGCTTCTGTAATATTAATTTTGCCCTTTAAATTTTCAAATTGTGTCAATCTAGTCTAAGCGACAATAGCCATTAAAAAATTGAATAAAAATCAAAGGCAAAATGAACTATTAAAAAGAGAATGAATCATTTCCAATTGGATGTGAATCCTTCAATAACTTTGAAGGGAATTAAAAAAACCATTTTGTCTCTTAATTTTAGTCCAATTTCTAAATGAAATATTATCAATTAGACTAAATTGATACCATGTGCAAAATCAAAAGGTAAAATTGATGCATTAAAATTACAAGAACCAAATTGATATAAACAAACTAGAAGAATTAAATGTAATTTGTCTAGAGAAATATGACTCATAAAAAGAGAAATTTGTTCCTAAATACTAATTAATTTCAAGTGTAGTTTGACGTTCTTATTTTTTCATCCAACAACATATTCAATCCAAAATATGTTGTGTTCTCATTATAGCCCAAAAGGTCAAATGAAAATAGCAAAATAATAACTAAATTTATAAACGCCCCACAGCAACGAAGCTTAAATAAATAAGCTTAAGTCAAAGAAGCATACCTTATTGAAGAGAGGTTGAATAGTATCGTAATTGCTATCCGAAGTATTACAAAAACTATTGAGCTTTGGCATCTGGCGGAGTTTCAACTTGTTCAATTGCAGCAGCTCAATTCCATTCATAGCCTTGCAGATAGCAGTAAAACTTGGCAGGTCTCGGAGATACAAGTCCTTTAGTTTAGGAAATACAATTTTATCTGTTGCTTTTGTTGTTGATGCTATCTCATTTTCATCTCTTTCTTCTTCACTCGAAATAAGTACTTCCAACTTACGACATTCGGATACACGAAGTCTCTCTAGTTGCATCAGATCTCTGGCTATGGATAATGAGAACATGCTTTCCAGTTTATCACATCTCTCCAGTTCTAGAAAAGTGAGGTTGTGGAGCCGTACAAGTTGAGTAGGACCCTTCCACAAATGTGTCAATGCAGGCATTTCCCGTAGTTGCAGCTCTTTCAACGCACTAAAGGCCACCTGTAATGCTCCAATTTTCATAAAATCCAATGAAACAAATCAAACTCATATTCCTTATTTATGTTCAAATCAAATCAAATTAACATGCGGAAGCCAAAAATCTTATCAAGATTCAACAATAATCATATACAAAATAATTCTCTTTTCTTGTTATACTTCATTTCATTATAGTTTGAGATTTACAAAAAAGATTACATACGATTACACATTCACAATTTCCAAAGCATGGATCTATAACATGTGATATAATACTACATAAATATTCAAAATTTAATGCCTTAATGGATTACAAGTTACAATGGTTAGAACCCTATTACAAAAAGAATGGGTCTCTACCCAAACATATAAAACAATGCTTTACAAAAATAAGCAAACAAAATGAAGGAGCATTCATGCTCCAAAAATCACATCACGAGCCTTCAACGAGGCAGAGGCAAATCACCAACAACTACAAATGATATTTCACGAAGGGATGAACACTAATGCCCAGTAGATATAATATTAACAAAGTATATGAGATTAACAAGATTATGATCATGAATGCAATGATGTGTGCTATGCTTAAAATATAAGCTTTTTTTTTTTTTTCAATAGGATGCTCAACGCACAACTTTCAAAATAATATTCATTTCAACATTTTCATTTCAAAACATCGGGCCAGTAAGGCCTTGTTTGGCAAAGGCTAAAATTAGACTTTTTAGGCTAAAATTCACAAAAAGACAAAAAATTAAAATAGCCAATAAGACAAAATGTCACATCAAACCCATAATCATTTTACTTTTTCTCTCACAAACATCACAACTAATTACAAAAAAATCCAACCATCTTCCCAAACATAAAAATTTTAGCCTACTAAAATAGTCAAAAACTAAAATAGCCTACTAAAATAGCCAACTTTTCAAATAAGGCCTAAATAAGACATTGGAATTTCCTAGTATGTGTCTGCAAGTAGGCTCTCAAGCACTACCAAATACCACTTTAACGGCTACTAACCAGAAGGAAATTGATACCTATTCCGCTCGTGCTTTAGGACTTTTACCATGACTCTCAAACCAACTTAATTCTCAAATCCACAATTACATCCCTTGTTTAGATTTACCACGTTATCAACATTTCCAATATTTTCAAAATATAGCACAATCTCATTGTAAGGCCATGGAAGTGCAATGGCTGCACGAAACAGTAATCTGTAACAAAATATTTCAATAAGAAAATATATTTAGAGCATAACTCAACATTCTCAATAATTCCAAAATAGTATGAGATTCCAATAAACTCATCAGTTCATAATTTCTATTATTTCCAATAAATCCAATAAATTTAATATAACTAATATCTCCAAGGAAATTCACAATCTCCATAATAAATCACCAATTTTCACAGTATTCCAACAATTTAATCCTATTCAAAAATCACATTTTTCATTTCTCAAATTTTCTAGGGTTTGAAATTTTTTTTAGAGTTTTCTCAATTTAAATATAACCAAAGTTTTAAATAACGATGGCAGTTACTGAAATGGTAGTGGTAATCTTGACCTTGATTCTTGAGGTGTAATCGCTGCCGTAACTGTGTAATCGAGCTGTGAATTTTTTAATTATTCGCACAACTTTAAGAAAGCATACCGATATGCATGTTTTTATTTCAAAATCATATTTAGTGAGGCTCAAAATGATTTTTAGTATTTTTGTTTAGTTTTAAAAAATGATCCAATATATATACTAATTTTTATATTAGTTTTAAGTCGCTCTGAAAATTTTTCTTATTGTTGAATTTATTTAATTTTCGTTACTTTACTAATTATAATTATGGATAAATTTTCCGATTAGTTAAAAAAAATGAATATTAAAAACAATAGTCTCATAAATAGAAATTCAAAATGCAAAATGTCAAACATAATAATGTAAAAGTACATAACATGAAATCTAAATTTTGTTCAATAAATTTAACATAAGAGAAATATATTAAGTTCATATTCAAATATAATTCAATAAATTTAACATAAGAAAAATATATTAAGTTCATATTCAAATATAATTAAGTAAAAAAGTAATTAAACCCTGTAGAACTTGAAGATTGGACATTCAAAATATATATAGATAAGATTTTTACTTAACATCTACGTAACTAGAAAATAAAAAGAGAAAATAGCAATATACGCAAAATTTATATAAAAATAATATATATATATATATGTTTAACGGCTGTAACGGTACTATAGCGGCAATGTAACAGCCGCTACGGCCTTTACATAACGGTGGCGGCCGTTGAGGTCATGAATTTTTGTCACACCACTATAGCGGTCATAACGAGTATCGATAATCACCACAATCGTTACATAACAACGTTAGTAATGGTTGCGGTTGCTTTTTAAAATCTTGAATATGACACTTTGAAATTTATATACCATATATCATTTTGGGTAGAGAATTTTAAACATTTGATAAAATATGAGCAAATCCTAATTTTTATACAATACATATATATAATAAATAAAAAAAAACCTCAATATCTTCAAAATCATAACTAACAAAAAATACCACACAATCAAGTTAAAACAAATATACAAAGAGGAGAAGAAAAGTCTCAAAATCAAATGCATCAAAAACGCGATCGACTCAGGTCAAACGAAACCCTCAACACAATCTATATTCCGTATCAAAATAGCAAGGTGGGATAATGGGATTCTAACTCTAGATATGGTGGATCGAATGTTTTGTGTGATAATAAAAAAATTATTTAGAAAAGGGAGAGACAGAAGAAAGGAAGAGAAAGAGAGACGGACGGAGAAGAAAAAAATGGAAGGAAAGAAAGAAATGATTGGATTTGTGAACTTCACATTATTGGGCAAAAAAATGCCCCTCATTGATCTACACAGCAAGAGTTTCTTTCTTCAGCACCATTCAGCTTGTTTGGTTCCACTGAAATTAATTTTTTTTAATTTTTTAAAAAATTAATTTTTTTTTTGTTTTTTATTATTTTTATTTTCACTGAATTTTTTTAATATTTTAAGTAATTTTTTAATTTTTAAATACACTTAACATAAATACACTTAAAAAGTAAAATATTTGTGAAAAAAATCACTAAATACCAAAAATATATTTTTTAAAATATGAAGATTCAGTATATTTTTATATTCTTGTGTATTTATTGATTTTTTTAAAAAAAATATTTTTTAAATATATCTAAGGTACATCTAAAAATGTAAAAAAAAAAATTTGTTTAAAATTTTAAAAATATTCACTAAAAATTAAAAAATACGAAAAATAAAAAACTCTATTTACAAAAACTTAAATTTAGAAATTAAAATCAAACACAGTGATTAGCTTTGTCTAGTTTGATTGTGGGATGATAAGCAAGTTTGTTTGCTTGATCTCTCTAGTAGTTAATTGTTAGCTTTTGTTTTCTTTTTTTTCTTTTTTCTTTTTTTGAACTAAGCTTTTGTTTTCTTGGCTTGGGCCCTATCTTACCACAAAAATAAATAAATAAGTAAATTACACTAACACCCCTAAGATATATGTTTAATACAAATCCCTTCCTCACATTTGAAAAATTATTTTCTTCCTGAGATTTGTAATCTCATAACAAATTACCTCTTAAACTATTGTTGTCATGCTCTAAAATTTTCTAAATGACCATCTTGTCTTTTTTTTTTAATCATTTTTTCTTCTTATCATCATGATTACATTTTACAACTTTTCATCATTAAATTCTACGTAAACATATTCTTATTCAATAATAATATACAAACATAAATTTTATATAGAATTTTTAAACACAATGATAGCTCAGCTTTCACTTTTAAACAAAACACTCATAAACATGATTTATATTTATAACAACATCATTGTCATAACATTTTTATGATTTTTTTGTATAAATTTTTATATATGAATATAAATTTTTTTTTTTATTTCCACCACTATACTTAGATTAGATCAATTTAATCTACATATATTTAAAAGTATAAAATTTATATAAGAAAAAAAAAATCATTGAATACAACAAAATAAGATAATGTATTGAATTTTTGTTATTTTATTTTATTTTTTTGAATTTAGTGAATTTTAAAAAAAAAATCACAAAATATTATACTTCTGAAGTATATATCTAAATTAGGTGTATCTAAAAAATTTTAAAAATTTGGTTAAAATGTTAAAAAAAATTCAGTAAAAATAAACAAACTTAATTTTTTATGTGAGTTAAATCTAAGAAGATGATTGTTATGTTCTTTGAAATGACATGAACAAAATATCTGTATTATTTTATTATTTTATATGTATAAAGGTTAAAGGACAAATATATCATTTTAATTTAACAAGAAAGTGAGTGTAATTTTTCATATATAAAGGAATCTATATTAAATAGAAATCTCGAGAATGTCAATGTAATTTAACTAAAAAAATGGGAGCACCCCTCGTGGTCTCTACTCTCCCATCAAAACTTTATTTATTTATTAATTATTATTATTTTTTATAATATCTATGTCAATATCAATATCTATATCTATATGTACCTATATATATATATATAAAATAACAAATACAATTTTAATAACACTATAATATTGTGACACATATAATAAAATGGTATAATTGTTTCCTCATTACAAAATATATTTTGTTTGATGGTTACACATGATAAATATCCATAACTCTTTCATAGTAGTAAAATAAATAATAATAATAAGGGTTTGGTTATGGTGTGCAACTTACACCTTACACCTTATTCTTTACACTTACACCTTATACTTACACCTTTTATATCTTACACCTTACACCTTTTGTGTAAGTGGCACATGATGTGCAACCCACTTACACCTTTTGTGGGTTGCACACCTAAAAAAACTCCTAATAATAATAATAATAAATCTAGAGAACCTCCTAATTTTATTCGAAAATTTATCATAATCCACTTGACACAACCTTGGGCGCTATTTTATTTAAGAAGAAAACAAATAAACAAACAAACAAACAAAGTGCTCCAT
Source organism: Camellia lanceoleosa (assembly GCA_025200525.1). Taxonomy (NCBI): domain Eukaryota; kingdom Viridiplantae; phylum Streptophyta; class Magnoliopsida; order Ericales; family Theaceae; genus Camellia; species Camellia lanceoleosa. The sequence goes on from CM045766.1 coordinate 35,509,682, forward strand.
AAGATTTTTTTTTATTTAACGTTTTTTTTCTTTCGTTTAGTATAAATAAACTTAGATCTCTTCATCTGCGCATGGGATACATTATTAGATAAACTTTATTTGGTTGCGTTATTTTTAACTAATTTTTAATTAATTTTTTTCAAAAATTAAAAATTAGTTTGATAAAAATAATTACCAAAATTAAAATTTTAAAATTTCCAAAACTATTTTTCACCCAAAAAGAGAACCATATCAAAATAATGAGTTTTTTTTTTTTTCACCAAACTAATTTTTTTCATAAAAAAAAATTATGAAAATTGAATAAGGGGTTTATTAAATTTTTAATGGTAAGAAAAGGCCAAAAAAATATTGATATTTAAAAATAAATTTTTCATGGCAAGAAAAGGCATATTGTTCTTTGAAAAGTAGGGTTGTAGCACAAGTTCCAAAAAAAAGTTTAAAAACACATAAATTACAACATCTGATACAATCTCCTCAAAGCGATGGGTCACATCTTTTGTAAATTTCGTACTTACATAAAAAAATAAAATTATATCTTCAATTCTATAATTAATTTTTATACAAGGAAAAGAATTATTCCTACCAAACAAAAAATAAACAAAAAATCGTTTAAATAATAATAAATAAATAAAAAAAGCCTTTACGGTGCACTGTTTTTTTTTTTTCTTTGTTTTTGTTTATTTATTTGTTTGCTTTCAAATAAAAGAATCCCCACGTTAAGGTGGCTGTCATGTGGATTATGATAAATTTTCAGGTAAATATGAGAGGCTCTCTAGACTTATTGACAATAATAAGTACAACTGGTAATTATAAATGAGTTGTGACTCAATCAATTAAGTTCAAAAATAAATAAAATTTAAAATAATTTATCAAGTAAAAAGACTAGAGTATGAAATAATTTTAAAAGGACTCGAGGTGATTCCACTGTTCATATAATTAAATATGAGTCAAAATAATTAAGTGTGGACTAATCAAATAAAACTCGAAAATTAAATTTATATTCAAATCTAGTACCTTTTTTGAACGGAGATTTAATACTCAAGACTCAAGAATAATTAAAACTAAAAAAAAAAAAAACTATCGAGTGGGCCTCGCGAAATTGAAATAAAAAAGTAATATAACCACACAACAAACATAATTAAGCAATTTAAAAATTCATATCAATCCAACTCTAAATAATACTCGAACTCAAAAACACACTAAAAAAATTATTAAACAAGTACCAATAAAAAAACAAATTGAGTTTAGATTCAACTCGTTACAATCTGAAGTCAAAGAAGCATACCTTATTGAAGAGAGGTTGAATAGTATCGTAATTGCGATCCGAAGTATTGCAAAAACTATTGAGCATTGGTATCTCGCAGAGTTTCAGCTCGTTCAATTGCAGCAACTCAATTCCATTCATAACCTCGCAGATAGCAGTAAAACTTGGCAGGCTTTCAAGATACAATTCCTTTAGTTTGGGAAACACAATTTTATCTGTTGTTTCTATTATTGTTGATGCTATCTCATTTTGATCTTCTTCTTCTTCACTCGAAATAAGTACTTCCATCTTACGACAATCATATACATGAAGTATCTGTAGTTGCATCAGATCTCTGGCTATGGATAATGAGAACATCCTTTCCAGTTTATGACATCTCTTCAGTTCTAGAGAAGTCAAGTTGTGGAGCCGTACACGTTGAGTAGGACCCTTCCACAAATGTGTCAATGCGGGCAAGTCCCGTAGTTCCAGCCTTTTCAAGGCACTGAAGGCCTCCTCTGGTAGTTGGCCATGACAAATCACTTTCAATTTATCTAAATTACGGAGACATAGCGACTGCAACACAGGGAAGGCTATTTGTGGAACTGGAACCCCATCTGTTGTGTCAATGACATATTCCAGATCCTGACAATCTTCTAAGGACAATTCTGTTAATTTTTTGAAACCATCTTTGTCTAAATCATAGCCAACATTCTTCACACCTACTGCACTTGTTATTTCTAAAATTTTAGTGATCTTGAGAAGATTCTTGAACTCACTCTCCATAAGATCGCTCTCGTGAAGATCCTTGAGACTCAACTGGTTTTGTAACTGATAATCACGACAATCTCTAGGAAAGAACCTAGTGATTATAGTGAATGCTTTTAGATTCGTAAGGACCAAGTCTCTTGGCCAGTATGCAAAATGTGGTAGGTGAATGACCAAAGTTGTAAAATTAGACAACCCACACAGCTCAGTGAAAGTCGCTTTGGCTTCTTCTATCCTGTTTTCATCATTAAAGCCAGACCCAAGATACAACTCTTCTAGCTTTGATAAGCTCGACAGAACACCTGGGCAAATCCTCTTCACACCACATCGCAACAAATCCAGTAGCTTCAAGTGACTAAGCCGACCTATTTCTTTTGGCAACTCCTCTATTTTGGTGCCTGCGAAACTCAAAATTTCTAGATTCTCTAACACTCCTATTACAGATACATCATTGATCAGTCCGCATTCGCATAGTGACAAGCTTCGGAGGTTGGTCAACCATCGCAGGGATGTCGGCAGTGATCCTTCTATGTACACATTCAACATGCTTAAAGCTTTGAGTTCCTTCATCCCTCCGTAGAAACTATCTGGGAGATTTGGTAGTTCTGATGCATAATTGTTCTCATAATTGTCCGCATAATTGCCCTCATAATTGCCCTCTAGCCGTAAAAGATGGAGTTTTGGAAATTCTAGATTATCAGGCAGCTTGCTCATACCAGTGCATCGCAATGAAATTACAGTGTAATTTTTGCGTCGTTCTTTCTCCGGCCATTCTTTCAATGCTTCCTCACATCTTACCATAAATGAATGCTCCTCCCTAGATGCTATTGATATAGCAACATCACGAACTACATCATGGATTTTAACACAACCTTCTTGTTCACCATCCATCAAGAGATAGCCTTTTTTTAAGTCATCGACAAAGGCATGTACTCTGTCTCTTGCTTCCTTGACACTATCAATGGCCTCAAACATCTCTATCCCAACTCCATATCTAACGAGATCTTCAATTGGAATATTAAAATCTTCAGCATATAAGGTGCAGAGCAAAAAGCATTCCTTAATTTCTCTACTTCCTAAGAAGTTGTAACTTAACTCCAGAGATTTAAACACAATTTCTTCTACTCCCCTGATGTTTTTTACCATGGACTTACGTAACTGTAGAAGGGCTGAATTCCATGACTGCTCATCTTTACCTTTGAGTGCCCTCGCAACTGTAACAATAGCAATCGGCAAACATCCACATTCATCCGCAACTTTCGTCTGTGTGATATACAAATCAGTACTTTTGTGATTTGTGTGACTTGGGTCGTTGGAAATTCCAGCCATCTCCTCAAAGAGATTCCATGCTTCTTCTTCGGTTAAGACTTCAACTGTAAATTTCTTTTGAGCATTCATATCGTTGCATACATTATCAAACCTAGAAGTCAGCAAAATTTTGCAACCTCTATGACCATCTCCAAATGGAATTCCTATGTCATTCAGTTCGAGACGCTTCCAAACATCGTCCAATATGACAAGGATTCTCTTGGTGCCCTTTAGTCTTTCACACAGTCGATTTGCTCTTCCATGTTCAGTCTCCTCCTTAAATTCCAAACCCAAATTATCTCCAATTTCACCTTGAATCTTCCTTTCATTAGGACTTTGGGACACTACAGCCATCACAACCTCATCAAACAATTTCTCTTCTTTTGCTCTTTTGGCAACTTCTTTCACCATTGTTGTCTTACCAACACCTCCCATCCCACATATTGCAATCATGTGGAATCCATCATCCTTCAGTGCCTCCATGACATCGTTCGTAATCAATCTTCTAGATTCAAAAACCTTAATACCTTCAGTGGATGTGGATTCTATCCCAGGTAGAGGCTTATTGTAGGCCACTTTCGTCAGTTTCCTCTCTTCGTGCAACTGAGCCACCTCTTTTGCCTTGTTGGTTGCTTTCTTACTGAGTGAGTAACGTAACGGCAGGTTTGGACACCACCCATATAGACACCCTTTGTTTGCTTCAATTTCATTTAGAATTTCTCTGGCCTCTTCGCAGCATTTATCAACCCTTTCCAGCCACCCCTTAACATCAGGTCCGATACCTTTTACATTTCTTTTTGCTTCATCAACTAATAGCTGCATTGCACCTCTTTTCTCATCCAACTTCTTGACTTCATCTTTCAAATTCTTGACCTTGCTTTTATAGGAAAATAGATAACCGAAATGACGGCCAACTGGAGCCATTAGAAATTCTCCAATCTTGCCTACAGTTGGACCAACAAAACCAACCCAACCAGTAGCCATTTCTCACTTCTATTTCAGTTATGTATGTCTCTCCCTGTTTCTTTTCTTTTTCTTTTTTTTTTTTTCCTTTTTTCTGGAATGCAATATGTAAAACTAGAAGAAAACAAACAACTATTGAAAACAGAATAGTAATTGTTGAACGCAGACTTAAAATAGAGTGGCAGAGGAAGAGATTACAAAGATTTCTAGAACAAAAGAAGATATACAGAGATTTCTTTATCCTGGTAAGTAACAGCTGAACAAAGAGAAATACAATTTTGTAGAGGACATGAAGATATCAAAGGAACACTTTGCAAGAGGGGATCTAAAGTTTTTTTTTTTTTGACAAGCAAGGTTGACTATAGAGAATTACAATATAATTGGACAAAGAGAACTTGTGTTGTAAAACAGAAATTGCAAAGAAGAAAGTGGGCTTAGTAAAATGAAAACAAAATGCAGAGAAAACTGATTTGGTAATTGTTCAACACAGAGTAAATAAAATAGAGTTGCAGAGGAGAAGAATACAAAGTTTCCTAAAATCAAAAGAGAATACAGGAATTTTTTTGTTTTTTCTGGTAAGCAACAGTGGAACACAGAGATTTATAATAAAACTGAAGACAGAAAGTAAGTAGAGATCTAAACAGAGAGAAATAATAGAATTGAAGTGGAAGTGGAAGTGGAAGTGAAGAAAGAAAAACCTTGGAAACTTTCTAGAGTGTCTAAGAGATGAAACATGCACAGCCTTAACAACTCAGTCGACGGTGAAGAGAAAAGCTTTTCACCAGAGACAAACAAGACCATTAACATCCATCAAAGAGAAACAATCAGATTCAGAGAGGTTTGAAGGAGAGTTTGAGGAGAAGAGAACATTTTGAGATCAGTACTATGCTCTTACATCTAAAATTATTTTATTTTATTTTATTGGAGGGGGAACTTTCTTTGTTGCTTCCTTGCTTGTGTCTTTGGTCTTTTGACTCGGTCCTTTCAAAATTTGCTTTGTGATATTTTTTAAAAAAAGTTTTTTTTGGTTATTTACCACACTATAATCTAATTTAGCGAAGGGAAGGAAGGCAATGGCGGAAGGAAGGGGGGTGGCACTGCCCCTGCAAACTATTTCAAAATTTTAAGTAATATTATGCATTTATCCTTTTAGGACATGTTTGATTGACAAAATTAAAATATGATATTAGAATTATTAATCTGTGGGTCTAATAATTTTGTGTTTGTTTTGAAATTTTGTTTCAGGATTATTAATTTAATGGATAATTAATCTAACAAATTTGTAAGATTATTAATAATAGGATAGGGGTGAGATTATATATCCTGATTTAAGAAATAAAATAAAAAGTTTTTTTACCTACTAATCTAATGCAAATCAAACAATGGATAAGAGGATAATTTATTTTACTAATCTAATTGGATAATGAATACCATATTAATTCAATAAAATTATTAATACCTTCACTATTAATCTTGTGAATCAAACATGGCCTTAGTTTACAATTTGTGAAGGGTTGGCCCCTAAAAAAACAATTAAAATAAAATAAAAAAATCCTTCTTCGAAGCCTCAAATTGTTTCTATTATTCAATTAGAGTCATCTTACAATACTGTATATAGTACGTAAATTATGGTCCAAATGGATGTTGGTTTCAAATCATTGTGTCTATGAGACCAACAAATTATCAAATCAAATTAGTCATGTTTTATTATGATGTTTGATTATATCTAAAAATAGTATTAGTTACGTTTCATTGTGATTTTTGGTTACTACGAAAAATAGTCATTAATTATGACTCAAATTGGTTTTAGTTATGATTCATATTTGTATGTTATTATTTTTAAATTTTTTTAGTTTGTACAAGTGTAAAAAATATTTTATAATCCAATTTTGATACTTTTTTGTTTTCATTAATGAGTATTAGATATTGATGAAAAAATTTATTTGCAAATTCAATGATAATGTTCAATTTTTATGTTTATAAAGTGAATTAACATACATATGAAACTTTGGTAAAACTGTACAAAAATTAATGTATAATTAGTTTTTAATTGTATAGAATTTGGCCTTCTCTTAACAAAATTTCTATGTCCGCCACTGAGACTCAAAACCTAGACCTATGGTCGTAAAGGGATCCTTACCACTTGGGCTACCTTGTCTCTTAAAAAAAAAAATTACTCATGGCATGCTATGAATAAAAATCATAGTGTCAAAATATTTATGATCCCTCCATATGATATAATTTTTATTATATAAATATATTATAAAATAAAATAAAAATAAATTCAAAATATTATGATAAATTACATTGACCTATTTGAGATTTAAAAAAAGGATAAATTACGCTGACACTTATCGAGGTTTAATCTAATTCAATTCTACCCATGTGGTTAATATTCTCATTTCACAAATTTCTTCTTTATATAAAAAATAACAACTCTTAATAGAAAAATAAAGGAAATTACATTGAAAAAAAATAAATAAAATAAAGCAAAAGAAAAAATAAATAAATAAAATAAGAAAATAGAGAGTACATGCGCTTAATATTTTCATATTTCGTTTAAATAATTATAATAACTAGAAGGTTAGTGTAATTTTTTAAATATCAAAAAATAATAAATATTAAACATAAATCTTAGGCCCCGTTTGTTTAGAGAGTTAAAGGGGAGATTGGTATTAATAGTGAGGTGGGACCTACTAATATTGTATTTGTTTTGAGAGATGGGAAGGGGATTGATAGTGAGTTCTGGATTAGGATGGGTCTACCCAAGGGGATTCAGATGAGCCTCCAGGACTTGGTATTAGAAAAATAGTCCGGCGGACTATAAATATTTTTTTATTATTTTATTTTTTACATTTCGGGCATTTTTTTTTTAACATTAATGTTTAATTTTTTGTTAAGTAAAAATTATTATTTTATTTGTTTTATTTTTTTCTGAAAATTTTTTATTTTATTTTTTTTTAATTTTTTTTTTACATGTTGGATATTTTTTTTAAAACATTAATGTTTAATTTTTTTGTATTTTTTTGATTTTTTTATTATTTTATATTTATTTTATATAAAAATAATTTGACAATCCCTACACTAACAACTATCATTAAAAAAAAACACAATTTTACTTAATTCCTTAACTATCAATTCTCTTACTATTAATCATCTCCATTCTATCTTTGAAAACAAATATACCTAAGAGTGTAAGGGTAATATACCTTAGAAAAAATAAAAATACTAAACCCGGCTCTTTGGATTGAGATTCTTTTCATGGTTCAAACGCATTATTTTAAGGGGTACTTACCAATTAGTCCTATTATATAGACTTATTTATCTACAGGTCCTAACTAATAAATTTAACACTATAAAAATAAGAGAGTGATAAATTTATCACTAAAAATTTATTCATAAAAACAAAGAGACTGATAAATTTATCACTATAAATTTATTAATAAAAATAAAAAACTGATAAATTTATCTTTATCACTTAATAAATTTATCAATAAAATTTAATGGATAATAAATCTCCAAAATAAGACCTATTGATAGTTTACCCTTATTTTAATCTCTACATCTATTCATTGGACAAAGTTAAATATTATTTTGCTTTCATGGAACACATCCCATGTGATGCGGTGTCCCACTTTGCTTTTGTTTCACTTTTTGCTTTTGTTTTTGACTTTTACCCTTGCTTTTGCTTCCTTTTCCATTTGATTAATTATTACAGAATTGACTAGGGCCGAGTAAGGTTTAATTTGGTTTGATTTAAGAATAAAATTTTGTTTAGAAATATATTATTTTAATAATTTTTTAATTTTTATAAAAAAATAGAAAATAATATAATTTTGAAAAGATAAAAAGATAATGTATGTGATTTTAGATTGTTCTCAAACAATCTGTAAATTAAAATTAAAATCCAATCATTATTGATTATTTTAGGAAATTTAGGCTTAAATTAGATTATGAAAATTTTATAATCAAATCAATACTATGTTGATTTTTTCAATTTAAAATCACAAATTTTTATAATCTTGTCATTATTCATAAATTGATTATAAAATATTATTTATAATTTTAGGAAAGCAATGGCAGACCCGCGGGGGGGGGGGGGGGGGGGGGGTTGCAAACTATTTCAAAATTTTAGGTAATATTATACATTTACCCCCTTAAGGCATGTTTGAGGTAATATTATACATTTACCCCCTTAAGGCATGTTTGAGGTAATATTATGCATTTACCCCCTGTAACGCAGGTTTGATTGACATGATTAAAATATGAGATTATAGTTATTAATTTGTGGATTCAATAATCTTGTGTTTATTTTGAAATTTTGTTTTAGGATTATTAATTCAATGGATAATTAATTCAAATAAATTTGTAAGATTATTAATATTGGGGTAGGGGTGAGATTATATATCATGATCTAAAAAATAAAATAAAAGACTCTTTTACTTACTAATTCAATGCAAATCAAACAATAGACAAGAGGATAATTTATCCTACTAATCAAATTGGATGGTAAATACCATATTAATTTAATGGAATTATTAATATCTTCACTATTAATCTTGTGAATCAAACGTGGCCTTAGGGGGGACTGCCCCTGCAAACTATTTCAAAATTTTAGGTAATATTATACATTTACTCCCTTTAAGGCATGCTTGAGGTAATATTATGCATTTACCCCCTTTAAGGCATGTTTTATTGACAAGATTAAAATATGAGATTATAGTTATTAATCTGTGGACTTAATAATCTTGTGTTTGTTTTGAAATTTTATTTTAAGATTATTAATCCAATGAATAATTAATCCAACAAATTTGTAGGATTATTAATATTGGGGTAGAGGTGGAATTATATATCCTGATCTAAGAAATAATAAAAAAAAAAAAAAAACTCTTTTACCTACTAATCCGATGCAAATCAAATAATGGACAAGAGGATAATTTATCCTACTAATCCAATTAGATAGTGAATTCCATATTAATTTAATGAAATTATTAATACCTTCGCTATTAGTTTTTTGAATCAAACATGGCCTTAGTTTACAATTTGTGAAGGGTTGGCCCCTAGGAAAAAAAAAAAAAAAAAACCTTCTTCAAAGCCTCAAATTGTTTCTATTCTTCAATTAGAGTCATCTTACAATACTGTATATAGTATGTAAATTATGGTCCAAATGGATGTTAGTTTCAAATCATTGTGTCTGTGAGACCAACATATTATCAAATCAAATTAGTTACGTCTTATTATAATGTTTGATTATATCTAGAATAGTATTAGTTACGATTCATTGTAATTTTTGGTTACTACTAAAATAATCATTAATTATGACTCAAATTGGATTTAGTTATGATCCATATTTGTATGTTATTATTTTTAAAATTTTTTAGTTTGTACAAGTGTAAAAAATACTTTATAATCCAATTTTGATGCATTTTTGTTTTTATTAATGAGTATTAGATATTGATTAAAAAATTTATTTGCAAATTTAATGATAATGTTCAATTTTTATGTTTATAAAGTGAATTAACATACATATGAAACTTTGGTAAAAATGTACAAAAATTAATGTATAGTTAGTTTTTAAATGTATAGAATTTGGCCTCCTCTTAACAAGATTTCTATGTCCGCCACTAAAAGTGAGATTCGAAACCTAGACCTAAGGTTGTAAAGGGGTCCTTACCACTTGGGCTACCTTGTCTCTTTAAATAATAATAAAAAATAAAAATAAAAATAAATAAATAAATAAATAAATAATAATAATAATACTCATGGCATGCTATAATTTTTATTATATAAATATATTATAAAATAAAATAAAAAAATAAATTCAAAATATTATGATAAATTACATTGACCTATTTGAGATTTAAAAAAAGGGTAAATTACGCTGACACCTCCTAAGATTTAATCTGATTACATTCCACCCATGTGGTTAATATTCTCATTTCATAAATCCCTTCCCTATATAAAAAGTAACAACTCTTAATACAAAAATAAAAGAAATTACATTGAAAATAAATAAATAAAACAAAGGAAAGAAAAAAATAAATAAAATAAAATAAAAAGCACATAAATTTAATATTTTCTTTCGTTTAAATAATTATAATAACTAGAAAGTCAATATAATTTTTTAAATATCAAAAGATAATAAATATTAAACATAAACCTTAGGAGTGTAAAATAATATACCTTTGAAAAAATAAAAATACAAAACCACCCGGCTCTTTGGATTGAGATGCTTTTCATGATTCAAGCACATTATTTTAATCTCTACAGCTATTCATTGGACAAAGTTAAATACTTTTTTGCTTTCATGGAGCAAATCCAGGTGATGCGGTGTCCCACTTTACTTTTGTTTTACTTTTTGCTTTTGCTTTTCCTTTTGCTTTTGCTTTTGATTAATTATTACAGTAATGACTAGACCGGAGTAAGCTTTAATTTGGTTTGATTTAACAATAAAATTTTGTTTAGAAATATATTATTTTAATAATTTTTTAATTTTTATAAAAAAATATATTAAAAAAATAAGAAAATGATATAATTTAAAAAGATAAAAAGATAATGTATGTGATTTTAGATTGTTCTCAAACAATCCGGAAATTAAAATTAAAATCAAATAATTATTGATGATTTTAGGAAATTTGAATTAAATTAAATTATGAAAATTTTATAATCAAATCAATGCTATCTTGATTGTTTCAATTTAAAATCACGAATTTTTATAGCCTTGCCATTATTCATAAAATGATTATAAACGCTATTTATAATCTTAGGAAAGCAATGGCGGATAACCCCACCGCCCGCAGGGGGGACTATTTCAAAATTTTGGGTGATGTTATGCATTTATTCCCTTTAAGACATGTTTGATTGAATAGGATTAAAACATGAAATTATAATTATTAATCTGTGAGCTTAATAATTTTGTGTTTATTTTGAAATTTTATTTTAGGATTATTAATCCACTAAATAATTAATTTAATAAATTTGTAGAATTATTAATAATGGGATAGGGATGGGATTATATATCTTGATCTAAGAAATAAAATAAAAAGACTCTTTTACCTACTAATCCAATGCAAATCAAACAATGGATAAGAGGATAATTTATCCTACTAATTCAATTGAATAGTGAATACCATATTAATTTAATGAAATTATTAATACCTTCACTATTAATTTTGTGAATCAAACATGGCCTTAGTTTACAATTTGTGAAGGGTTGGCCCCTAAAAAAAAAATCCTTCTTCAAAGCCTCAAATTGTTTTTATTCTTCAATTAGAGTCATCTTACAATATTGTATATGCAGTATGTAAATTATGGTCCAAATGGATGTTAGTTTCAAATCATTGTCTATGAGACCAACAAATTATCAAATCAAATTAGTTACGTCTTATTATGATGTTTGATTATATCTAGAAATAGTATTAGTTACGATTCATTGGCCCTGTTTAGTAAGGCTTATTTCCAGCTTAATTTAAGCTATTTTGATGTGTTTGGTTCAGCTTAACAATACAGCTTATAGCTTTTTGTAAGTCAAAAATTAACTTATTCTTTGAGTGGGGGAGCAGAAGATTAATTTATGAGTCAAAAATCAGCTTATGTTCACAGCTATAAGTTATAAGCTGTTAAGGTATAAGTTATAATCACTTTTCCACAGTTCTACCAAACAGGGCCATTGTGATTTTTGGTTATTATTAAAATAATCATTAATTATATGACTCAAATTGGTTTTAGTTATGATCCATATTTGTATGTTATTATTTTTAAATTTTTTTAGTTTGTACAAGTGTAAAAAATATTTTATAATCCAATTTTGATACTTTTTTGTTTTTATTAATGAGTATTAGATATTGATTAAAAAAATTATTTGCAAATTTAATGATAATGTTCAATTTTTATGTTTATAAAGGGTGTGTTTGTTTTGAAGGATTAGGGTGTGGGATTTGACTATTAGTCTCACCGGACTAATAGTCCATTATTTGATTCAAAAGTTTTACTCCGGACTATTAATCCCATATTTGTGGGGCTATCCTATCCCATGGGAGGGGGTGAGATAGAAATCATGGGACAACTCATCCTATGAGATTAGACAATAAAATTACATTTTTGCCTTCTAGTATTTAATTATGTATTATATTTAGCAAAATTCAAAAAAATTTAAATGTCACAATTTAAAAATAAAATAATTTTATTTAATTTTTATTTTTGTTTTATTTATTTAATTTTTTAAAATATTTTGTTATAGATATTTTATTGATGTTTTATTTTAAAATTTTGTTTATATTTTATTTAATTTCATTATTTAAATTTTAATAGATGTTTTATTTTATTTCATTATTTAATTATTATTATTATTATTTAAAATAAATTTATTTAAAATTTTAATTAAAAAATAACATATATTTTTATTTATATTTAATTTTTTTAAAATAAATTTATTTAATTGTGCAAAAGATAAAATAAAATAAATTTTTATTTAATCTAGCTAAAAATAATTAAAATATTAAAGCTATGTTTAATATTACTATTACATAGTAAATAATTGAAAATGATAAAATAGTCATTCGAGCATTTATCATTTTCCATAATATCCCAAACAAACATTGGATTCATTAAAAATAGTCCAATCCAGACATCTAATCCTATAACCAAACAAACATAGGATACAAATCCAGTCCAACCAAATAGTCCGGAGACAATGTATCCCAGGACTAATAGTCCGATGGATTACAATCTCCCCTTATCCAGTCCGTCCAAACAAACACACCTAGGGTGTGTTTGATTGGATGGACTGGAAAAGGGGGGATTAGAATCCATCGGACTTGAGTCCTGGGATTAGAATCCCCCGGACTATTTGGTTGGATTGGATATGTATCCTGTGTTTGTTTTTTCATGGGATTAGATGTCCGGACTGTGAATCCCCCGGACTATTTTTAGTGAATCCAACGTTTGGTTGGACGGATTGGATAGGATAAATGAACAAAAGACTATTTTGCCCTTTTTCAAGTGTTTAATAAGGAATAGCAATATTAAACATATCTTTAATATTTTAATTATTTTTAATTAAATAATTTTGTTTTTTTAAAATAAATAAATAAATAAATAAAATATCAATAAAATTTGTTTTAAATCATTACTGTATAACAAATCATTATTTTTTTTACATACAAAACGTTACTGTGTTTTTTTTTACATACAAAAAATATCATTAATTTAATAATATAAATTAAATTTATTTTTTTTACATAAATTTATTTTTTTACACAATTAAATAAATAAATAACCACTAAATTTGATTTAATAAAATACAGTATAACCTGTATAAAAAATTTATATTATTTTTTAATTAAAATTTTAAATAAATTTTAAATAAAACACCTATTACAATTTAAATAATGAAATTAAATAAACTATAAACAAAATTTTAAAATAAAACATCAATAAAATATCTATAAAAAATTATTTAAAAAAATTAAATAAATAAAACATTAATAAAAAGTTAAATAAAATTATTTTATTTTTAAATTGAGACATTTAAATTTTATTGAATTTTATTAAATATAATACATAATTAAATAGTAGAGGGTCAAAATTGTCATTTTCACATATAATTCCAATAGTGATTAGTCCCCCAAAACAATCCCACACCCCCTAGATAGATAGTCCCCATAGGGGGGACTTGGAGTCCGGCCGGACATGGAGTCCCCCGGACTAAAAAAAAATCAAACGACGGATAAGGAGGGAGGCCGGACATGGAGTCCAAACAGTGGATAGTCCCCCCCCTTATCCCCCAAAGTAAATTAACATACATATGAAACTTTGGTAAAAATGTACAAAAATTAATGTATAGTTAATTTTTAATTGTATAGAATTTGGCCTCCTCTTAACAAGATTTTTATGTCCGCCACTAAAAGTGAGACTCAAAACCTAGACCTAGGATTGTAAAGGGGGTTCTTACCACTTGGGCTACCTTGTCTCTAAAAAAAAATAAATAAAAATAAATAAATAAATAAAAATTACTCATGGGATGCTATCAATAAAAATCATAGTGTTAAAATATTTATGATCCCTCCATATGATATAATTTTTATTATATAAATATATTATAAAATAAAATAAAAAATAAATTCGAAATATTATGATAAATTATATTGACCTATTTGAGATTTTAAAAAGGGATAAATTACACTGACACCTCCTGAGGTTTAATCTAATTACATTCCACCCATGTGATTAATATTCTCATTTCACAAATCTCTTCCTTATATAAAAAATAACAACTCTTAATAGAAAAATAGAAAAAATTATATTAGAAAAAAAAAATAAAACAAAGGAAAGGAAAAAATAAATAAATAAAATAAGAAAAAAGAGAGTACATGAGTTTAATATTTTCATTTTATTTAAATAATTATAATAATTAGAAGGTTGATGTAATTTTTTAAATATCAAAAAATAAAAAATATTAAACGTAAATCTTAGGAGTGTAAGGTAATATGCCCTTGAAAAAATAAAAATACTAAACCCGGCTCTTTGGATTGAGATGCTTTTCATGGTTCAAACGCATTATTTTAATCTCTACATCTATTCATTGGACAAAGTTAAGGCTAAATTTTGGAAGACTAAATAAGCGTATTTTTTAATTTTTTTTGTATTATGTGTAAAAAAAATAAAGAAAAAATATTGATTGATATGACTTAAAAAAATAAAAAGATGAAATAAGTGCACCTTTTTTTTTTTTTTTGTTACAGGGAAATCCTCTCACTCTCCCGCAGGTCCAAGGCAGCGCCCCGAGGAGATCACCAGGGTGTCCTGTTGTTCGTTCCGAGCCAGAGACCAGGGTGTCCTGTTGTTCGTTCCGAGCCAGAGACTATAACCTGGAAGCTTGTCCCGACCTCACAAGGCAAGCTTCTGAAGTCGAACTTCAGACAATGAGGAGAATTAAACCCATACCAAGTAGCTGATAAGGCATCCTTGAGGTCAACCTCCTAACCAACTGTGCTACGCCCAGGAGATTGGCCCAGAGGGAATTCGAACTCAGGACCTAGGGGCTTAAACCCCAGGCCCTTGCCAAGTTGCCACCCACCCCTGGGTTGAATTGCACTTTTTTAATTTAGTCAAACTTGACCAAAATACTTTTCTGCTTTCATGGAACACATCCCATGTGATGCGGTGTCCCACTTTGCTTTTGTTTTACTTTTTGCTTTTGCTTTTACTTTTGCTTTTGCTTTTCCTTTTCCATTTGATTAATTATTACAGTAATGACTAGGGCCGAGTAAGGTTTAATTTGGTTGGATTTAAGAATAAAATTTTGTTTAAAAATATGTTATTTTAATAATTTTTTAATTTTTACAAAAAAATATATAAAAAAATAAGAAAATGATATAATTTAAAAAAGATAAAAAGATAATGTATGTGATTTTAGATTGTTCTCAAACAATCCGTAAATTAAAATTAAAATCAAATCATTATTGATGATTTTAGGAAATTTAGAATTAAATTAGATTATGAAAATTTTATAATCAAATCAATACTATGTTGATTGTTTCAATTTAAAATCACGAATTTTTATAACCTTGTCATTATTCATAAAATGATTATAAAATATTATTTATAATTTGTTCAAACATTAATATATCATCATTTTACAAATAAAAATATTTTAGATAATTATTTTAGAATTAATTTTACTACTATACAAAAGACACTTATAAGAGTAAAAGGTTAATAACTTATGTATATAACTCAGATATTAATAAAATATTTGAGTGACTTATGTCAAATAAAAAATTATATATATATATATATAAAGAGAAAAAGGGTTTGGTTTTTCTCACGTTGTCATTTTAACTTGAGAGAGCACTTGGGTTTAGTTGGTCTATTTTTGTAATTCAAACCGTTCACTTTTTAGGACTTCTTGAGTAAAAGATTCATTCAAAAAATTCAAAAAAATTAGATATCGATAGTTATAAGTTTTATATCATATTTGTTTTACAAAATGAATGATAGATATAACTTCAAGAATAGCCGTTCATTTTTTCTAATATAAATTTGATTCAAACATATAACTATTGATATCCGATAATCTTTATTTTTTGCACAAGTATTCTACTCAACGAGTTTTAAAAAATAAATAGTTTGGATCATTGAAATCGGTTCTAAAATGAGTCTACTAAGTTCAAACGCTCTCCTAAGTTGAGATGGCCAACTTAAGAGAAGTCAAACTCAAAGAGAAGAAATTTGTGAAAAGTCCATCCCAAAAAGAGTGTAAGATATTAAATCAAGGGTAAAAACTTGTTTGATGATTATTGATAAGGACATGTCAGAAAAATTAGGCTTCTTTCATATTGGTTAGCTTAACTTGAGAGAACGTTTGGGCTTAGTACGTGTATTTTGGCACAAATTTTAATTATTCGAATTGTTTACTTTTTAGGATTTGTTAAGTAGAATATTCATATAAAAATCATGATGGTCAGAAATCAGTAACTATATATTTGAATCAAATTTGTATTACGAAAAAATGAATAGCAATTTTTGAAATTATATTTTTCGTTTATTTTTTAAAAACAAATATGATTCAAACATATAATTACTGATGTCCAATTATCTTTATTTTCTGCATGAATATTCTACGAAACTACTTTTAAAGAGTCAACAACTCAAATCACCAAAATCTATTAAAAAATTAACCTACCAAGCCCAAATGTTTTCTAAAGTTGTCATCTTAATGTAAGAGAAGCCAAACCCTTATTTGAAATGGGTTATTATTTAGTTCTCTTTTGCCATAGTAGAAATTCAATTAAATTATGTTTTTGACTCTGATTCATTTAAGAGTAAATTAGTGATAAATCTAAACTAAGGAGGGTATAAGACATTAGGTTTAGTGGATATTTTTTATTAGTAAGAAATCCACTCTTTGTGAAATAGTTTAGTGAGAAGTCCTTTTATCTGTTTTAAAAAATATTTTTTTCTAATTTTATCCCTTAATTTATCTATTAACTTTTGTTGACTATCATTTCAAAAATTTTCCCTATATGTTAAAAAAAATTCCCTATCTATTCAAAAAATTTCCCTATTTGTTTAATTTTTTTCTTATCTATTCAATTTTTTTTACCTTATCTATTTTATTTTTTTTCCCTGTCTATTTAAATTATGTGGATTTCTCTCTATCTATTTAAAATACATAGATTTCTCTCTACCTGTTCAAATTATCTTATTCAAAAAATCTATATGTTGAAATTATTTGTTGAAAAAATCTATCTATTGCAATCTATCTATTCAAATTCTTTTATCTCTCTTCTCACTATTTGTACAAATAAAATTCAAATTCCACAACAACAACAAATCTCTATGTTTTGAAAATTTATCTATTTAAATTCAACAACAACAACAACATGTCTCTCCTCAAGATCAAACAACAAAAAAATATAAATAATAAATAAAAACTTGTGCAAAGGCACATAAACTAGCCAACACGTCAATATGATAGCAGTAAAATAGACTGATACTATGATCTAAGTAGAATATCGACTTTGAATCATTCTAAGTATCATGTATTGATAACCCTGCGTGTTTGGTTATTGAGAAAAACACAGAAACATAACAAGAAAACCAAATATAGTCTTATTCTCATTGTTGCTTTGATGTTCAAATGATTAATTTCTCAACTTTTCCCTCATTCTCTTGGGAACCAAAGAGAGAATAACATCAAAATCAACAATCAACAAACACATAATTTTGAAACACACACACATATATATATATTCACATGCAACCGATACATATGTAAGTAGAGGAATATATATACACACACACATATATAGTATAGAACCAAATCTCCAAATCTCCTTTTCCTTCTCGACCAATTCTAGATCCACACCCAATCTCTTTGACCGTATAAAACCATATCATCGTCGGACTCTTCATCTTCGTCTTCATATTTGCTGCCAAACCATGATGGTGGTCTAGATCTAGGGTTAGGATAGGCGAATCTACAGATCTGTAAATGTTGATGTTGGATTGGTGACGGTGAGAATACGACGTAAAGGCGATGGTGCGGAAAGTCGTAGGTGAGCTTTAGATCTTCTTCTTCTTCAAGCCTTTGGCAGCATTGGTGGTCTCCAAAGGCTATGACGAAGGAGCTGAAAATCGCCGTTGAATCAACGATGGTGATACCTACTCTTGATTATGAAATCATGCTTTAGCTCATAATGCAACTCTAGTGTTGGTTATGATATAATAAGAAAGAAAATCCCTAAATACCTCAAAGAAGCACTTTTTGGAAACAACTGTGATACGTAGCTCGAATTGTTCGAGCTCGAATTTGCCTCGAATCCAAAACGACGTCGTTTTGGAAAATTTTTTTTTTTTTCTTTTCTTTCTCACTATTTTGAAGATGAAGATGAAGATGAAGATGAAGAACAAGTAGAAGCAGCAGAAGAAGAAGAAGAAGAAGAAGAAGAAGAAGAAGAGGAAGAAGAAGAACATCATCAACAACATCTTCATCAACACATCATCAACTAGAAAAAAAATAAAAATAAAATCAGATCAGATCCACTAGAAAAAAAAAAAAAAATCAACATCTTCATCAACACATCATCATCATCAACAACAACATCTTCATCAACATTATCATCATCAACACATCATCATCAACCAAAAAAAAAAAAAAAGAATTAGATCCGATTTAGATCTGATTCAACTCCAGCTCCGATCACCGCCATCACCATCGATCTTCCTCATCCGCCATCACCGTCTTCTTCTCTTCCTCCTTCTCCCCATCTTTTCTCCTTCTTCTGTTTTCCTCTTCTCTTCTCTCCTTTCTCTCTCTCGCCTCTGTGTCTGTGTTCAAAAACAAGAAAATGAAAAAAAAAAAAAAAAAAAAAAAAGCAAGAAAAAGAAGAAAAAGAAAAAAAAAGAAAAAAAAAAGAAAAAATGAAACCCAAAACAACGTTGTTTTGGGTTTCAAGCCAAATTCGAGCCAACCATTTCGAGCCCTCAAACAATTTTCTTTTGGAAAAAGCCAACCATTATCTGATTTGCTACTAGTTTCTGGGTTTTATTTTCTAATAAAACGCCCTCTGACCAAATAGGTTGTCAGATAATAACCCTACTCCAAAAAGTATTTTACTTATTTATTCATTTTAATGTTATGGAGCTTTTTATTCATTTTACTTGCTAAGGTGCTTAAAGACATTGAAAGTGTGGTTAGAGCTTTTGCTCTGGTCTGGAACAGATTTGAAGCATAGTGGGGGAAGGGGGGGCAAAAGTCAGTTGGGAATTCTATCTGTACTCCAAAAAAATGGAGGTATGGATATCAGACTTTTTAAGTTGTGTTTGGTTCATTAATTTAAAGATTAAAAGATAAAAAGTTATAAAAGGTGTGTGATTACTCATCTTTTTATTTTTCTTTTTTCTTTATAAATCTCTACCTAAATTTATGAACTAAATACATCTTAAAGTTTTGGAACAAATGGCTATTTTAGTTGACTTTTTGATTATTTTATGAGATGAAAAAAAATTGTGTTTGTTTGGGATGATTTGTGAATTTTTTTTATAGTTAAATAGATGGTTGTGAGACCAAAAAAAAATGATTAATTAATGTGTAAAATGTGATATTTTGTCTTATTAACTATTTTAATCTTTTTTGTCTTTATTAATTATTTGAACCTCAACCCTTGTTCCCAAACATAGCCTATAAATAACTTGTTTGTTATCCAATCTTGTTTGGTGTTTGGGATGAGCTAAATTGGTTAAAATAGTCAATAAAGATAATATATATATATGGAAAAAGATTTGGACCTCGAAATCATTTTCCCCGAATCCCCCTAATGCCCAAAACGACGTTGTTTTGGGCATTAGGTTTTTATTTTTATTTTTTCTTTCTTCTTCTTCTTCCATTTTTTCGAACTAGAGAGGGAAGGGAGAGAAAGAGAAGAGAGAAAGAGAGGGAGAGGGAGAGAAGGAGAAGGAGAGGGGAAGCAGATCGACGCAGCAGATCGCCGATCGCGTCGCCGATCGCTGATCGCCGCGCCTCTGTCTTCGCCGATCGCCGTGTCTCCGCCTCCACCTCCGTCGCTGATCGCCGCCTCTGCTCGTTGCCTCCGCCTCTGCTCGTCTTCTTCCTCCGTCTTCTTCCTCTATTTTTAGGGCCCCCTCCAGTCCTTCCCTCCCTCTCCCCCTCCCCCTCCTCCTTCTTCATCTTCCTTCTTCTGACCTGCAAAAGAAAAAAACGGGAATTCGGGGGATTCGGGGGACCTCGGATTCAAGGTCCCAATCGCGATTCTATATATATTGAGTGATTCTACTTATACCACTATTTAACCTCTTCACACCCTCCATCTCATTACACCACTAAAAAAAAATGTAATTCTCATTACACCCCCAATGTATTACCAAAACTAACCCTAAATTAACTATTTCATCTCTCTATACCACTAATTTTGGTAACAGGGTGCTAAACAAATTTTGTTATTCTGGTGTTATGCTGCCGGAAAAAATAGATCTCTACAGCATTTTGTTGCTATACATTTACAAAGACACTTTCTTCCAAACAATGATTTTTTAATTTGTGATGGGCTGGTTCAGTAATACAACGCTAATTAATTTGAATTACTCCAGTGCCATCTTATCGAACAATTTTTTTTTCCCCAGCATTATGTTGCCGTCCAATTAGATGCAAGGCCGGCCCTGAGTTCGTCGGGGCCTAAGGTGAACTTCGAAAATTGGGGCCCTTTTATATTGAAAAAAAAAATCATGAATAAAATGATAAATTACAACTTTTTTATTTGTTTGTAGCTATAACAAAATTTACTTACACATATAATCATTAAAATTATAAACAAAACAATTTAATAAAACAAAATTAGAACAAAAAAATTAGGAAAAAATTATTCAATTAAAATTGATAAAGACCTAGGTAAACAAATTTGAGCAAAATTATTTATTCTACTAAAATCTAATAGATAAAGAAGGTAAAAATAAAAAATAAAAAAATAGGGCCCATATATTGTATGTATTATTTTTCTTGAGCCTAAACACTTTTTTTTTTTAATATATATTTTCATTTTAATAAATATGGACCAAACTACACTTATAAATAAATATGGAGTAAATCATACATGGACCCAAAAAAATATTTTGGAGCCCTTTAAATTGATCCTAAAACCAAAAAAAAAAAAAAAAACATTGAGCCTATAATATTTTACCAAATTTAGGGGCCCTATTTTTGGGCCAAATTTAGGAGCCCTATGTTATATATGTTTATATGTTTTACCAAATTTAGGGGCCCTATTATTATTATTTTTTATTTATATATTTTCATTTTAATAAATATGAGCTAAACACATTTATAAATAAATATGAACTAAATTATACATGGGCCCAAAAAACATTTGGGGCCCTTTAAATTGATCTTAAAACCAAAAAAAAAAAAAAAAAAAAAGAGTTGGGCCTATAACAATTTTTTAAATTTGGGGGCCCTATTTTTGGGCCAAAATATGGGGCCTAAGGCACAAGCCTTACCTGCCTTAGGGCAGGGCCGGCCCTGATTAGATGATAACAAGAAATTAATTTGGGCCACTTGTGAAGTGCATGTTCAGCGATATATTATTATACAAATGAGATTACTCTAGTGTCATGTTGCCAAACTATAATAGAGTTGTTTAGGCCCCCGTCGCTATACATTGAAAGATTTACTTTTTCCTTGAAGCATCCATAAAAAAATTCATAAATCAAACACGCATCCATAAAATCATACATAAAAAGTATCCATAAAATTATTCATAAAAATATCAAGTGTATGAATATCCATATATAAAATCTGTCATTATTTGCATTCATCAATCAAACATGTTATCACAATTCGTCTTGGTAATTTGTAGGTAATTTTCCGTTCCTTGATAGAAATAGACATCTATACTTTTTAGAACATGTCAACTTCAATTGTTCCCCTTGATCTTCCTGTTGTTTATATAGTAACCACTTATTTTACAAGCAAGTCTTGATTTTCAGTCATTGCCTCTCGCATCTGATGTCTTTATAACAATGACAAATCCAGTTTTCTTCCCAACGTCAGAAGCCCATTTAATTAATATTTCACGACTACTAAAAATCTAAAGATAATATATACATTTATACGTCAAATTATTAATAAAACTCAATACAAATTAAAAATAAGAAAAAATCATATTCATAAAAATAAATAAATAAATAAAATAACTTAACAAACCTCATCTATAATACATTCATGACTAGAGTCCACTAATATTGCAATACTTGCGTTATTGCAATGAGTATAAATATAATCCTTCTAGGTAAAACAAATATAAAAAAATATATATATAAAAAAAAACGAAACTAAAAATATATGGTAATGAGAAGCTGAACAAATTAAAAAAAAATTGATTTGGAGTTATCGAAAATATATCTTTTATTTGGTAATTAGTTACCAAACTTATATTTTTTGTTCAGCAATGTGATGTTAGACTATTTTATTTTGCTAAATTTCGAATCACCAAACGAAAGTCGAACACCAGTTCAGAAAAACGAAACAAAAACCTACCAAATAAATAAAAAAAACTCACAATTTCACTTTTTTTATTGTTCTTCACTACCGTTTCTTCATCTATTGCTTTCTTTAATGATCAAAATATTATGATTCTCACTTTTTGAAAAGAGATGTGTAAGAGAAAAGAAAAATTAAGAAAAAAAAAAAAAGAGGAGTAGGGATTGAAGACCAAGGGGTGTAAGGAGATATCAAAATATATTTAATTTTAGTATTTTATCCTTAAAGGTAATTTCACACATGGATAAAATTGGGAGAAAAAAAAAAAAAAAACTCATATTAAAGGTGTAAAGAGATAAAATAGTAGTGTAAGTAGAATCACCCATATATATTAAAATGTCACATCTTACACATCAATCAATTACTTTTTTCTCTCACAAGTATCTGCTCAGTTATAAAAAAAAATTCATAAATCATCTCCAACACAAATTTTTAGTGGCTATGTTTGAAAACAGGCTAATTTAGTAACTTTTTGACTATTTTGCTAAAATATGAGCTAAAAAAAACTAGTATGTTTGGGATAACTTTTTGACTTTTTAAGAAAAGATGTACAAAAAGTAGAGAGAAGAGAATTTTTAACTTTTTAGTATGAGTTGTTGACTTTTTGACTAATTTAGTAATTTTTTGACTTTTTGGCTAAAAATGAAAGTTCTCAAACGAGACCTTTAGAAGCCCCAACATTTTAATAATTTAACACACTTCTAAAATAATTTCCGATTAACACCACATTTCTATATAAGCATTATGACCCATTTTCACGTTTTATCCAATCAAAACTTCACTCACCTTATAGTTTAGTTGATTATATTAGATAAGAAAAGTTGTAAGAAAATATATTGGAAAAACTTTTGAAAATGTTTTAGATCTCTAAATTTATCATTTTGAAACGAGAGTGTATCATGTTTCAAAATGTGTGTTTCAAAATGCAATTCGCTAGGATATTAATGGTTTCTAATAACCCTAATCAACAGCTTTCAAGCATTGCTACATCAAATCATCAATAGACTGAATGCAATGAATCATCACCTAGCACGCTGTAAATTTGAACTACATAACCCTTGCCAATCATCAGAAAGACCAAGTTCTTTTACACAAGCTCATGCTGCAGTAAAGATTCCCAACCTGGAGCATGTTATTGGGTCAACCGCAAATCTGACTATTGTATAAATAGGATTTTCATGTCATAATATCACCTTAAAACTCCAGCTTCACAAGATAATGATCTCCAACAGTACATAATAACCACCCGTGGGCTAATCACCGAGAACTATCCTGCAGTGACCTCTTTGCAGCACA
Organism: Camellia lanceoleosa; assembly: GCA_025200525.1. NCBI lineage: Eukaryota > Viridiplantae > Streptophyta > Magnoliopsida > Ericales > Theaceae > Camellia > Camellia lanceoleosa. The sequence goes on from CM045766.1 coordinate 35,533,816, forward strand.
ATAACACTGAATCAGTTAATTTATAAGTGAGCCCTATATTAGTTCCCCCACTCATTAAAGCAAAAGTAATCAAACTTCCAAGATGGAGAACAAAGAGCACAAGTTTTGGAAGCCATGGAATCTCCCAAGTGTATTAGAAACTAAAATAAGATATAAATTGTACCAGTCATTTCTTATCAAAGATTCCACTAAATACCAACTATACTCGGTATGCCACAAATTTAACACCAATAATAAAGAATCTCAAGATTCTAAGGCTTCACACAATCCTCATATAAAACTGCAATGTTTTTACAACAAAATTGAGTCCTCTGAAAAAATTAAATTCCACAGAACGTCCTAAGATAATTCTGCAGCTTTATTAACAACGTACCCTAAAGTTTGCTCTCCCAATATAAACGCCAACATAAAAGACACTGCAACCGGAGCAAATGACTATAATAAAACTTGATGAGCACACCGAACTTCAGACTCAAATCTGTTCATCAGTTGTTCAAATTACCTAAAGGGCCCTGCAATACCAATACTGTTAAAGAAGCAATGCTAACTATTATAACCACCAAATTTAGTGTCCTATATATGGCCAGGGACTAAGTAACCAAAGTTTCCAAAACTAATCTGCAACATGGTTTGAAAAATAAGAAAGGGCAGAAAATTAAGTTTTGTACGCAACCAAAGCCATGTTACCACACAATAAAAAGGCTCAACAAAAATACACAAGAAAAAGTATATAAATCTCTTAAAAAAATAAAAAAAATCACTTTGGGATGGAGAAAGTGGAAAAAACAGACTTGCATTTCCAGAGTATAAAAGATGGGTTCCTTTTGAAAACACAAATTTGTCAGATAGAAAAACAGGAGGAGGAGAAAAGGTCCCAGTATCAAGAATTCTCACCCGCAGATGTAAAGAAATTATGCCCTCATTCCAAAGCCTCCATATTAACTAACGTTCAGTATAATTACAAGAGATGTTAACAAGAATGATACACCATCAGAGTCCCCAGACCTCAAAAACTCAACTCAACTCAACAAAGCCTTAGACCACAGCTATTAGGGCCAGTTATATGTATCCTACTACATCTCCCAGGACATATCCTCCATTTGATTATACCAGCATCTGAAAACCTGCATAATAATAACCCTCTAAACCTAGTTTCCGTAAATGTAATCTAGAGCAGTGCTAGCACCAAGAGTATGTGTGTACTTGGTGAAAAAAATCAACCAAAAAAAAAAAAACAGCCGTAGCAAGATGATATTACCCAAAAAAATACAACAAATGCTTGGCTATAAAATGGCACTTGTGCCATAACAAAGATGATAATAACAATTTAGATTATTTCCTTCCATAAAATTATAATCTTGGTCACTTAACATACAACTTAAATAAACTTTCATCAGTTTTCAAAATCCACACATAATGAGGAATTAATCATGGTTATTCAATGCATACAAACCAACACTGCATCAGTGTCCTAAAAAGAACATTCGGATCAGATAATGTCATCTAGATGTCTAATACATAGACAAGTTATACATATTTGCTAAATGATAAAAACATACAGAAATTCCAAAAGGGGCCCCAGTTCAAAGTCACCAGAAAGATGAGGTTCGTAATTTATAGGCCAACACCCTAATTTAAAATATAAAACTAGATCCTAACAAAAGAAGAAACTAAATATTTATTAAGTCCTAATTAAAAATAAATAAACACAAATATTAAATACATAAAATTACAGTTATATAATTGTAATACCAAAATGGGCGCATGCGCGTTCCTCATCAGACCTCTTGCATAATTAGGGAGGGGAGAGCTAAGAACAAAGGGAAGACAGTGAGGATGTTGGCTTCTTTGGGCATGATTTGGATAATTTGGGTGAAAAGGAATTAAAAGGTTTTTAATGGTATGGAGAAACCAATTAAAGGTCGGTCAATTTATTGATCCTAGACATGTATCTTGAAAAAACTTGAAATTAATTCGGTTTAGAAAATGGGAAAAAAAAAAAATCATCATCTTCACATGGTTTTATCTTTTGAGGCAAAAATAAATTTTTTTTAAAAATTAAAATATCCTTTAGGTGTTTAATAGTGTCATACTATTTATTATTATTATTTTTTTAATTTCTGAAAACAGATTCTGAAAATGAAACCAGGCAAAGCCCATATTTTTTATTCGGTTACCATGGAAAATTGGGGAGAAAATTCACAAATTTGTTCTTGATCTTTGGATTAGAAGTGAAAAAATCTTTTCTTGAATGGAAAGCTAGGGGAAAAGCATAGTGTGTGCAGGCTTAGCTCTTTATGGACAATTTTTTTCTGAGGAACTTCATTGTAGTATTGCTCATAAATGTAAAGCATAAAGCACATAAACCCAATTGACATGTGATAAGAAAGGTTGGTTTCCTCTTCTGGACTTGCCAATTTGCCATTTTAGAGTAACCACAAGATATCTAGTCATATGGAAAGATGGATGATTGCTTAAAATAAGTAGAAGATTTTCAAATTCATGAGTGCAAACGTGATTGTGGTATTGTCATTCAAATGACTTTGGAAATTCGGGGAAGAGTGTGAACTTAGTGAAGAGTCCATAATTTCATTTTCAGATGAACGATCTCTGAGCCTCCAGGGCCATATGCATTTGACAAAGTAATAAAATTATGGGTACAAGATAATGACAAAATTTTACTAGTTGGCATGCGATCCTACCATTAAGATTTTGTTTACTAGATTTCTCAATAAAAGAATGCATCAACAGTACAAATAAATGCTAGGTATATTAAAATTTTCTACCCATCTTTGCTTATCTATGGACTGTAATAGCAATCTTGAATTACTCGATAAATCAAACACTTGAATTTTGGGTGCTAGGTATATTAAATATTTCTACTGTCGTTTTGCTTATCTATTGACTGTAATAGCGACCTTCAATTATTTGATAAATCAAACACATTATTTTTTCACAAAACAAGGATTGTAACAATCCAATGCACCTAATAATCGCCCTAGTATATTTTTTTTAATGCTTCTAGCATAATTCATCAAGAAGAGTATGTATTCCCAACTAAGAACATTGTCACAATACGTAAATCCACACGATTGAATTTGGATTACTATGCCCTTGGCATGCACATATTAGAGGTCCTTCAGTTGAAGAGGAGGTAGCAAGACATGGATTTCCTCAATCAAATTGTGCCAAAGCCCGAGATAGACAAAGGGCTCTTGAACTCTTGACCAAATTGGATCGAGACAAACCCAAATCAGTAAATGACCGCCTTTATTATTCACCACCCGTGATTAATTGCTATTTATCACTACTTACATTTCTGCCCATTTCTTAACAATTTTTAACTAAAAGAATGAATTATCCTTGCTAAAGCATATTTCCATATTATAATCCTTAGGGTCAGATTAGGATGTTCTTTAACACAACCAAAACCACTTTCGCTTTACAATATTAACAACAAAACCAAACCATGTCAGATGATGGTAGTGAGGGAAGTTATAGACCACGGTTAATATCATAGCTGGTGTACAACAACAAACAAAGACAGTCAAATAGGGCGCTTGATTTCCAGATCAAGATGAAGTTACAACATTCTATAAAAACTTCATACGTAAAATTACACTTATACAAATTACATATATCTATGATTACACTGTTTTGATCAACTTAAACCAAAAACAACACAATTTACGCATTTAGTATGCTAATTCGCTCCTATTTTGTACAATTTGGTGAGAAAGCGGTTTAAGAGATAAGACACAAAGCAACCTGAAAATCGATCTTAATTTTGGCTCAAAGATTATTCCTTGAATTCATATGACCAGTGTAATCAACAAACCAAACAATCAAAATGAAACAGATTTATAGAAAATGGAACCATCAACAGAATTGTGATAAGATAAATAAGAGAAACACTTGGTATCCCATAAACCAAGACCATCAGCCTCAATCTTTTACTAGAAGGGTAATGCTACAGTGTGCAACTTACACCTTACACCTTTTTGTGTTCACTTACACCTATTTTACCTTGCACTTACACCTTTTGTGTAAGTGGCACATGGTGTGCAACTTATACATTTCATTTATACCTTCCACTTACACTTACACCTTACACTTACACCTTTTGTGTGAGTGGCACATGGTGTGCAACCCACTTACACTTTTTGTGGGTTGCACATCTAAGAAAACTCCTTACTAGAAATAATGCAATTTGCTCAAACCCTGAACTGAAGTTATAATTTGTAAGTTCTACTGCTCTAGTATAATAAAGAATACTTTTAGCCAAAAAGTTAAAAAAAAAAAAAAAAAAACACTAAAAAACAGTATCATCTTAACTTTTTTACGTCTTATAATAAAATGCCAAAAAAAACACTAAAAAGTCCATTCTCAAAACAACCCTTAATTCAACCCAGCAAAGATATTAACTTGAGTCAGTACTACTACTATTTAAATCCAAAAACAAGAGCTAGCAAATCAGGGCGGAATCAAATATGCACGTCAACAATCACAAACCCAAAATGGTTATCTGATTCAACTCCATTATACAAACAAAAAAATTAATATTTAAAAAAAAAAATAGACAACTGACACAACCATCATCATTATCATCAACTCAATCAAAGGGGGAAAAAAAACTAGTCTTAAAACAGGACGAACACACACACACACACACATACATATATACATCAAACCCTCTCACGCTACACAGAAACGAAGATTTTCAAAAGAAACCATTGATCAACCAAAAATGCAAATCAGAATGAGAAAATATATAATGATCATACAATCGATGAACAAATTAAACAAGAACACAATCGAATAAAAAGGCACATAAGAAAATTTTATGAAAAAACATGAAATTTCACAGTAACAGTTAATGAAAGGATGATCGGTGACGATGTTGAAGATTTCTACTGAAAAATCATACCTTGCAGAGGCCGATTACTGGTAAACGATCAATTCGATATACGGAGAGAGGCATCTGTATATCTTTTATCTATATACATATATGGAGGGAGAGAGAGAGAGAGAGAGAGAGAGAGAGAGAAGAGAGTCATTTCAGAGGAGAAAATAGTGACTAATCTGTCATCACTACTACCACTAATCCCACCACTAGGGAGTTGGTAATTGAAAAAAAAAAAAAAAAACGAGGCATAAACACACTCCATTATTATATCATTAGAGTCACTATTAATGAGTGGTTTAAAGCATTTTTTAATGGTGAAATCTCAATATTTTGGTTTGGGTTGGGTTGGGTTGGGTGCTTTGCCTAGTTGTCTGCATAGTATTAAAAGTTAGGGATTATTTGGGATGTCTTAAATAAGTATACTTTTTAATTTTTTGAATTAAAAAGTTGAGAGAAAAAATATAATTGTTTAGGTTAATTTTTTGACTTTTTATGGAAAAATGTGTATTAAAAAAATTGTATAAATTAGTGTGTAAGGAAAAATTAAGATTGAGAGTTGTGCAGCCGTACTTTTTGATTTTTGGTGAATAGTGATAGCTTTTTAACTTTTTGAGTAACTTTTTGATTTTTTGACTTTTTGGGCACATGCCAAACTTGGCCTTAGTATGAAGGGGTGATTTGGATGATCTAAATAAGTGTATTTTTTGATTTTTTATGAAATATATGTTAGATTTGAAGTGATATGGTAGAGATGTGATGTAATTCAAATATGATAGTGATTTTTTGACTTTTTAGGAAATGCCAAACCAAGCCTAAATAAATAAAGACGATGTGAAATTGGCTGGACCGCCCATCGTTAATCCAAAATTATTATGTTCTGTATAATTCATATTCATAAATATCTATACTATACATAAAATGAACATCTCTTGTGATGTCTTGAAGCCTTGATTTCTTATGTTGTCATGTGTCTATTTTTTTATTTAAAATTAAAAGAAAAATTAGATAGATAAGAGGTGGGGACTTGAATCTTAAACTTATGTCAAATGAATAAGACTCTTACCACTTAATTAGCACACAGTGTATAATAAATATTTTATTTTATTTTTATTTATTTGAATTGCACACACATCGCATGTGCCAACCGCTAGTATTAGTTATTTACACCAAAATTCTCTTGATTATTAATAAATATTATTTTATATTTTATATTTTGATTTATAAATTTATATATTTTGACCTATTTAAATTACAAAAATATATCAAGGAGTGACTATCAGTTTAGCCTAATTTGATATTTTTAGATTATGAAAAAATTCTTTTGTTCGGTAGTTTCAAATGTGTTCGGTGTTCTAAATCAGTTAATGTTGCAAACAATCCTATTATGGACTCCAAGTTTATACATTTGTGGTCGTTTTCACCATTCGTTGATACTTATAGAGTAATGGAGGACGATGACAACAACTCCGATGAGGTTTGCGTTGCATTGGTAAGTTTATCTATCTTGCATTTACGATTCTAGATTGTTTTTGGTTTGGTACTAGTTTGTTAACTATTAAGGTTTTGTTCAGTAATACAATGCTGAACATAAATATTTAGTTCAGTAATATAGTGCCAAACATAAATATTTTTTCCGGCACTAGAATGCCTAACGGTTCCATTTTGTAGGATTCTTTTCCTTATTTCTATTTTTTCTTAGGGGTTTTCCCTCTAAAACCCCGTATATCGAGGGTTTTACCTCGAAATAAACCAAAAAAAAAAAAATGTAATAGGGAGTTGGATGTTACCTAAGAGAAGAAGAAAGAGACTGTCGAAGAGATTTTCGATTGAGATATTATTGTTCACGGTGACAAGGAGAAAGAGACCTTTGTTTATGAGAGAAGGAGAAGAGAGGAACAGTTGATTCGTCTCTCAATCGTTTGTTGTTCTTAATCTTTTCTCAATTGTTCATCGTTTACTGAGAGAAGAAAAAGAGAAGGTGTGCAAAATTAGGTGGGTGTACACTTAGGTGTGATGATATTATAAATATGAGTAAAATTCGTATTAAGTGGAGTGTTCAAAAAAAATTTATTAAAATTTAGGGTTTAAGGTGGGGGTTCAAAGAAATGGGTAGTCCAAAGAAATTAGATAGGTGTTAATAATAGCCCTCAAGATTTTTTGTTCCTTCAAGTCCCATTAATTTTTAATAGATAAAATTACCTTCAAACAATGGTTGCTCATCATTTCTAATTGTTCATAAAAAAGCATGGTGATATAACATTTATTTTGATTTCCAAAACTTCAAATTATCATAATTTTTACAATGTATATTTATTTTTGATAAAATTTATAGTTTTAGAATCAATACAACGAAATCTATCAAATAAGATTAATATTAAATACAAAATTATATAAAAATTACAAAATGTTTTTTATTACAAATTTACAATTTAAACCATTTTTAATAGTAAGTTTTAACTTACTTAACTAACAATATTGTTTTGATCTAATTTTTTCAGTTTTTTTTTTTTCAGGTTTAAAATTGAGAATATTCTCAATTTAAAATTGGAAAAACTAACTTAGTTTTAAAATTGGAAAATTTTGAAAAATTTCTCAAAAACTAAGAATATTCTCAATTAATACTGAAAAAAGAGAAATTTCTCAATTTTACTGGATCATTTTGCAAACTGAGATATGATTAATTTTGTATGGCTAAAAAAATAATATTTTATTTTTATAAAATTTTATATTCAATATTGATCTTATTTGATAAATCTCATTATGTAGACTCCAAAAATATAAATTTTATTAATTATGACGTTTTAAAGTTTTGAAACAACAAAATAAACGTAAAATGCCATATCAACAATACCATTTAAATAATAGAAAATATATGGTACTTTTGAGGCATGGTTAGGTGATTACTAAAAGTTTTGTGTATGTGGAAAGGATGGGACCCCAATTTATATTGGAGCATGAAGCATAATGCTGGGTGATTGGTGAATAATATTGTCATGTATTGCACTTATAACACCTAATAATTTTTTATTAGCACTTAATGAATTGACGCTTCTCAATTCCTTCCGCCTTTTAATAAGGGCAAAACAGTATATATACATAAATATTTTAAAAATAGGACTTCATGTGTTAAAAAAAGAGTAATTCTATTTACACCTTAATTACTCTCAGTTCACACCATTATTTATAATTTTTTAATTACAACTTAATCCTTCAATCAAATATCTAAATTGCCCTCATCTCTATTCCATCCCTTCATCAACAAACCAAAACCTAACCTATTGACAGCCACCACCATCGACCAACCATCATCGATTGACCAACTACCACCATCACGAAGTCATCGTCACCGTTGTTGTCGCCGCTCTCCTTCTTTTTCTTTCATTTCGTCGTTGCAGCCATCACCACCCTCCTTTGTAACTCGTCTTCTCCGTTGCTCCGCTATCGCTGCCATTGTCGCTTCGCCTTCCCAGTCCATCGTTGTTGCTGCAATCCTATAATCACCACTATTACAATGACCTATCACCATCGCGCCTCTTATTATGTAGAGACCACCACAATCGTAACTCGCCTACATTTAATGACCAATCATGCATAGTCCGTAGAGAGAGATTTGTGAGGTTGCAACGACTGTGCATTGCAGCGATGAGGGTTACGATGGTGGTAAGGTAGTGGTGGTAGGGGCGAAGATGAGGGTTACAATGAGGAGGGGTAAGGGGTAGAGGTTGGTGGCTGACGACCAATGATGGACAAGGTTTTGGGTTAGGGTTAGGGTCGACGATGATAAGAATAATTTGGTATTATTTAAAAATTAGTAGTGTGTATTGAGACAAAATTAAAACCTTTAATTTGTGTGTGGTGTGAGTAGGTGGTGTGTATTGAAAGGATTTGTGGTGTGTAAATAGAATCACCCTAAAAAAAAAGAAGGAGGACTTAATGGAATATCAACCGTATCAATAGGACTTTTAGATGATTAACCATAAAAATAACACCGTAGAACTAATCATTTCAAACGTTCTTCCCAAGAATTCTAAGTAAAACAAAAACCTTATAAATTATAAAAATCTCTTTGGAACCGCTACTCAAACGAGTCCAGATCTTCTATAGTGTTTTTTCTTGTAGTGTTTGTGTAGTGTACCAAAATGACGTCGTTTTGGTGCGTACACAAAAAAAAAAAAAAATGAAACGAAATGTAGAAGAGAAGAAAAAGCCAAAGAGAAGAAGATCCACAGTGCAAACAGAGCACTTCTTCACCTTCCTTTCTCACAATCGACCACCATGACCACCTTTGGCAATCACCCCTCATTTCCCATCCCCTATCCTCCATCTCTCTTCCCAAAATCTGCCATTAACATCTCTGGCAACACCCCGCTTGCGAGATCCACCTCATCTTCCCACTATAGCCCCACCCTTACCAATTCTTCCTCTATCTCAACTCTGATGAGCCTCTCTAACCCATTCCTACCCTTACCTGCCCCTTCCCAGCCTCCATTGCCATCACAAGCTCTCTCTATCTCTATCTCTATTTCGACCTTACCAACACAGGTTTTAGCGGGGGTAGTAGGGTGGTCAAATAGTAAAGGGGTAGTATCTGTCAAGAACCTTCTTCTCTCTCTCTCTCTCTCTTATAGGGCTTCTCTCTGGTGCTTCTATGCTTTACTCTTGCATTTCGTTTCAAAATTATTTTTTTGGGGGTGTGCAATAAAACGACGTTAGTTTTGTCACACCCCAAATCCGGGCATGACCGGCCGTGGCCCACAGGGACTTAGCCCAAGGCACACGTAAGCCTAAACATGAACCCAAAACCATAAAAAATAATTGTGATGATAACCCAGGAATAAATAAATCAACACTCAATCCAGTGACATACCGCAATGTATGCACAAAACTCGATAAGCAACCTAAAACAAATAAATGTATGCCCTAGAGGTCCATGCAATCGAGTCCCCGCTATGCCATGAGTCCACTAAGTCCTTCTAACACCTGGAGGTGATAAAAATTAAGTCAGCTGATAGCTCAGTGAGTAGCAACATGGATAGTAAATACAGTGAAAGCAGGGTTCAATTCCAAAATAAAATATATATCACAGAAACTAGTTTGGCATACAATTTGGTAAATACAACTGTTTCAAACAGAGGGTTCCACAGTTCAACACTTAAAATACTCATGTCTCAAGAAGAACATGTTAAATGACAATTAAAAATACTCATGTCTCGCAAGAACATGTTAAATGACAATTAAAATACTCATGTCTCGTAAGAACATGTTAAATGACAATAAAAAAATACTCATGTCTCGCAAGAACATGTTAAATGACAATTAAAATACTCATGTCTCGTAAGAACATGTTAAAAGATATTTTCCATAGATTATAACATGAACACCAATAATTTTCTGGGTACCAATAAAAAACAAATAATATGCCACACAATTCTCAAGGCTATAAGCCCCGTTGGATCCAATACCGAACTAAGAGTCATCCTCAGGGTGGCACCTGGGCCTTTTCTCAAAGACGATCCGATTGAAGGTCACCTAGTTATTTTTAAAGGTCTTTTCCTTACAATCGTTGAGCACTAGAGTCATCACGGCCCAACCCGGATCTGTTCCTAGTGGCGAGTCACCACACAGTGGAATAAGTTCCACTGGACTAAATACACATATGGTCCCAATAATCAATACACATCGGTTTTGCAAAACATGGTAGTTCATCATTATAAACATGAGACCAAAACAAATAGTTTACTGAGATGCCAAATTCTGAGATGTTTGAAATAATTTGATTCCATTGATAATGTAATAATTTATCAAAACAGTTTAGTCATGAAACAACAATTTAATTTTCTAACGATTCGGGGTAGGGAAATATTTATAAAAATACGTAGCATGAAACTACTCACGAAACGAAATAATAAAATCCTTGAATCGAATAGAGTGTAAAAGTCCAACTAGTGTCTGAACCAAGTATAAAAACTACACGTCACAACTAATTTAAAAATACTAAAAAAAAAATAGAAACTAAGTAATCTCAACTAAAGCGCACTAACCGGCTCAACCCAACTCACGTTACTCTTAAATATTACCTAAGTTCATATTCTTCAAGGTTTAAAATCACCCAAGACATAGGTTCGGTCAAAACTTAATTAATTGTGACTTTAAGATAAAACAGAGTTTCAAACAAGTTTTCGCAATTTATTCGCTAACTTTGAAAATTACCAAAACCCATTCTACGTTATTCGAAAAATTTCGAAAACCTCCAGATATCAACTAATATATCATAAGTTTCAAACCCAATTGGTTTCACTTGATTTTCTTATCAAAATAATTATCTATAATTTATTATATCTAAACAGGCTGTTTTCTGCAGCACTTTAAAGAAATTGACGGTTCTCTTAATATACACAAGCAATCAATGCAAGGCCAAAAACATACGAAACTAGACTCGTAACCGGTTCTAATGACACTAATTTGATAATTTTTGGATTTATACCCAAAGAGAACAACATTCCCGAATTTACTGTTTTGGACTGGTTTCCTGGACAGATTTGAATACCTCAATTCATATGGATTTTGACTCCCAAAAATTATGAAAAAATTCAGATATGCAATTCAATATGTAATTGATCTACTGTAAAAATTTCAGTTTAAAATTCACTCGTTTGATATGGTTTCTTGATTTTTAAAATTTGCTATTCTGTGCAGAATTTTTAAACTAAAAATAATACCCATTCTTTATACATGAATTTAACTCCTCAAGTTTCTTAATAGGATATCTATATACACAATACATAAACCTACAACCTCTCCATCAATGAACTAAATAATCATAGAGTAAGGATAAAGAACAAAACCTTAAGGAAGAAGAAAGATAAAGACCTAGTACACACCCAAAAATCCATCCTTGTTTGCAACCCCTTTTTTCTTCTTCTTCTTCTTCTTCTTCTTCTCTCAATTCCTTCCCCTGGCTGCCGCTATATTGTTTTGTAAACTAATAAGAGAATTAGGGTTTTGTAGGTTTTGTATATATTTTATTTTATATTAGTTGTGGGTCAAATAAATGGATAAATATACAAAATATATATATATGTTAGATGTAACTCAAATGGTAAGAGCCTTATTTATTCATTTTGTGGTCTAGAGTTCAAGTCACACCCTCTTCTCTTTTTTTTTTTTTTTAAATAATAAATTTTGCCTCCAAACTAAAGACTTTCACCATAATATATTTTCGGATTTAAAATTAATTAAAAGACCTTCTAAATATGTAATTTGCACTTTAAGATTCACCATCAAAATATTTGAGATTTGTAAAATTATTATTATCTAATTATTTATTTAATTTTTATATTCGGGTTCTCACATTCTCCCCTCCTAAAAGAAAAGTTTCGTCCTCGAAACTAACTTGAGTAAATCATGAGAATAGATGTGGGTACTTCTCGCGCATCTCGTCCTCGCGTTCCTAAGTCGCCTCTTCAATTAGATGATTACGCCACACTACCTTAACCAATTTAATGACCTTCGTACGCGACATTTTCTCCCTCGAATCCAAAATCTGAACAGGTATCTCCTCATACGAAGAATCCTCTCTAATCTGAAGCGGCTCATAATTTATCACATGCGACGGACTGTGCACATATTTCCTCAGCATAGACACGTGAAACACATTATGCACTCCTGCCAACCTAGGGGGTAGAGCAACACGGTACGTAACCTCACCAACCTTCTCCAATACCTCAAATGGACCAATGTATCTAGGACTCAACTTTCCTTTCTTTCCAAACCTGATCACTCCTTTCCATGGTGATACTTTCAAGAATACCATATCCCCCACATGAAACTCTAAATCTCTCCCACGATGATCAACTTAACTTTTTTGTCTGCTCTAGGCAGTCAATAATCTCTCTCTGATAGTGATAATTTTCTGTGTAGCATCCTCCACCAAATCAGGTCCCACATTTGCCTCTCACCAACCTCATACCAACACAAAGGAGACCTACACTTCCTCCCATACAAAACCTCGTAAGGAGCTACTCCCAAACTAGAATGATAACTATTATTATAGGCAAACTCCATGAGCGGCAAATAATCATCCCAATTACCTCTTCACTCCAAAGCACAAGCCCTCAACATATCCTCAAGGGTTTGAATAGTTCTCTCTGATTGCCCATCCTTCTGAGGGTGATAAGCTGAACTAAAATTTAACCGAGTACCCATAGCTGATTATAACGCACCCCAAAACTTAGACACAAAATGAGGGTCCCGATCTAACACTATTGACACTGGTGCACCATGCAATCTAACAATCTCCTTCACATACAACTGTGCAAATCGAGCTAGAGAATAGGTCATCCGTACTGCAATAAAATGTGCTGACTTGGTTAATCTATCAACAACTACCCAAACTACATCGTGATTACTACTAGTACGAGATAAACCACACACAAAGTTCATGGTATCATGATCCCACTTCCACTCTGGTATAGGTAAGGGTTGTAGTTTCCCCGCAAGTTTCTAATATAATACTTTAACCTGTTGACACACCAAACACTAAGCCACAAATTTCGCAATATCTTCCTTCATACCATTCCACAAAATTGTACATCAAGATCCCGATACATCTTAGTGCTTTCAGGATGAATGTTGTAACTAGAATGATGTGCCTCCGTCATAATCTCCTTCCTCAAATCACCACCAGCAGGAACACAAATTCGGCTACGGAATCTAAGCAACCCATCATCATTAACCACAAAGTCTACATCCTTACCCTCTACCATCTCTCCTTTAATACGCTCACATCGGGGTCAATCTCTGAGCTAAACGAATCCGTTCTCTCAAGGTCACGAACTTTCAATTGACTACAAAAGCCCTATCACCAGGCATAACAACCTCAAGCCTTAAACGTCTCATGTCTTCCACCAAACAACTCTCAATAGACAAAGCAACTATATCTCCAACTACAACCTTCCTACTCAAGGCATCTGCAACCACATTTGCCTTCTCCGAATGATACAAAACATTCACATCGTAATTTTTTTTTTGTAACTAAAGCCATCTTCTTTGCCTCAAAATTAGTTCCTTTTGTGTGAAAATATACTTCAAACTCTTATGATCAGTGTAAATCTCACATGACTCTCCATACGAATAATGTCGCCAGATCTTAAGAGCGAAAATCACTGCTGCTAACTCCAAGTCGTGCGTAGGATAATTTCTATCGTGTACTTTCAACTATCATGACACATAAGTAATCACCTTAGCTCCAACTGCTTCATCTAGAAAACAAGAAACATCGATCCATATAAAACATAATGCAATCACGCCAAACATACTACTGGAAAATTCTCAGCCATAACTTTAATTGCCCAACCAAGCAATTTCTGTATTATTTTTACCTATCTACTCTATTTCTTTTACCTGACAACCCGACTAACAGTTTACACAACTTGTCTACATCCACTCATACCATCTCACTCCAATATAGATTTTATCCAAACACTCACACAATGCACTTCGAGTCCACATAGAATTCATCAAGACTGGGTACACATTCTAATCATACTAAGATACTCCCAACAAAAGTTAACTAAAAGCCATTCTCATTCTTTAAAACCAAAGCCATGACACCAACTCCAAGGTTGCAACACGATTCCACATCACACTAATATTACGATAATCCACAAGATCAAATTTCGATTCAACAACTCTTACAACACAAATTCACTTATTGACAATTATTAATATCATTCCTAAGGCCTGTTAATAAAATATTCTATCTTTCACCCTAGAAGTATATCGAACAAATCACAATAAGACACTTGTAAAAATTTACACCGAAACAATCCTAAAATTTTCAAATCGTTAATAAATAGATTACCCTCAAATGACAATAATATCTCTCCAAACAAAATTTAATGTACATCCCTCACCAAAAGAAATAATAGTACACATCTAATACAAAATTCTAACTAAAATAATCTTTTCAATATTTCAATCCAATCGCTACTAAATCTTCTTTGCAACTGAAAAATAATTTAACTTGAAAGTAATCCACCACAGCTTACAAAAATGCAAAGAAAACAAAATCAAATCCTCATAACTGCTTATGTCACAAATAACAACACCAATTACCATACCAAACCCACCATGAAAAGTCTACACAATTCAAGATGAAAGGTTACACCAACAAGTGTTCAGTCTTGTGGTTACCTCAAAATCTTATCTAATATCTCTAATCGAACTCACCCTTACACAACTCTAAAAAAAAATGTACAACCACTTGCTATAATGCCACATGTTTACTCAAAAAAAAAAATTTCTACATCAACAATAGTCATCCCATAACAATTTCAAAGACTAGCAGAATAACGAAAGTACTTCATACCAATTTATTCCCCGACGAAAGGTCTACCGAATAACTTCTTCAAAGGTAATATCACCAATCATCCTCTATTAGGCAAAACTAAATACATTTAATTAAGGAAACACTTACCACTTAAGGTCAAATACACTCAAATTGAACTCAATGGTAATATTAGACCAACATACCAACAACACGAATTCTTACCACACTGGTAGCAAAGCGAAAGATTAATATAAGGGATTCACAACTTTTACACTAAGGATAAAAAACAATCTTATAACTAAAGGACAAGGGGTACAAAATAATCTCCATTTGCATTACGTGAACCACACTATCACGACACACCCCAAATTTAACCCAAAACACTCTCATATACCTTCAATCTTCACAATTTCTAACTCATACATAAAAGTAATCAGAAATGTTAACATCAATCACTCTCGATGGGTCAAGCATAAATTCCATGGAAATACTCAAATTACTACCATACTAATTATCCTAAAGCACCTAGTTTAGAATTATAATATCCTCACAAAGTAATCTTAGAAATTTCCTCTAAGAACATTGGTTGCTAACATAACTCCACAACATCCATCACATCATGTCCCTCAACACTCATTATTGCACTCGAGAACATCAACAACTAACTCTGAGACAATGGACTCCACCAATCTCGAAAGCACCCGAAACTCGCATATATATTCTAAAATATCGACTCACCAGCCAATGTTGTTACTACTAATAATCCCATCAAATGGCGTAACCCAAATCAAATTTAATCTCATTCCAATATATCTCAAAATTATTTCTCTTATTTGCCCTCTTAAGATTTACAACAAAATAATGAATAAAACAAACTCTCTAAGAAACACATCTCTTACTACACGCTATAATTTCTATCATGCTGAGACTACATTTATTCCCAAACACATACAAAATAATTGGCCTAAGGCCCATCACTAAGCTCACAAGTAGTCCGTCAAGCAAGTGAAACAACCTAACCACAACTAACTTCGTCTAGCAACTCTTGTAACTGAGTTTGTAACTCCTTCAATTCCAATGGTGCCATTCTATTGGGCGCTTTAGAAATAAATGTTGTGTCAGGACTAAGTTAATGGAAAATTCTACCTTACTATCTCGAGGAAGACTAAGTAGATCCTCTGGAAAAACATCAACAAATTCCCTCATTACAGACAACTTCTCTAACCTCTATTCTGGCTGTTCGGTACTCACCACAAAAGCTGAATAACCATGAAACCCTTTCCTCAACATTTGGTTAGCCTAAAGAGAAGAAATAAAACAGATAGAAAACCTTTTCTTATCTCCTTGAAAGAAAAAAAAAAAAAATCATGTTGCCTCGGCATAGCAAAAACTACCATTTTTCTAAAACAATCAACAGAGACATGATACTTTGTCAACCAATCCATCTCCAAAATCACATCAAAATCCTTCATCTCAAAACAAATCAAATCCACTGAAAAAAAATCCTATCATCCATCTCTATCTCACAAGATCTACAAACATCCCCAAACAGTACTATTTCTCCTAATGGAGTAGACACGGTAATACATTCATCCAAAGGCTCACAAGGAATACACAAACAACGTAGAAACTTAGGTACCAACTCTTAACCTTCAAAATGAGATCAAGAAAGATTCAACACAAATTTAAACAAAACTAACTCAATCACACACTACTAAGGACTATAGGGACTCGGACCTCGTCTAAATGATGAAATGCAAGATATGTAACTCGATAACTACTGCTCTGATACCACAATTGTCACACCCCAAATCCGGGCATGACCGGCCGTGGCTACAGGACTTAGCCCAAGGCACTCGTAAGCCTAAACATGAACCCAAAACCATAAAAAATAATTGTGATGATAACCCAGGAATAAATAAATCAACACTCAATCCAGTGACATACCGCAATGTATGCACAAAACTCGATAGTGAGAATGTAAAATGGAGTAATTAGGGTTGAAGGTTAGAAGGAAGAAGAAGAAGAGAGAACCTTTGTATATATTAAATCATGATCAATTCACCAACTTTACATCACTCCAATATATATAAAAAACCTAAAGTAACAATATGACCATCATACCCTCAACTTAAGTCAATATAAACAAGAGAACAAAAATAACTAAAAGAACTATTCAAACTATTCAACTATTCTAACACTCCCCCTCAAGCTGGAGCATAGAGATCGAACATGCCCAGCTTGGCAGACAAACGAAGAAATGAAGGCCGAGCCAAAGGTTTGGTGAGAATATCACCCAATTGATCCTCAGAACGAACATAAGGAGTCACCAGTTGCTTGCGGAGTAAGAGATCACGAATAAAATGGCAATCAACTTCGATATGTTTGGTGCGTTCATGAAACACAGGTTATTGGCAATGAAGATAGCGACTGATTGTCACAAAACATGCGCATAGGAGTGGAAAGCAGAAAAGCCAAAATCGTGGAGAAGAGATCGAACCCGAGCATCTCGAAGCAGTATGAGCCATGGCGCGATATTCAGCCTCGGCACTAGAACGAGCAACGACAGTCTGTTTCTTGCTACGCCAAGTGACAAGATTACCACCAACAAAAGTACAATAGCCTGAGGTGGAACGGCGATCAGTCGTATTACCAGCCCAATCAGCATCACTGAAGCCAGTGACAGACAAAGAGGAAGAGGGGCGATAGAGCAACCCCCGACCGGGAGCACGCTTTAAGTATTGCAAGATACGACACACAGCCACAAAATGGGGTTGGCGGGGAGCATGCATAAACTGACTGACCACACCCACAGCATAGGTAATATCTGGACGAGTGACAGTGAGATAGATTAACTTGCCAACCAACCGACGATAACGACCAATATCAGGAAAGAAGTTGCCAGTGTCACCATCAAGCTTGACACTAGAATCCATGGGAGTATCACTGGGGCGAGTGCCTAAGAGACCAGTCTCAGTAAGAAGATCAAGAACATACTTCCGTTGAGAAAGAAACAAGCCCTGAGAAGAACGGGCAACTTCAATCCCAAGAAAATACTGAAGATGGCCCAAGTCTTTGGTGTGAAATTGTTGTCCCAAATCTTGCTTCAAATCAA
Organism: Camellia lanceoleosa; assembly: GCA_025200525.1. Taxonomy (NCBI): domain Eukaryota; kingdom Viridiplantae; phylum Streptophyta; class Magnoliopsida; order Ericales; family Theaceae; genus Camellia; species Camellia lanceoleosa. Next base: position 35,552,167 of record CM045766.1, read on the forward strand.
GAATACCATTGAGTCACTCCTGAAATGATGATGTCATCCACATAGACAATAAGAACAATACTCCCGGGGGCAGTGGCGAACAAAAACAGAGTGATCAAAAGGAACGGTGAAAGCCATAGGCAAGCACAACAAAGATCAAGCGATCAAACCAGTAACGAGGGATCGCTTAAGACCATACAAGTCCTTCTTCAATCGACAAACAAGATGCTCTTGGCCAGGAACAACATAGCCAGGGGGCTGATCCATATAGACCTCCTCGCGGAGATCACCATGGAGAAAAGCATTCTTGATATCCAGTTGATATAAAGGCCAAGACTGATTAACAGCAACAGAGAGAAGAATCCGAACAGAGTTAAGACGGGCCACAGGAGAAAATGTCTCCAAGTAATCAACACCATAGGTTTGGGTGTAGCCTTTAGCTACCAGGCGAGCCTTAAGTCGCTCAACAGTTCCATCAGGAAGATACTTAACAGTATAAATCCAACGACAACCCACAATAGATTTGCCAGATGGCAGAGGGGTAAGGTCCCAGGTCTGATTTTGATGAAGAGCATGCATTTCCTCATCCATGGCAGACTTCCAACTAGAGATGGACATAGCCTCCAGATAGGTGCGAGGAATGGAAATACTAGACAAGCTACAAGCAAAAGAGTGAAGACCAGGAGAGAGGCGATCATAAGAAACGAAATGAGCAATAGGATGTTGAGTGCAAGTGCGTTTACCTTTGCGGAGTGCAATAGGAAGGTCATCAGATGGTAGAGCAGCAGGTGGAACAGGGGCCTCAGACGAAGGAGATGAACTGGTCGGGCCATAAGACACAAGGCGACGAGCTTGAGACCGATGATAAACCTGCAAAGGAGGGGTAGAAGTGAGAGGAGATGGAGAGGATAGAGGAGGGGATGTGGAAGAAGCATAAGAGGGAAGAGTAGGAGTGAGAGAGGCTGGCTCCCCCTCACGAGAAGAGAGAAGATCAGAAGATAACTGTTGCCCAGAGGAAGAAAAAAACGGAGTAGACTCAAAAAATGTGACATCAGCACTGACAAAGTAGCGACGAGACTCAAGATGATAACACCGGTACCCTTTTTGAGTGCGAGAATAACCTAAGAACACACACTTGCGTGCACGAGGAGATAACTTATCCAACCCAGGGTCAAGAACATGGACAAAGGCCACACACCCAAAAATACGAGGAGGCAAGGGAAAAGGAGATGTGGTGGGATATAACAGAATAGGGAGATGTGTGCACAACACTAGAGGGCATGCGATTGATAAGCAAACAAGCAGTGAGAACGGCATCGCCCCAAAACTGTTTGGGGACATGCATATTAAACATCAGGGTGCGAGCAACATCTAGCAAATGGCGGTGTTTCCGTTCTGCAACACCATTTTGTGGGGATGTATGAGAACAACTAGTTTGATGAATAATACCATGAGAATCACAAAAGACAGTTACAATAGATTGCACATATTCTAAGGCATTATCAGACCGAAATATCTTAATACGTTTGCCAAATTGAGTAAAGATTTCATTATAAAACTTAGAGATAATGGAAGGCAAATCAGATCTTTGTTTCATTAAAAACAACCACGTCATCCGAGAGTAATCATCCACAAAAATAACAAAATAAAAGAACCCATTAACAGTGGGAGTTCTAGCAGGACCCCAAATATCTGTATGGACAAGAGCAAAGGACTCAGACACACGACTAACACTACGACGAGGAAAAGAACTACGATGATGCTTCCCAAATTGACAGGCTTCACACTCAATCTGAGAAACATGACTCAAACCCGGAACAGCTAACTTGAGCTTGGCCAAGGAGGGATGACCCAAGCGAAAATGCCACTGAAGAGGAGATACACTAGCACTCAATACAGCAGATGGAGGAGGAGAAGTCTCAGCATCCAAAAAGTATAAGCCATCCTTCTCATGCCCCGAACCAATCATCCTCTTGGTCTGGAGGTCCTGCAAAACACATGAAGTAGGAGAAAAGGTTATCGAACAATGGAGAGCTTGAGTCAATTGGCTAACAGAAAGCAAATTAAATGGAAATTTAGGAACATAAAGACCAGAAGGTAGGGACATGGATGGAGTGGGATGAAGAGGACCTTGACCACAGACAGGCCGAGAAGATCCATCAGCAAGTATAATGGTATGATCAACAGGTCTAAGAGTATCAAAAAAAGAGGAATTACCAGAGACATGAGAACTAGCACCAGAGTCTAGGAGCCAAGGCTGAGAGGACTTAGCCACACATGCAATATTACCTGAACTAGCCATGGTAGCAGTAGAGGATGAAGGTAGACTAGGTCGGAGAGACTGGACAAGGGCAGTAAGCTCACTAATTTGAGTAGTGAGTGTCTCATGCGAAGTAACAGGAGATGCATCTGCGCCAATGGACAACAAGGAAGGCTGTGAGGATGGGACATCCATAATCTGATGGACATGATCAGGTCTGCCATGCTTTTGCCAACACCAAGGTTCAGTATGACCTTGGGAACCACAATGAGTACACTTGCGATCTCCACGAGAACGAGATCCAAGTCCACTACCACTTCCACCACGGAAACCACCACGAGAACCACCACCACGAGAACCACCTCCACGAGAGCCCCGTGAACCATAAGAAGAGCTCCGGGAACTAGAAGAACTATGAAAACCCCCGCGAGTAGACCCAAGATCACCACTACTAGAAACCAATGCAGAAGATGATAAAGAAGAGGACCCAGAAGTGGACTGTGCTTGTCCCAAGGAAGAGCGTAACAGCCTAGAATAGGCATTGGCAGCCGAAGGTAGAGTGTCACTGGCAAGAATCTGATCTTTGAACCCTCGCAACTCAGGATCTAAGCCAGAAAGTAAAGAAGCCATCATAAACTCCTCCCAATGTTGTTTCTGCTTGGTCACATCAGTAGTGAAAGGTCGATGCTGCAGTAACTGATCCCACAAAGTCTTGAGACTACTATAATAATCAGGGAGAGACCGGCCAGATTGACGCATAGCAAAAATCTGTTCATATAACTTCGTGACCCGAGAGACATTACTTTGATGTGAAAAGGACTCAGCAAGGGAGTCCCAAATGGCCTTAGAGGTATCACAAAATTCCACAGTAGTAGCAACCTGTGGTTCCAAACTATGCCAAATCCAACCCATCACACAAGAATCCTCACAACACCAATCATCATAACCTTTATCATCAGTAGGAGGAGGGAGTTCACTAATATAGCGGGACTTCTTCTTACCTCGTAAGAAAATCTTGACAGCATGGGCCCAAGCCAAATAATTAGCACCATTCAATTTCTTTGTAGTGATAGATTTAGGCATGTCATCATCTTTACCCATGGTTATAGTCTTAGCCTCAATCTCAGCCATAATGATCAACCAGACCAGCAGACAGCCAATACCCACACCCACAATCACCAATATAAACACAAAAATAGCTCAACAACCAAGTTTGGACCCAAAAGAGACCAACACAACAACTCAACAGTAGCAAACAATAATTTTCAGCCCTTATATAGGAGCCCGCAACAGGTAGAACCGAAGAACACCAGAGTCGGGACCAGAAACAGCAAAAAAACGAACAAAAGAGCAACCCAACAGATGTAAAACAACAAAGTAAGATCAAGGATCCTCAGAGGAGGGATTTTCGGCTCCTAGGGAAGTGAGCCCAGCAAGAAAAAACCAGAAAAACAGAGTCCAAAGGCAGATTCACAAAAATCAGTCCCAAAACCGAAATACTTTCAAAAATTGAAAACTTACATCAGGGATGATCAAAAAATTCCACAAAAATCACCATAAATCTCAGGAGGCAATTTCGAATCTAGGGGTGAAGGACCCGTCATCTTGCTCATGGACGTCATCGTCTGCCGATGACATCAAGACGCTCCGTCACCTCAGATCGATCGGTAGAATCTGTAGAACCCTTTCTAATGAAGAAGAGATTGCTCTGATACCAAGTGAGAATGTAAAATGGAGTAATTAGGGTTGAAGGTTAGAAGGAAGAAGAAGAAGAGAGAACCTTTGTATATATTAAATCATGATCAATTCACCAACTTTACATCACTCCAATATATATAAAAAACCTAAAGTAACAATATGACCATCATACCCTCAACTTAAGTCAATATAAACAAGAGAACAAAAATAACTAAAAGAACTATTCAAACTATTCAACTATTCTAACATCGATAAGCAACCTAAAACAAATAAATGTATGCCCTAGAGGTCCATGCAATCGAGTCTCCTCTATGCCATGAGTCCACTAAGTCCTTCTAACACCTGGAGGTGATAAAAATTAAGTCAGCTGATAGCTCAGTGAGTAGCAACATGGATAGTAAATACAGTTCTGAAAACAGGGTTCAATTCCAAAATAAAATATATATCACAGAAACTAGTTTGGCATACAATTTGGTAAATACAACTGTTTCAAAAAGAGGGTTCCACAGTTCAACACTTAAAATACTCATGTCTCGCAAGAACATGTTAAATGACAATTAAAAAATACTCATGTCTCGCAAGAACATGTTAAATGACAATTAAAATACTCATGTCTCGTAAGAACATGTTAAATGACAATAAAAAAATACTCATGTCTCGCAAGAACATGTTAAATGACAATTAAAATACTCATGTCTCGTAAGAACATGTTAAAAGATATTTTCCATAGATTATAACATGAACACCAATAATTTTCTGGGTACCAATAAAAAACAAATAATATGCCACACAATTCTCAAGGCTATAAGCCCCGTTGGATCCAATACCGAACTAAGAGTCATCCTCAGGGTGGCACCTGGGCCTTTTCTCAAAGACGATCCGATTGAAGGTCACCTAGTTATTGTTAAAGGTCTTTTCCTTACAATCGTTGAGCACTAGAGTCATCACGGCCCAACCCGGATCTGTTCCCTAGTGGCCAGAGTCACCACACACAGTGGAATAAGTTCCCTGGACTAAATACACATATGGTCCCAATAATCAATACACATCAGTTTTGCAAAACATGGTAGTTCATCATTATAAACATGAGACCAAAACAAATAGTTTACAGTATGCCAAATTTACAGATGTTTCAGAAATAATTTGATTCCATTGATAATGTAATAATTTATCAAAACAGTTTAGTCATGAAACAACAATTTAATTTTCTAACAGTTCAGGGTAGGGAAATATTTATAAAAATACGTAGCATGAAACTACTCACCTGAAACGAAATAATAAAATCCTTGAATCGAATAGAGTGTAAAAGTCCAACTAGTGTCCTGAACCAAGTATAAAAACTACACGTCACAACTAATTTAAAAATACTAAAAAAAAAATAGAAACTAAGTAATCTCAACTAAAGCGCACTAACCCGGCTCAACCCAACTCACCGTTACTCTTAAATATTACCTAAGTTCATATTCTTCAAGGTTTAAAATCACCCAAGACATAGGTTCCGGTCAAAACTTAATTAATTGTGACTTTAAGATAAAACAGAGTTTCAAACAAGTTTTCGCAATTTATTCGCTAACTTTGAAAATTACCAAAACCCATTCTACGTTATTCGAAAAATTTCGAAAACCTCCAGATATCAACTAATATATCATAAGTTTCAAACCCAATTGGTTTCACTTGATTTTCTTATCAAAATAATTATCTATAATTTATTATATCTAAACAGGCTGTTTTCTGCAGCACTTTAAAGAAATTGACGGTTCTCTTAATATACACAAGCAATCAATGCAAGGCCAAAAACATACGAAACTAGACTCGTAACCGGTTCTAATGACACTAATTTGATAATTTTTGGATTTATACCCAAAGAGAACAACATTCCCGAATTTACTGTTTTGGACTGGTTTCCTGGACAGATTTGAATACCTCAATTTATATGGATTTTGACTCCCAAAAATTATGAAAAAATTCAGATATGCAATTCAATATGTAATTGATCTACTGTAAAAATTTCAGTTTAAAATTCACTCGTTTGATATGGTTTCTTGATTTTTAAAATTTGCGATTCTGTGCAGAATTTTTAAACTAAAAATAATACCCATTCTTTATACATGAATTTAACTCCTCAAGTTTCTTAATAGGATATCTATATACACAATACATAAACCTACAACCTCTCCATCAATGAACTAAATAATCATAGAGTAAGGATAAAGAACAAAACCTTAAGGAAGAAGAAAGATAAAGACCTAGTACACACCCAAAAATCCATCCTTGTTTGCAACCCCCTTTCTTTTTTCTTCTTCTTCTTCTTCTTCTTCTTCTTCTTCTTCTTCTTCTCTCAATTCCTTACCCTGGCTGCCGCTATATTGTTTTGTAAACTAATAAGAGAATTAGGGTTTTGTAGGTTTTGTATATATTTTATTTTATATTAGTTGTGGGTCAAATAAATGGATAAATATACAAAATATATATATAAGTTAGATGTAACTCAAATGGTAAGAGCCTTATTTATTCATTTTGTGGTCTAGAGTTCAAGTCACACCCTCTTCTCTTTTTTTTTTTTTTAAATAATAAATTTTGCCTCCAAACTAAAGACTTTCACCATAATATATTTTCGGATTTAAAATTAATTAAAAGACCTTCTAAATATGTAATTTGCACTTTAAGATTCACCATCAAAATATTTGAGATTTGTAAAATTATTATTATCTAATTATTTATTTAATTTTTATATTCGGGTTCTCACATTCTCCCCTCCTAAAAGAAAAGTTTCGTCCTCGAAACTAACCTGAGTAAATCATGAGAATAGATGTGGGTACTTCTCGCGCATCTCGTCCTCGCGTTCCTAAGTCGCCTCTTCAATTAGATGATTACGCCACACTACCTTAACCAATTTAATGACCTTCGTACGCGGCATTTTCTCCCTCGAATCCAAAATCTGAACAGGTATCTCCTCATACGAAGAATCCTCTCTAATCTGAAGCGGCTCATAATTTATCACATGCGACGGACTGTGCACATATTTCCTCAGCATAGACACGTGAAACACATTATGCACTCCTGCCAACCTAGGGGGTAGAGCAACACGGTACGTAACCTCACCAACCTTCTCCAATACCTCAAATGGACCAATGTATCTAGGACTCAACTTTCCTTTCTTTCCAAACCTGATCACTCCTTTCCATGGTGATACTTTCAAGAATACCATATCCCCCACATGAAACTCTAAATCTCTCCCACGATGATCAACTTAACTTTTTTGTCTGCTCTAGGCAGTCAATAATCTCTCTCTGATAGTGATAATTTTCTGTGTAGCATCCTCCACCAAATCAGGTCCCACATTTGCCTCTCACCAACCTCATACCAACACAAAGGAGACCTACACTTCCTCCCATACAAAACCTCGTAAGGAGCTACTCCCAAACTAGAATGATAACTATTATTATAGGCAAACTCCATGAGCGGCAAATAATCATCCCAATTACCTCTTCACTCCAAAGCACAAGCCCTCAACATATCCTCAAGGGTTTGAATAGTTCTCTCTGATTGCCCATCCTTCTGAGGGTGATAAGCTGAACTAAAATTTAACCGAGTACCCATAGCTGATTATAACGCACCCCAAAACTTAGACACAAAATGAGGGTCCCGATCTAACACTATTGACACTGGTGCACCATGCAATCTAACAATCTCCTTCACATACAACTGTGCAAATCGAGCTAGAGAATAGGTCATCCGTACTGCAATAAAATGTGCTGACTTGGTTAATCTATCAACAACTACCCAAACTACATCGTGATTACTACTAGTACGAGATAAACCACACACAAAGTTCATGGTATCATGATCCCACTTCCACTCTGGTATAGGTAAGGGTTGTAGTTTCCCCGCAAGTTTCTAATATAATACTTTAACCTGTTGACACACCAAACACTAAGCCACAAATTCTGCAATATCTCCCTTCATACCATTCCACAAAAATGTACATGAAGATCCCGATACATCTTAGTGCTTTCAGGATGAATGTTGTAACTAGAATGATGTGCCTCCGTCATAATCTCCTTCCTCAAATCACCACCAGCAGGAACACAAATTCGGCTACGGAATCTAAGCAACCCATCATCATTAACCACAAAGTCTACATCCTTACCCTCTACCATCTCTCCTTTAATATGCTCCCACTGGGGGTCAATCTCCTGAGCTAAACGAATCCGTTCTCTCAAGGTCAGCTGAACTTTCAATTGACTACAAAAGCCCTATCACCAGGCATAACAACCTCAAGCCTTAAACGTCTCATGTCTTCCACCAAACAACTCTCAATAGACAAAGCAGCTATATCTCCAACTACAACCTTCCTACTCAAGGCATCTGCAACCACATTTGCCTTCTCCGAATGATACAAAACATTCACATCGTAATTTTTTTTTTGTAACTAAAGCCATCTTCTTTGCCTCAAATTTAGTTCCTTTTGTGTGAAAATATACTTCAAACTCTTATGATCAGTGTAAATCTCACATGACTCTCCATACGAATAATGTCGCCAGATCTTAAGAGCGAAAATCACTGCTGCCAACTACAAGTCGTGCGTAGGATAATTTCTATCGTGTACTTTCAACTATCATGACACATAAGTAATCACCTTAGCTCCAACTGCTTCATCTAGAAAACAAGAAACATCGATCCATATAAAACATAATGCAATCACGCCAAACATACTACTGGAAAATTCTCAGCCATAACTTTAATTGCCCAACCAAGCAATTTCTGTATTATTTTTACCTATCTACTCTATTTCTTTTACCTGACAACCCGACTAACAGTTTACACAACTTGTCTACATCCACTCATACCATCTCACTCCAATATAGATTTTATCCAAACACTCACACAATGCACTTCGAGTCCACATAGAATTCATCAAGACTGGGTACACATTCTAATCATACTAAGATACTCCCAACAAAAGTTAACTAAAAGCCATTCTCATTCTTTAAAACCAAAGCCATGACACCAACTCCAAGGTTGCAACACGATTCCACATCACACTAATATTACGATAATCCACAAGATCAAATTTCGATTCAACAACTCTTACAACACAAATTCACTTATTGACAATTATTAATATCATTCCTAAGGCCTGTTAATAAAATATTCTATCTTTCACCCTAGAAGTATATCGAACAAATCACAATAAGACACTTGTAAAAATTTACACCGAAACAATCCTAAAATTTTCAAATCGTTAATAAATAGATTACCCTCAAATGACAATAATATCTCTCCAAACAAAATTTAATGTACATCCCTCACCAAAAGAAATAATAGTACACATCTAATACAAAATTCTAACTAAAATAATCTTTTCAATATTTCAATCCAATCGCTACTAAATCTTCTTTGCAACTGAAAAATAATTTAACTTGAAAGTAATCCACCACAGCTTACAAAAATGCAAAGAAAACAAAATCAAATCCTCATAACTGCTTATGTCACAAATAACAACACCAATTACCATACCAAACCCACCATGAAAAGTCTACACAATTCAAGATGAAAGGTTACACCAACAAGTGTTCAGTCTTGTGGTTACCTCAAAATCTTATCTAATATCTCTAATCGAACTCACCCTTACACAACTCTAAAAAAAAAATGTACAACCACTTGCTATAATGCCACATGTTTACTCAAAAAAAAAAAAATTTCTACATCAACAATAGTCATCCCATAACAATTTCAAAGACTAGCAGAATAACGAAAGTACTTCATACCAATTTATTCCCTGACGAAAGGTCTACCGAATAACTTCTTCAAAGGTAATACCACCAATCATCCTCTATTAGGCAAAACTAAATACATTTAATTAAGGAAACACTTACCACTTAAGGTCAAATACACTCAAATTGAACTCAATGGTAATATTAGACCAACATACCAACAACACGAATTCTTACCACACTGGTAGCAAAGCGAAAGATTAATATAAGGGATTCACAACTTTTACACTAAGGATAAAAAACAATCTTATAACTAAAGGACAAGGGGTACAAAATAATCTCCATTTGCATTACGTGAACCACACTATCACGACACACCCCAAATTTAACCCAAAACACTCTCATATACCTTCAATCTTCACAATTTCTAACTCATACATAAAAGTAACTGTAAATGTTAACATCAATCACTCTCGATGGGTCAAGCATAAATTCCATGGAAATACTCAAATTACTACCATACTAATTATCCTAAAGCACCTAGTTTAGAATTATAATATCCTCACAAAGTAATCTTAGAAATTTCCTCTAAGAACATTGGTTTCTAACATAACTCCACAACATCCATCACATCATGTCCCTCAACACTCATTATTGCACTCGAGAACATCAACAACTAACTCTGAGACAATGGACTCCACCAATCTCGAAAGCACCCGAAACTCGCATATATATTCTAAAATATCGACTCACCAGCCAATGTTGTTACTACTAATAATCCCATCAAATGGCGTAACCCAAATCAAATTTAATCTCATTCCAATATATCTCAAAATTATTTCTCTTATTTGCCCTCTTAAGATTTACAACAAAATAATGAATAAAACAAACTCTCTAAGAAACACATCTCTTACTACACGCTATAATTTCTATCATGCTGAGACTACATTTATTCCCAAACACATACAAAATAATTGGCCTAAGGCCCATCACTAAGCTCACAAGTAGTACGTCAAGCAAGTGAAACAACCTAACCACAACTAACTTCTAGCAACTCTTGTAATCGAGTTTGTAACTCCTTCAATTCCAATGGTGCCATTCTATTGGGCGCTTTAGAAATAAATGTTGTGTCAGGACTAAGTTAATGGAAAATTCTACCTTACTATCTCGAGGAAGACTAAGTAGATCCTCTGGAAAAACATCAACAAATTCCCTCATTACAGACAACTCCTCTAACCTCTATTCTGGCTGTTCGGTACTCACCACAAAAGCTAAATAATCATGAAACCCTTTCCTCAACATTCGGTTAGCCTAAAGAGAAGAAATAAAACAGATAGAAAACCTTTTCTTATCTCCTTGAAAGAAAAAAAAAAAAAAAAAATCATGTTGCCTCGGCATAGCAAAAACTACCATTTTTCTAAAACAATCAACAGAGACATGATACCTTGTCAACCAATCCATCTCCAAAATCACATCAAAATCCTTCATCTCAAAACAAATCAAATCCACTGAAAAAGTCCTATCATCCATCTCTATCTCACAAGATCTACAAACATCCCCAAACAGGACTATTTCTCCTAATGGAGTAGACACGGTAATACATTCATCCAAAGGCTCACAAGGAATACACAAACAACGTAGAAACTTAGGTACCAACTCTTAACCTTCAAAATGAGATCAAGAAAGATTCAACACAAATTTAAACAAAACTAACTCAATCACACACTACTAAGGACTATAGGGACTCGGACCTCGTCTAAATGATGAAATGCAAGATATGTAACTCGATAACTACTGCTCTGATACCACAATTGTCACACCCCAAATCCGGGCATGACCGGCCGTGGCCCACAGGGACTTAGCCCAAGGCACACGTAAGCCTAAACATGAACCCAAAACCATAAAAAATAATTGTGATGATAACCCAGGAATAAATAAATCAACACTCAATCCAGTGACATACCGCAATGTATGCACAAAACTCGATAAGCAACCTAAAACAAATAAATGTATGCCCTAGAGGTCCATGCAATCGAGTCCCCGCTATGCCATGAGTCCACTAAGTCCTTCTAACACCTGGAGGTGATAAAAATTAAGTCAGCTGATAGCTCAGTGAGTAGCAACATGGATAGTAAATACAGTTCTGAAAACAGGGTTCAATTCCAAAATAAAATATATATCACAGAAACTAGTTTGGCATACAATTTGGTAAATACAACTGTTTCAAAAAGAGGGTTCCACAGTTCAACACTTAAAATACTCATGTCTCGCAAGAACATGTTAAATGACAATTAAAAAATACTCATGTCTCGCAAGAACATGTTAAATGACAATTAAAATACTCATGTCTCGTAAGAACATGTTAAATGACAATAAAAAAATACTCATGTCTCGCAAGAACATGTTAAATGACAATTAAAATACTCATGTCTCGTAAGAACATGTTAAAAGATATTTTCCATAGATTATAACATGAACACCAATAATTTTCTGGGTACCAATAAAAAACAAATAATATGCCACACAATTCTCAAGGCTATAAGCCCCGTTGGATCCAATACCGAACTAAGAGTCATCCTCAGGGTGGCACCTGGGCCTTTTCTCAAAGACGATCCGATTGAAGGTCACCTAGTTATTTTTAAAGGTCTTTTCCTTACAATCGTTGAGCACTAGAGTCATCACGGCCCAACCCGGATCTGTTCCCTAGTGGCCAGAGTCACCACACACAGTGGAATAAGTTCCCTGGACTAAATACACATATGGTCCCAATAATCAATACACATCAGTTTTGCAAAACATGGTAGTTCATCATTATAAACATGAGACCAAAACAAATAGTTTACAGTATGCCAAATTTACAGATGTTTCAGAAATAATTTGATTCCATTGATAATATAATAATTTATCAAAACAGTTTAGTCATGAAACAACAATTTAATTTTCTAACAGTTCAGGGTAGGGAAATATTTATAAAAATACGTAGCATGAAACTACTCACCTGAAACGAAATAATAAAATCCTTGAATCGAATAGAGTGTAAAAGTCCAACTAGTGTCCTGAACCAAGTATAAAAACTACACGTCACAACTAATTTAAAAATACTAAAAAAAAAAATAGAAACTAAGTAATCTCAACTAAAGCGCACTAACCCGGCTCAACCCAACTCACCGTTACTCTTAAATATTACCTAAGTTCATATTCTTCAAGGTTTAAAATCACCCAAGACATAGGTTCCGGTCAAAACTTAATTAATTGTGACTTTAAGATAAAACAGAGTTTCAAACAAGTTTTCGCAATTTATTCGCTAACTTTGAAAATTACCAAAACCCATTCTACGTTATTCGAAAAATTTCGAAAACCTCCAGATATCAACTAATATATCATAAGTTTCAAACCCAATTGGTTTCACTTGATTTTCTTATCAAAATAATTATCTATAATTTATTATATCTAAACAGGCTGTTTTCTGCAGCACTTTAAAGAAATTGACGGTTCTCTTAATATACACAAGCAATCAATGCAAGGCCAAAAACATACGAAACTAGACTCGTAACCGGTTCTAATGACACTAATTTGATAATTTTTGGATTTATACCCAAAGAGAACAACATTCCCGAATTTACTGTTTTGGACTGGTTTCCTGGACAGATTTGAATACCTCAATTTATATGGATTTTGACTCCCAAAAATTATGAAAAAATTCAGATATGCAATTCAATATGTAATTGATCTACTGTAAAAATTTCAGTTTAAAATTCACTCGTTTGATATGGTTTCTTGATTTTTAAAATTTGCGATTCTGTGCAGAATTTTTAAACTAAAAATAATACCCATTCTTTATACATGAATTTAACTCCTCAAGTTTCTTAATAGGATATCTATATACACAATACATAAACCTACAACCTCTCCATCAATGAACTAAATAATCATAGAGTAAGGATAAAGAACAAAACCTTAAGGAAGAAGAAAGATAAAGACCTAGTACACACCCAAAAATCCATCCTTGTTTGCAACCCCCTTTCTTTTTTCTTCTTCTTCTTCTTCTTCTTCTTCTTCTTCTCTCAATTCCTTACCCTGGCTGCCGCTATATTGTTTTGTAAACTAATAAGAGAATTAGGGTTTTGTAGGTTTTGTATATATTTTATTTTATATTAGTTGTGGGTCAAATAAATGGATAAATATACAAAATATATATATAAGTTAGATGTAACTCAAATGGTAAGAGCCTTATTTATTCATTTTGTGGTCTAGAGTTCAAGTCACACCCTCTTCTCTTTTTTTTTTTTTTTTAAATAATAAATTTTGCCTCCAAACTAAAGACTTTCACCATAATATATTTTCGGATTTAAAATTAATTAAAAGACCTTCTAAATATGTAATTTGCACTTTAAGATTCACCATCAAAATATTTGAGATTTGTAAAATTATTATTATCTAATTATTTATTTAATTTTTATATTCGGGTTCTCACAAGTTTAGTTTTTCATGTGGCATTTATCCGTGCAAAATTCTAATGGTAAATGATAGGGAGACCACATTGCAACAAAATTGAAAATGTAGGGTTTAAATTGAAACTACAGTGACTAAACTGACATTTCGTTTAAATTATAGGGACTAATGGTTGTTCCTTAACCTCAAAACCCTTTATTTTAAATTTGGTAAATTATACAAATAGTCCTTGTAGTTTATACGATGTATCAATTTGGTCTTTGTTGTTTCAATTTGCTCAGTTTTGCTCCTTAATTTAACGAATTGTGTCATTTTAGTCCAATAAATAACAGTCGTTAAGTTTGGTGGATATGGAAAGTCAAACTATGTGTCAATTTGGTCTCTATAGTTTACACAATGGGTCAATTTGGTCCCTATCAAAATTGAGCAAATTAAAATAATATGGACCAAATTGACACATTATGTAAACTATAGGGACCAAATTGACACATTATGTAAACTACAGGGACCAAATTGACACATTGTGTAGACTTTCTGTCCACTAAACTTAACAACTGCTATTTATTGGACTAAAATGACACAATCCGTCAAATTAAAGGGCAAAATCAAGCAAATTAAAACAATATGGACTAAATTGACACATCGTGTAAACTACAGGGACCATTTACATAATTTACCCTTTTAAATTCTAAGGATAATTACCCCACACACACACACACACACACACACACACACACACACACACACACACACACAAAAACTCCAATGTTTGACCTTTGCAACTATATAAACTCTAAGTTTTCAATTTTATTAATTTAAACCTTAATCTTTTAATTTATTTTCAATCTAAATAATTTGTCTACTTTTGTTAACTAAAATTGACCCCTCAAAAAATAGTATTTTAGTTATTAAACTCAATGTAGGTATACATAAAATGTCTAAAATACCCATTTTCATTGAATTTAATGACTAATATACCCATTTTTCTATCGATTTTACTTAATAAAAATAAGCAAATGATTTAGATTGAAAATAAATTAAAAATTCAGGTTTTAAATTGACAAAATTAAAACTCATGGTTTATTTTGTTACAAGGGTCAATTTATTTATTTATTTTGTGTGTAATTTCCCTTAAATTCTTCCATCCAAAATACAATCTTAGTATTTTTTAAATAAGAGGATTTACATATAAATTCTAATACGTAAACTTATTGTTCAATATGTCCTATGAGAATTGATGGCGTTTTTCATCAAACACTATTAAAAAAATGTCACTAATTATTAATTTTCAGCGACAGTTTGAAAATTTGTCACAAAAAAGGTCACTAATTTTCAACTTTTTGAAAATTTTGTCATATAAAAATGTAACTAATTGTAAGTTTTAGCAACAATTTATAAAAACTGTAATAAAAAAAAATCATTAATTGTTAATTTTTAGCGACATGCAAAAAATGGTCACAAAAAATTAATTTTAGCGAGGATTTTACTAGGACTTGATGGGAATTAGGTCAAACTATTAGGACTTATTGATAGTTTACCCTTCAAATAATTTGGTCAAAGTTTGCAAAATTACAATCCAATTCATATTAGTTTAGCTAAATTTTTAGTCAAAAGAAATAGGGCAAATTATACCTATAGTCTCTATACTTGCCTCTCATGTCAATTTGATTTCTGTAATATTAATTTTGCCCTTTAATTTTTCAAATTGTGTCAATCTAGTCACTACTACAAAAACAGATAAAGATTACATTTTTTTTGTGTGATGTATGTTATTTAATCACACCTTTTAAGTTTTATTAAAGTGTGATCTTTGAGAGTGTGATTAAAAGGTGTTATTTTTAATCACACCTTTTAAGTGTGATTAATAACATTTAGATCACACCTTTTAAGTGTGATTAAAAATATTTAGATCACACATTTTCAGTGTGATTAATAACATTTAGATGTGAAAAAAAAAGTGTGATTAAAAATATTTAGATCATACATTTTAAGTGTGATTAATAATATTTAGATGTGAAAAAAAATATATTACACTCACTAGATTCTCATTTGCTCTTGTGGAGATTCGAACCGTCAACCCTCTCACACCATAAACTTTATATAGCACACTCTTTCCACTATACCTCTATAACACCATATAATTATATATGCAACATATATTATTTATATAGTACATAGACCCGTATTAATATAAAAGTATATATATAAAGATAATTATTTTTTATTGAACATAATTTTGTAAAAATAAATTATTTACTAGAAAAAAAAAGAGACCACTTTTGGTGATTAAAATTATGTTTAGTCGCCAATTCTATACTTTTGGCTACTAATTATTTTTTAGTGGTTAAAAAATTTAATTCCCGGGCTAAAATTACTACTTTTGGCGACTAAACTTCTTTTTAGTCGCCAAAAGCCTCATTTTTAGCTACTAAACATCTTTTTAGCCTCCCAATGTCTCAGTTTTGGCTACTAAAATTTTTTTAGTCTCCAAAAATCTTTACTTTCGGCTACTAATGCTTTTTTAGTCACCAAAACATATACTTTCAGCAACCAAATGTGCGTTTTTAGTCGCCAAAGATGATTTTTCTTATAGTGATGTGTGATTAAATATATATATATATATATATTATTGCACTTATTTAAAAAGTATGATTAAAAAGTAGTAATGTATATATAATCACACTTTAATTAGAAGGTGTGATTAAAAAATATATAAATAATCACACTTTAATTAGAATGTGTAATTAAAAAAAATATATATAATTACACTTATTTAAAAAGTGTGATTAAAAAGTAGTAGTGTATATATAATCACACTTTAATTAGAATGTGTGATTAAAAAATATATAAATAATCACACTTTAATTAGAATGTGTGATTAAAAAGTAGTAGTGTATATATAATCACATTTTAATTAGAATGTGTGATTAAAAAATATGTAAATAATCACACTTTAATTAAAATGTGTGATTAAAAATATATATATAATCACACTTATTTAAAAAGTGTGATTAAAAAGTAGTAGTGTATATATAATCACACTTTAATTAGAATGTGTGATTGAAAAATATATAAATAATCACACTTTAATTAGAATGTATGATTAAAAAATATATATCTAATTACACTTATTTAAAAAGTGTGATTAAAAAGTAGTTGTGTATATATAATCACACTTTAATTAAAATGTGTGATTAAAAAAAAAAAAAAAAATATATATATATATAATCACACTTAATTGAAAAGTGACATAAAAAATGAATATTATCACACCTAATCAAATTAAGTGTGATTAAAATATCAATCTAATTTTTTTTATCACACTTCCAATAAAAGTGAGATATTTTTTTTTTGTCAAAGTGTGATCTTTAACTATTTTTGTAGTAGTGAGTCTAAGTGATAATAGCCGTTAAAAAATTGAATAAAAATCAAAGGCATAATGATCTATTAAAAAGGGAATGAATCATTTGAAATTGGATGCGAATCCTTCAATAACTTTGAAGGGAATTAAAAAACCATTTTGTCCCTTAATTTTAATCCAATTTCTAAATGAAATATTATCAATTTGACTAAATTGATACCATATGCCAAATTGAAAGGTTTTTTTGCTCATCAAAAAAAAAAAAAAAAAAAAGGAAGGTAAAATTGATGCAATTAAAATTATAAGAACCGAATTGATATTTACAAGAATTAACAATAATTTGTCTAAAGAAATACAACACATAAAAACGGAAATTTGTTCCTAAATACTAATTGATTTCAAGTGTAGTTTGCCGTTCTTATTTTTGCATCCAACAACATATTCAATCCAAAACATAGTAAAATGAAAATAGTAAAATAATAATAAAATTTATGGACGCCCCACAGCAATGAAGCTTAAAAAAATAAATAAATAAGCTTAAGTCAAAGAAGCATACCTTATTGAAGAGAGGTTGAATATTTTTGAGCTTCGGTATCTCACCGAGCGACAGCTCGTTCAATTGCAACAGCTCAATTCCATTTATAGCCTTGCAGATATCAGTAAAACTTGGTAGGACTCCAAGACGCAATTCCTTTAGTTTAGGAAACACAATTTTATCGGTTGTTGATGCCATCTCATTTTGATCTCCTTCTTCTTCACTCGAAATAAGTACTTCCATCTAACGACATTCATATGCACTAAGTTCCTTTAGTTGCATCAGATCTCTGGCTATGGATAATGAGAACATGCTTTCCAGTTTATCATATCTCTCCAGTTTTAGAGAAGTGAGGTTACGGAACCGTACAAGTTGAGTAGGACCCTTCCACAAATGTGTCAATGCGGGCAAGTCCCGTAGTTCCAGCCCTTTCAATGCACTGAAGGCCCCCTCTGGTAGTTGGCCATGACAGATCTCTTTCAATTTATCTAAATTATCGAGACGTAGCAACTGTTACACAGGGAAGGCTTTGTGGAACTGGAACCCCATCTGTTGTGTCAATGACATATTCCAGATCCTGACAATCTTCCAAGAACAATTCTGTTAATTTTTTGAAACCATCTTTGTCTAAATCATAGCCAACATTCTTCACACCTACTGCTCATGTTATTTCTAAAATTTCAGTGATCTTGAGAAGATTCTTGAACTCACTCTCCATAAGATCGCTCTCGTGAAGATCCTTGAAACTCAACTACTGGTTTTGTAATTGATAATATCTAGTACGGAACGCATCGCCAATGGTTATAGCGAAAGCTTTTAGATTCGTAAGGACCGAGTCTCTTGGCCAGCATGCAAGATGTGGTAGGTGAATGACCAAAGTTGTAAAATTAGACAACACACAGGTCAGTGAAAGTTGCTTTAGTTTCTTCTATCCTGTTTTCATCATCAAAGCTATACCCAAGATACAACTCTTCTAGCTTTGATAAGCTCGACAGAACACCAGGGCAAATCCTCTTCACACCAAATTGGAGCAAATCCAGTAGCTTCAAGTGACTAAGCCGACCTATTTCTTTTGGCAACTCCTCGATTTTGGTGCCTTGGAAACTCAAAATTTCTAGATTCTCTAATGCTACTATTACAGATACATCATTGATCAGTCCGCAGTCGTATAGTGACAAGCTTCGGAGGTTGGTCAACCATCGCAGGGATGTCGGCAGTGATCCTTCTATGTACACATTCAACATGCTTAAAGCTTTGAGTTCCTTCATCCCTCCCTAGAAACTATCTGGGAGATTTGGTAGTGTAGGATCCCTCCGTATGATATAATTTTTATTATATAAATATATTATAAAATAAATTCAAAATATTATGATAAATTACATTGACCTATTTGAGATTTAAAAAAAAGGTAAATTAAACTGACACTCCCGTTGTATGGTCTAATTACATTCCACCCATGTGATGTTTTATTTCACAAACCCTCTCTTTATATAAAAAGTAACAACTTTTAGTAAAAAAATTAAAGAAAATTACATTGAAAAAATAAATAAATCAAAGAAAAGGAAAAAACAAAGTAAAGTAAAAAAAAAAAGAGTGTATGAATTTAATATTTTTATTCCGTTTAAATAATTATAATAACTAGAAAATTAATGTAATTTTTTGAATGTCAAAAAATGATAAATATTAAATATAGATCTCAAGACTGTAAAGGGTAATTTACCTTGAAAAAATAAAAATATTAAACCCAGCCTCTTTGGATTGAGATGGTTTGCATGGTTGAAACACATTATTTTAATCTCTATCTCTATTCATTGGACAAAGTTCGACACCTTTATGCTTGTGATGCGGTGTCCCACTTCAGTTTTGCTTTTCTTTTTCCTTTTGGTTAATGAAAAATGTTTTGTGGCACTAAATTAGGGCACTAATGTCCCTAATTTTTATTTTAGGTAACTGTTTTTTTTTTTTTTGCTTTATATGGAAATTAGGAGCATTAGTGCCCCCAATTTAGTGCCACAAAACATAACCCTTGGTTAATTATTACAGCAATGACTAGGGCTGAGTAAGATTTAATTTGTGGTTAGATTTAAGAATAAAATTTTGTTTCGGAATATATTATTTTAAATTTTTTCAAATTTTTATAAAAAGATATATAAATTTTTTTTATACTTATTCTTAATGTATTAAAATTTTATCATGAGAATGTTTTGACCAAATTTTCCTTAAGAATAAAGGGTTGTTTGGAAATATATTATTTTAATAATTTTTTAATTTTTATGAAAAAAATTGTAAAAAAGTAAAAAATGATATGATCTAAAAAGATAAAAATAAAAAATAATAAAAAATATGTTATTTTAGTTTGTTTCCAAACAATCCCTGAGTTAAAATTAAAATCAAATTATTATTGATGATTTTAGGAAATTTAAAATTAAATTAGATTATGAAAATTTTATAATCAAATTAGATTGAATCAATACTATGTTGATTATTCCAATTTAAGATCACGAATTTTTATAACATTGCCATTATTCATAAAATGATTATAAAATATTATTTATAATTTGTTCAAACATTAATATATCATAATTTTACAAATAAAAATATTTTAGATAATTATTTTAAAATTAATTTTACCACTATACAAAACACACATATAAAAGTAAAAGATTAACAACTTATGTATAAAATTGAGATACTTATAAAATATTTGAGTGACTTATGTTAAATAAAAAAATTATATATATATATATAAAGAAAAAGGGTTTGGCTTTTCTCACGTTATCATCTCAGCTTGAGAGAGTGTTCGGGTTTGGTAGGCCCATTTTGAGACTGTTGAATGTGTTGAATGTAAATGTAAAAACTCTACCAGTGTGGTAGGTAATTGTGAGTGTGTTAGGTGAGTGATTGAGTGTGGTAAGTGTTAGTGTAATGCTCCACTATAGTTTAGTGCTCCACCTATAGTTTAGTGCTCCACCATTAGTTTAGTGCTCCACCATTATAGTGCTCATTGCTCCATTATGTTAGCATCCAATGTACCCTATTACTCTCTATAAATGAGAGGTGTTGTAAATCACATTTGTATAAGATCAATTTATCAATAATATAATTTTCTACATGGTATCAGAGCTTAGTTAAGCTCTTAGTGTTTTTCGCCTTCCGGCGGGCGGCAACCTTGCCTTGACCGCCCGCCGGACCTCTACACATACCTTATTCCGCTGCCACTAAACCCAATTCAACTACTCTCTAATACAAGGGTCATACCCCCTCAACCTTTTGAAACAAAGGGGGAGGATTTAAACCCTGAACTAGAAACTGTGAGAAGTGATCTTCTCCAACAAGACCTGTACTTCATCTGCCAGCAGGACATCATCACCCTTCATCCATTCATCTCTTTTTGGTGGTCCCACTTTCACGTCCATTTCTGCCAGCTCTCTTGCCTCTGGTTTAAGCTTCCGAACAGCTAGATATTCAATTATCCGCTGCTTGACTTTGTCTAAACCATAGTGGTCACTGTCCAGACGCTCTCTTGCAGCCCTCAAGTCCAATTCATGTTCTTCACTGACCTTCTGCCAGGGCAGATCAGAAAGAAGTTCCAGCGAAGCCACATCATCCTCATCATCATTGTCCCCAAGCTCCTGGACACTGAATCTGCACAAACCTTCTAGGACAACTATGTATGTGACCCTTCCACTCGGTTTCTCCACTCCTCTTGACAAATGTAAAGCTCGAGCTGCGACACCCTTGGTATGCCAATGGATGATTTCTTGCTGATTTTTCCCATCAAGCTTGTGAGGATCTGATGTGCCAACTTGAATTTTCAAGCTTCCTTCACCTGATTCAGTCCCAACACCTACACTGCCCATCTCTTGCTTTCAACAAATCCACCTCTGGCTTTGTTGAATCTGGGTTCCAATTCTCCAAACCATCCTCTTGACAAATGTAAAGCTCGAGCTGCGACACCCTTGGTATGCCAATGGATGATTTCTTGCTGATTTTTCCCATCAAGCTTGTGAGGATCTGATGTGCCAACTTGAATTTTCAAGCTTCCTTCACCTGATTCAGTCCCAACACCTACACTGCCCATCTCTTGCTTTCAACAAATCCACCTCTGGCTTTGTTGAATCTGGGTTCCAATTCTCCAAACCATGTCCACTTACTTGCCTCTCCTTTTCCCTGTGACACCCATAGCTGAATCTGTTCCTCTCCTTTCTTTAGCTGCAACAGTCCCAAAAGGATTTCCACAATAGTCTACAACAGCACCTCGCATTCTTGCTTAGTGGAGAGGGCGAGATCATCAAGAATTTTCTACTTCACCCCTTGCAATTGCAGAGTTGGGCGAAGACTGTGGACTGCTACAGCCCTGGGCAGGGGCTGATGCCAGCAAGTTTTAAAGTCAGACCCATGCCTCTTGATGGAAGCAATGGAGCCTTTGAGGATGTCTTGAACCCAGATTTTGGTGAATCAGCCATTGCGCGTGTGTGGAGGAAGTTGGTGGCACATGGATCCAGCTGGCCCATGGTTGTGTGCAAACCAGCACATGGTTTTTTTGCTTTGTATTGTGGGTTAGTGCTTGAGCAGCTGTCAAGCTTATTGGTAAAACGTGTCTAGTGCAGAGGTGGGACGTGTTTGGTGATGAGGTATGTCCCTAGCTAGTTGATATTATATATATATATTCGACTGCCAGTGCTTTCTTTTTTTGAATGGTGGGATGGAATTTTTGGCGGCCCACTGGTTTGCTTTTGCTGGAAAAGTAGCTGCTTACATTGGGTGGTGGGGCCGCTTGATGTTATTTAGTTGTGGGCTGCTGATTTTATTGACCCATGGCTATTTGGTTTTTTATGAAGAAATGGTGGGGCCCATTATTGACTTCATGGTTATATTATTAATTGGCTCCACAATGTTTTATTTTCACGGTTTATGGGCTGTTTCTTGGGCCCTCAGTGACTTGGTTAGGGCACTTTGACAGAGGGTTGTTTCTACTTCATTGGATTTGGATTATTCTGTCTTGAATCAGTGATCAGTGTTTGGGTCATTCAGCAAGTATCCATGTATTTCCGAGGCAGCGGGAAAGCAGCAGAGATGAAACCCGATTTTATTCATGTCGGGGATCAAACCCGATCACCATTTTACACACAAAAAAAAAAAAAAAAAAAAAAAACAACAACAACAACAAAACAACCACATACCCACAACAACAACCGACCTCACTTCTTCGCCTCTTCTGCCGATCTCTTCCTCTTGCCTTTGTCTTGGGAGTCCCTTGCCGCCGTCTTGCCTTGTTTACACGCCGAAAGCACGTTAACTTCTGCTGTTCTCAACCGTCACATATGGCGGCCTCCAACTGAGCATCACGGAGGCCTTCCGCTTTCGCCTTGTTCTCGGCCTTCAAGACACATATCTCGCCGGGCATCCGTGATACATGCTGGAGCAGAGCCAGTTGGGCTTTTACCTGTTGCACCTCAGTTGTTCTACTCTGAAGCCGGTGCGACAGGTTGTTGACCGCCGTCATTGTCTCAACACAAGACCTTAATGTATAATAATTGGCCTCAATATCAGATTGAGCAGCCATTATCTGCTCAACTGCCACCATCGGATAGTTCAACGGTGCAAACCCAGGGGGGCTTGGTCCAAGGGCGCTTGGTTGAGGTTCAAGGGCCATATTCTGGGTTGTGGCCTCGTTGAGGTCAGGAAAGAGGGTAAGACCACGGGACGAAGAGGCTATATTCTGGGGAGCAGGACGGGAAGAAGAGGCCATCTTATGGGTTGCTGCGTGTTTCAGCTGTTACAGAGTGTTTCAGGATTTGCAGCTCTTAGAGACAAGCTCTCAGAGAACGAAGCAGGTTCAGCTGGTTTGTTATGTTTACAAGCCTCAGCATTCGCTTCGGTTTATATCGACAAAGACGAAGAGACACGACAACTGTTGGTCACGTAGACGCCGCCGCGCTTTTGATGGTCGCCGCACGCCTTTTGATGGCGCCTTTTGATGGCTCGACTTTTGATGGTCGCTTGCACGTCTTTTGATGGCACGCTTTTGATGGCGCTTTTGATGGCTCCACTTTTGATGGCACGCCTTTTGATGGCACGCTTTTTGATAAGATTGGGCACGCCTTTTGAGGGTGCAACTTGTAAGGGTCCGACAAGACTCTATAAACTGTCCCGACTTTGATTCCGGTTAGCTCCTATATGGGTCCGACAAGACTCAGTAAACTGTCCCGACATTGATTCCGGTTAGCTCCTATATCGGTCCGACATGACCCAGTAAACTGTTTTCTACAACGGTCCGACATGACCCAGTAAACTGTTTTTCTACAACGGTCCGACATGACCCAGTAAGCTGTTTTCTACAACGGTCCGACATGACCCAGTAAACTGTTTTCTACAACGGTCCGACATGACCCAGTAAACTGTCTTCTATCCTCTTTTATTTTATTTGTCATTTTATTTTCCTGTTTTGTTACTCTCTCCAAACTCAAGTTGGTTAGTTCCTAACACCCTTGAGTTTGAGGGGGGCTGTTGAATGTGTTGAATGTAAATGTAAAAACTCTACCAGTGTGGTAGGTAATTGTGAGTGTGTTAGGTGAGTGATTGAGTGTGGTAAGTGTTAGTGTAATGCTCCACTATAGTTTAGTGCTCCACCTATAGTTTAGTGCTCCACCATTAGTTTAGTGCTCCACCATTATAGTGCTCATTGCTCCATTATGTTAGCATCCAATGTACCCTATTACTCTCTATAAATGAGAGGTGTTGTAAATCACATTTGTATAAGATCAATTTATCAATAATATAATTTTCTACAGAGACCAATTTTGGTGATTCAAACTGTTTACTTTTTAAGACTTGCTTAATAGAATATTTATCAAAAAAATTAGATACCGATAGCTATAAGTTTTATATCATATTTGTTTTACAAAATGAATGACAAATATAATTTCAAGAATACATTCATTTTTTCTAATTCAAATTTGATTCAAACATATAACTAATGATATCCGATAATCTTTATTTTTTTGCATAAATATCATACTCAACAAGTTCTAAAAAATAAATAGTTTGGATCATTGAAATCAGTCCTAAAATGAGTCTACTAAGTTCAAATGCTCTCTCAAGTTGAGATGGCCAACTTGAGAGAAGCCAAAGAGAAGAAATTTGTGAAAAGTTCATCCCAAAGAGAGTATAAGATATTAGATCTAGGCTAAAAACTTGTTTGATGATTATTGATAAGGACATGTCGAAAAAATTGGGCTTCTTTTATATCGATTATCTCAACTTCAAAGAACATTTGGGCTTAGTACGTCTATTTTGGCACTGACTTTGATTATTAGAATCGTTCACTTTTTAGGATTTATTAAGTAGAATATTCATGTAAAAAATTATGATGATCAGAAATCAGTAACTATATGTTTGAATCAAATTTGTATTACAAAAAAATGAATGACTATTTTTAAAATTATATTTGTCGTCTATTTTTTAAAAACAAATATGATTCAAACATATAGCTACCGATGTCCAATTATCTTTATTTTCTGCATGAATATTCTACGAAACTACATTTAAAGAATCAACGGTTTGAATCACCAAAATCTATTAAAAAATTAACCTACCAAAGCCCAAACGTTTTCTAAAGTTGTCATCTTATTGTAAGAAAAGCCAAACCCTTGTTTGAAATGGGTTATGATTTAGTTCTCTCTTGCCATAGTACAAATTCAATTAAATTATGTTTTTGACTTTGATTAATTTAAGAGTAAATTAGTGATAAATTCAAACTAAAGAAGGTATAAGGCATTAGGTTTAGTGGATATTTTTTGTTAATAAAAAATCCACCCTTTGTGAAATAGTTTAATGAGAAGTCCTTTTATTTATTTTAAAAGATATTTTGTTTTTAATTTTATCCCTTAATTTATCTATTGACTTTTGTTGACTATCAATTAAAAAATATTTCCTATATGTTAAAAAATTTTCCATATCTATTCAAAATTTTTCCCTATTTGTTTAATTTTTTTTCCTATTCGCTCAATTTTTTTACCCTATCTGTTTAATTTTTTTTCATGTATATTTAAATTTTGTGAATTTCTCTCTATTGGTTTAAAATATATAGATTTCTCTCTCTATCTATTCAAACTATCTTATCCAAAAAAACTATCTGTTAAAATTACTTGTTGAAAAAGTCTATCTATCTATTCAAATTCTTTTTATCTCTTTTCTCACTATTTGTACAAATAAAATTCAAATTCCACAACAACAACAACAAGAAATCTCTATGTTTTGAAAATCTATCTATTTATATTCAACAACAACAACATCTCTCTCCTCAAGATCAAACAACAAAAAAATATAAATAATAAATAAAAACTTGTACAATAGGCACATAAACTAGCCAACACCTCAATATGATAGCAGTAAAATAGACTGATATGTAAAACAGAAAAATACTATGATCTAAGGAGAATATCGACTTTGAATCACACTAAGGTGTCGTTTGGGAATAGGCTTTTTTAGTAACTTTTTAGCTTTTTGGCTAAAATATGATGTAAAAAAAATTAGTATATTTGGAATGACTTTTTGGCTTTTTACGAAAAGATGTGCAAAAAGTAAAGAGAAAAGGGAATCTTTGACTTTTTTGTATAAGTTGTTGGCTTTTTGACTTTTTTAGTAACTTTTTAACTTTTTGGCTAAAAAAGCCACTTGCCAAACGAAGCCTAAGTGTCATGTATTGATAACCCAGCATGTTTGGTTGCTGAGAATAACACAGCATAACAAGAAAACCAAATATAGTCTTATTCTCACTGTTGCTTTGATGTTCAAATGATCAATTTCTTAACTTTTCCCTCATTCTCTTGGGAACCAAAGAGAAAATAACATCAAAATCAATAATCAACAAACACAGAACATTGACACACACACACACACAGAGTATAGAACTAGATCTCTAGATCTCATTTTCTTTCTTGACCAATTCTGGATCCACACCCAATCTCTCTAATCATATAAAACCATATCATCGTCAGACTCTTCATCTTCGTCTTCATATTCGCTACCAGACCACGATGGTGGTCTAGATCTAGGGTTAGGGTAAGTAGATCTACAGATCTGTAGATGTTGGCATCAGATCGGCGACGGTGAGAATATGACGTAAAGGCGATGGTTCGGAAAGTTGTAGGTGAGCTTTAGATCTTCTTCTTCTTCAGGCCTTTGTCGGCGTCGGTGGTCTCTGAAGGCTGTGACGAAGAAGCCAAAAATTGTCATTGAATCGATGGTGGCGGTACCAACTATTGGAGTGGAAGTGAAGACGAATGCGAGATCTAGAGAGAGAGAGAGATAGATAGATGAGAGGACCCGAAATCTAAATTGTGTGAGAGAGCGGAGGTAATATAGGGGTATTTTGATCATTGTGCGATAGATTGTTCTTATGGACATAATAAATTAGCGCTCTTGATTTTTCAACCAAGCACTCTTGATTTAATTTCCTTCAAACTTTTATGGAAATCCATCTAGAGTACTCTTGATTCTGAAATCATGCTTTAGCTCATAATGCAACTCTAGTGTTGGTTATGATGTAATAAGAAAGAAAATCCCTAAATACCTCAAAGAAGCACTTTTTTGAAAAAGCCAACCATGATATGATCTGCTACTAATTTTTGGGTTCTATTTTCTAATAAAATGCTTTCTGGCCAAACAAGTTGTCAAATAATAACCCTACTCTAAAAAGTATTTTACTTATTTATTCATTTTAATGTTACTGGAGCTTTTTATTCATTTTACTTGCGAAGGTGCTTGACGACATTGCAAGTGTGGTTAGAGCTTTCGCTCTAGTCTGGAACATATTTGAAGCATAGTAGGGCAAAAGTCAGTTGGGAATTCTGTCTGTACTCCAAAAAATGGAGGTATGGATATCAGACCTTTTAGATTGTGTTTGGTTCATTAATTTAAATAATAAAAGATAAAAAATTATAAAAGGTGTGTGATCACTCATATAAAAGATAAAAAAATTAAACTAAAGTAAAACATTATTCTGAACACTTTTCATGTTTTTTACTTTTTCGAAAAAAACCATCTTAGGGCAATTTCTTTTCATTTTCAGCTTGAGATTTTTTGGTCGAATTCTGTCTAAGTTCTTCTATCAAGTTTTTCTCTCAACTTGTTCAGTTTATACTAAATTCGTTAGCGCTGCCTTTTAGGAAATTTGATTCTATACAACTTTTTTTCTTTGAGTTTTGGTCAATTCGAATGATTTAAGCATGAAACGGTGTATTTTTGTACTTCTTCAGTAATTTACTTATAATTAAATTATACAAACTTTATTTTTTGTATAATGGTGATCTTACTAGCTTTTTTTATGTAGGGCTGACCCACAACCATATTTATTTTTTATTTTCATTATTTTTTTTATATACTCAATTTATATTTAGTTGTGTACGGTAAGAAATTAAATGCCACCGTATCTCGGGAAACAATCCTTCGTCTCAGTGCGGGTGGAACTATTTGTCTTGTCCCGTAACAAGAATTAAATGTACTTTTGTTTGTGTCTGGTGGACACGTGGGTGTCACATCTTGTACTCATACCAGTATACTTGTATACTGACTCGTTTTGTTTCTTGGCATCTCGTAACAAGAATTAAATGTACTTTTATTAATGTTTTCCTATACATATATATACATACATATATCTATGTGTGCGTGTTTGTAAAATTAATTTGTTCAAATTTGGTTAGGTCGCAATAGCTTCTAGTCCTCTTGGTATGACAGCTTGACATCAAGTATGGTCCTTGTCATCGATACAAGATGCCTCTCTTACTCAGGTATCCACTAAGAGCTAATCATATGTATCACATTACTTCAAGCTTTATTTTAGAATAGCATGCAAAACTTGTCTTACAATTAACCAAGGAATGAATATTGTGGACCTAAATTCCATTGTTTAAATCTAGACAAAATGTGATACATAGTAAAAATCATGGCATAACGAAGCTTGTACTTTTTAAATTTTTTTTTTTTATAATTTTCTTGTGAAGCTTCAACAAGACATCTCTCAATCATTTATTACTGCATGGGCTCTTTTTGATTCCCTCAAAATATTACTTGAAAGTAATTAGTTGATTGTCATTTTTCACAATTACATTTGATTTACATTATTGAGTTTAGGGGATCCTGATATTCATAATGGGCATGGTTTTGATTGTTGTTGATTGGTGCCTTTGGTTGTTATTGATTTTTTAAGCTATTATTTGATATTGTCTAACGACTTACGGTTGTTACTTTTATATAATTTGTTGTAGTGTGGTGAGCCAATTAAGTGATTAAATCACGTGGCTTGGTTATCTACTAGAGAAATGCATATCACTTTCAGTTGTGATCATCTTCACTCTGACACTTTGTACTAATTTATTTTTTAAATATTATTTATTAATTGTAAATATATAATTACTTAAGTAGTTAAATCTTGATTTATAGGTGGGAGATATAGTTGTTCTAAAAAGTATCATTAGGCCAATAGAAACAGTTACAATCGAAGTACTTAAAAGCAGAGACCCATCTAAAGAAGTAGAAGGGGAAGAATTAGGACCTAACTATTGGGAGGTATATGTTCAAGTGCCAGTCAAACCTAATGAGAGCTTGATCCGATCATATGGAGTTGTCAAAACAATTGGATAAGCTATTGGAGCTCATGTTGCTTGGCCTGCTCCATTTGTGGTATATTTCTTTCGTAAATATTAATTTCATTAACAAATTTATATTAACTTAATGTAGTTTATATGTTTATCTTTTGGATGCAGATTTCACAAGTTATGGATGCAAACCGAGAATATTTATACAAGTGAGGTTGAGAATTTGGGAGCTGAATTTGTTTTGATAATGTCTCTCTGGAAGATGGATATCATTATGGCTTTTCAGAACTTATGGTTGAAATAATTTTCTTTTAAATTTTTTTTGCTTTAACTTTGTTAGTGTGGTAGAATATTTTATAATTTTGATTATGATTTTTATTGCAATATAAATAAGTTTATATTTTTAGAGAAAAAATGATTGTGGCTTGATTTTATTTTATTTTTTTGTTTTTGATGTAATGATCATATGGTGGTAATATTTGTTTATTATTATGAATATATTACAGGATGAATAGATGTTAAATTAATATAGGATATGTCAATTAATATTCAGTTGTTTATAAAATCGATTCAATTTTTATAGGTATTTATGCATGCTTAGTTGTGGCTTTTTAAAGTGTCAATGAAAAAAACATATAAGTGGCATTTTGTAGTAGTGGTAGTAGCTTTGCAAAGTATCACTAGAATAAGCTCCAATAACACTTATATCCATTTAATGGCACAATGAATTGGATTTAGTGGCATTTATGAAGTTGTTAAAAATATCAATTTTGGCATAACAAGTGCCATTAAAAATCTATATAGTGGCATTTTTTAGATTGTACGTCTTCTTTAATAGCACTTAATAGCATCACGAATAATATCTACCATGACATTAAAGTGTCACGAATAGTATCTACCTTGATGGTGTAATGACATTTACAAGTGTCACTAAGTCTTTTTTTATGGCGCTTGATAGTGTCACAAATAGTGTCTATCATGACATCAAAGTGTCATTGAAAGTTTTTAGCCATGATGGTGTAGTGGCACTTGCAAGTGTCACTAAGGTGCCACTAATATCTATCGTGGCACGAGTATAAATGATACTCGTTTTAAATGCCACAAGTCTAAAAAATGTCATTAGAATAATAGTTTTGTGACACTTTCAAATGTCACTAAACTAAAAAAATGTTGTAGTGTTGGTTAATATTAGAAAAATGATTGATACATCGAATTTGAGCTCACCTAAATAGCTCGGATTATATAAGCTAGACGGCTGTTCGGATGACCAGAGTCACCCTTGTTAACCGGCATGTCAATCAGCATCTGACAGATGACCAGTTGGACGACTGACCTGCACAAAATTAAAAGATTTGGGCAAGTCCAAATTCGGTAATTTAGCATTGCTGTTAATATTATATGCATTAACTCTATAATTATTCATAAAATATAAGGTTAATTACACCAATATTCCATCAACTATTAGTGACTATTACTAGACTATCATGAGTGTATTTGTATAATTTTTAAAATTAAAAAAATCAAAATATATGAATTTATAAATAAAAATAATAAAATAATATTTATTAATAATTGAAATGATGATCGTGATATAATAATTTGTAAACTATATAAATATATTATGTTTGGAATATATACTCCATGCGATGGACCGAAAGTATGAGGATATGGTATTGGACAACACAAAGGAGTATTCTTTAGAAATTGGAGTTACAAACTAGATGATTGGGAATATAAATTAACATCACACTCCTTGTTTTTCGAATATGTAAAACAAAAAGATGATGGAAATATATATATATATATATACTAGGGATAACCCGTGCCTGAAGGCACGGTCAAATCATTAGAGTGATAATTTGGAATCAACAATCTTTAAAAGAACAATAGCTATGAGGAATCAACAAAATGAGAAATCAACAAAATGATTCTTCAAAAGCAACTCTAATTTGACAACAAAATGAACTCAAATGATTCTTCAAAATAATAAAAATGATTAAGAATAATAAAAAATGCATGAATAGTTTAATATAATAATATTGAATCAAATGATTTCATGGTTTCAATTTGAACAATACCAAAAAAATGCAGCGAAACCATGTTTAAGAGTGATAATTGCATGTTTCACAATTTTTTGCAATGGGACTAAAGGCTTGGTTTGATTTGGTTTGGCTTGGTTTGGACATTGTCAAAGCAACAAATAATCTTCTTTCAATTTGTTTTATAATTAATCCCCTTCTTTCAGCACAAAATTCATGTACTTCTCTAATAGCTCTGAATATACCAGTGATAAGCATAATTCTGACCCCATCATTGGCTGAAACACATATGAAGAATAGCATTGAGCAAAGATTCTAAACATGAATGTAAGAGAGAAGTTTACATAGGTTTTACATAGTGAAACCTAACAAAAAAATGATAACTCTTGTATAGAAGTCTTCCTAGTTTAACCGGGGAGCAAATTTCAATAGCAGCTAAATTATGAATTAGGCGAACCTCTCCAAACACTTTGATCTAGATAATGAATTACTACAGTGAAGCAAACATAGAACACGCATCGATAAACTCGCCATTTTTCCAATTATCTAAGCTCTGTAAGTAGATCAAATAATAAAAAATATATTAAAAAGCCCTAAAAAAACACAAACTATTCATTGTAAAATTCACGAAAAAATCAAAAATTTGTGTCATCACTACTATATAAGTCCAAAACACAATCTTTAATCTTTGAAAGACATGATGAGGCCACAATTTTATATTCCCAACAATGCATGAAGCAACACATGACAAATAAATTGAGGAAAACAAAAAGAAAAAAAAAAAACAGAGATGATATGAGACACATAGCTTGTATTGGCCACAACAAACACTAAAACTAATTTGGAAGGAAAAAATGAATCTGAACAATAATCCCGCAAGCAAAAATCAGTTTTTTACTTTGATATAAAGGACCAATCATCACTTCACAAATAAAATCAAATGTTGCACATAGAAACAAAATGAAGATTCCATCTAAGTTTGAATGAGACATGAGAAATTGCAAACAATATTTAAATTAGTGCATAGCTATCATAAAAAATATTTAAGTGAAACAATATTTAAATTGCAAACAAAACTCATAAAGACTTGAAAACAATATTTAAGTGATAGCTATCATAAAAAAGAATCTCATGGATGACTAAATTAGTGCATCAAATCTTTAGTTAGTGTATGGATATTACTCAGTACAACTGTATCAAATCATTCTCCCATTTTTTCTAATTTATTGTAATTTGTCTTCTATAAAACGAATTGCCTCCCTAAACATTAGAGTTTTCAAGTGCTTTATGTGGTTCAGGCCATCCCCAAACCCATCCAGAGAATAAAAAAATTACCAAGATAAAATGTGGCAACGTGAACGACAACATAAGTAAAACCAGTTAATAAAAATATTCAATCTTCTGATTGTACACCTAAACTGAGACTTGAAACAGCAAAGGAGCTATACATAACCATAAAGAAAAGGACAATTAAAATACAACTAAATTATGTAAAAAGCACAATCCCAAAGACAGAAACCCTCAACGAAATTCACAAAAAATTTCCATTATCATCACTTGCAAAGAGGTTGTGAGTGTGTGTGTGTGTGTGTGTGTGTGAGAGAGAGAGAGAGAGAGAGAGAGAGAGAGAGAGAGAGATAGTAAACTAAGTAGAGCTCTTTCCGTTCTTCAAATTATGTTGTAAAGAAACTAACTTTTAAGGTAATCCGACTTATATCAAAACTAATAGAGCTTTTCTTCTCGTTCAAGTCTAGGAATTCAAACTAACTTTTTAAGGGGGAGAGAGATGTTTGTGATAGACAGAGGTACTGGTAGGCGAGAACCAGAGGTCTAGCATCAACACACATTTTGTTCAACTTATACTTTTAACTGTCAGATGTTGATTAGGATTGATCTCAACCATTAAAAACAACTGTAAGACATTTTCAAAAACCCTTGTGGTTTATTATATAAATAAGTGGATTTTCATTTTTGTTTTGTGGCCTATCGAAATATTTAACCCACTTTGAAATCAGCCATCAAAAGTATTCCTACGCAATTTTCAAAAACCCTTGTGGTTTATTATATAAATAAGTGGATTTTCATTTTTGTTTTGTGGCCTATTGAAATATTTAATCCACTTTGAAATCAACCATCAAAAGTATTCCTATGCAATAACAACTTTATTGCATCAACAAAGAAGCCATCCTAAAGGGCTTTGGATCAAGAGCTGGTGGGGAGGGGAAGAGTATGCAGATGTAAGAGAGTGAAAGGGGTTTGTATATGTATGTATATACAACTATTTATAACAATTGCAAAAACTAAAGTCATCAAACACAAATAAAAAGTTCAATTTCAGGTTCTAACCACATTAATCTTAACTCTTAAACATGATTTCAGAAGTTCAACCTTTAGCCTCTAAACACTTAATAGAGCATTTAGAAAAATTGATTCAACAAATATAATTAATTTCCAGCCAATACAAAAATTTATGAACATAAAATTTAGCATGTAGCCTAAACATTAACTATCCAGTTCATACTGATATTTTTGCCAACGTATATTTGTAATCATTTTAACTTATCTCCTCTTTTAAACTAAATCAAATCCATTAATTCAATTGCAAACCATTTCCCGCTACGTATCCTCCATATCTTTCCTTCATTGTTCTATTAACTTGTTTGCACTTTTTTTCTCCCTATACTTCCATTTCTCATCATCCCACAACCTCATTGCGCAACCACACACCCTATTTTCGCTTTTTGCTTAAGTTCTCTCTCACCCATGACATACCAATGCCATGAAAATGCATTTTCAAAGGTAGACTAACTAATATACCTCAAACAAAAGTAGCTCTTTGAATTGACGCTTAAGGCGCTTAAATTTGGATTGAAGTTTTTCATAGTCATGCTCAATCTGATTTTAAGATGTTTATATTATCCAAAATAACGCGCCCAAGATAAAAGCTCAATGTAGTTTCGTTATCATGAAAGAGTAAAATATGAACAATTTATCAAATAAAGTAGTACTCAAGATGTAAAAAATGTATTTATGTGATAAAACATAACAGTTGCTCCAATTATAGACTGAGTATCAAACAGAGAAGCTGCATTTTGAAAGAAAAAAATAACATGAAGATGAGGTTTCTTCGTGCCTTATGCTAGTGACCATAGAAATTGAATGTCAACCGCAAACTAAATTGATTTAGATGTAAATCGTATTGCACAACCACCACCCTCACTGTATTCCCCTCCGAGAATATCATTTTAAATTTAGATAGGAATTTAAAAAGGAAAAAGAAAAAAATGAGGGAAATATGAAGTTATTATGATTCAAATACAATCTTACATACATTATCAAAATTATTTTTGTTGACTAAATTATACCAATACATGTTTTATAGAGGGGCCAATTTGAGAGAGAGAATAGACAAATGCATGCTCTTTACAACTATCAATTAGTAAGCAAATTGATACGTATACAGTTCCCCTAATAAACCAATTAATTGAGAGAGAGAATAGACAAATGCATGCTCTTTAATTATAATTCATAACTACACAACTGAGTGTGTAATAGGCCCAGAAATCGAAAGCAAAACTTTGTCAAGCCAAAATATTATTTCTGCTACTATACCCATTGGCAATATAAACTTAGGCTTTTGCTTAATGTTACCCCCAAGCCAAAATATTATTTCTGCCATTATACCCATTGGCAATATAAACTTAGGTTTTTGTTTAATGTTGCCCCCAGGCCAAAATATTGGTTTTGCCACTAAACCCATTGGCAATCTAATTTAATTATGAGGCTAGGCTTAATTGTTCTAATGCTATGCCCTGAAACAATAATAGAAATATAAAATTAAAAAATATTGTTCTAATGCTATGTTCTGCGAAGAATAATATATTAAAACCATAATAGAAATATAAAATTAGAATAAACAGCACCAAGAACAAAGAGACTATCATTATGTTTAGGGACCAAGTTTAAAACATTAACCAGCTTTTAGGAAGAGTTGTCTCAGTTTACGGGTGATGCTACATTCCCTTCTAGCAAAGAAACAATAAGGAGGATGTGCTCCTAGTAGTGCTTGATCTACCCACTTGGCATCTATTGGGTTACTAAGTGGAGTAAATGATCCTTGACAAAATCATTGAATCCAAAAATCAACTCAATAGAAAGGATAACAAACTTAGTGAATATTAAATTAAACTGAGTGAATATTATATTGTGTTGTGTCCTATACATGGCATGTTATGTTGTATGGTAGGATAACAAACTGAGTGAATATTTATGTACAAATTAAACAACATAGAAATTAAAGCTCTATTTCTTTCCAGAAAAAAAAAAGGTCTCGTCAAATGGTTCAAGTTCAACAATTTTCATCAATTTTCGCCAAATGGTTTAGCAATTAGAAACTAACCTCTCCGTATCTCATAATGGTTCATCAATTTTCATCTCTCTCTAACCCATTTTTGTCAAATTGATTGTCTCTCACAATAAAATCTATAATCAAATTTAGTAAATAATAGTTTGAATCTAAATACATAAAAATATCCAATTAAACTAATCAATTATCCAGTTAAACTAATTTGAACCTGAATAAATATACATAAAAATATATAATTTATCAAAAATATCAAACCAATCAATTATGCATTGGTTATAGATTTATTGAATTAGCAAAGACTTCAATGGAGAACTAATCAATTAACTTGGGCAATAAACATAAAATTACTAAACCATGTGGACAAAGGAGAACTACTCATCTTAAATTGATAACAGATTGTGAAACTTTCATGCAAGCAATAACCAATGCATCTATCTTTCATTGAAGACTCGGAACACTTTTCCTTTTTGAATCAAACACAAAAGTATCTGAAAAATATAGAATAAAAAATCAATTTGAACCTATGAAACCCAAGAAAGAATAAGAGAGGGGGGGGGGGGAGGGACCAAACAAATTGCCCTTTTTTTTTTCAAAGAGTAGTGAAATTTATTTGGATTTATGCATGTAGCATTTGCCATTATCATAATTTTTTGCACTCACTACCTAATTATAAAGCGCACAATAATTACACATCATCCAAAACCTAATAAAAAAAGGAAGGAACATTAATTTTTTACAAAAATCCAATAGTACTCGTTTTGGAGGAAGAGAAGCATGACAATCAACACCCTTGATTTGTGCCCTGTTATGCAGAAGAAAAAAAATCAAATTTGCATGTGTTACGTTTCTGCCCTGTTATGCCATTTTGTGGCTTTTTTTCTTTTTAATGATTCTTGAGCATGTGTTTGACACCAAACGCCCCCAACACAGATTTTTAATTAAAAATCAGATTTAACACCATCAATAGATACAATAGCTCTGGAAAAAGAAAAGAAAAAAAAAAAAAAAAAAAAAAACTCAAATAGCATCAACAATATACTTCATAACAAAAAATTAAAACACAAAACACAAAATTTAGAAACGCACAGGGCAAACACATTATTTGGAACCACAACTCATAACCAAAACACAAAATTTCAATTAAATGGAACTCAATAAATTAGATCGTTACCTCTATAGCGCAGTGGGTTCTACAGTAGGTTGTGTCCAAAAGAGGAATAGTTGACCCTCATATCTAACTGAGGGGAGAAAGGGAGTGTTTTTCTGCCTGAAGATATGATCATACCCGTAAGGAGAGAACACATATAACAATAATAATCTATATATAAAGAAAGAGTAGGTAGTTGCTAGAAATAATTCCAAAGAACTATTTACCTGTTTCCCTGACCTCTGATATATATCCAAAGCCTTAAGAGCATCATGTCGTTGCATTTCAAAGAACTGTCACATTGCATGTTATCAAATATCCATGATTTGCTGAAAAACAAAACTACTCATTCAAAAATCCAAAGCCACATTCTACCTTGTCGACCAAATTTACGACATCATCACTGATAGCATTGTAGATTTTAATGCTTTTAGAAGCAACCTGTTGAAAAAAGAATTCTATTTGAAAAGTTACTTCAATAACACTCTGTTGGGATCGTGGGTGAGAAAGACAGGAAATGATTGTGTTTTCTTACTATCATATTCAGATGGGTATGAAAGACTTCTTTTTCTTCCTTGGAATTTTAATGGGCAATCTCACTATTATAAATTTTTTATAACTAATCAGCTTGTTTCTCACCAATCTCACTCATTACTTTTGATGAGAAATGAAATAGGCAAAATAAGAGCGTTCTCACTCTCATCATTTCTTATCATTTCTCACCAAATCACCCCATCCAAACAGAGTGCAAATCCATGGACAAAGCAAGGGGAAAATTTATAAACACCACTCACCATAGAGAGTGCTAATTGAATCACAAAATTATGAACCGCTGCTCCTTGTGACTGCACAAAAGTTTCATTAAGAGGCCATATTTGAAAGCTAGACAGCATTATGTTTGATTCAGTTGAGTGAATCAAAAAAAGATACCTGGCAACCAAGAACACGAAATAGAAGTCAAGGTAATGCCGCAAATCGCTCAAGCAATTCCCGAGTGTCCAAATCTTTAGTTCTCTGCACCACAATTTACATAATAATATTCTAAGTGTTCAAAAAAGAGTGTTCAGAACCCTCAACATCACATTTCAGTTAGATCAAAAAAATATTTGAAAAATAAAATCAATCAAAATTTGAGTGTTCACATAACACTTTTTTGACTGCAACAGAAACAGAACCCCTCAAAAAATATTGAAGTTCCAAATGCAATTTCAAAGGTGCCATATTTAAATGAAATTATAAAATCAAATTTATGTTGTCAAAGCAAAATTTTGAAAAATTCAAATGGCAAAAGGATGGCCAGCAAAAAGTGCAATTTCTTACAGGGCGCTCACTCTCAACATCATATTTCAATATACTGAAGGAAGAAAATCTGACCTGTTGAAACCTGAGATTTAAGAAAATCTGAAATTGATTGTTGTAATAGGTTGAAATCTGAAAATCTGAAAATGAAAAAAATCTGAAATCTAAAAATCTGACCTATTGAAATCAGTCTCATCTGTTGTAATAGGTTGACTTGGTCGAAGACGACTCGCAAAGCCCACCATTTGATCGATGACACTCGCTCGACTTTGAACGATTTAATGGAGTGGTCGGGGTTGGGGTTGGGTATCTTGCATAGGATGGACTCCAATGGGGGGAGAGCGGGAAAAGAGACAGAGAACCAGAGTGTGTTTGACTGTGAGTACGAGAGAGAGAGAGAGAGAGAGAGAGAGAGAGAGAGAGAGAGAGAACGGCATCAAACCTGAATTGTTTGAAATTTGAAATCTGAAAAAATAGAGCCTAAGAGAAAAAAAAATAATAATAAAAGGGAAGTGTGATCTCAGCCTTTAATTTGTATGCCATCTGGGATAAATGTCCCATAAACACCCTTGTTTTGCTCAATCTGACATCAACCCTTGATAGTTTTAATCGAAAGAGTCTTTTAATTCATCGAAAGAGTCTTTTAATTCATCAAAATACCAACACACACAAAAAAAATGCGAGATTCAAACATATTCTAATAGACATCACAAATACGACATGGTTTTCAAAATATGCAAGTAGCAATCAACATGCCCAGAAGGAAGTGAGAAAAAGTCCAATCTTTAATAATGCAGAATTAAAAAATCAAATTATTATGAAACCATTCCACTTTCTTTCATATCATTAACATGCGAACATGTTGTTCCAACCCACTCTTTTTTTATTAAATAAAAGCACTCTAAGAGGACCAAAATTTGGGCATTTTAAAATGAAATTAATGTTAAATTTTATTGGGTCATTCTATCAAACACTTGCAATACATGACTTATTTGGTCATTTTATAAGATGAAGAAGATGAACAAAAAATAAGATGAACAAATTAAGGGTTTAAAAACTGTCTAACCTAGAACAGAAATAAAAAAAAAAAAAAAAACAAAGCAAACCTTCCCTACCAAAACAAAAAACTGTCTAGTTGTAGAGCTCTTGATCTAACACCTATCCAAAAACTGTGACTCTGGTTTTTGGATGATACAAAACTCTGGTTTTTGAACAAATTAAGGGTTTAACACCTATGCAAAAAATCTGTGAACCCTCCTCCAAAAACCAGAGCTCTTGGTTAATATGAGAGAAAACAACTAAGAAAATCAATAAATTTATAAATGATTAAACAACAAATAAAATTCTTTACCTCTGTGGATTTGGAGGAGGGTTCACAGATCTGACTCTAGTTTTTGGATGATTGAGAGAAATTCTTTACCTCTGTGCCAGAGCCGCGCTAGTTGTAGAGCTCGGATTCAGCCACCGGCAAAGTTAAAGAATTTTGGAGCAGTTCAAAGGGATTGAGATGGGTTTATTGTGGCGGTTCAGAGGGATGGAGGAAGAGAGAAGATGAAGAGAGTGATATAGAGCGAGCGAGAGAGAGAGAGAGAGAGAGAGAGAGATTCTGAGCGTGTGTTTTCAGAATTTGAAAGAGGAGTGTGTGTGTGTGTGTGTGAGAGAGAGAGAGAGAGAGGGGATCTGTATTGACAAAGAGAGAGAGGGGATCTGTATTGTTCAAAACGTTGTAAGCCATTGGATTGGATTCAATCTAATGGTCCATGTATTGACAAAGTGACAAAAGTTTCATCAGGAGTAAAAATCTGAGCTTCCATGTTATATAGATATATACGTCCATAATCATATATAAACATTAGCCAAAAAGTCAAAAATTAATACAAAAAACCAACCCATTCTTTTCTCAACCCACAAAAAATAAACCCATCCAACACAAAAAATGTATGTTTCTTTTCTTCTTCCAATTTCCAATTTTTTTTTTTTTTTTTAAAAAAACACCCTCTGTTTCGTTATGTAAAATTAGAATTCTCTACTCAGAAAGACCCACTTAAGTCTTCGTTCCAATGATTTTATCAATCAAAAGCTTTTCAAAACCATAGAAAATCAACACCCATTTCCCATTAAAGAATCAAACCCATTGGATGATGTTTCCACAATAGATGTTTATCTGCCACTATAGATGTGGCAGATACATAAATAATTTCTATGTATAAACATCAGATGTAGATGTTGGAAAAATAATTTTATAAACATTAAAAATAATTTCCCACAATTAGATGTGGCAAATACATAAAACCATGTGAGAAATCAAACACTTCAAATTAATTTTATAAATGCATATCAGATTGAGATCAAAATGCATATAAATAAGGCAAAACTCAATGGATACAAATGAAAGCACAATCAAAGAATTGGATTAAATCACAGTACACAGCAAAGGTCCAATAATTCAAACCTTGGGGACAAAAGGTCCAACTGAATAATTCATCTCCAGAACATTCCTTCCCTAAATGAAAGAATTGGATTAAATTCAGATTCAATTCTCTCCCAAACTATCAAATGTATATGGTATTACACATACATATCAGACACATGAATTGAACTGAATAAGCAATAGGATACCTTGAGTTCGGCCTAAAGTTCTTCACGCTCATGACCTGTAGCAATTGGCATAACATCTGCAACTGTCTTCTTCCCCTTCAAAATAATATCTGCCATCCATCAACAACTAAATGATATTTCGAATCCTTACTCCTCTTTTTTCATCAAATTCAATTGAAATCTTGGTTAAAAACTTAATTTGATAGGAGTACTCCAATCCTTACTATTTTTTTTCAGCAAATCTTTTTGAAAAATTCCAAACTCCAATCCTTAATTTGATGGGAGTACTCCAATTATATTAGTTATAATTAAATTAAATTTACTGTGATATTAATTATAATATTAGTTTGATTATGTATGTCTTATGTAATATTTGATTATGACTCAATTTTTTTTTTACTTACAACATTAAAAGAATTCAATTATGACATTTATAATGATTAATTTTATAAATATCATAATTTACATATAGTACATATATTTAAAAAATGGGGGAATTACTTAACAGTGAAACAGAAAAAAAAAATACAAACATATGAGATATAAGTGATTCTGTTATAGGGATGCAAGTCTCATTTGTGTATTTTTTTTTTCCTTATTACACTATTAAGAAATTAAAAAAATTGTGATATTTATAAAAAAAGCACTTCAACACATATTTTCAAAAAAGAAAAACAAAACAAAATAAATAAAACACTCAATCAGTGAGCCAAACAGTGTCTCATTCCTACCCTAAAATCCATCCCTCAATTACAGGGTTTTTGCCAAAATCTAATCATTTTCTCTGTTCAGTACGTACATCATCTCCATCACCCTCCTTACTGTCCCAATGACTACTATTATAATCTACTCTCTCAAAATAGGGGACCTGGGGAGCATGTTGTGCCTTGTGAGATTCATTGAGACTTATAAGTATATTTTGATGGTTTGAATCAAATATAATGGCCTTGTTCAACATCAAACATTTCAAACATATGAAACATATCAAACCCATTACATACATCTATATATATCAAACATTGTTTAATCAGATTAACCATATATCAAACATTGTTTAATCAGATTAAACATTTCAAACATATCAAACCCACCATATCAAACATATCAAACCCATATCAATATCATCTATATTTTTAATCAGATTAACCATATCAAACATTTCAAACCCATTCCATATATGATATATATAATACACACAAATACATACATGTTCAACATAAATCATCAAACCCATTTCAAATATAATGGCCTTGTTTGGTTTAATCAAAACCATGTTCAACATCAAACATTTCAAACATATCAAACATATCAAACCCATTACATTCAAATTGTTTAATCAGATTACATATATCAGATTACAAACAAATTGTTTAATCAGATTACAAACCCATTAATCAGATTACATATCATCAAACCCATTACATATATCAAACATATCAAACCCATTTCAAACCCATTACATAAATGATATATATAATACACACAAATACATACATGTTCAACATAAATCATCAAACCCATTTCAAACCCATTTCATAAATCAAACCCATTTCATAAATCAAAATTATGTTCAACATCAAACATTATCAGATTAACCATATCAAACATTTCAAACCCAAACATTTCAGATTAACCATGTTCAACATTTCAAACTATGTATATATATGTATACATATATATACATCCAAAATGCAAATTATAGATATTATACACACAAATACATATATATTGGCTTGAGAGAGAGAGAGAGAATGGCGGGGACATGATGGTGATGCTCTAGCGGGGACAGACTTGGTCCGGTTCCTGCAATGTGAACCCCTATTGACGGCAGAGAGAAGATGAAGACAGGAAAGCACGGCAAGGGTTGGGTTGGGTTTCGACAGGGAAGCACGGGAATGGGCTTCAATGGAGGTAGAGAGAGAGAGAGAGAGAGAGAGAGAGAGAGAGAGAGAGAGTGTTCAAAATTTGAAAACAGAAAGAGAGGAGAGGCGTATCTGTGTGAGAGAGAGAGAGAGGGTGTGTGTTGAGAGTGTGTGTTGAAAGAGATGAGAGGGAGATGTTTTTGACCCTCAGATTAAATCAATCTAATGGTCAAAATTTCGACAAAGGGACAAATGTCCCATCTGGTTTGAAAAACAGAGCTCCCTTATTATGAATCCGGATCCTCGGTAGCGCTACCAGAAGGCTCAGAGTCCCCAAACGACGTCGTTTTGGGGCGAATTTCAGAAAAAACGCAGAAGAGGGAGGGAGGGAGGAAGGAGAAGGAGAGGGAGAGGGAGGGAGGGGGGAGGAGCTCGCCGGCCGGACTGAACTGGAGGGGGCCATAAATATTGGGGGAGGGAGAAGGAGGAGGAGGAGGCGGAGAGGTGGAGTCGCCTCCGCTGCGCCATGGTCTGCGACCACAGGCTGCGACAGCGGCAATGATGGCGGCGACGACGGCGAGGCGAGGCGAGCTCCTCCCTCCTCTCCCTCTCCTTCTCTCCTTCCTCCCTCCCTCTTCTGCGTTGAATCCGCCCCAAAGCACGTCGTTTGGGGTTAAGGAGCGCTCAGGTAGCGCCATGAGATC
Organism: Camellia lanceoleosa; assembly: GCA_025200525.1. Classification (NCBI taxonomy): domain Eukaryota; kingdom Viridiplantae; phylum Streptophyta; class Magnoliopsida; order Ericales; family Theaceae; genus Camellia; species Camellia lanceoleosa. The sequence goes on from CM045766.1 coordinate 35,595,784, forward strand.
ATTCCCTTATTATATAGATATAGATATATGAATTAGACTATTTTTTTTTTTTTTTGTTTATATGTACACTTTAATACGCAATTTTAATATTTTTATTGAATATGTTCAAGGTCCAGGTTGATATGTGGAGGGGAATATATTATTTTGATCAGATATATAAGGATTAAACAAAATTATGTGGGTCTCTATGTGTCTCCATATTTTTCACACTGTAGCCTTTTAGGGTTATTTTAGAAATTGATTATTTTAATTAATTTTTTGACTTTTTGCTAAGGGAAATGCTATTTTGCACATCATACAAACTCTCAATACACATCATAAATATGTTTGGATATAAATTTCTGAACAAATATCAAATGTTCGGATCTAAGTTATAAACAAAAATAAATTGTTCAAATATATAGTCTATTCAATTATTTATATCCAAACAACAACTTTATGTTCATAAATTTAAATCCGAACATATGATATTTGTTCAAAAATTTATATCCGAAAACATTTGTGGTGTGTACTAAAAACTTGTATAGTGTGCAAATAGAATTATCCTTTTACTAAAAAACATACAAAAAGTAAAGAAAAAAAATTAATTTTCTCATAGTAATTTTTTATTTTTTTTTGAATTATTTTAACCTATTTCCATAACATGTCTCAGTGTGCTGAGCACACATTTGGCTAATTCCTGGCTTTGATTAAGCCAAGTATTTAGTGGAGCTATGGTAGACGTGTAGTGCTTGGCAAAATTATTTGGTGTGTCTAAGATAAGTTTATATGGTGCTCTAATTTAATATTTATTGATTAAAATAATAAGATTTAATAATTTTTGTTAAATTTTTATAGAGCAACTTAACTTGTGTCAAGTGATAAATGATATGAAATATTGTTTCAAGGTCATCAAATAACTTCTAATAGATACTGCAATTTCAAGTCAAATTCAGATCCTTTGTAGTATATAGTCTATAATATACATTGTAATGTCCTAAAATAATGTGTTTTGGGACAAAAGTTCAAAAAAATAATAAAGAAAATGAAAGAAAAGAACTTGCCTTGTCCTTTTAAATTTTGCCTCAAAATAACAATGTTTTAAAACATTACATAATGCAATACAAGCAATACACCACAGAGGGTCAGAATTCCTTCAAGTCTTGCCCTCAATTTTCCATCTCCACAATTACCTTGTGCCAAAGCTCTTCTTTTTCTTTTTCTTTTTTTTCCTTTTTAAATTTTTTTTTTTCTCTTCTAAACTGTTTTGCAATAGACAATATCATATCTATAATCTGTAATTTCCAGTTGTACCATACTCAAAATATAAATTTCTAATTTATCTCCTAAGAGTAACTCCACCTAATTTCCAATTGTACCATACTCAAAATATGAATTTCTAATTTATCTCCTGAGAGTAACTCCAAGACTCTTCCAATGAAATTTATTAATTAAAATAACTAACCCTTAACGTTTTTTTCTGACTCCAACAAAACTCTAAATGGATTGAAATTTTGCATATTGTCAATTTGATTAGTTACATTTGATTAGTCATTAAAGATTAGCTAAATTGATTAGTCAACTCCCACCTTTGATTGCCGTTGTCGCCACCTTTCGACCACCAACCTTTTTATCATTGCCCACTCTACTGACAACCTTCATCCCCTGTTGTGACTCCACTTTCCAACTTCTATCCCTACTAGTGGCTCTCATTCCTCACAATGACCCCCTCATTTATTGCAACCCCATCCCTAGCCCCCACCATTATGATCCCCTTTCCCCAAATCTAGGTTTTGAACACTTTTTTTTATTAAAATTCAATTTGATGGAAAAAAAAAATGAATAATTAAAAATGCTCTAGCATGTTAAGTAGAAAAATAATATACAAGTTCACTTTCTAGACTCAATGATGTGTAAGTGATATGATTAGTTAATGATTAGAGAAAATATGAAAGAAAGTGTGTTATCTTTAATATCTTAATTGATTATCATATGGGGTACTTACGTGTAGGTACTATTAACTAGACTTATTTACCTACAGGTCCTAACTAATAAATTTAACACCATAAAAATAAGAGATTGATAAATTTATCACTATAAATTTATTCATAAAAATAAAGAGACTGATAAATTTATCACTATAAATTTATTCATAAAAATAAAAGACTGATAAATTTATCTTTATCAACTAATAAATTTATCAACAGGACTTAATGGGTAATAAGTCTCAAAAGTAGGACCTATTGGTAGTTTACCCTTATCATATTACTAGACTTAAAAATTGAGTATAACTTTTATTCTTGAATAGCAATGCTCTAAGTTTATTCCTTTTTTTATTTGTATCTGTTTATTTATTTATTTTGAATTGCAAATTAGGAGGATTGTGGATTTCAAAGTAAAAGTTGACATTTTGGATAGAAAGAAAATGAAGGGACCATAACCCTTTTATTAGTGGAGGGTTGTCCCAATGTCGAAAGTAGGCAAAATTCCAATTAGTGGTTCATAGAATATTATTATTACCTATATATATTGATTGGATTTGTAATGTTTAATTGCTTAGCTACTTATTGGCATGGTGACTTCTAAACTTGCTTAATTGCTTAGCTACTTATAGGCATGGTGACCTCTAAAAACCTAACTTAGAAGAAATAGATGCAGGTGCAAGTTGGTTACCATCCAATGAACACCAGACTTGGCCAGAGACTAGTGTAATTAATTACTAATTGAACCACAAGAACTTTTGTAAGTTGAGGGGTAGGCAAATATAGGTCTAATCTGACCCGGGTTAAGAATGTATTTGTGTTATGTAACAAGAATATATGTATTATTTAAAATTTAGTCTGGCTTGATATTTGGCCTAATTTAATCATTTCAAGTTGAATTTTATTTTTTTTAATTCCAAACTTGACCACATAACTCAATAGATATGAGCTATTATTATTATTAAATTATATTGAATTTATTAAAAAATATAATAAATCATACAAGTTTTGTATAATTATATAAACTTCTCTATTAATAAAACTAAAACAACCAAAACTAATATAAATAATGGATAGATATAAGGATAAATAAAATAAAATATATATTTCAACTTAAAGATATAACAATATTATTTTTTCATCTGTAAGACTAACAAAATACTAATGAAAAGATAATTAAAAACTTAATAAAATTCAATATAATTATGTTAATCGTGTGAGATTTAATGCATTTTTTTCTAACACTCTTACTAGAAGTTGGTGTAATTTAATTTTTTATCAATCTATTTATTTATAATTTTGTTTCTTAAAAAACGTAAATTACACTAACCTACCTTAAGGTTTGGAGAAAATATTGCAAGTCTTATAATTTTTGCATAATTATCATGACTTTCTTTTTAATACGGACAAAAGGGATCGGAAAACTTACCCAAAAGAAAAGAAGATTGGAAATGATTCAGATGGTGTGAAAACACAAAGATGAATAATAAAAAATGTCTATTTAAACGTAATATGACAATATCATTTTTTTCATTCATATGATTAACGAATTCTTGATGAAAAGTGAATTAAAGTGTAATGTGAATTAAAATCTTAAAGGAATCTAATGTAGTTAGGGCTGAGTAAGGAATCCGTGAAATTCGTAATTCGATCCAGTCCAGTCCAATCCAGTAGGTTTGCATTGGTTTTTTGAATCTGTGGTTCGGTTTCGGATTGAAAAATTAAAAATCCGTAATTCACGGATTGGTTCCGAATTGAACGCCACGGTTCCAGATTGGAACCGATCCGGACTGTATACAAATAGTCTATATTTTTATTATATACCCTCCTGCATAATATCTTCTCTTATTTTATATAAAACTTAAATCCATACCTAAACTTGCATAGTATCTTCTTTTATTACTTTTGTTTGCTAGTTTTTAATGTTAATTTGCAATGGCTAAATACTTATGGTGGAACTAGTTTTCTTATGGTTGTTTAAATTCTAAAACAGTTTATTGCTATTATAAAAAGACATGTTGCTATTGTGAAACTGATATGGTGTTATATTTATATTTTTATGAAATTAAAGTGTTATATATATTTTTTTGTTATTTAATTATGTAAATCCGTGGTCCTAAACCGATCCAATTCGTGTTTAAATGGATTGGTTCGGATTGGTTCCACGATTTAAACGGATTGGATTGGTTCCAATTTTTCAAGATCAGTAGATAACGGATTGGTCCTGGTTTTACTCCAATCCGGACCATGCTCACTCCTAAATGTAGTTATATCAAAATTGTGAGACATTATGTATCTTCTTTAAATTTCAAGGGGGTCAATTTAATTTACCCATAAAAAAAAAAGAAAAAGCATAAGCTTCTATCTAATCTTGATCTGGACTAGAAAGGTATTGTTTGGATCCGTGAGACTTACCATGGGTTGCATTTTAATTAAGGGTGAAAATTTTCAATACAACTTGAACTATATATGAAGTTGGCATGTTCCGGTTGACCATTTCCAAGAGACACATATATAATACGATCTGATATCACAAAATATTAAATAGGTCGGATTAGTGTCAATTCTATATAATACAAAATTGACACAGATAACATGTATAATGAACAATTAATTACATATTTTAATATTATCTTTTATGTAATTCCATCAAATTTGTTAGAAAGTATATAAAATAAGATTTTAAGACTAATATAAATTTTGTTGAATAGACTATTTTAATAACTTTTTGACTTTTCACGAAAAGATATACAGAAAAGTAAAGAGATGATATGACCTAAAAAAGATAAAAAGTATATTATTTTGGGTTAACCCAAACAGCCTAGTTTGGGATCTACTACAAAAGCTAAAAAATTACTAAGAAAGCTAAAAAATCCATACCATAAGTATAATTGAAGATAATATATTTTGTCTACTATTTGAGTTAATTTAGTAAAAAATAATAATAACATATCATTTTTATAAAATAAAATTGAGTTTAAATCAAATATTCTTATGAATAATTTTATTAAATAGAAATTAATTATATTGAATTTAACTTGAGATGAAAAAAAATAATTTTTTATACATACCATCATAACCCACGACAATAATCCAACCCCTTTACACTGTTTCCTTTCTAACCCAAGACATCCAATTTATGCCTACTCCAAAGCAACCATCATCATCTTCAAGCATACAACCCTTTCAACAGCGAAGATTGTAGATTTGATTCACAAGGCAACGTAATTTTTGAAGAAAACGTGAAGCCCATTGTTGTATTATATATATACAATTTTTTTCTTCTTCCAGTAAAACTGTCAATGTTATTAATTTTGTCAAATTATTTTGTTATTTGCATTATGAAGCTTTGACTGAAGTACTTCTACTATAATATATGTTGGCTTTTTGGCTTTTCGAAGGGTATATTTGTAAATGCGAGCGTGCCAGCAAGGATCAATCAGTCCTTACAGAAATTATAATTGCTAATCAATTATCAGGCGACTGTGTTTTAGTTCTTTCAGCCTCAATGAAGAGGACTTTTACTGGTGGTTTGACTTAGGAGAAATTAAGAGAAATAACAGTTAATATGAAGAACAATCGAAGTATTTTATTAAAATGAACACTTACAATAGTCCAAACTCAGCCTCAAGGAGGTTTACAGCAACAGCCTACTTGAATCTATTTGAAACTACTCCTATGAATCGAAGTGCAGTGCGGATATTTAAAGTGCAGGTATTTAAAGAACAAGTATTTAAAGTGCAGGAATTTAAAGTACAGGAAAGGTAAAACTGGAAAGGAAAATATGAAGTAAAGACTGGTTTGTATGATCTGAGTCTGGGCGTCTTTTCTGGGGACTTCCTTGCTATTTATACTTGTCAAGGACGACCTTCGAACTGCACTTCGAACCGTCGAACTACTCCTCCATGATCGCTGATCATGCTGCCTTAGAAATAGTTCCACTACGCCATCACTTGCAATTGAGCTTCCCTCCTGTATTTGAATTTGAATATAGGTAACCGTTGAAGCCACGTCACCTTGTATCTCATTACTTATCTAGTGCTACTCAGATCACTTGAGAACCAATATTTATTGCCACGTGTACGATTGGGATCGAAGATTAAAATCATCTTCCCGTAATACCCTTATTCTGCCACGTGTCGAATTGTAATTGGCTTTTACAAAATATATAGCCAACATTACCCCCCGCACTAATATACCCAATACTTGGAAATATTAGTGGATCAAAAGCTTTTCCCGCGCTTTTGGAACGTGCATGGAATCCATTTTCAGGAAACACAACCGTCACCTATTTGGTGATCATTTGCATTAACTCTCAACTTGTTGAACATTCCAATACCTTTAGCATTCGAACGGACTATGCCTCAATCAACTTCTCACTCTATTGATCAAGCATACGAAGAGCCATTGAGTAATGCTGTTTCCTCTCGAAAGAATCTCCACGCATTCATTAGCCGCCTTTATCCGCCCTTCTATCTTCAGGTCATGGAGGCTTTTGCAGATTATCAACCTTTGGACTACGAACACATTGCCCTTAATCCTTTGGTTTACAAATTTACAGATACAAGAAGTTCTTTCTCTAAACTCCCCTTGTATTTTGAACGAACTATTCTCAAGCCTCTGCTTCAACAAGTTGCAAATATGGACTTGGGAAGTTCTTCTTCACAAACCTCTACTTGGGATGAAGCTACCACTTTTTTATCTTCTGGGGTTTCCGGATGGACAAACTGGTCAGCACCTGAGTTTTGGGAGTTGAGGGAACGAATCAATCACCATTTTGTTGAGTTCACTAATCCTTTAGATTTTCCTTCTTACGCTCGAAGCTCGGTGGTCTATCCTTATGTGCCCATTGACCTTCGACGTAGTTTGGAGGAGAATCTACTTGTGGCCTGGTACACATCCTCTATGCCCACAAGGATAATGCATACTGCCCGGCGTCTGGAAGAATCACAAGGGTACAGCCCTTCGTTTTTAGCCAAGAAGGCGAAGATTTGCTCTTCTGAATGGCTTGACTACATTAATGTCTTTGTTCCTTCCACTCCCGTGCCATCTTCCATAACAGAAGCATCTACTTCTTCTTCTCCATCTTCTGAAATTGAAGCATCTACACCTTCTTCTCCACCTTCTAGAATAGAAGCATCCACACCTTCTCCATTTTCTGAAGTAGAACCATCTACTCCTTCTCCTCCTCCCACTCTTTCCTGGACAGAGAAATTAAGGCTTGCCCTTCCCATGGACAAAATCTTTCCACCTTACAAACCTCCATCACCCCCAACTCCATTTGAGCGGAAACAAGCTCAACTTCTGCTTGCAGCTTTTTCTCACTTGCCCTTCAATGTTCTTGAGGATGACATCCCTCTCAAGAACTTTCAATGGGCTTGTGATATTCTGACTAGGGGCCATGTCCTTAATCCCATTGCCCAAGCAGAACTTCACATGTTCCTGGATCAACTTCCGGTACTCCTCCACTGGCATCGGAATTCCAAGGTCACCATCCAATCTCTGGATCAACTTTCATCTCTCCGAATTCATGTCCAGTACGAAGCAGAAAACTTCATCGAAGATTTCGATGACTTCAAAAATAAAGATTCTGTGTATTGGGATGATTTATTTATAGATGAGTTGGAACAAAAATTGAGGGAAGAGGCTTTCGAAACAAAGGCTGAGGAGCTCTACTATGAAGTGAGAGCACACCAACTTATGCAGCCAACATTAGAGGAGATAGAAGATATAATAAAGAAAGAACAAATATTCATTGATCATTGTTGGACAAAGTTCCATGATCTTGTTATTTATTCTATTCTTTATTTTTATGAGCTCGAATTTGTACCCAAATAGGATTACTTAATGTAATTGTCTTGGCTTCAATACAAACAAAGTCTTTCTGTATTTGACATTGTTTGACTCTATTTCCTTTTGTCTTCAAAAGCCAACTTATAGCTTCGAATTGAACAATTTCATCCTTCGAATCTGGACTCAATTGTTTAATGAAACGCTAAAAGAACCAACATGTCTTTTTCCAATTTATGGAGTATAGTTGACAATTCTGGCTGATATCATCTGGAATTAATGCTTTGAATTTTAACAACGTTACCCCTCAAAACTAACTATAACCAATATGTGGTCATGGTTAATATAACCAATCAATTTCAAATTGACCATTTTGCTTCGAAGAGTAATCCATACTGTTTTTGGTTCAAAAAGCAATTCCTTCTTATAAAAACCAACGATTGGTTTTAAAACTTGACGAGGCTCCCCATCCTTAAAGGATCTGAGGATTTGCTCCAAAGGTCGTTACTTTGATTAATAACCTTCAAACAGGTCTTTGAACCCTTTGAAGTGGACCAATATTCGAGGATTCTAGCATTTTTAAGCATGTAGTACGCCTCGAAGCCGACTTATGTATTTCGAAGCCGTTGTTATTTGATTTTTTGGCGCCAAAATCTCATTTCGAAGCCAAATATCTTGCTTCGAAGCTGGCGTCAATATCCGGAATGTGCTTTTTCCCTCCAAAACTATCAACATTAGAAGAGACTCCTCGTATTCGTACTTTTAGTACTTAACGACTTATGCAATATATTTCCAGACATAAAAAGCTTTTTTTTTAAAACCCTCTTACTTCGTGTTTCTGAAATCACTTGCTCTTTTAACGTTCAAACCCTCATATCTTTCACTTCTCTTTACTTCTCCCTTTCCTTTTCGAAAAGCGTATCATCAATGGCCTCTTCTTCACCAGAAGTGCCAATCGTAGAACGTGTGAGCTCATCCGTAGCCTTGAAAAGGCTCATTGATGTGGAGTGTGAGAAGTACAAGGCTGGGGGGAAAAGCGCCATTGACGGGCGTGTCTTTGTCCCTCGTCGTCATGAGCGACAAGACTACGTGCTTGGGCCAATCTTCAAGGAGATCCCTATTGAGCTCCCAGCTCTGTACCCTCGTCTGGAAAACCAATGTCTCCTTTATGAAGGTGGTCTTGATTGGAGGAACTGGAGAATCAATCGCCCCCACCGATGTTGGCCCACGATGAGACCGGAGTGGCAAGAGTGGTATGATCGGGTCATCCCTGCGAGGACACTGGACCTTCAAGAGCTCTGCCTTCTCGATGCTCTTCGACTATCTAGGGTAACTATCCCGGAAGACCCTTTCTTAGTCCCTGCTGCTTTATGCTTTTGGAACCCTATCTTCAATTTCTTTCAATTTAGATGTGGGATGATGGCTCCTACTGTTCTTGATATTTGCCATCTACTAGGAGTATCCCCCATTGGTACCATTATCACACCAGACTTCCCTGATTCAACAGTCTCTTTCTCCCTCCCCTCTCTTAACTTATCTTACAGCGATTTTGTTAAAGCTGAAAATAAAAAAGAGGGCCCGATGGCGGTGAATTCTTTTCCTTCTTGTTATCTTGGCTTTGCAAATTCCTCTTCTGCACCTCTTCACAAAGAATTATGCCTGAATTTGCTCCACTTGCCAAAGCCTTTGTTTTGCAAAAAAGGGTAGCCTTAGCCCCATACATTCTAGGTCATGTATACAGAGTTTGTTCCCTTTTTTGTGAGAAGCCTTTAGATGCTAATCAAGGGGGGCCATTCTGGATCCTTCAGCTTTGGCTTTTTGCCTATTTTACTGAACTACAATCCAAATGCCTTAAATTTTCTGGGTTACACTCTCTCACCCATGGCATAAGACTAGCCAATGCTTCCCTTTATCCTTCCTCTTTTGCTTTTTATTTCTCTTTCTTCCATCAACTACCAGCCGCCCTTCCTATTCACCGTTTCCGTCCCTTCGAGACCAACATAGGTCCAACTTGGTTGAGTCACTTTTTAAGTAACAGGCTCTGTACTTCACCTATTCACAAATATATATGGGCCTCCCTTCTGCTTCCTAGGGAGCTGTTTATTGGGACCACAAACCCCAGGGCTTATAAATGTATAGCTGAACCTTATTGTCCTGCTCAATTTGCTAGACAATTTGGTTTCACACAAGGGGTCCCAATACCTCTCTGTGAGAACACCAATCTGAGCCTTACCAAAAGAGATATGAAGGTTAGGAAATCAAGGCGGAGGAGGCAACCTTCAAATTCATGGATGACTTGGCTAGGTTTGAGTATACTCCTTTCATTCTGAAGGTCTTCAGATTGAAGAGATACCAAAACTGGTGGGAAAATAATATGGAACTTTATTTAGCCATTTCACCTCAAAACCTATTGGAGGTATTAGATGTATCCAAGCCCAAAGGAGTTGAAACTGTCCCTTCCTCTACTGTGCCTCCTACAACTCAGTCCATTCCTGCTACCTCAACTCCTTCGAAAGCCACTCGGGCTGCTTCAAAGAAAGGTATATACTTTCAACTTCTCTTTTTTTTCTTTTGAATCTTTTGTTTGTTTCCTTTATACTTATGTTCTTTGGTACAGGGTCCCCGCAAGAAGAATCTCCTAAGAGAGCTGAAACTTCAACTATTCTCAAAAAGAAACAGCAACAAAAACAAAAAAGGAAGCTGATCCTTCCCTCTGAGGAATTTGAAACTTTGGGAGAAGAAGCAGTTGAACAAGAGCAGGAAGTGCCCTTACAAAGAACAAAGAGACAAAAGGTGGCTGCCTCCCCTTCTGATCTCGGGGCAAACATTATAGTAATGGAGAAAGAACTAACCTCTGAAAAATCTGAAACCCAAATTGAAGAGAGGGAGATCGAAAAGGAACCAGTAGTATCCCCACTGAAGAGGAAGAGGAGAAGAAAGATTACTGTCTCTCCTTCTGAATTTACTGAGGACTCTGATTCCGAAACAATCGCCCAAGCAATAGAGAGAAGAAGGAAGGTAACTGTTTCAACTGCTGTCTTGGTTGAGGATCCCATTCACGAAGCAGCTACCAAGACAGTAGAGCAGGAACATCCCAAGGCAATAATTGTCTTTGAGAGGGCCGAAAAGAGACGGCATCAACAATTTTTGAGGGATAAAGCTGCTGCTACTGATGCATTACAAAGAGAAGCTGCACGAAGACACCAAACTATCGAGCATTATACCCTTCGCAGTTCTCCCATCAATGCCAACACTTCTGAAACAAGTAATTTCTTTCATATTTCTGCTGTTTTTCCTTCGTCAGTTTTTAATACTGAATTTTAACAATCCTTTGTATTTCTTCCTCTTGCAGCAACAGCAACTACATTCATCTTTCCAGCGAGGCCTCCCTCGATTTCAGCTGAAGTTGACCAGATGCAATGTGTGAAAACCATCCAAATCATGCTCCCACTCTCCAAGCCTATATTTGATACGCCTTCTTTGAGTCCAAGCATCCTGTAACAAGCCCGCGGGGGACCTCGCTACAGTTCGGCCTCCCTTTTTGTTTGTTGCGGTTCTCAATCTGAACCAAAGAGTCCAACTCTGGCAAATCGTTTGAGAAAACAGATTTTTTTGAAAAGTAGTGCCAAACATGGACTGCTTTGCCAGATTACAGAGTCGCCACCTAAATATTTAAAATGGGAAATTTAGGAAACCCTGACTCGGTGCCGAAGGCCACATGTCCGTCATCACCAAAGTGGTCTTGGCTCGAGCTTGAGTGCGATCGGGAAGGTCACTATGAGCACCCCTTTTCGCCCGTCCGAAGACCGCCTCTACTAACTTGTGATATCCGATTTTGAAAACATTACATGCTCTTATTCCAATTATTAGCCTAGAATTACTATGTTATGCATACGACAAACAAGTATAGACTAGATTGCCTAATTTGGAAACAAACATTGCATATCCGTTCGTTTGGAAAATAATTTGAAGTTGCTACTTGCAAGTAGGCTAAAACACGGATTTCAATGAGTTTTCCCAACTCAAGTAATCCAACCTCCACCCACAGGCATTCAAACATTTTATCTCACATAAGCACTTAGCCGCATGGTAAGCATACTATTATGTTATCATCCACACACATGCGATATGCTAAAGCATAAATACTTACATTGTACTTCAAGCCAAAACAGAAACCAATTAGTAATCATATGCATGATCCTAATTCATGTTAAGTGGCTAATGCAACACAAGCAATGGTGTAATCTAAACAGGCTCGGCTGTCCTAAGCATGGCATATGGAATGCTACAAATAGCACGTATTCAATTTGGAAATTAGAATACAATGCAGTTAGCGTGATGTACCGAGCACGATGCATGTAAACAAATGCATGGATGCACGCATGCATTGCATAAGGTATGCTAAAATAAACGTGCCCTAACACTAACCATTAAAAGCAGGTAAGTAAAAGGGAAGAAAGAAATGGGGGTTGGAAGACATGCACACACCCACGCACACTTATTACAAATACGCCCTCGCACAGAGGGACCCAAAAGAATAATACAGTCCCAAAATAATACAGTCCAAATACAGAATAAATTAATTATTACAAAATTTCTATTTATCAAATTAAATGCAAAAAGGAAAGGTGGCCCCAGCCCGTGCCTCGGGATACGTGAATGATGTATGCTCGAATCCGACTCGCCCGGAAACCCACATCATGACACTGCTGCCTCTGTTTTCACTGTCCTGTCTTTCTGAAAAATGCCAAAGTCTCAGAACACCTCCTACATACACTGAAAATCACCACCGGCTGAAGGGGAACATCACCGGCTAAAGGATGTGGCCACCGGCTGCATTTGGAGTCATCGGCTGTTCATAAAGTGCCGGTCGGCACTCTATATCGCGGTCGGCACAAAATTCTCAAGAGAGGACAGCTTTGACAACAAAGAAGCAAACAAAGGCATGATATGGATTTTAGAGCAAATTTATGCATGGCCAATGTTTCCTATCATGTGTGGGACTCAAGGAAGCATGACCCTTGGTTCTTGGGCCATCAATTATGCATCTTGGTGCATGATAACCTAAGGAACCAAGTTTGCATTTTAATGTAAAAATGCATGCAAACACACAAATGAAACCAAGGCCTTATCATGTGTTGGTCAAGGGCTTTGGTGACCAAGAATTGAAATAAGTTGCACCACTTGTAGTGTGAACTTCTCTCAACCCTTACACTTGGTTTGACACCCCAAACCAAGACATGAAATGTATGTATGCAACAAGGCTCAACAATGCAACAATAATGCAAAAATACAAGGTATACCAAATGCAATGCAACATGATATTAAGTGTGCAATACTAGGCATGCAAAATGCAAGGTGTAATGCAATCATGGACACTTAAGGCAATGGGAATGACATGTAGTAACACTTAATGAATCAATTAAGCAACCACCATGAGACAGGCATGCAATGGTGGATTTAACTACAATGGGGCAGCCTTCAAATCTCCCCGAAACAGTGGCAAAACCTGCCCAAAATGGTGACCAAAATGCTATACAAGCATGTAAGTAAATAGGCCCAAAACCAAGAGCACCAAAGAGAGCATCTAACTATCATTAATATGACCACTCATGGCACATGTTGGACAACCAAAAACAGTTTCTTAGCATGCAAAAATACACCCAAATCCCCTTATATGGCAGCCCCAAAATGCCCCAAACAAAACAAGCATGCATTAAGCCTATTCCTAAGCATAGAAAGGCACACCTTTAAAGCATGAACGAGGAAATGAATGCAAGCATGAGGGCATGGATTAGAGACTGAAATGTGATCTAAAATGATGCCAAATCATAAGATTAAGGTAGACTAATCATGCTAAGGACTCACACACCGAAAGCTTACAAGCCAACAAGCAAGACAACAATACCAAACATGCTAAACATGACAAAAACAGTGGCTAACAGCCCCTTTTCATGGCAAATCAAGATCAAATGCTATAACATGCAAGGCTAAAACATGAGGATATGGTAGGCTAATGGCATGGCACACTTCCAAGCAAGGTAAAGCATTACAAAGCAAGTATGAGAGGCATGTTAGGGGCCATAAATCCAACCTAAAACAGAGGCATAACATATCATATTAACCACAAATATGCCTTGAAATGAAGCCAAAAACAACCATGCACACATGCTATTTTTTTGGCCAAGAACAAAGGCAAGCAAGGGACAAAGGGGAGAGGGGTGTCCCTCCCCTATATGAGACTTGAAAAGACGTTTCTCACGAGTAAAACCCGACTGGTTTCCAGTGGTGAGAAGACCAAAAACACCAAGTAAACAAAGCCTTACCAAAAGGACACCAAAATGGCCAAACAAAGCCTAAAAGGGTGAGCCTTTACTCAAACCACAAAATGACCTTAATGAAGGTTCAAGAGCAAGTAAAAACAAGAGTTTTTTCAGTTATAGGCAAAGCTCAAAACACAAAGCAAGGGGGGTAGAAACTAGTTGCAAGAATGGGGAAACTAAAGTAAAGAGTTTACCCTTGAAGATCCTTTGAAGAGCAGGTGGTCCAGCCACTCTCTAGTGGTCAAAGTTGGTCCAAAATCACCACAAACAACCCTCCAAGTCCCTCAATCTCGGAGCTAGGTGTAATAGTGTGTGTAATGGTGTAAAAGTAAGGTAAAACACACTATTTAGGTCTAAAATACACACACAAGGATGAGAGAGATGGAAAATATAGAGAGAGAGATATATGAGCTCTGGTTTTTGATCTCTCAAAATGGCCAACCCCTCAACCAAGAAGACAAGGCCTCCTCTTATAGAGGAGACAAGTGTGATACAGCTGCCTAAAAATATCTCAAAAAGTAACTGCACTGTAGTCGGCAGGGCAAAATTGTAATTTTGACAAAATTTAATGCCGACCGGCACAAAATAGTGCCGACCGGTACAATATAGTGCCGATGGCAACACCAACCAGCCAGTGGCCTCTAGCCACTGCCGGTGGTGTGTGGGGATGCCTCACAAGGCATTCCCTGCCCTTCCAAGGCGAAGCACAAGTGTTTGGTGCAAAACCAGACACAAAACGGTCAAGTTCGGAGGTCCTGAGGCAAGGCGCGTAGCCGAGAACTCCGGGAACTCCAAACGAACACGAACATGGATAATCACCGAGTGTTCAAGCGGTGACATCCAGGTCTTGAGGACGGTCAAAAATGGGGTGTCTACACATCCCCGCATCTCTTCTCCTTGGCTTAGAGCCATATCCATGGTTTTGAAAACCGGACCGGACCGGCCGGTTCGACCGGTTGAACCGTCGACCGGTCGGGGTTCCGGTCCGGAAATACCCCCTGAACCGGTCAAAGACGAAAACCGGTGTATTTAAGAGAAACCGGAAAAAACCGCGGTCGAACCGGCGAACCGGAGCCGGTTCCGCCGGTCTGACCGGCACTTTTTTTGTTTTTTTTTTTTGTAGTTTTTTTTTTTTTTATTTTCTTTCTTTTCTTTCTTTCTTTCTTATTTTATATATATATATATATATATATATAAAATATAAGAATATAAGAAAATTTTAATTTGAAACTCTTTTTCAAGGGTCTCCTCTTGTGAGAAATCCCATTGAGAGTTTGATGAAATTATTGTGAAAGTCTTCATCTATTTATAAGAAAAAAACTCTTTCAAAAAAACTCAAGAAATCCATGTGGGATTCAATTAAATGCATTGGAGGGAATATTGAAATTTTGATATCCCTCCAAAAATTTTGCTCTCCTTTCAATCAAATTATTTGAATTAAAATTATATGGAGGGAATATTAAATATTTGACTTCATCTTCCAAAATTGAAATTAATAATATTTTAAAATATATTATTATATTTTTCAGTAAAAAAAATATTAGGACAAATATTTAAGATAATTTAATATTTTTAATATTTTAATTTATAATTTTATTACTTATATTTTTATTTAAATATAATTTAAATATATTTATTACGTCACGGTTCGATTCCGGTTCAACCCGACGGTTGAACCGGTGACCCGTCAACCCGATCCCTTTTCCGGTTCGACCACCGGTCCGATTTTTAAAACATTGGCCATATCTTCCATTTTTGGCCCTTGACCGACCTCAGCTTATTTCTTCTTCGAGCCTTGTTCTTCCTCCTTCCTTCTCAGAAATTCCAAATGCTACTCTATTCCCAATGGCAGTTGATTCTTTCACAGAGGGTGCTGTTAGTTCTCCAATTCATGGTTCATCACCTGTGCCTACTTCCAGCCCCTCTTCACTTGATTCATTGGTGGCTAAGACCATAGAGGCTGCCAAAGATGCTCCATCCATTTCTCCCATCCCCATACAGCCCTCTGTGTCTTCCACCACAAAACTTTCCATGCTCTTCATGTCTAGGGATGAGGTAGACATCTTCGAAGGAAGACTTGCTAGTTTTTTCGACGTACCTTCTACCTCTCCAACATTTAGTGCTGAAGCTAAGCCATTAGTCCTAGCTGACTCCTTACTGGAAATTTTTGAAAGTCCTCCTTCTTCTAGCAGCAAGCTTCCTGCACCTTCAGTGGACTTGGATACATGTCTGGAACTGCTGACTTCCTTTTCGAGGATCCCCTTCGAGGCTCTACAAAGGCCTATTATCAGGAATGGGTTTCTTCAGTGCTGTAATATTGCTGAGCAGTCCAGTATGAATGTCTCCAATCATCTATCCTAGGCTACAGCTACTATTGACTTCTATATCAGTATTTGTCATGCTGCCAATACTGCCAATGAGAAATTGGCTAGGGATCAGCATTTTGTTTCTCAAGTGCATACCGAAATATCAGATCTCAAGGAACAACACTCTTCTACCTCCCAATTTCGAATTCAGCTGCTGGAGAAGAAAGCTCAACTTGAGGAGGAGTTAGCTGCAGTAAACCAGGCCTTGGTTCGAACTGACACCAAATTACAAATCACCAACCAAGAACTGGCTGAACGAAAAGAAGACATGGCTGTAGCTATTCACCTGTTTCCATCACTTAGTAGTAGGAAATCAACTGTACAAAAACAATTGAAACATTGTAATGATTTTTGGGCCAATTTGTGGCACCATGTACTTGATTCTTTATGAAAAATCAAATTCTTATCTATTATCTGAGTATCTTGTGTTTTTGTACATAATGTTTATTTTATTCCTTGTGTTTCCCAAATGGTTGGAAAATAAGGCTTCAAATATCTACCATTAATCTTTTTGGGATGTACATAGCCATTCAAATTTCTTAAATGGTATGCTCCAAAAGGCAAAACTCTATGAATTTGATATGGTCCTTCCCAGTTAGGTGACCATTTGCCAAACTTATGGCTTTTAATTCCTATTGGGAGTATTGTTTTCCATACCAAGTCACCTTCATCAAAGCCAATATGCTTGACTTTCTTATTATAATTCTTGGCTGCTTTCTTCTTCTGAAAAAGAATGCTATTTAACGCCAAAATCCTGGCTTCATCTATGCCTTCTAATTCCAAGCACATGCTTTGATGATATTGCTCAGGTTCTAATTGATCTTGGCATCTTACCCTTAGAGATTTAACATTAATCTCTACAGGTAACACTGCATCATGCCCGTATACTAAGGCATAAGGGGTGACTCCTGTGCTTAACCTTGGGGAAGTTCTGTAAGCCCATAAAACATCCAACAATAGGTTATGCCAATCCCTAGGATTATCTTCTACCACCTTTTGTATTCCATTTTTCAAGGACTTATTGGATGATTCAGCTTGACCATTGGCTTGTGCATAATAGGGTGTGGAATTAATAAGGTTAATTCCAAATTCTGCCACAAAGGACTTTACCATTTTTCCATCGAACACAGTTCCATTATCAACTGTTATGGTTTGTGGGATGCCAAATCTATGGATCAGATCTTTAATGAACCCAATGACCTTTGTCTGGTCTACAGCCTTATATGGTTTGGCTTTGACCCACTTAGTGAAGTAGTCAGTGGCCACTAGAATGAAACAATGATGCTTCGAAGAAGGTGGGTGTATTTTACCCATCATATCCATGGCCCATCCTCTGAATGGCCAAGGCTTCACTATTGCATGTAGGTCAGTTATGGGCACATGTCTTATTGTGCCATGTTTTTGGCATGCCTGGCAACCCTTTGCATATTCTATGCAATCTTTAAGAATAGTTGGCCAATAGTAGGAATGCTTTCGAAGCAACCATCTCATCTTTACACCAGGCTGATGAGCACCACAAATGCCTTCATGAACCTCAGCCATGGCTGTTAATGCTTCTTTTGGGCCTAAACATTCCAACAATAAGCCATCTCCCCCCCTTTTGTAGAGAGCATTACTATATATCATGTATTGCATAGACTGCAATTTGACTTTTCTGCTGGCCTTCGAAGATGGACCAGCCAAGTACTACATTATTGGATGTCTCCAATCCTGTTCTTGTAAGTCATTATGATTGACTTCCAAGATCACATTCCTTTTATTCAAAGGTTGTATTAATCTCTGATATGTTGTTTGGCTTATATCCCTTTGGGTATTATCCCTTCTCTTGAAGTTCGAAGCTTTTTGAGCCACATCATTAGCTCTATTGTTCAAGAATCTTGGAACATGGGTTACATTTGCTATTTGAAACTGAGAAAGCAGATGTAATGCAACAACATAATATGGTAGGATGCTTATGCTTTGACACTTGAAAATCCCTTTCACTTGGTTAACCACCAATTGAGAGTCCCCAAATATGTCAACTGCATGTACTTGTAATCCAATAAGGATTTCTAGTCCCACTATTAAGGCTTCATATTCAGCCTGGTTATTGGAACAGCTAGCTTCATCCACTCTGAAACCATGTGTGGTTTCTACCCCTTGTGGAGACTTAATCACAATACCAATCCCAATTAATCCATTGGCCTTCAATCCATCGAACCACATTTGCCATGGTTCAACACTAGCCATACCGAGTTCCATTACCTCTTGGCTCTCTGTTTGAGATGGATGATCTGCCAGAAAATTGGCTAATACTTGCCCTTTTACTGCCCTTTGAGGGACATATTCTAAATGAAATTCCGATAAGGCTAGTATCCACTTGCCAATTCTTCCCCTCAACATAGGTCTAGATAACATGTATTTAACCAAATCCGTGGTTGCAATTACCAAGACAGTTGTAGGTAAAAGATAATATCTTAATTTCATTGACAAAATACAAAAGCAAGACCTGACTTTTCAATTTGAATATTTACATTCACAAGAATTTAAAAACCTACTAAGGTAATAAACAGCTTGTTCCTTGCCTTCTTCATTGTCTTGGGCCAAGAAAGCTCCCAATGAATCTTCTGCTGCAACTATGTATAACTTCAAGGGCTTAGTCCCTTTTGGTGGCATCAGCACTGGAGGGTTAGCCGAGTAGGCTTTGATACCTTCGAAAGCAATTTGATGCTCTGCTGTCCACACAAATTCCTCTTCATCTTTCAGCCTTAACAAGGAAGAAAATACTTTAGTTTTCCCTGCAGTGTTAGAAATAAACCTTCGAAGAAAGTTAACCTGCCCAAGGAACCTTTGTAACTCTTTCTTACTTGATGGAGGTCTAGCTTCGATGATGGCTTTGGCTTTATTCTGTTCAATCTGTGTTCCTTTCTTGTGCACTACATAACCCAAGAAATTTCCAGATGATACACTAAAAGCACATTTAAGAGGGTTGAGTTTCAACTTGAACTTCCTCATTCTTTCGAAAGCTGCTTCTAAATGAAACAAATGCTCCTTCATGGACTGGGATTTCACCACAATGTCATCAATATAACATTCTAGATACCCTCCAATAAGGTCATGAAAGATAGTGTTCATAGCCCTCTGATATGTAGCCCCAGCATTCTTCAGACCAAATGGCATTTTAACCCATTCGAAGGTGCCAATATTCCCAGGACATCTGAATGCTGTCTTTTGGATATCTTCCTCTGCAATGCATATTTGGTTATAACCAGAGTGACCATCCATCATTGATAAAACTTGATGCCCTGCTGAACTGTCTACCAGCAGATCCACTATAGGCATAGGGTACTCATCTTTAGGAGTAGCTAGATTTAAGTTTCTGAAATCGATGCATACCCTCATTTTGCCATTCTTCTTAACTACAAGCACAATATTGGATAGCCATTCAACATACCTGGCTGTCCTAATAAAGTCTGCCTTGAGCAGTCTAAGAATTTCTTCCTTGACCTTCTGAATTACTTCTGGACTCATCCTTCTTGGTTTCTGCTTGTATGGCTTGAAATTAGGCTTCATAGGGAGCCTATGTTCCACCAATGATCTATCCAATCCTGGTAGTTCATTATAAGACCATGCAAAGCAATCTTTGTATTTCTTTAGAACAACCAATAACTGGTCTCTGTCCAGAACATTCAAGCAAGTACTTATATAGGTGGGCTACTGCATAGAACCTTCCCCTAAATTCACTTCTTCTAAGGGGTCTTGCGTCTGAGAACTCACTGAAGCTTCTTCTTTCATTTCTTCAACCTTCGAAGCAACCTTCTCACCTTGTTCTGCTCCCAGGTTCTTTAATTCGACATCTTTGCCCTCTTCCTCATAGACAAAATATGTCCATAAGGCGTCTTCTTCCTGTATCTCCTGGACTTTTGTTTCAATGTCCAATGCACAGTATTTCCCAAGGGTCAAACTTCTGACTGTTCTTTGCTCTTGTTCTGACCAATTATCATGGCCTCTCTCTCTTGCTTCTGTACTTTCTGGACTATTGCTTTTATGTCCAATGATGAGAATTTAATCAAAGCCAAGGACTTGGCTTCTCGTTCTTCACTTCTTTGCCTATAACCAAGCATCATTGTCATATTTCACGACAACCTCTTCATCAGCACTTTCTTGTACTAAGTGCTTCAGGTGTGTTACTTCCTCATCAGCCGTCACTTCGGCTGAGCCATCAGCTTTCCTCAATATACTGAGTGGTGTCACTCCCTCAATATACAACTTGGCCTCTGCAAAGTCTGCACAGGCTATGAAGGGTTGAGGATCTGCATCAATCTCCTCTGTTTCTCCATTGTCCAGGGCCATCATGATCTTCTGATGCAAAGAGGAAGGCACACATTTGTTAGTGTGGATCCAATCTCTCCCAAGTAAGGCATTATATTTAGCATTCTTTGTCGATTCTAAGAATCTTTGTCATACAATCCCTCGTTCCCCCACTCAAATTAATAGGCAGAATCCCTTGGGCCATCTGCTTATCTTCAAAGAATGGTTGTCTTTGGTTGGGATCAACTCGATTCTTCTTCCTAGTTTCTTCAAAGAAGATTTCAGTAATAAGTTTACACGCCCTATTGTCTATTAGGACTCGGTTTAACAGATCCCATCAAAGAAAGCCTTGATGTACAAAGGCTTGACATGTTGGGTCATGGAATTCGAGGGTATTCAAAAGGATATGAGAGGTTGATGCTCACCTCTTCCTCGCTTTCACACTCGTTTCCATTGAAGTAGCCGTTTGAGCATCCTGCACCATACTCATTGTGACTCCTCGCTAGAGACAGAATTGGATCCATGTCTTGGTCACCCCGATCCTCATTTTCACTGGAATTCATGAGGTAGTATGTGTACCATGTTGATCGACATAGGGAAATGAGCCAAAGCTGGATGGTGGTCAGACCTTCTTCCCTCTTGGCTACCTTGCTCAATGTCTTTCGAAGATCCTCCATGCCGCACTCGCATTTCATTGATAATCGATCCTTCAAGGATCCTTTTCAACTGGTTCTTCAATCAGAAATGTCTGTTCAGCCATGAAGGCTTCGAACATTTCTTCTTCTGCCATTTCCTTCTTTTGGCTCATGCCAATCTCTTCATCCGTTTCGCTATCACTTTCCATCAGAGCCTTCTCCAACCCTGCCAAACTAGACTTCTCCCTGGCCTTTAGTTCAGAATGAACTGGGGCCAATTGTTCTCTGCTACAAACCACTTTACTTTGTAGAGTCAGTTTAGGAGCATGGTCTAACTTCGAAGTTTTCTTTCCTTCCGTCTTGACCTGTGAAGAACTCTCTCCACTTTCTTTCAGATCTTGCTGGTACTGGGTGTACCTGCACTGAATCTTCCTCCTTTGTGATCTGGGAATAACTGGAACCATATTTGGTTCCTTTGTCTTTGGGTGTTTCAGCAATACCCAGTTGTTCGGAGCCACCAAAGGAGGCTTGACCATCCTGCCTGGGATTCCAACATCTCTCCTGGCAGATACTTCCCTAGGTTTGTTTTGCATTACAAACCAATCTGGAACTCCAGGTACCCAAGAGCTTACTGATTCAGATATTGAATCACCTTTTTCCACATTCGAAGCCATCTTCGAAATTGGCCGTGGAGGTAAGTGCTTGGTTCTGGTCTCATGCCTCGAGCTTGATTCTGGCCTTTGATGGAGGTGGCCATTTTCTGTTCTGTGTGAGGTTGGTCTGGGGGGCCAACCTCTGGCTTTGGTCCCATAACCTGAACTCCTCTCCAATCTTCTTTCAGAATGTTTGCTCTCCATTCTGTAGTAGTTAAGTAGCCTAGACTCATACAAGGGCCTCTTGCCTTTAGCATGTATTCTGTCAACTGCAGGCTCAACCACTAATGGTCGCTGCCTATCACTAGCCGGGTACGGCCTTTTGTTGTAAGCGTTGGTTGATTTAAGACGTCTCTGAACATCCCTATAGTATTGCTTCCCATCAATCGGAAGCCCCTTCAACCATTTGTAGCTTAGTCTGCATCTAGGACACATCCTCTGCATTAAAGCTGCTTCTAAGGAATCGTCATCCAGTGCTTCTTCATCAGAGTGTTCCTTCTGATGTGAGAAACCTTGTCCAATAACTGGCAGGCTTCTAGTCTCTTTCTTGGCAGTTGTCTGGTTGGCAATATGCATTTGCACATTGACCTCTTCCAATTCTTGCAGAGATAGATTCTGAAAGTTTGGTACAACCACATTAGCCGTGCTTTCTCCAACTTCTGGAAACGGGTTACTGTCAATTCCCATGGCTTTTTCTGTCTTGGCTGGGAACTTCAAACTTCCTTTCCGAATTTGCTCTTGGATCCTGTCTCGAAAAACAATGCAGTTTTTAGTCGAGTGAGACCAAGAATTATGCCATTCTGATATACTTTTCCTTTAAGTTCATCCGAGATGGCGGTTTACCCCTTTGGTAACTTCAGAATTGGTCGCAAGCAAATGATCAAAAATGTCATCTGCTTTTGTTAAATCAAAAGAGTACTTTACGTAAAAGTCTTTCTTTTTAAATTATTTGGTCGATGGTTGTATCCTTATGAATTAATGCTTCACAGACATGTGTTCTTTACCCACAATCTCTGCTGCATCGATCTCATAATTGGGATCTCTATAATATGTCTTATACGAAGCATTATTTCGATCTTGTTCCTCCTCTAGTAATGCTTCATATCGAGACACCTTATAGGTTAATTCGACCAAATCCCTGAATTCAGTTGAGTCAAACTTCTTTCGAAGCCTGAACTCTAAACCGTTTTGAGCCAATCTTACAAATTCTGGCTCTGGAAGGATGACTCTACATTTATTTCGAGCCCTTTTAAATCTGGCAATAAACTGAGTAGCCTTTTCTTCAGGCCTTTGACTCAATCTTGCCAAGTCTGCCATGGACACCTCTAGCTCCGATTGGAAGAATTGGGCATGAAATGCCTCTTCCATTTGTTACCAAGTTTGAATGAAGCCAGGTGTAAGGTTGATATACCATACAAATGCTCCCCCAGTTAAAGAGTTTGGAAATAATCTCAGTTTTATGTAGTCATGATTAGTGAATTCACCACATTGAGTAGCGAATCTGGCAATATGCTCTACTGTTGATTGATTTCCAGTTCCATAGAATAGGGTAAGATCTGGTATTCTGAATCCTTTTGGGTATTCATGTACCCTATCTACCCACTCTGGGTATGGTTTTTTGTATACAGGAGTCTGGACCCCCCGAGCCATCGGTCCACACATCTCCCTAACAATATCAGCAATTTGGTTCCTAGGGACCATATTTTGGGCTTGCTGAACCACTACTGGAGGGACAAACACAGGGTTTGGTGGACAAACTTGTGCCTGTGATCCTCTTGGTCCATAAGGTGGTACATTTGGGACTGGTTGCCCCTGTGGTGCAGGTTGCTGTTAGGGGTATGGGTAACCCCTTTGAGCCTGTCCTGCGAAAGGACCTGTGAAAGGTACTGGAACAGTGTGTGTCCTTCCATTTGTGGGCAAACCTTCCAACCCCTGTATAAATTCAATAAGGGATTATTATACCCCTAGTGCGGTATGGCTTCAACATGGATTTGCCACCATTCTTATGTCAGTTTCTTGTACTTGGCGGATCCACCAACTTGTGTGGCTTCATTGTTGAGCATCGAGGCATTTTGGCCTACTACAGCCTTGAAATGGGTTCATACCAGAGGAGGCGATGGTCTTTCATAGTTCTCGAGTACTAGTCGACCATTAATTTGTCCATTAACTTGCATAAATTGCTTTTTCTCTAGCCAATCTTTGCTGAGGGACATTTAAAATTTCCTCTGTATGTCTTGTATTTGTTGGTTGGTGGTTATTCATTCGATCCAAAAAGGATGTTGCCTACATTTCCATTGTGTTCATTAATTGTTGTCCCATAGCATCTACCAAGCCATCCCATGGATTTGTTGGCTGAGTAGATGGAACGGTGGATGGTCCAATTCCTTGGTTTCGTCCAATATTATGAACATATAGTTCTTGTCCAGAAGTACTAGTCTGTTCGACCAAAGGTTCTGATAACATAGGAGTCTCCACAGGATGTGTTATCACATTCTCCTCTGGATTAGGTATTTCTACCTCTCCTTCTACGCCTTCTTCCAAGCGTTCATTTTCTCCTTGTCGTCTTCGTCTAGCCATTTTAACAAGTCCCATTGCGTGCAAAAATATATGTTGGCTTTTTGGCTTTTCAAGGGTATATTTGTAAATCTTGGCGTGCAAGCAAGGATCAATCGATCCTTCTGAAATTATAATTGCCAATCAATTATCGGTATCAGTGTTTTAGTTCTTTCAGCCTCAATGAAGAGGACTTTTACTGGTGGCTTGACTTAGGAGAAATTAAGAGAAATAACAGTTAATATGAAGAACAATCGAAGTATTTCATTAAAATGAACACTTACAATAGTCCAAACTCAACCTCGAGGAGGTTTACAACAACAGCCTACTTGAATCTATTTGAAACTACTCCTATGAATTGAAGTGCAGTGCGGATATTTAAAGTGCAGGTATTTAAAGAACAAGTATTTAAAGTACAGGAAATGTAAAACTGGAAAGGAAAATATGAAGTAAAGACTGGTTTGTATGATCTGAGTCTGGGCGTCTTTTCTGGGGACTTCCTTGCTATTTATACTTGTCAAGGATGACCTTCGAACTGCACTTCGAACCGTCGAACTACTCCTCCATGATCGCTGATCATGCTGCCTTAGAAATAGTTCCACTACGCCATCACTTGCAATTGAGCTTCCCTCCTGTATTTGAATTTGAATATAGGTAACCGTTGAAGCCACGTCACCTTGTATCTCATTACTGATCTAGTGCTACTCAGATCACTTGAGAACTAATATTTATTGCCACGTGTACGATTGGGATCGAAGATTAAAATCATCTTCCCGTAATACCCTTATTCTGCCACGTGTCGAATTGTAATTGGCTTTTACAAAATATATAGCCAACAAATATGTCTTCAATTATAAAGTTCAAACTAATTACTCTCTTGTCTTGGTTGGAATTTGGTGAGCATTACAACAATTATAATTTGCAAACTTGGCTAAAAGTTAATTATTTTAGGTCATATCACTTTTTTATTTTTTTACACATTTTTTCAAAAAAATTCAAAAAAAACTTAAAATGTTAACTTTTAACTAACTTCTTAAAACAAACCATTAAATCACTAATTTATTTGGATGAAAGAAGGTTCTGGAAAAAATAATTTTGCGGCCACCATGTGATGACTGATTCTTCCAATATATATATATATGTGTGTGTGTGTGTGTGTATAACTGTGTTGTGTTAATAGGAAATTGTGGAAAGTGATAATGGTAGTGTTTCGAGTGGGGATGTGGCCATGGGTTGTATGGCGGCGGCGTTAGAGCAATTGTGGTTCTGGGTTGGGTTCTTTGTGATTATACACAATATACAAATTGTTGGTGATAAAATAAGGGAAGATGGGCATTATGATAATTTTGATTTCAAATTATATCCTTGATAATGTCACCATGCTTGTTAACTAATATTGAGCTACACGCACTGTTATCTATAACGGTTTTCGTTAATTTTACATTTTATTCAAAACCATGAAAGATTTATGTGTATATTTACAAACTTGAAAGAGATCAGTTTGTTTGGTTTCACTTTCAGAATTTATTTTTCAAAAAATTGTCGGCCTATCGACTCACTTAAGACCCACTCAAGGTTCTGCCTAAAGCTTGCCCGAGACCCAATGTTAATAATAAAAGTTCGATAAAAAAAATTAAAAAAAATAAAAAAAATGGTTAGGCCAGCCCAAGCCCAAGGCTAGACTCAAGCTCACAGGGCGGGCCCAAGCCCCTTCCAAAGACCGAATACTCCTGCATTTGGGCTTAGGCCTAAACTTAATTTTTTAGTCCGTGGACCAACCCCGCCCGACTCAAATTTTAACGGGAGCCCACAAAACCCGACATAGGCCTGGTCGAATTTACACCCTTAATTCTTATATATTTATTAGCTTTTTAAAAAATTGAAACTAAACATAACAAATATGTTTGAGTTAAATTAAACTAAAACGGGTAAAATATAGGGCCGATTCGAGAAATTTTTTTTTGGGTCCAGCTTGTCTCAAGTTGAGATCAAGACTGGACCCGTCCAGTCTGGCCCATGGGGCCCATTTTTTGGGTCCTTTTTGATAATCCGAACCGTTCAATGTGTAGAACTCGTCGAGTACTATATGTCTATAAAATCTCACGTTGATCAGATATCAATAGCTATGTGATCAAATCAGTTTTGTAAAAAAAAAATGGACGGTGAAAAAATGAACGGTTGATAAAAAACTGTTTTGTTGACATAGCTATCGATATCCGATCAACGTGATTTTTTACAGACATATAGTACTCGACGAGTTCTACACATTGAACGGTTCAGATTATCAAAACGGGACCCGTGGTGAACTCTCATGGACCCAACAACACGGTCCAATCCGATCTTGGACTGGACCAAAGCCACTGCCTTTTTTTTAACTTTTGATTTATTTTGAGTTACTTCACTTATTTAGGCCAAGTTTGGCATCCTCAAAAAAATCCAAAAAGTCAAAAAGTCACTATTCTATTTAAGTCACATCATCTTATTTAAATCATATCACTCCTCTAACACATCACTTCAAATCCAACTCAAATCTAACTTATATTTCATAAAAAGTCAAAAAGCACTCCTCCCAAACTTGACCTTAAAAGCCAAATCCTAACGAGAGTCGACGCGATCCGCAAGAAATACAAGTACGACTTCGACAACCAGAAACATCTCAACCTCTCCAACGCCGACGACGCCTTCGCCCGCCTCTACGCCGCCGTCGACTCCGACATCGACGCGGCTCTCCAGGTCTCTCTCAAAAAGTTCTTTTTTCTAGGGCCTCTGCGGTTGCTATCAATGCCGAGATTCGACGCACCAAAGCTCGGTTGCTTGAGGAAGTCCCTAAATTGGAGAGATTGGCTATAGAAAAGGTTTGATCTCTTTGAAATTATTCTATTGATTCTATAGTAGAAATGTACAATTTGATAATTTACTTTGACTTTATTGAATTTGAATTTTGTGGCTATGTGATATTTTTGAAATCATAGAACTGAGGTTGACTTGATTGTTCAACAGTTTTGGGGAACTAATGATTCTATGTTTATGTTAGAATGTTCTAAATTTGGTTGGGTTTCAAAAGTGACAGCTTGTTGAATTTTTTAAGCTTGATTTGCTAGGGTTTTGGGGTTGAAATATCCATTTCGAGGACTGTGAACAGTGACCTGTGAATACTAACTTTAAGTTTTTGTGAAAATAAGGAGAAGGAAGAAGAAAAGTAGAGGAAGCAAGAAAAGCTTACCCTGATAAGGGTGAAGCAAAACACATAAAAAAATATAATATAATCTGCAATTCTCTAGAGCTCAACTCCATTGAATTAAGGAATTGCAATAGTATTTGTAGGATTTTAGTAAAGTCTGATTATTTATCCCAAAAAAAAAAAAAAAAAAAAAAAGAAAAGTATTTGTAGGATGCTATATTTCTCGTATTTCCATTATGAATTTTGACTCACAAATAAGAATGATAAACCTTACTGATTAAAATATTGTAAACCAACTGTAAACTATAGGCTAAGAAGCACGGACACTTCAAAGAAGATGACGTATCCGTGTCGGACACCGACACTCTTTGGACACTCTTAGGACCCGTTTCTGACACTCATTAAATCGTGTCCTATTTTTTAATTTTTTTTAAAGACCCGGACACTCTTTGGACACCTGGAGGACACACGTGTTAATCGCTTAAACACGCGTGTCTATTGATTAGATACATGTAAAACTAATTATAAGTTTGAACAAAACAACTTTACATACAATAATAAAACAAAATCTATATAAATTTATAGAAATTAGTATCATATAGCATTTTTTATTATTTTTGAATGATATATTTATATATAATATATAATAAAAATATAAAATTATATATTTCATACGTGTCCCTCATATGTCGTGCCCTGCATTTTTTTAAAATTAACGTGTCGGCTTGTCCGTGTTGTATCCGTATCGTGTCACGTATACGTGTCCATGTTCGTGTCTGTATCCATACTTCTTAGACTATAGGAAAGACCCAAAAACATTTCATCCATAATACGACTCATTGGCGACCTTCATGACTTGTGTTCAGGAAAATTGAAAACTATTGAAATATACTCAACTCAACCCTTAGAACCTAATAAATTGCATGTAAATCTTTTTAAAATTTTTATTTTTTTTATTTTTTTATTTTTTATTTTTTATTTTTTTTTATAACTGGGTGTCTAGGCCAACTTGCGTGCACCTCAACTAATTCTAGGGCTCTGAAATTAACAACCAGGCAAATCTCCAGCAGTAGCCCCTTAGAGTTACTCGAACTCGAGATCTTGAATCTTATCCTCAAGTCTTTACTGCTCGGCTAACCCCTTGGGATTTAAATTACATGTAAATCTGTCCAGCTAAGTCCAAACAAACTTCATATTATTATAATTGGAGACTCTCAAAACTTCCATGGGCTCCTTCCTTTTGACTGAAAAAGTGTCTTGATAACCGTGGTACCCATGGCCTTTGTCTTAAGCTTCTAAAGCCTATTAGTTTTGTTTAACCATTTGACGGATGTTGCATCAATAATAAATCTTACATTCAAAGTTAAGGGCTTTTCGACGTAAGAGCTTGCTGCCGTAATGATTTGGTCCTTGCTCGCCAGATAGGATTCAAGCCATACCAGATGGGACTGCAATGCTCCCAAACAATTAGGAGGTCGATGTTCACTTCCCACACGTAAATCAAGTTTGATTCAAGTGATTGGTTGCCTTTATTCTACTCTTTTTTCCCTCATTTTTTCTTTTTTTCTGGGAGGCTCTTACTTGAGATTTGTTGTTCAATTATTTGTTTCATTTGGATCATAGATGGACAGTTCAACGGGAATACTTCCAAAGAAACAGAAGAGTCCACCAATTCAGCAAGAATATGAAATGCGTAAAATGAAGCGGACATGTAATTCTTTAGAGTTGAATACCTTTTTTTTTTAATTGGAGGAAATATGATTTTTTTCTTCTCGATGAGGATTTGTTCTTTTGGTTTCTGCATTCATTTTTCTATTGATTCCAAATAAAAATAAAAATAATGTGTTTTACTTGATGTTCACACAGATCAAGGATTGGAAGTGATATCGAAGGTTTGGATACATTGAAAAACATGGCCCATGATTTGAATGAGGTTTGCTACCGCCTTGTGCATTTGTATCTGCTTCTTTGTCCCATTTTGTGCACATCAATTTATGACTTTGCAATTCATACAGAAATGGATAGGCAAGTTCCTTTAATGGACGAGATTGACACTAAGTTTTGAGAACACATCCTATCGGGTAACATCTGAAGCTACAAGTATTCTTAAATTATTAATGGTGTATTTCTTCACATCCTACAGTCAACAAGGTGGCATCGACCTTAAGAACACCAATGTGAGACTTAAGGATACCGTTAACTGTGTGATTGGGCTGCCACTGTATTTTCTATAGATTTGCATCACTTTGTGTGCTGCAAAGAGAGAGAGAGAGAGAGCGCTATGCTATGTCGTAGATCTCTTTGCTGGATTTGACAGAAAGTTTTGATTTGTTTCAGCTGAGGTCTAGTCGAAATTTTTGTATTGATATTATACTGTTGTGCATAATTCTTGGGATTGCTGCCTATCTATACAAGTAAGTTTCACTTTCTCAAAAAAATGGAAAGGAGATGTTTTATCTAATTCTTGGTAATAGCTGACATGCTTAATGGACTCTAGAAAATAATTTCATGCATGGGTGAACTTATAGTTAGAAGCCAATAATTGAACTTGTAAACTAAAGCTGAATGCATGGTTATTCTGGTTGGATCTTCTTCTTGCTTGATTCAATTTCTCCTGTTAATCTCTCTTTTCACTACCTTTGTACATTTCAATTAAATAACAATCGTCAGATTGATTCTCATACTTGTCTGGGCTGAAATTTGATTGTTTGGTCAACATTTGATTTTTTAGGTTTCCTTCTCTTTTGGTTTAGTATTTTAAGCCGTCATTCTGATGGTTGTTATACCTGCAGTGTATTGAAGAATTAAGATGATCGATGGGCTACTGTTTCTGCTCGTGATATTGGCCCTGTCTGGTATTGTTTTGCGTCGATTGAGGCCTTGTTATGTGCTTATTTTGAAGATGATTTGTTTTCCCGGTGTGTGCATGTCTTTACTCATACTTTTGACTATTGTTTCTGTACCTTTGTCTTTCAAATGCAACTTTTGGCACATCAGACATTTCTGGATTGATAATGTATATTTGTTCTAGCTTTCATTTTGTCTCCTTAATTTAAGGTATTATATTTCTATGCATATGATTAATGTTGTGACTTCTATAAACACCACTTATGGTATTTGTGCAACCTATGAAGGGAAGAACCAGAATTGATGAATTTGTAGGCTAGGGTTGCAATAAGTGAAACTCCTATAAAGGATAAATTACCAATATGTCCTAATAGTTGGACTTAATTCTCATGAAGTCCTATTGAAAATAAGTCTTAGTAAAATTATTGTTAAAAATAATTTTTTGTGACGATATTTTGCATGTCGCTAAAAATTGACAGCGACTTTTTTGTCGTCATTTTTATAAATTGTCGCTAAAACTTACAATAGTGAATTTTTTGTGACGAATTTTTCAAATTGTTATTGAAAGTTGAAAATTAGTGACTTTTTTTGTGACAATTTTTTTAAATTATCTGTCTCTAAAACTTATAATTAGTGACATTTTTTTATGACATTTAAAACTATCGCTGAAAATTGACAATTATTGATTTCTTTTAATAGTGTTTGATGAAAAATGCCATTAATTATCATAGGGCTTATTGGATAATAAATCTACCTATTAGGACTTTCATGTAAGCCTCCCTATAAAAACTGATCTGGAAAAATCTGCAATTAAAGTCTAGGATATTTGCTGTTAGGATTAAATGAGGGATTGGCCAGTTGAATGTTAAAAAAATGAATTCGTGCTGGTACTACAGAGCAAGAGTTCAGGATTTTATTGAGTTGATTTACAACAAAAATTTGTTCTGCATCACTTTTTCATAGAAATCTCCTTGTGGTTTTAATTTCTTCTCGTAACTTTTTGTTTTTGTGTTTTTGTGTTTTTTGTGTTTTTTTTGGGTCTTTCTAAAACATTAGAAACATTATTGAAGTTGACCGTTCAGTTATAGCTGGGTTGTAATGTTAACAATTTCATGTCATGGCGCTCAAACTTACATCATATGATACCATGATATTGTAGACATTCTATTTACTACAGACAACAAAGTAGTAGAAGGAGAGATATTTGGTGCTCTATGTTACAACATACTCCTTACCATAGAAAAGTTGTAAAATCGATCAGAATACTAGTAGCATAGAATGTGGCCAGCATTCAAAGAAGAACTGCTTTTCTTTTTTTAAAACCTAAGAAGAGTTGTAAATTCAATCTGAATAAAATTAGCATAGGATGTAGCCAGCATTCAGTGGTGTTTGCCTACTTTTCTAGCTGAATAAAAATGATTGTCTCTTGGGTCTTCGTTTCCCTCTTGTTTATGGCATTTAATGGCTATTAGATGTTCCAAGGAATTAGCCTTTTCTATGTTTCGTGGTGTGTAGAGGGTCCAAATGTAAGCATTGGAGAAATGGATACTGCAATCGTTTAGTTGGAGATGATGGAGATTACTATGAGTAAAGAGCAACACAAGCAGTGTAGGTCCCAAAGGAATAGTTGGTGAATATATGATCCAAATGAGGAGAGGAGCCTTCCTTTTATAAGCAGAGGAGATTACAGAGATTGAGATAAAGTTGAAGTCCTTTTAGTATGTAAGTGGGCCTTGTGTTGCAATTGAAATAGAATTATTTGTGATGAAGTTAGGATTCTTCTCTATGATAATCTGATGAGGATCTTATGATGTCAATGATATCAAGATAAGTGCCTGTTGTCGATTGGTCGAGGTGAGGACATCATTCACACCGTGATTAGACTTTGCTCTTAGCCGCTAAGCCACATGATTCCCAATTCTCAGAATGGATCATGACACTACTCGAAGACCACACCCTGGACACAATATTGGCCCACACTATGGCTTCATACCAAGCTGCAAGAGCCCCCCAAGTCTTGCTAGTCAATTGTGGCAAACATCAGTTTGGGTGTGTGAGAGGTGAGGAGGAGGTTCTAGTCTAGCAGGAGATCCTCACTCTTCTGAAAGATAGGAGAAAGTGGCCCCTACCAAAGGGTCTCACTCTTTTTGAGGTTAAGAGTCAAGACAAATGTTTTTGTTTTGTCCTTATGGTACCATTGGAGATGTGGACGCTCTTTCAGAAAACCTCACCTAAAACATATGACGACCCCCTAGTCCAGCATCAGTTCTATAAAATGGCACAGAAACTGACTCATGTTAGCGTCCTTCCTTCAACTAGCTCCGCTTGATCTGTCCATCTTTTTTTTCTTCTAATAGATACTAGTCGTATAATTGATCTTTCGATTTTTGAATTGTGCGGTTCAGTTCAGGTTATTTTACCAGGTTGGCAATTCAAACCCGAATTCCAACATCAGTTAACATAACTAAACAATGTATTTCACCGATTAAACCAATTTACATATGAAGTTTCAGTTTTACAAATCAAACCTGAATTCCATTTCCCCAATATTCAACATAAATAGTGAATATCAGAACAAAACAATTTTAGAATTCTAATTTGATAATCATACTTCATAAAAACTACCAACAAAAAATTCCATTCTAAGAACGAAAAAAGCACACCTTATGTGTAAATTTTCTCATCTGCTTCTCATTTGCTCTCATATTGCCCTTTGCTTAATCGCTTTCCCTCTTTGATTTCTTCTTTGATTTCTTCATGGAAGGCACTGCCAAACCTGACTATGCCACCTACCTGAAGATCTCCACAAATGACTATGATTCCACCATTGATGGACTGAAATAGTAGCATTGCAGACAGTCATTGTCCAATGAGGAAGAGCAGAGGAAAGTGATAGCAGAGAATAATGGAGAGAGAGAGAGAGAGAGAGAGAGAGAGTAAATGGGATTCATGATGAGTTTTATAGTATAGTACGACAGATCTGGCAAACTTTATGTATAATCATGCACTAATGCATTAAATAATAGATTTGAAATGGGTAAATGAGATTTCTGTTGGTTTTGATTCACTCTGTCTCCAAAATACAAAAGCAGGATACCGAACCAAAACTGATAAAAATCCTATCGGTTGGTCGGCTATTTTACACCCCTACTTCCTACAGTATCTCGACCGCCAATAATACATGGCAGTTCGAGTACATAGAATAAAATGGGTTATCTTAAGAAACTGATCAACCGCCAGCATAATTGAATCGTGCTAGGTGCTATGCCTAGGTAAAAGTAGCCCAAACAGGTTTCAGGAAAATATCTATTTTGTTCTTATGAATATTTCAACGGAGCCGGCTGGGCTTTGTCGGAGGCTGATTTTTCTGGGTGATCGGTCATTCGAGTTTGAAGAGGGACAGACAGATGCGATTGGCCGGCGGCGGGTAGATATTGTTGAAAGGGGACATGGGATACGCCGAGCTATTGCCTTGTTTGGTGCAGAGATTCAATGGGTTGCGGCTCAAATGCGGAAGGCTTCTTTGACGAACTTTGGCGGGGTGTTTTTAGGCCGAGTATCTGGAGGCTGACGCAGCGTGGCATGTTGGTTGCGTCCTGAGGAGATGGGGTTTTCAGTCCAGATTGTGGTTCAAATTGGCGAGCGTCGTAATCAAATTTATCTTCCGCAATCATTATTTGGGGATGGATGGGTGGGTGCTGCTCTTGTTTTAGATGGGTTTTCGGCAGGGAATGGTTGGGTTTCCAAAGGACAGGAACGGCGATTGGGGAGAGGTCCTAGGTGGCCGATTGGGACTGCGGTTGTCGTTCCACGGGCTGCCGAGGAGGCTGTTGTGGTGCAACAGGGGTCTGGTGCAGACTGGGTTGCCTTTCTGGATTCGTGTTTAGTGGGGAGAGTGGGGGAGTTGGGGGAGAAGGGGATGGAGTTGTCTCGCCTTTGGAGACGTGGTCAGTTACCGGAGACGTGCAAGTCAAGGCCATTGGAGGACAATATGTTTTGTTCATCTTCTCCTCTAAGGTAGATGCAACCAAAATCTTGGCGCGTGATTGGATGGTTGAAGGTCGATGCCTGAGCCTTGATTGGTGGTCGCCAGAGGCATTTTGTGCT
Organism: Camellia lanceoleosa; assembly: GCA_025200525.1. Taxonomy (NCBI): domain Eukaryota; kingdom Viridiplantae; phylum Streptophyta; class Magnoliopsida; order Ericales; family Theaceae; genus Camellia; species Camellia lanceoleosa. The sequence goes on from CM045766.1 coordinate 35,630,490, forward strand.
ATGGAAACTAACCAATTGCAGCGTCAGAGTTGTTGGGTACAAGTGTTGGGTCTTCCGTTGCATCTTCAGGGAGGGCAGGTGTTTCGTGCTATTGGAGATCGTTGTGGGGGATTTCTGGAGGTTGATCGTGTGTCGTTACTGGAGGGACCTCTGGGTTGTGTTCGAATCAAGGTTCGTGGCACGCTGAGGGGTGTTCCAGCGAGAATTTTTATTCGATGGGGTGATTTGCGATATACGCTGCCAGTTTGGCCGGAGGAGGGACCGGTGGTGGAGTTCTTCGCAACGCCGGAGCAGCGTGAATGTCGTGGTTTGGATAAGGGTTCTCGTGATCTGCTGCGTTTGCAAGGGCGAGATGCCCGCCGTGATTTGGGAAAACAGAACAACGATCTAGTGCGAAAGGAACACAGAACTGGTCAATGTGATTTGGGGAAGGAGAACCTGCTTTTGACTAAATCAATATCGCGTGTTGGACCTAATAAGGCCTGGATTCCGAAAAAGTTGGGGATTGGGTTTGTCCTATTACTATGCCACTTTGGGCTACTCCAGCTTCGGGTGGGAGGTTAGGTGGATCTAAAATAGGTGTTGGGCCTATTATTACAAGGCCCATTGATGGCAAATTGGTGTCGCAGGCTAGTCAATTGAGTTTGGGCTTGGGTGAGGTGGGCTAGGTTTTAAGTCCTTCTGAGGGCCATTTTAGTGGTTGTAAAACAGATTCTGGGCCTATTAATTCAAGGCCCAATGGTGGCAAATTACAGGCTGATACCTTGAGTTTGGGTTGCGGCAAGTTGGGCAAGGTTTTAAAACCTACTCAGGGCCATTCTGGTTTCATCTCCCCAGTGGCCCATGTTTTTCAGAAGTTACGTCGTGATTTGGGTTCATCACAGACGGGTCGGTTCGTCAATTTAAACCCAATTGATCTGGGGCAGAGCAAGGCTTCGTTGTCGCCTCCAAGTGATCGTGGGCAGGAGTTGGGGGGATCTGCACCGGTATGTTCGTCCTTTTCGGCCGACCCAGCAGTGATGCAACAACGGTCATTTGATGATGCAGTTTCGGAGGACGGCGACAGGGGGACAGTTTCAGAGGATGCCGATGAGATGTGTGTTTCTCCGTCTGTGCATATTCGGCGAGAATTGCCTTTGGTGGTCTGCCCTCTTGCTAGTTTCAATCCCAAATTACTTGGTGATGGTTCTTTCGAATCGCCTCATGGTAAGTATGTTGACCACAGTGCTTTGGATGGTTTGGAGGTGCCTTCGGCAGAGGCAGTTTCGGAGTGGGTTCTTAGTCGAATTGGCGAGGTCAGTCGTCTGCTTGGTGTTTCTTTTGAAGGACATGAGGCTGAGGCTATGAGCCTTTTCACAGTAGTGGAAAATTCTTGGAGGCAAGGGGCATCACCTAAAAAAGAAGCTTCTGCAGCAGTGGTGCATCGTAAGGGGTTACGGGAGCTAAAAAAATTAGAATGCTCAGTGAATTATGATCATGGTGGGGAGTCGAGTGAGTGGGGCCCAAGGAGAGAGCATGGTGGTCCTTTGTTGTTGAAATGAAGTTAAAAGTTTTATCCTGGAATGTGTGCGGTTTGAATGATAGGAATAAGCGTCTAGCTGTTAGATCAGTGGTTCGAAGTGCGAGACCGGATGTGGTTTGCTTGCAAGAAACAAAAATGGAGGCTTTGGATGAAGTTATAGTGAGGAAGGTTTGGGGGGGTCGGTTTATGGAGTGGTCTTATTTGCCAGCTGTGGGCAGGTCAGGAGGAGTTCTTCTTTGTTGGGATACTAGAGTGGTGGTGAAGGAGGATGTGGAGTTAGGAGGTTTTTCCGTATCCTGTCTTTTTCGGTGTGTGGAAGATAATTTTAGATGGGTGTTTTCTGGGGTGTATGGTCCGGTTCAAAGCTCGGATATGAGTGCTTTTTTGGATGAATTGACGGATGTTGCGCATCGTTGGTCTGAGCCGTGGTGTGTAGGGGGTGATTTTAACCTGGTTCGATGGCCGATAGAGAAATCAGGGACTAGTGGGGCGAAGGGGTCAATGCGGGCGTTTGGTACATTTATTGATGACATGTGCTTAGTTGATTTGCCTTTGCAGGGGGGGTGTTTTACTTGGTCTAATGGCTATCACATGTCTCGGATAGATCGCTTCTTGGTTACTAGTGGTTGGGAGGAGAATTTTTCGGAGGTTGTGCAAAGTCGTTTACCTCGTCCAGTGTCTGATCACTGGCCTATCATGCTTGATAGTGGTGGGTTTCGTAGTGGACCAACACCTTTTCGTTTTGAAAATATGTGGTTGCAGTCCGAGGGTTTTGTAGAGATGGTTCACAGATGGTGGAACAGTTATTTGGTTCGCGGTTCCCCTAGTTGTATGTTGGCTCAGAAATTAAAATTGCTTAAAGGGGATTTGAAGGTTTGGAATAGGGAGGTTTTTGGTCGGGTGGAGGTTCAGAAAGCAGAAGTGGTGGCTATTTTGCAATCCTTGGATGTGCAGGAAGTTTCTAACGGTCTTCTTGAGGAGGATGTGGTTCGAAGGGAGGCAGCTCGGCAGGACTACGTTCGATTGGCTCGGATGGAAGAAATTTGTTTTAGACAAAAATCTCGTTGTTTGTGGTTGAAAGAAGGGGACCAAAACACCAAATTCTTTCACAAGATGGCTAATGGTCATCGGAGGACCAATCAGATTGTGCGTTTGCGGGTGGATGGGAGAGATTTGTCTTCGGATGATGAGATTCGAGAAGGCATTGTGGGATTTTATCAGCATTTGTTCCGTAAGCAAGCTGGGGCCTGGAGACCGGGGTTGGATGAGATCTTGTTTGATGTTCTCTCTTTAGAGGACAGGGAGGGCTTGGAGCGGCCTTTTTCAGAGGAGGAGGTGGTGGGGGCTTTGAAGATGATGAGTGGTGATAAGGCCCCGGGACTAGATGGTTTCACATTGGCCTTTTTTCAGCATTGTTGGGAGGTGATCAAGGCGTCATGGCAGTGTTTGGCGCCTTTTTTTCGACTGGGCAATTTGCGCGAAGTTTCAATGCAACGTTCCTGGCTTTAATTCCGAAAAAAGAGGGGGCTGAGGATGTGAGGGATTTCCGGCCTATTAGTTGACTTGGGAGCGTGTATAAGTTGGTGGCGAAGGTGTTAGCCAATCGACTTCGGAGTGTGTTGCAAGGTGTGGTGTCTGAGTCTCAAAATGCATTTGTTGGGGGGCGGCAGATTTTGGATGCGGTTTTGGTGGCTAATGAGTGTGTTGATTCCCGTATTCGGGAAGGTCGACCTGGTTTGTTATGTAAGATGGATATTGAGAAGGCTTACGACAATGTAAATTGGGATTTTTTGCTTTACATTATGGGTCGGATGGGTTTTGGGTCAATTTGGTGTTAATGGATGAAGTTCTGTGTTTCCACAGTTCAGATGTCTGTTTTGGTGAATGGTTCTCCAGCAGGTTTCTTTCAGACTTTTCGGGGTCTTCGACAGGGGGATCCATTATCCCCCTTGTTGTTTATTCTAGTTATGGAGGCCTTCAGCCGTTTGTTGTCTAGGGCTGTGCATCAAGGTTTTTTGTCAGGTTTCTTGGTGGGATCTCCTATGGGGTCAGCGATTCGGGTGTCTCATTTGTTGTATGCGGATGATGCTTTGGTGTTCTGTGATGCGGAAGTGGCGCAATTGGGATTCTTACGATGTGTTCTGGTCTGTTTTGAGGCTGTCTCAGGGCTAAGGATTAATTTGAGAAAATCAGAATTGATTCCGGTGGAGGAGGTTGGGCAATTGCCTGCTTTGGCGACAGTGTTAGGTTGTTCGGTGGCTATGTTACCGGTAACTTATCTGGGCTTGCCACTGGGTGCTACTTTCAAGGCCAAGGGGGTGTGGGATGGCGTGTTGGATCGGGTTCAACGTCGTTTGGCAGGCTGGAAGCGGCAATATTTGTCGAAAGGTGGTAGGTTGACACTTATCAAAAGTGTGTTGAGTAGTATTCCGACTCACTTTATGTCTTTGCATGTTATTCCCGTTTCGGTGGCTGCTCGGTTGGAGAAACTTTAGAGGGATTTTTTGTGGGGGGGTGGTGGTGAGGATTTTAAATATCACTTGGTGGATTGGGGGCGGATTTGTCAGCCGAAGGAGGTGGGCGGTTTAGGTCTGCGGCGTTTGGTGCAGTTTAATTTGGCTTTATTAGGGAAGTGGTTGTGGCGGTTTGCTATGGAGCGGGGTTCTTTATGGCGAAGGGTGGTGGCTTCTAAGTTTGGGGTGGATGTGGGGGATTGGCAATTGGAGGTAGTGAGGGGATCTTATGGGCGGGGCTTGTGGAAAGGAATTTGCTCGGGAAAGGGGGAGTTTTGGGAAAGGGTGACTTTTCGTATGGGTACTGGGGAGAAGGTTAGATTTTGGCTCGATAAGTGGTGTGGATCTTTGGCCTTGGCAGTGCGTTTTCCTCTTCTTTTTAACATTGCCAGTGATCGCAAGGCCACGGTTGCCTCTTATTTGAGGACATGGGAGGTGGTGGTTTGGGATATCAAACTACGCCGTGCGGTTCAGGATTGGGAAGTCAATCAGTTGGGGGAGTTATTCACTTTTTTGTATGGGTTGGGTTTGTTACGTACAGGCGAAGATGGGTTGGTTTGGGATGTTGTGGGTGCTAAAGGTCAGTTCTATGTTCGATCCTTTTATCGCTGTTTGGAGGGGGAAGTGGGAGGTGTGCTTCCTTGGCGGAGCATTTGGTTGCCTCGAGTTCCTTCTAAGGTGGCGTTCTTTTTATGGACAGCTGCTTTGGGTCGTAATCTTACTATTGATAATCTGGTTCGTCGAGGGCATGCGCTAGTGAACCGGTGTTGTATGTGCTGTGTAGATGCAGAGACCGTTGATCACTTGTTTCTTCATTGTTCTCTTGCTTCTCGTTTATGGGGTCGGTTTGTTCTCTTTTTGGGGTTACTTGGGTGCAGCCAAAGAGGGTTGTGGACATGTTGTGGAGTTGGAGGGGAGCCCGAGTTGGGAGATCTCGACGACGAGTGTGGTCGTTGGTGCCTTCTTGTTTAATGTGGTTGGTCTGGCTGGAACGCAATAGAAGAATCTTTCAAGGACTTCAGCGCTCGGTGCTGTGGTTGGAGGATCGTTTCTTGGTTACTTTGTATAGTTGGTTAGAATGTAAAGTGGATCTGGATATTTTTTCTTTCTTAGCTTTCTTGGATGATGTACTTGGTTAGGCGAGCTTGTTTCTTTTCCTTTTGTTTCCTTGGCTTTGTGGCATCTTCTTGATGCTGCCTTAATAAAATTATTATTTATCAAAAAAAAAAAAGTAGCCCAAAAACAATACTCACATGATGACAATTAACAGTTGCAATTGGGAAGTCACTATCTTGTGACTGGCCCATAGCTAACTGATGAGCGTGACACCTATTGCTCGTCTGTCCAACATCCCTCCATATACTAGGCCTATAACATTTGTCTTCCAAGAAGAGAACAACTTTATCTTGCCTAAGATGGATTATACCCCTTCCTGTAGCTCTTGGATTAGAAAATTTCTATCTTCCCCATATTTGATTCACAACGAGTTTGAAAAAGATTCTGCGAATAAACACCTTTAATAGCATCAGATTCAATTACCTCAACCATAAAGTATTAAATCATTCTACAACTCAATGCATTTGCAACATGGTTTTGTGAACTATTCTCATGCTTAAGGACAAAATTGTAAAGCTACAATGCTTGCACCACAACATAAAATTCCACATTAATACAATCTCCTTGCATCGTTAACTTCTTGCTTAAAATGCAATAGGTTTATTCCGTTGGCTAAGATTCTACCAAACTGACTTGAGAAACATTACATTCCACTTCAAGTGCTTGGTTGAAATCCTCCCCCTTGCAGGCAGGAAATGGAGATCTCTACATCATAATCAATGATTGTAAAAGAGCCACATTAATACATCAGTATTTTGAAACTCATAATGATGTGGCAATTTATAGACTCTAAATTTTGAATTTTGATGATGTTCCACAAAATAGACCTAGGTGGTGGCCTCTCTTCTTCCTCATGGAATGAGTTTATCTATACTTTTTTGGACATTGAAGCCTGTATGTCATATCCTAAACTGAATCGTAGCTCATTTTGCAAGTTTTTGCACTTCCCATGCAAGGGCTGCCACTTGCTGGGTCAAATCTACTAGAAAGTGTTAATTTTTGTCAAGCTGCCCCCTCCTTGCCTTGAAGTATAAAAGCAGTTTCTAAGGACTTGAAGAGAAAAATAGAAAAAATAAACACAGTAGAGTATTGAGAAAAAGACTTGATAATTCACCGAAGCAAGCATCAATAGCAGTAGATGAACAAAAATCCTGAATTTGCTGTTTTTCTGACAATCTCTATACATATTAACAATTGAGTACCAAATCCTTATTTTGTCACCCTTATGAATACCATTAAATCCATGACTACAGTTGCAAAATCCTTTTCCGTTAATCCTATACGGTAAAAGCATAATAAAACACTCACTTAAATCATCAAACAAAACTCTAATGCTCTCTAAGATTAAGAATAATATAAATAAATTGGTCAGGTCCTGGAACTTCTCTTTTAACTCTGGTGTTGCTAAACTTTTTATCAGATTCTTCTCCTGAGCTGTATCGCATAAAGGAAACATACACAACAACATTAATCACATTCTAGCTCAAACAAAGTATATTTGGAAATATAGGTTTACATACATAAGTTTGCACCACAATTTAATTTCAATAAAAAATGCCTTAACCACCAACACATTTTCTAAATTAACCTAAATTCATTTCAATTGCAAAAAAAATCGTTAGTTACCAAATATGAGATCATGCCTTGCACATAAAATTAAATTTACACAATGTCTAGGACTCTAGCATATACACAAATTTCCTAACTCATCCTAGCAACTAAAATTTAACATACTAACATAAAATCTAAGAACAAATTTATGCACTTATATATTTATAGCATGTGAACTTTAAAAAAAAAAAGAAGTTTTGGGGTGTGAAAACCTTACTCGAAGCAAGTCGTTATTAATAGAGATGAAAAGAGTGCAAAGAGCTTACAAGCTTGCACTCATCAATAACGCCCTCAATGTCGATGATGCCACTTTTTATCATTTGTGTAGTTACTAGTAACAGTCAAACCATTCGAACTTACGGTCACCTAGTTTATTTTTATATTGCTACTTCTTGTTTAATGGTGAAGACTTGGTCCAATAACCTTGAGGTTATGGGTTCAAGTCTTGGGACCATCACTTTGTGCATTATGTTAAAGGTTAGGTGTGTACTCCCCCCTGTTTATTACATTTTTGTCTTATTTATCTTAGATTCTCAGTTTTTTGTGTGTGTGTTTTGAGGGGGGGGGGGGGGGGGGGAGGGGCGATGTGAGCAATTTGATTACCAAAAAAGAGGATGTAATGAGGCTTGGGACATGACCCTAAGTGTCCGTAAAAAATAAACCTTTGCGGCAACACAACTCTTGGGCAACATAAAAACAAGATCTAACCAAACAAAGAAAGTAAAACCCTCACAGCTCGAGGGACTAGGCCAAAGCATGAAAACCAAAATATAAACAAACTGCACCCATCCAAAACACTTCTTCTCACAACCCAGAGGCTGAGTAGTAGGCATATATAACTCAAGAACTATACAATAAACAAATAGAACCATTAGCCCACATCTCGTTATATCAATTAGAGTGTACACTCTTCCTAGAAGGCTTTGGGCATGACTTCCTTTCCCTTGCAATTTGTTTGGTTGAATTTTTAGAATTTGCTTTTAAAAATTTTTCAAAAAATTACAAATTAGTTTGACCAAAAAAAAAAAAAAAACACAAAACTAGTTTATTTTTGAATTTTTTAAAATTATTTTCGCCACCAAAAAGAGAAAACTATATGAAAATAATGAATTTTTTTTTTCTTTCACCAAACTAGGTTTTGTAAATTTTCAAAAATAGATTCTGAAAACTCAACCAAACATTAGAATTTGAATTTCTCTTTAAGTTTCCTTTGGTTCTTATCTCTAAAAGGAGTGGCATCCATAATCCTTTTAGTTTCATCCTTGGCTTCTTTATATATATATATATATATATTTTATTAGCAATAAAAGGAGTGTTTTGAGGCTAGAGGGCCATCTATCTCTCCCCGAAGCTTGTATTTTGTAGTTACTTGTGTGCTAAATAAAATTCTTTCTTTGTATTCTCCTCAGGGATCTTGTTTTCTCCTTTGTGATTGTAGTTCCTTCTGTGGCTGCTTATTTGGTATTAGAGCCGTGGAAGCTTTAACATTTGTTTTTCTAGTTTTTCCAACTTCAAGTTATAATCCATTACCTTTTTCTACTCTTGGACTTGACACAAAAATAGTATGCTCTGTGATTGTCGCTATTTGTGGATCATATCATCTGTAGCATTTTCCTTATAAGAAATACTCACATCTTTCCTCTATTTTTTTCCTTTATGTTGTGTTTGGTTGGGAGATTTGGGGAGGGATTTGGAAATGGAAAGGGAAAGGGAAAGGGAAAATGTGTGTGAAATTAGGTGAAATATAGGTATATTTTATTTGCATTTCACCTACATTTTCCCTTTCTATTTCCATTTCCAATTCCAATTCCAATTCCAATTCCAAATCCCTTCCCAAGTCCCCCAACCAAACACAACATTACTCTTCATCTCAATCCCTAGAATCTCATTTGGAACACATGCTGATAACACATCAAAAATATTTGATGAAGTTGGATAAGGGGACGTAGAGGTCACACCTCAAGCTTTTTCTTTGGGCAAGAATGCATGACATCCTTACCATATCTCTTTTTGGCATTCTGTCCATTTACTGGGTTTTGTTTCCCCTTTATCCTTTTTAACTAACCATTCTTGTTTGGTTGAGGAACTAGAAACCATGAGCTTTGGTTAATGACTAAAAGCTTTGCACCCATCACATTTTTGGGGTTTTCTTGACACTTCAACTCTAATTTCATAAGGGTCCTCATGACCTAAATTAAGTATGAAGGAATTTGCTTAAATTTCAATACACACGCTTTGGAAAAATAAGCCTACAATGGGATTGAGTATACTGCCAATCACATTCGCCACATAGCTGAAACCATCTTCTATCCAAAGCTTAAATGGAACGTCAAAAAACTTCCTGCAAACCAGCACACTAGAGAGTTCACTCCTAAATAATTTCGTACCAGGGTGACATCTTTTTACAATTGCATACATTTCAACTTCAACAATTCATGTTTGTCTTACTATGGCCCTGTTTGGTAGAGCTGTGGGAAAGTGCTTATAGCTTATGCCTAAACAGCTTATAGCTTAAAATTTTCAGTTTAAGCTGATTTCCAGCTTATTCTTAAAGCATCTCCTGCCCCACTCAAAGAATAAGCTGATTTCTGACTTCCAAAAAGCTATAAGCTATAAGCTATAAGCTAAACCAAACACATTAAAATAGCTTAAATTAAGCTGAAAACTGAAATAAGCTGTAATTAAGCTCTGCCAAACAGGCACTATATCATGTTAAGTAGCTTCCAAACATTTTCTATTATAAGAATTGGTTGGTCTTATAGTTCTTACATTTCACCCATGGCGTTGTGATATGCATTATCAAATTTCTCTCATTAATGATTTGACTATAGATAACAAAATGGTACCCTTTTAAAATCTATGGGGCTGTGATATTCATTATTTTTAATTAATGTATGTTTTTGTTAAGTTATATTTCATCTATTTGATTGTAGTCTTATATATTATAAACCTCTTAATCTAAAGCTGTTCTCTACTCTTAAAACATTTATTCTACTATAATTTCGTTGATCAGTACTTTTAACAATTAACATATCTCATGTAATCTTGTCTTCAACATGTCTAGCCACTTCGTTCATTAATTGCAAAGAAAACATTCAATAAGCTTGTAACAGTTTCATTTAACCCAAAGATTCACATGCTTGGAGAGTGAACTTTTAGTTGCAATATATGTATATATATTACTCGGATATCTACAACATACCCATTTATGTACATATGTATTTACTTATGAAAAAAGTAGTGATTTACAAACAGAATTTATAACTAGAAATTCACTAGTAGAACATGGCATGTTAGTTTCTAATTATTTCATAACAAATATCCATCATCATTGTTATTATTTTCTGAAGTAATAGTGCCGTGTTATTCTAGTTAGAAATTTGTTTTATGAAGCATTTCCAGTGAAATAAATCACTGTATTTGCTTTGGCCCACTACCTTGTTGTACAAGACTTATTTGACACATTCCAACATCTTTAAAAATATGAAACATACAGTCACTTCCAGAAAACACCTAAATGTTATATCCATATGGTTTCCCGAATACTACACTCACCTTCTGCCAAGTCCAAGTGATTAAAGTCTTGATATTGGATTATAGAATTCCATTGGTTGGTGTTGAAGTTGTTACCTTCGGACTGGTTTGTAATACATAAATTTGATTCAGTTCTGTTGTCGCTCCGTTGATCATCTGTGTCAGTTACCTTCTTGGGTTGGATGAAATTCTCATACTGAGTTCCTTCAGTGGGCTGCTTTCTCTTATGTCCATTGATCGAACTGTTGAAAGGTGGGACTGAGTATTGTGAATAGTTTGTCAGAATAGCCTTCACAGACTGAAGTAGAGGTTTTGCTAGCTTCAAAGCTTATGCTAGAAACTGTGTCCATGGAAGACCCAATGCTTAATGGTAACACCAGGCAATCTCTGTACAGAAATTCTCTGACCATTTCAAGTTTGGCATTTGTACTTTTAGAGCATGGTTCTTCACAAAGTGGTTCATTTCTATAACCAAATTGATCTTCCAAACCAGTGTTTTAAAAAGCCTTAGGCGCATCGAGGCGCCAAGGTCACCTGGAGCCTAAGCCCCGAGACGCTAGGCGAGGCGCACGCCTCACTAAAGCGAGGCACAAGTTATAGAAGTTAAGCAAAATATTAATAAATCATAATTTTTAATATAAACAAATATTTAATATGTATATTATTAATTTTTTTAATAAAAAAAAAAGAATTAATTTTTTAATATATATATATTATTTTATTTATTTATTATATATTTTAAATAATGTGTTTTAATTAATTTTTTTATTTTATTTTATATACATGTGTTTATTTTTAAATAATTAATGTATTTTATTTTACATATTATCTATAAGTATATTATATATTATATAATAAGTATGGTATAATATTATATATATAAATCAATTATCTTTTATATATTATAAGTATATTGTATATTATATATTATATATTATATAATAGGTATTATATAATATTATATATATATATATGAATTACAAAGATAAACAAATAAGGAAAACAGAGATCGCGACAGGAGAGAGAGATCGAGATCGTGATCGCGAGAGAGAAGGCGAGAGGGAGAGAGCTTGCGATCGTGAAACAGAAACGAAGCAGAAGAGAGAGAGAGAGGAGAAGAGAACCAGAGAAGAGAGAAGAGGAGAAGAGAGAGAGGAGAAGAGAACCTGTGTATTTGGCGTGTTACACTCTTTACGTCGCTGCTTCTTCTTCTTCTTCTTCTTCTCCACTAGGGCATTTTTAAATGTTTTTGCTCTGTTGTTGACCCACGTTTCTATCATTTTATAATGTAACTGAGATGTCATCCCATGTGTTATCCACACAAGAAATGATGGGGTGTTATCCACACAAGAAATGAGATGGGGAGCTGTTGGGTGAAATACACTTGAAGCACATGAAGCGCGCCTCAAGCTTTATTATAAAGCGCCGCAACCGCCTTCACTGTGCCTTGCTCATGTCGCCTTGCCTAGCCATGTTTGAGGCGCCTTCTTTGGCTTTAATGTCGCTTGGGCTTAGCGCGCACCAGCGCCGCTTTTTAAAACACTGTTCCAAATCGTTTTTATCTTGTTTTCTGCCGAACTTGGCGAGTACCCAATCATCGAATCATATAAGAAGAAAAGCATTCGATCAATCTCTCGCTTAGTGTAAAAAAATAGAAAAATTATCAATATTCTTGTGCTGGTATTGAGTTGATATATGAAATGTGTATTGTGTCTGCATGCGTTATTGGAAACTCATGAGAAGAGGAGCTGCTTAGAGCTTGTTGTAGACTATGCCAATGCAAGAAGTGGCATGCAAGGTTAAGCCCTTATGTTGGATCCAGTGATTCATAAGAACATCCACTTCTTGTTAACACTCCATTTGTTTGAGCTGGTGTTTGGCATAACGGAAAACGAAAGTCAACGCGAAATGTTTCCGTGGTCAACGGAAAAGAAGCCTATTTGGGCGGAAAACGTTTTCCAGACTAACGTCATACCAGTGGCACTGCACTACCACTGCTACCATCACCTTCACCACCACCATCACCACTGCGGCCACCACCGCCGCCCCACCACCACCACTAATACAACCATTAGTACATTAGAGCTTGTTGTAGACTATGCCAATGTAAGAAGTGGCATGAAAGGTTAAGCCCTCATGTTGGATCCAGTGATTCATAAGAACATCCACTTCTTGTTAACACTCCATTTGTTTGCGCTGGTGTTTGGCATAACGGAAAACAAAAGTCAACGGAAAATGTTTCCGTGGTCAAAGGAAAAGAAGCCTATTTGGGCGGAAAACGTTTTTTGGACTAACATCGTACCAGTGGCACTGCACTATCACCGCTACCATCACCTTCACCACCACCATCACCACTGTGGCCACCACTGCCGCCTTACCACCACCACTAATACAATCATTAGTACATTAGTTTCAAGGATGCAGCCAAACATAGGAAAGTGTTTTCTCCGAAAGTTTTCCGCTGAAGCAAATGGAACGTTAATGAAAGCTAGATATTGAAAGAATAACTGTATAGAGAAAGAGAGATAATCAATTATGTATGTATTGATATATTGAATGATTGTTATTTAGCTCCTTTATATAGAGGAGAAGTTACACAAGTGGAATCTGTTACAAACCGAAAGGGGCCTAAGCACTATGATAACATACAGCCTAAAGGGAACCACTATCATAACATACGGCCGAAAGGCTAAAGGAAGCACTACTAACAGCACTAAAGTAAGCACTAGCAGCACTTTACATATTATATTCTAACAGCCTCCCTCAAACTCAAGGAGGGTAGGAACCAACCAACTTGAGTTTGGAGAGAGTAACAAAACAGGAAAATAAAATAAAATAGGATATGAGACACAATATGGTCGTGTCAGACCGTTGGTGAAGACACTGTATGGTTGTGTCGGACCGTTGTAGCAGCTAACCGGAATCAATGTCGGGACAGTTTACGGAGTCTTGCCGGACCCTTGTAGAAGCTAACCGAGATCAATGTCGGGACAGTTTTCGGAGTCTTGTCGGACCCATGTAGAAGCTAACCGGAATCAATGTCGGGACAGTTTACAGAGTCTTGTCGGACCCATGAAGAAGCTAACCGGAATCAATGTCGGGACAGTTTACAAAGTCTTGTCGGACCCATGTAGAAGCTAACCGGAATCAATGTCGGGACAGTTTACAGAGTCTTGTCGGACCCATGAAGAAGATAACCGGAATCAATGTCGGGACAGTTTACAGAGTCTTGCCGGACCCTTGTAGAAAATACACTGTATGATTGTGTATATAAGCTGCCCAAAAGAGAGACATGTATATATATATCGAGCCCTCAAAAGTTATGCCCAATCTATCAAAAGGCGTGCCATCAAAAGGCGTGCCCGACAGAAATCTTCGAGCGGCGAGCCATCAAAAGGCGCGCCGAACACGCGGCGATGCATGTGCCCGCCTTGGCTTGTGCGCCCGGTTTGTCATCTGGCATTGAGAGGCGCGCGATGCGCGTGTCTGCCTTGGCTATTTAAACCGAGGCTGAGGCTGAGGCTGAGGCAAAACAAAACACCGGCTGAAAACCTCTTCGTTCTTTGAGAGAGATACTCTGTAACACTCTGTTACATCTGAAACACTCAGCAACCCTTCTTCTGCAGCCGATCCTTTTTGACATTACCAGTCTGAAATCTCTGCTTCTCTAAAACACTCTGCAACCCTGCTTGTGCTGCATGTCGGATATGGCCTCTTCTTCCCGTTCAGCAACCCAGAACATGGCCTCTGCTTCCCGTGGTACGCTCACTCTCTTTCCAGACCTCAATGAGTCCACGAGAGAGATAAACGGTGCGGTTGCCCTTGAACCTCAACCAAGTGCCCCTGATTTTGCTCTGTTGAACTTTCCGATGCTGTCTGTGGAGCAAATAATGGCTGCACAATCGGATATTGAGGCGAATTATTATACATTGAAGTCGTGTTGAGACCATGATTGCGGTCACAAACTTGTCGCACTGGCTTCAGAGTAGGACAAATGAGGTGCAGCAGTTAAACGCCCAACTGGCTTTGCTCCAGGGCATGTATAAAGATGCGCGAGCAGAAATGTGTGCTGAAGGCGGAAAACAAGGAGCTGAAGCGGAAGGCCACCGTTATGCTCAGATTCGGAGGTCCGCTATATGTGACATTTGAGGAGCAACGGGAAGTGAACGTGCTCGACGGCGTGGGAAATACAGATGCAGTGCCGTCAAGGGACGCCCAAGACCGAGGCAAAAAGAAGAGAACAGCTGAAGAGGCGAAAAAGTAAGGCCGGTGGGTGGCCGTCTGCAGAAAAGAAAACAAATCTGTTGTTGTTGTGGGTGTTGGATTTGTTTTGTTGGTGGTGTTGGATTTTTTTTTTTATTTTTATTTTTTTGTAGTGAAATAAAATAAAGATTGGAAAAATTAGAGATGTTTCTGAAATCTGGTGTGTTGGGATAATATATGATAATAAATATATATATATAGAAAAGAAAAGAAAAGTGTTGTTTTTGGTGTATTTTGTTTAATAATAATAATAAGAATAAAAAAGTGTGCTGCCGTGGGAACAAAGAGAATAAAAAAAATAAAATAAATAAATAAAAGAAAAAGTGTGCTAATGGTGTGAAAGAGTGTGATAAAATAAAATAAAAAGAAAGTTGGGAAGAGTGTGATTAAAGCAGAAAAAGTGGGGAACATGTGCGTTGGTGAGCTGCTGTATATAAAAAAAAAATATAAAAGTGGTGAGGAATGGACCAGAGAGAGAGAGAGACAGGGTGTACAATATGAAAATATAAAGAAAGGAAAAGAGGGGGACAAAAGGTTGGCGTGCGGGTGTGATTTGGGAGAAGATGCTGCCTTTTGCCTTTGAGAAAGAGAAGGGTAAAAGGGTTTGGTGGTGAGATCTCTCAGGCGACGCCACTCAAGTAGCAATTTCACCACCTCACAACTAACCCCTTTTACAGCCATGTGCAATGCAGTCTGCCCTTTCTTGTTGCAGCAGATATAAGAGGGTTGCATTTGATGGGCCCATTGTTTTACATAGCTCTCGCTCATGATCAAGCAGCACTTGGACAATGGCATGGTGTCCTTGAGTTGCGGCTATATGCAGAGGATCAAAACCAGACGCAAGGAAGGCCGGTGTCGCGACGGAGCTTCAGCAAAGGGACATCGACGTGCAAGCGGAGGTGGTCTCCGGCGACTGAGGAAGCAAGATCGAGCTCTGGTATGTCAGGAACTCTGATAAATTGATGCTGGACGAAGTGAAACACCAATGGCGGAGTAGAGCTGGCGTCGGTTTGTGCTAACAGTAGCCTGGGTAGCGACGTCGGTAGCAATCGGAGCTACGACAGTGGGCAGCGTGCGAACGGCGGTGCTCCTTGATGATTGCAAAGCTCTAATATACTGATGTATTTGTTCAATCTTTTTCCTCTGTGTCCTTAGGTGCCGCTTTGATGTCGTTGTAAGCTGGGTGTGTTTGTTTGATGGACTTTGTGTGAAGTGTTGTTAAAGAATCTGCCATTGAAGAAGAAATTAGGGAAATTTGGGTTTGTCCGGCGAAGCCGTAAGTGGCGATGAGTCCAATGCCTTGGTTGTTTTGTAAACCGATGAAAGCAAGGAAGAGTCCGATTCCAGCGGTGGAGGAGATTCGGACTGGTTTTGAAATAAGTTGAGCAAGTGTTGTGCGCAACCCAACTGATGAAATGAAGAGGAAGATCAACCCTTCAGTGAACACAACCCTTCGGTGAACACGGCTGCAAGAGATCCCTTATAGGAGAGATGGCCGGAGCCCTGGACACCCACTAGAGTGTAAGCAAAGTAAACATTGCTTCCCCTGAAATTTTGATGCAAATGAAGGGCCTTGATTTGCTGCAGGCCTTCTTGAAGAAATCCGCATCGGGCATACGAAAGACTTTCGAGACAGCAGGCGGTATCAGCCATCGGATCAACGACGAGAGAGAGCTAGGGGCTCTAGCAGATTGCCTAGAGTTGATGGAGCTGTTAATGGCAATTGAGAAAAGGACAGCCGAGTCACATTCGGATGCCCATTCATGGTTCAGTAGTGTTCTCACCAACCATGTTACTTGCCTAGACGGGTTAACCGGATCGGCCCGGTCCATGATGGAGCCTGAGCTCGAAGACATAGTGGTAAGATCTAGAGCTTGTCTGGCCTAAGTTGGGCTTAACCCTGAAACCATAGAAGGTGGATTATGAGCAGAATTTGTGGCAGCGGAGTGAAGGTATGTGTAGAGGTCCGGCGGACGGCCAAGGTGAGGCTGCTGCCCGCCGGTGAAGCGGAATTACTAAATTATTAACCTAGCTCTGATACCATGAAAGAATAACTGTATAGAGAAAGAGAGATAATCAATTATGTATGTATTGATATATTGAATGATTGTTATTTAGCTCCTTTATATAGAGGAGAAGTTACACAAGTGGAATCTGTTACAAACCGAAAGGGGCCTAAGCACTATGATAACATACAGCCTAAAGGGAACCACTATGATAACATACAACCGAAAGGCTAAAGGAAGCACGACTAACAGTACTAAAGTAAGCACTAGCAGCACTTTACATATTATATTCTAACAGATATCATGCAAAACAACTTACCCTTATGCATCCTTTTTGGTTGGAAGTCAACATCGTTGCTTCGGGCAATCTGTACTCCTGCATGTTCCTGTCCGTCTTGATTCCTCTTGGACGGCATCCTCTATAGAACACCAGAGCTTTTTTCACTCCAATTATCCTTGCTCCACATGAACTGCGAATTGGCTTATTAGTTCCCGTAGCCTTCCAATAACCTGAAGCTGCCATCCTCTTAGGCCTCACTCCGTTGGGGTACTTCCTATCCCTTGGGGTGAAGAAGTAGCATTCCTCCTCGCCAAACAAAGCTTTCCCTGTTTAAAAAAGAAACAAAAAAAAAAAAAAAAAAAAATTCCTTTTCGCTTGGTAAGTTTGACCATCAAAAGAATAAAAGAAGATTTCAGGAACAAAGTGTTGGATGCAGCAACACAGACTTGGTAGCTCCCAAGGGTTGCACTTGTAGAGATCTACTTCAGCAATAATAGCTGCTGGCAGTGAACTTGCAGTTGCTTTGTTTCTCAAATAGTGCACGATGAACTCCTCATCAGTTGGGTGGAACCTAAAACCAGGTGGAAGTTGAATATTTGAGTTGGTTTTTTTTCTCCATGGAAGAGGGCTTTGTTCTTTCTTTGTTGATGGATGAACCTAGGATGAATTAACTACCGATATTATCGAATGCGGTTGATGTGAATTAGAGAGCAGTGTACTGGTTATATTATATATGGTGTACTCTCATTCAGATTAGGGCATTGATGTTGGCTAACAAAATAGGATTAAATCAATTACATGTGGGTGGTTTTATGAAATTGAAAGGAAAGCAACCCTTTGTCTTAACTAGTGACTTATTTGTGTGGACAATGATGGGTCTTTGTATATACCATAGTTAGAAGTGTGAGATAGTATTGTAACCTCTTGCTAGAATTTTCACCAGTATAATGATTGTGGAGATTCAATATGAAGTCTGCTAATTGAATGGCTTGGATCATCTAAGTATAACCAATCTATGACTGATTTTGAGTTGGCGCAGCATGGAACTAATGTGTGAAATGTGATAATGTGGTTAGGTTGCATTATGCTTCCATAAATATAAAATTGAATGGCTTGAATTGTGACCAGTATAATGAACCAGGCTCTTTGTGACGTTTATTTAGCCATGATTTTGTTTTGTGGGAAATATTTTTCAGTTGGATCGAAGTACCATGTTTGTTTTTCAGAGTCTTATCAGAAATTTGATGGCTAGCCTTGATTTATTCTTGTATGTTACATGTATGAACTGGTTGATCAAACATCTTCCTGAGAGAACGAGGTGTTATTTTCTGCATTCTTTGGTCAAACATCCATGAAAAAGCAGGCATTGAGGAGGAAGTTTCCAAACCAACATGGCTAGCTTGTTGGTCAACATGGTTTGACTCTTCTCACATTTTGTGGGTTATTTCTTCGTTATATTTGTTTGGAGTTTTCTGGTATTTGTTTGGTTTGATGAGCTGCTTGTATGATTTTGGCTACATGCTAGACTTTATTTGTACTTTTCTTGTAATTTATCTCCTTCCTATTGACCAAAAATAAAAAAGAAAAGGGCAAATTACACAAATAGTCCTTATAGTTTGGGGCTTGTGTCACTTTAGTCCCTGACTTTTCAATTGTGACATATTTGACCTTGAATTTTGAATCTTGTTTTAAATAAGGACAATTGAAGATATCATTAGATTTTTCAAGGGTAAAATTGTCAATTTGATAAAATATAAACTAATTTGATAAAAATAAATGTCAAACAAATATTTTTGAATTTTTAAAAATTATTTCTACCTATTAAAAATAAAATTATGTAAAATTGATAAATTTTTTAGACATTTATTTATTTATTTTACTAAATTAATTTTTATTATGTGTTTGAATGATGATCATATAAAATTAATTTTAAAAAATTAATCATGTAATTTTTATTAATTTTACATAATTTTATCATTGGTGGATAAAAATAATTTTTTAAAAATTAAAAATATTTTTTTGGCATTTATTTTTTGCAAATTAGTTTATATTTATCAAATTGACAATTTTACCCTTGAAAAATCTAATGATATTTTCAATTGTCCTTATTTGAAACAAAATTCAAAATTCAAGGTCAAATGTGTCACAATTGAAAAGTCAGGGACCAAAGTGACACAAGTCCCAAACTATAAGGACTATTAGTGTAATTAACCCAAAAGAAAAGAGTTTCTGTTGGTATTGATTTGATGCGAAATGATAGATATATAAAAGCAGCTGGCTTCAATTAGTCTCCGCAATATCTTTTATTTGTAAAATATTTCAAAATCGAAAGCTTCAAAATAATTTGCTTTAAATTCAATTATTGGATTCATCAAAATAAGATTTTCAGAGCATAAGGACAGGGTTTGATCCTTTTAATGCCAACATAGCAAGATAGGAATAAATCACTTTATAATTATTTTTATTGTTATTTGTTATATATGTATTTTTTCTGTACTCGAACATAATAAAATATAATGAATAGAAATTTAAAGTTAATTAAAAGTGAGGAGTCGAGACGCGGATTAACCTCCAGTTTGATTACGAAAATAAGGAAAATATTAAACATAAATAATTTCTTTATATAAAAAAAAAAACTTGTACAGAATCTCGCAGGCGTCATTTTTTTGTTTTTCAATGGATGAATATTATTTTATACATATAAAAAATTCAATATATAAATTATTATGTTTTTTTGTTTGTACAAGGTTGCCGTACAGATGCTGCCCTTTGGCTCCATCCGTGCCATGTCATGACTTAGCTTTGTCCGTATAAAATTCCAAAAGGAAGAACCATGTGGAAAACTTGCTATGAAGTTAAACTGGAGAAAAACAACTGTTTTGAAAACTACAAAATCTTTTGACTCCCAAGGTTGATTTTGCATGCAAATGAAATCAACCGTGTGAGGTCATTATGTGTAGGGTTAAAAGAACTGAGCCGTTAATAAACAATATAACTCAGCTTGTTTAAAGTTAATTTGAGTTTGACTCATTTGTTAAATAAATAATTTCAAATCAAATTTTTAGACTTGTTTAGTATTGAGTCGAGATTGAGTAGACTCAAACTCGATTAAGCTTGTGAATATAGTTACATAAATTAATATTTATTTTTAATGATATATCAAATATATTTTATTTGTCTATTTATGTTTGGTGTTTGTACAAATTTAAATATTTAATTGATAAAATTTATTAATAGTATGTTTTTTTTTTTTGGGTGCTCATAATGTTTTCTTTTTTCTCTTAATGTGCATTATAGTTTAGTGTTCTTTTATTTTTTAAAAAAAATAAAAATAAAAAATTATTTTCGAACTTGAGTTTGGCTCTTTTATATAATCAAGTTGACTTGAATTGATTTCAATTTCGAGCTCGGATTTTATAAGTTTGTTGAGCTCATCTTGAGCTTGAGTTATCAAATTTTTAGCAAGCAAAGCTCGAATATTTCAAAATATATCTCGATTCAATTTGACTCAACTAGGTTCACTTAGACAAGAAACGTGTTGTGAGATTATTCATACCGATGCTTCCATGTCATGTTCTGTAGATATGTACGTTGAATCCTAAGGGAGGTTTTTTTGGGAGTCTGGAAAAGATATGGATATTCTTTGGGGGCTTGAAATCTTGTCAGCTAGCAGAGTCTTTGTATTGACAAAACACACAACCATTTTACTAGTAATGATGAAATTGTTTTTGAGGTTGGTTTGACAAGGTTAGTGTGTTAGGTGCTGTTTGGTGCAAGTTAGGATATGTTTTTTAGAGTTTGTTAGGGTCTGTTTGGTAACGTTTAAGTTTTCAGTTTATATTTACAAAAATTTTATAAATTGGTTTTTGTTTATTTTTAGAAAAACATAAACTACAAATGCGTTTGATAATTGACAAAATGTTTAAAAAATTTTAAAAATATAAAAAAGAGTGAGAAATGGCAAGTGGTGGCAAGTGGCGGCGAAAGACGGTGGTGGAAAGTGGTGACGGTGGGTGGTGGGTAGCGGGTGGTAGTGGTAGGTGACAGTGACGGTGGCGGGTGGTGGGTGGTAGCGAGTAGGTGGTGGTGGCGGGTGGTGGGTGGTGGTGGTGGCGGGTGGCGGGTGGTGGTGGTGGTAGTGGCGGTGGGTGGCGGATGGCGATTAGTAGTGGGTGGTGGCGGTGGTGGTGGGTAATAGTGGCGGGTGGTGGATGGTGGCGAGTGGGTGGTGGTAGTGGTGGGGGGTGGTGGTGGCGGTGGGTGGTGGATGGCGGGTGGTGGTGGTGGATAGGTAGGTGGCGGGTGGTGGATGGTAGCGAGTGGGTGGTGATGGTGGGTGGGTGGCGGGTGGGTGGTGGGTGGTGGTGGCGGTGGTGGTGGTGGTGGTCTTTGGGTGAATGGTGGTGGCAGTGGGTGGTGGTGGCAAGTGGTGGCCGGGTGGTGGTGGCGTGGTGGGTGCTTGTGGTGGTAAGACTAGGGTGGAAAATGGTGGCGGGTGGTGGCTAGTGTTGGGTGGTAAAAAAAAAAAAAAACTCAAAACGGAAACACATTTTTTGAGTTTACATTTTTTGGCCAAATTTATAAACTGAGACCACTGATTTATAAATTAAAAATTTTACCAAACAAGTTTTTATTTGAGTTTTTAAAATTTTTGTAAATATAAACAGAAAATTGAAGACGTAAGTATTACCAAACGACACCTTAGTGTTTGGTGCAATTTTGCTAATACATTGTGAGGTAAAAAATATTTTAAAAAGCTAAAAAAAAAAAAAAAAAAAAAAAAAAAAAAAAAAAAAAATTGAAGTCGAGTAGGGATTGTTTTTAGCTTTTGCGTTTAGATTTGTAAACCAACAAATTATAGTAATTTAGCTATCTATTGTTTTATATATATATATAAAACCTTTAATGTATAATGTTTTTTTTTTTTTGGGGGGGGGGGGGGGACAATTACAAAAGAAATTTCAAGATTTGAGTCTTTTAACAAAATAAATTATGAGTTTTCAATTTTATCAATTTAAATATTAATATTTTGATTTGTTTTCAATCTAAACCATTCATCTATTTTATTAAGTACAATCAATGAAAAAAAAATATTTTAGTTATTAAACTCAATATAAGAACATCTCCAACGTTGCATATTTATTTTTACCAAATTTGAGTAAAAATTCCATATGATATTACGCGCTCCAACGGACTTTCATTAAAACACCAATCGATCGGGTAGACGACCAGCTGGAAGTCCTGCCAATTGTCCCCTCAGATGGACCACCTCCTTACAAAAATTTGTAAAAAAATTATACTAGCCAGTTATCTAGTGGTGAAAATGACCTGTAGTTCCAACGGCTATGAATAGTGATTTGATGTTCAATTTGATAAAAGATTTGAGAAATCCTAGATTTGATTAAACATTTGGTGCTAGGTTGGAGCAGCAAAAGGTGGGTTTTTTCATCAAATTTTATATCTGATGAAACATTTTTTGTTAGGTTGGAGATGGTGTAAGTATACATAAAATGTCTAAAATATTATTTTTACTGAGTTTAATGACTAAAATATCATTTTATAGTTATTTTTACTTAATAAAAATAGACAAATGGTTTAGATTGAAAACAAATTAAAAGTTTAGGGTTTAAATTGACAAAATTAAAAGTTTATGGTTTATTTTGATATAAGGGTCAAACTTTGTGATTTTTTTTTTTGTAATTGTCCCTTTTTTAATTTTTTATGGTAATGCATTAATTTATAGTTTAAATCTGGTTTCTGCTAAACCCTGCCCCAGTTTTGAGATGTAATTGTGTAACCTATTGAATACGAGATGTCAAATGGGTTTCTCACTTGCAAGGAAATCTTCTAGATTGGGCTCTTACTAAGAACTATTGGTGAGAATGGATCATTAATGTTATGTCCAAGACTTATCAGCTTAGATTTTTTTTGATATTGTGTTTGTATGGTAAATATTAAATTGATATAGTGTAGAGTTTACATATAAATGAATCTAACTCATAAATTGATGTTTCTGGATAAAATTCGGGATAAAAATTATGAATTCGTAGTATTACTCAAAATGGATAGGTATAGGGTTGAGCATGGTTCAGTTTTTAGGTAAATCAAGACGAAATCACTATTTACAGTTTTATGAAATTTATAATCAAATTGAATTATGAAAATTTTGGAACTAAATCAAATCAAACTTAGAAAATGTAATTTGCTTCGGTTTGGAACAACGGTTTTTATATACTTTGTCATTATGTACAATATAACCACAATCCGCTCAAAACATAAAATAATGTCATAATTTTACAAACAATAATTATTTAAAGGAAAATTTGGTCAAAATCCTTTAATAATAAAACTTTCATATATTAAGTACAAACACGAAATTTTTTCTTGGAAAGTCCGTTGAGTGATTTAATAATTTAAAATTTAAATTCCTATCTAAAAAATAAATAAATTTTAAATTGATATAACTTTTGATTTAGACATCGTTTTTTAATAAAATTAATATTTTTAAGATTCTCTTATTAAAATTTATCAAATAAGATCCATGAAATTCTTTAAAAAAAGTAATAAAATTTTTACCGTTGAAATTAATGTCAACAATAAAATTTTACTCAATCTCACAATAAAATTTATACTGAATCAGAGTAAAATTTTATTATAAAATTTATATTTTATTTTGTGTTGTCTTCAAGACTAAATTAATTCAAATTTAATACTTTAATGACTTAATTGACAAAATCGAAACTTGAACTTAAATGAAAAAGATGTTAAATTGTAAGGCCTAACTGTAATTTATC
Source organism: Camellia lanceoleosa (assembly GCA_025200525.1). Lineage (NCBI taxonomy): Eukaryota > Viridiplantae > Streptophyta > Magnoliopsida > Ericales > Theaceae > Camellia > Camellia lanceoleosa. The sequence continues at coordinate 35,654,129 of CM045766.1, forward strand.
CAAGTAATATCAACCTGGAAGTTTATACATGGTACTGCCCATTTTTCAATCAATCAACCCACATTAAGATTAAAAACTTCTTTTAGTCTCCTGTATAATTTATTCAATAATATTGACAATCACTCATGACATTGGTGCAATTGCACACAAAACACAAATTTCAAATTCACCCATAAATTATTACATGGCTAATAATAAAGTAAGTCCAGTTGTACCCACAAAACACAAGGTTTTGCTAGTAGCATCATCAACCCAACAAACAAGAACACAAACTACAAAGAGCAAATAGTAAGAGCTAACAGCTTATTCAAATTTAGACGATAGTCCCATAAATGTAATCATAACAACTAGATAGTTTCCACACATATATGAGACCACCCTGTAACCTTGGTTGGTTTCTCCAACTTCTTGATCTTCATAGAATTTGAGAAAATCATGCCGCGAAAATCACCTGAGAGGAAAAAAAAAAGCCAAATCTAAATAGTTTATAGAGATACCAAAGAGAAGAAAAATACTAAAAAAAAAAAACAAACACATGTTCTCATATATATATATATATATATGTTTCTTTTTTCTTTACTTTCTTTTCTTTTGAATAGACAACATGGATGTCTCAACAACATATGCCGCTTCATAGTTGGTTTAGTTAACAAATCTAGAGATGCCCAACAAAAGCAGAGCTAAATAGTTATTAGGTCAACCTCAAAAGAAGAAGAAAATTATTAGGAAAATCGGAAGGGATAAAAATTCTAAAACAGGAACAAAGTACAAACATATTGTTATCATAGTGGTTGTGTGTATGTGTAAATAAATGTATAAAAAAAATAAACAACAAAACAAAAATAATTAATCCAGAAATTAATTATATAAATTAAATTTCGAATCAATTGCTTACAGAAATTATAAGTCGAGGCTTGTGTTGGACACAATCTCCTTAAAGTAAATTTCGCCCTCGCTCTAGTGCTTCAAGATTTATCGGCGTCTACTTCCCAAGATATAACAACTACCACTTGATTTGCAGCACTACAAACACTAGTCTGACGAACCAAACAATGCTGTAACTCTCTCTTTTTTATCTTAGAAACTAAATGGTAGACTGATGCAAGAGCACAGAAAGATGAACAGAAGAAGAAACAGAAGAAATATTTGGAAAATTTCGATGATAGAATCGCTGGAATGACAGGATATATATAGAAGAATATGTAGCTTTTCTGAACAGGTGTCAACAGATAGAAAACCTGTTCGGACAAATTCAACAGGTAGAAAACTTGTTTGGACAGATTTGAATAGAAATAGATCTGTTCGGGTGGAATTTCAAGAGGTATGAACCTCTTCGGGTGGATTCTAACAGGTATGAATCTGTTAAAGTGGAGGAAAAAAATTGGACAGATTTATTTTGAATTTTGAAACCGAAATTCAAAATTAAATAAATAAAATACAAATGTTTTTGGCCCAAAAAGACAAGTATTGGGTCGGACAAGCCCAACCCAACCCAACCTCATACCACGTACCCAAGCCCAAGCTCGGCCCGACCGACTGACCGAATGGACGGCGGTGGTGTGCGCGTGTTTTTGTTTTGGGTCCAATGGGTCTAGTCCACTTTACCCATAACCTCACCCTTCCACAAACTTGGGTACCCCTTAGGGCCCATCCCGAGTATCCCAAACTAGAGTTTATATACCCATTTAAATCCTTAGGCCTTTCTAATATGGGACAAGCACATTTCACAAATGTGTAGGAAACCCACCTAAAGCCATTTCCACGAATCCGAAAATGCGTATTGAATTTTTATTCATCCGGAAATGGTTTTGAGTAACCAAATATACGATGTTATTCACTACACGACATTAAGCATAAACCCAATTAGTAACGTTAAAAATAACACTTGGGTTCTACCTTAATTAACATTCAAAGTTAGCAAAAAATAAGGTTTTTTTCAAAACCATTTTCCAACAATCCCCCACATGAATGGAATTTATGATAACGGACATGCAATAAGATGCAGACAAAGAAAGAGTACATTAAGAAGATACACCACATTGAGATAGGTAGCTTTCGGCTTTGAACCTCCTCTAGTGAAAACCTATCGGACTTATTGGCTAATTAGTGGACGTGATACTTTGAATTGTTCAGTTGTTTGTGTAAGCCAAGACAATAGACTACACATAGTGTATCTGCAGACACAGTTTGGTTCTTACGATTGTGTTCATTTTGGCCCTGAACAACACCTGGCAATTCATGAGTGCTTTAGAGAATTTAGCCTTCTCAATTCTCACAGAACCGGCCCAGTTCACACTCATATAAGTGACTTCTTATTAAGAGTATCTTGCTATATCCCACTTGGATGTCCAAGCTATAAGAATCATTAAAAACAAAGGTTATCCTACTAACACTGCAGGTATCACTCTTTTTATCATAGACATGGGTAGAAGTAAACCTTTTTAATGATACGTGAAGTCATCCAAACTTCGGTTGTCCCTTTGAACCTAGATCCCAAGATCTCCAGTCAACTAGGTCGGGTTGCTATTATGACGACTTTTAAGTAATAGGCTTTAATCTCATTCCCCTCGATAAATGATACACTTGCTCTCTGGCTAGTCCTTTAGTCAATGGATCCGCAATATTCTCCTTTGACTTTACATATTCTATGGAAATTATTCCATGTGAGAGCAAATGCCTAACGGTATTATGTCTTTGACAAATGTGTCGAGACTTATCGTTATACATATAATTCTGTGCCCATCCTATTGCTGCTTCACTATCACAGTGAATGCATATAGTTGGCACAGGTTTAGATCACATTGGAATGTCTTCTAAGAAATTACGAAACCATTTTGCTTCTTCTCCTGTTTTATCTAATGCGATAAACTCAAATTCCATCGTCGACCTTGCTATAGATGTCTGCTTGGAGGATTTCCAAGTGACTGTAGCACCTCCTAGGGTAAAGACGTATCCACTAATGGATTTTGAGTCTTTAGTATATGATATCCAATTCGCATAGTTGTACCCCTCGAGTATGGCTGGATATTTGGTATAATGTAAGCCATAATTATAGGTATGTCTTAGATACCAAACTACCCTAATTATCGATTTCCAGTAATCGGAGCCTGGATTACTTATGTACCTACTCAATTTGCTTACAGCATAGGCCATATTTTTCCTAGTGCAATTCATTAAATATATCAAGCTTCTAATTATTCGAAAGTACTCTAATTGTGATATGCCTGCACTTCTATTTTTTGATAAATGAAGACTAATGTCAACAGGTGTTTTAACAAGATAGTCATTATGCTTTCCAAATTTCTCTAGAATCTTCCTAATATAATGAGACTGAGATAAAGCATATCCTTCAGATGTTCTACTAATTTTTATTCCTAGAATTACATTTGCTACTCCCAAATCTTTCATGTCAAACTTTCTGTTCAACATTTTCTTTGTGGATTTAATTATGTCATTATTGTTTCCAATAATGAGCATGTTATCCACATAAAGACAGACTATGACATAGCCTTTGTCTATGTGTTTAACATAGACGCATTTGTCATATTCATTTATCTTAAAACCATCTGAAAGCATAACGTGATCAAATTTTTTATGCCATTGTTTCGGAGCTTGTTTTAATCTATAAAGGAATTTGACAAGTTTACAAACTTTTTTCTCTTTGTCGGAAACTTGAAACCCTTTCGGTTGTTCCATATAGATTTCCTCATCTAACTTGCCAAACATCCATTTGATGTATCTCTAGATTATACAAAGCTGCAATAGCAATTAGCATGCGAATAGATGTTATTCTTGTTACTAGCGAATAGGTGTCAAAATAATTAAGGCCTTCTTTCTACCTGTATCCCTTAACAACAAGCCTAGCCTTGTATTTATCAATTGAACCATCTGCTTTTATTTTTCTCTTAAATATCCACTTATATCCAAGAGGTTTACACCCCGGTGGAAGATCCACCAGTTCCCAAGTATGTTTTGCAAAATTGATTCTATTTCACTATTCATAGCCTCTTTCCACAATGGAGCTTCAGGACTTGACATTGCTTTCTTGAAGTTTTGAGGCTCATTTTCTAATAGGTATATCAGAAAATTTGGACAAAATGATTTAGAGATCCTAGCCCTCTTGCTACGTCTAGGTTCATCTGCTTCTTTATCATTTTGGTTTTCACCGCCACCCATAGCAGTATCAAAAGTTCTTTTATTTGAACTTGTCTCTTCAGTTTCCTTGCAAGGAAAAATGTGTTTGAAAAATGACGCATTCTTGACTCAATAATAATGTTTACATGCATACCAAGATTTTCAGATCTATGAACTAAAAATCTGTATGCACTATTATTATTTGCATAACCAATGAACACACAATCAATGGTTTTTGGTCCTATCTTAGTTGTTTTAGGACTAGGGACTGCCACTTTGGTCAAACACCCCCACACTTTAAGGTAATTGTAGGTAGGTCGTTGACCTTTCCATACTTTATAAGGTGTTTGATTGATTTGCTTGTGGGGTACCCTGTTAAAGATAAAGTTAGCAAACAAAATTGCCTCCCTCCATAAGTTCTGAGGTAACTCTAAACTAATCAACATGGAATTCATCATCTCTTTAAGAGTTTGATTCTTTCTCTCAGCTACTCCATTTGATTGAGAAGAATAGGGTGCAGTGGTTTGGTGAATAATACCATGTTCAGAACAAAATTTCTCAAATGGTGTATCATACTCACCACCTCTGTCACTCACTGTCTTAATAGTTTTGCCAAGTTGATTTTCAACCTCAAGCTTATAAAAGCTTCTGAGGCTTCATCTTTACTTCTCAATAAGTAAACATAATAATATCAGGTGCAATCATCAATAAAAGTAATAAAGTACTTTTTACCTCCTGTAGTTTGAACAACTTTTAAATCACAGATATCTGTATGAATTAAACTTAGAGGTTCAATACTTCTTTCTACTTTATTAAATGATGCTTTAGTGAGTTTTGCCTCAACACAAATCTCACATTTATGATTAGGATCAAACTCTAAGCTTGGCAAACATTCTAAAAAAACAAGTCTATGCAAAGAATTAAAATTTATATGTCCTAATCTACCATGCCATAAAAAAGAAGACTCAACAATATAAACAAAAGATGTTTTCTTATTATTAATAGCCAAATTTGGTACAACAGTTAATATATTGAGCTTAAAAAGCCCATCACTCATGTAACCTCGCCCTACATACATTCCACTCTTGGAGAGTACAATCTTGTTAGATTCAAAGACTAGTCTAAACCCATTTTTGATCAACATTGACCCAAAAATCAAATTCTCGCGAATCTCCGGCACATGAAGTACATTGTTAAGAGTGAGTTCTTTCCTTGAGATCATTTTCAGCACAATCTTTCCTTATCCTTCCACAGTTGATGTGGAGGAGTTTTTCATAAAAAATTGTTCCCCACTTTCTACCACTTTGTAGGTTGTGAACATCTTTTTATTGACACAGATATGGCGAGTTGGTCCAGTATCCACCCACCACTCAATGGGATTGTCCACCAAATTTGGCTCAGAGACTACTACAACAAGATTGATGTCTGCCACTCCATCGGAAAGATAAAAATCCACAGCTATGTTGGCTTGTGTTGGCTTTTTGCTTGAACTCCCTCCGTCCTTGCGAACGTGACAATCCTTAGCACAATGTCCATCTTTGCCGCACACAAAACACTTGCCTTTGAACCTCTTGTTGAACCCGTTGTTGACTCCTTTGTTGATCTTACTAGTGGATCCTTGTTTGGGACCATTGCCATCATGTTTCCGCTTCTTGTTGTTAAACTTTGACCCTTGTTAATGTTTCACAACATTTGTTTTAGCCTGCATGATATGGTTTACTGACTTCTTGTCGGAACCACGGTTGTCCTCCTCAATTCTGAGCCACACTATCAGTTCTTCCAATTTTATTTCCTTGCGCTTATGCTTCAGATAATTCTTGAATTCTTTCCAAGTTGGTGGCAATTTTTCAATGATTGTCGTTACTTGGAAAGATTCACTGAGAACCATACCTTCCGTAAGGATGTCATGGAGAATTAATTGGAGATCTTGAACCTAGCTAATAACCGTCTTGAAATCCATCATTTTAAGATCCAAAAAATAGCTGACAATAAATTTCTTTGTACCAACATCCTCTGTCTTATATTTATGATCTAGAGATTCCCACAGTTCTTTTGCAGTGCTTTTGACACTATACACATTACAGTGTATTGTCCAACCCATTGAGGATATATTTGCGACACAGAAAATCACCATGCTTCCATGCATCGACTGCGGCAACCACTTGCCGATCAATTTCTTCCTCATTCAGTGTCGGAACTTTTTCATGAGTGAAGCGAACCAAATTCAATGTTGTAAGATAAAACATCATCTTTTGTTGTCATATTTTAAAATTATTTCCATTGAATTTTTCTGGCTTTTCCCCATGATTTACCGATACTGCCAGAGTCATCACTAGCACAACAGGTGTGGGGATTGGAGTATGAATAGTCTCAGTACTGTTTGTTTCAGTAGTCATATTTCTGACGAAATAACAATGTACTGATCACAAATTTATATAGACTTTAACTTACACACAAAATATACAGAATAATATTTTGTAACAAAACTCCAATGATAAAGAGTATATGACTACTATATTGTCAAAAAAATCATTAAATAGTATATTACTACTTTTAAGAAATTAAACATTATACAACTACTATTTAATTTTTCAAAACAAAATATTCGTCTGTCTAACACACAAATAATAAAAAAACAAAAATCTAGTGTAAGATTATTATCCCCAGTGGTTGTGTGTATGTGTAAATAAATGTATTAAAAAAAAAATAAACAACAAAACAAAGATAATTAATCTAGAAAATAATTATATAAATTAAATTCCGAATCAATTGCTTACAGAAATTATAAGTCGAGGCTTGTGTTGGACACAGTCTCCTTAAAGTAGATTTCACACTCATTCTGGTGCTTTGAGATTTATCGGCATCTACTTCCCAGGATGCAATGACTAACACTTGATTTGCAGCACTACAAACTCAAGTCTGGCGAACCAAACAATGCTATAACTCTCTCTTTCTTTTCTTAGAAACTAAATGGTAGATAGATGCAGAAGCATAGAAGGACAAACAGAAGAAGAAAATGAAGAAATGTTTGGAAAATTTCAATGATAGAATTGCTGGAATGATAGGATATATATAGGAGAACATGAGGCTTTTCCGAATAGGTGTCAATAGATAGAAAACCTGTTCGGATAGATTCAGTAGATAGAAAACCTGTTTGGACATATTTGAATATAAACAGATCTGTTTGGGTGAAATTTCAACAGGTATGAACCTATTCGAGTGGATTCTAACAGGTATGAACCTATTAAGGTGGACGAACAAATTTGGACAGATTTATTATGAATTTTGAAATCGAAATTCAAAATTAAATAAATAAAATACAAATGTTTTTGGCCCAAAAAGATAAGCATTGGGTCGGAAAAGCCCAACCCAACCTCACACTATGCACAAACCCCCCTAAGCCCAGCCCACCCGAACGAACGGCGGCGCGCGCGTGTTTTTGTTTTGGGTCCAATAAGTCTAGCCCACTTTACCCATAACCTCACCCTTTCATAAACTTGGGTACCCCTTGGGGCCATCCCAAGTATCCTAAGCTAGAGTTTATATACCCATTTAAATCCTTAAGCCTTTCCAATATGGGACAAACACTTTTCACAAATATGTAGGAAACCCACCTAAAGCCATTTCCACGAACTAGAAAATGTGCATTGAATTCTCATTCATCTGGAAATGGTTTTGAGCAACCAAATACACAATGTTATTTACTACGTGACATTAAACATGAACCCAATCGGTAACGTTAAAAATAACGCTTGGGTCCTACCTTAATTAATGCTCAAAGTTAGCAAAAAGTAAGGTTTTTTCAAAACCATTTTCCAACACATATATATTCCATCTATTTGTTTGTACTTTTATTTTTGCATAAATTTATTTATTTCATTAAAAAGAAGCCTATATACAAACGATGTACTATGCTCTGTCTATTTTGAAGGGGACACAAAAATCTATGAGAGGTGTTTTGAAAAATGCGTTCAGTAGAAAACATTGTCCTATATTTGGTTAGGACTATAAAAATGATGATACTCATAGTCGTGGTAGTGGTGGTATTGGTTGTGATAGTGGTGATTGGGGTGGTGGCTATGGCAATGGTAGTGACAATGGTGGTTATAGGGTGGTTAGTTATAGAGAGGTGATAATGGTAATTGGCGGGTCATTAAGCACACCAAAAATAAAGTCCAAAGTGTATCTAAATTTTGTAGAATAATGGCTAGGTATCGATCCATAAGGACTAATGTGAAATTCAATTAATTAAGACCAGAATGATTGATGATAATTAAATTAAAGTGAGAATTAAAATAACTAGAAAATTAAATTAACACTAAAGATTAAGGTTGAGAATTCGATTTGGGAAAAATCCTAGGACAAAGAATCCACCACTAGTTGCGTAAATAGGGTTTAACATCGGCATCTAATTGCAATGCGGTTTGAACTAGCCAATGTTTCACAACTATAAGTTTGAAACACTGATCAAAATGATTGCTACATTCAACGTATAGGCATGAATCATCTCAAGTAGTACGAGTTGTTCACTCTAAACTATGGTAGTAACACGACTCGTTTCTTGTAGCATGACTCGCCTCATACTTTGAGTACAACACATAGAAAACCATTGTATGAAAAGCATTCAACAATCACAGAAAGTAGAATACTGAAAGGAAATTGAAATTAAAACTTCTAAAACATTCATACAACTTGCTCAAACCATTTAAAAAATCAAAGCCTAGTTAAAACTCTATTTACATGGCTAGGGTTTCATCAAAACCTTAGAAAGAGAAGCCTAACTGCTCATGGAGGAGTAAAAAGATGATGAAGAAGCTGCCATGGAAGACCTCCAATCCTTCAACTCCAAAACTCCAAAAGCCTAGCCTCCTTTGCCTATTTTTTTTAGAGAATTTTCGAACCCTAGAACAATCTTTTTTTCCTCATCTTATACTTTTCCAGCAAAACATGTGACTTTAGAAAAAACGTGCACAAAATCGACGTGGCCACACGTGTGGGAAATGTTGGCCACATGGGCGGAAAAGGCCGTACGTACAAGAAAGGCTCCGTACGTGCGAAAAAAACCCTTTGCAAGTGCAAATTATGCAATTCATTTTGATCTTCAGGAAGGGGTCCACACGCGTAGGAATGACCCTTTGCATGTGTGGTGCATGCTTTTCAACTAAAATATCACTTTTGGCTGATTTTGTACTTCAAATGCATCAAACACTAGTAAAATTTACAAAGTTGCATCAAGAAAATGGATAAGAAATCTCAATTATAGGCCTTAGTGGTATACATTTTGACTTCAATCGCACCCCCCAACCTACAACTTGCTAGTTATTGAGTACGGAAACAACGAAAAAAAAAAAAAGAAAAAAGAAAACAAATCAAAATCTAGTTACATCCTCTTTCGTGAAAAGAACGATTGCATTTAGCATATTTTTGAACTGGATAATCCTTTGTGATATGTTTAAAGCTGAACATATTGAAATAGGAAAAAGAACATTAATTGATGCAGGGAAATACTATAAGCAAGTTATGTCATTTGTGGGTTTGATTATCATAAATGGCATAACTTAATACCATGGGAATCATAACTAAAAAAAAAAAAAAATTGAGTTATAACTAAACATCACATGAAGTATAACCAAACAACTCTTTGATCATAAGTAAAATAATGTCATAACCAATATCACAATATGTCATAACTAATAACACTATAGTTCATAACAAATGACACATAAATCGTAGCTAAAAGTGCATATAGTACATACTACCATAAAATTTATGTGCTTAGTATTCCTCAAAAATAAAGTTAATTGGTAAAAACACGAAGAACTAAAATTGTGTGCAATGACAATTTTGTGTGTGTATCAATAGGATATGCATGCAAAAACCTTTCCTCTAAAGAGTTGATAATCTACAATTGTTAATACCTGACAATGTTGTTAATTGTCATCGTCGTCAAAGTCCAAGTCAATCTCAATGCCATCGTCGTCAAAGTCAACTTCATCTTCATTGTTGTCATCGTCGTCAAAGTCAACTTCATCCTCATTGTTGTCATTGTCGTCAAAGTCCAACTCAATCTCAATGCCATCAAAGTCAAAGTCAACTTCATCCTCGTTGCCTATGTAGTAATTAAAGAGAAACTAATGTTAATATTTGGCAATGTTGTTGAAGTAAAAATCAATTTGTTTGTAAAATAATGAACCTAGCCACATCTTCTATATTGGGGGTGTTTGGTGCAACTTATTGTAAGCTAAAAGTTGATAATCAGAAAGTAGAAATCAAAAGCACCCCTTCTCAAGTTTTTAAATTATTAGCTTTTCTCAACTTATTTAAGCTATTTTTGCCTAAAAAACTGTAAGCAGAAGCTTTACCAAACAGTCTGGTACAGATTCTCAAATTAAAATAAGCTAGAATCACCCCTATAATTCACACCAAACACCCCCACTATATACATTTGGCGATGGCATGAAGCATATCTGAAGTAGGGCCGAAGCTAGAACTTTGGCTCTGATGGGGCAATAGTAAAGTAAAATGTTATTTGTATAATAGTGTTACCCACCCCGTTAATGATTTAATAAAAAGACTAAAATACCCTTGTATTTTCTTCATTTGTTTGAAAGGTAAGTGCACTTTAATCCCTTGTGTTTTATTCCATGTGCGATTTGCCACCTTGAAATATGAAAATAAGCATATAACTATTGTGTCTGCCACACGTTTTACACTTGCTGTTAAGTTGGATAAAAAGTTTAACGGTAGACTTTAGTCGACAAACTATGTTGGGGTTATGTGGTTATTTCCAAATGTTAAGAGGTAAACCACACAGTACTCAAATCACAGGGAGTAAAGTGAAGTTTGCTCAAAACAAAATGTTTAATTATGAATGTGTGGTTCTTAGTTATAATCAATAGTGATGTTTATTATGATTTAGGTATAATTCATTATAGTGTTGTTTATGATTTAGTTATAACTTATTATAATTGTTATTTTGGTTATAATCGAAAAATTTTTAGTTATACCTCAAATGATATTTGGTTTATTGTGGTGTTGATTAGGGCATATTGTGGATACTATTTTAATTATGACCAACGAGGTCTTTAGTTATGCCTCAAGTGGATTTTGGTTATGACCTGTTGTTTTTTATTTTATTTTAATTATGACTTAAAGTGATTTAATTATGATATTTGTAATATTAGTACCACAATTATCATAACTTTCATATACTACACACTCTAAAAATAGGTGTGTATTGTATGATCCATCTTAAGAATACATATATACTGTTAATTATTAAATACAAAGTTCACTGCTGCTAACATCATTTGTATCTCAAGCATGGGATAGGGTGTGTATCATATGCATTGTTTTACTTATTTTTTTGTGTGTATATATTATGATAATTTGTGGCAATTATGACGTAATTTTCTGATTGAATTACGAGAGTTTATTATTAAAAAATAAAGTCAAACATTACAAAAATGCCTAATTTTATTTTTAAATCACAAACTATTGTAATTTTATTAAAAAATTACATAATATTTATTATAAAAATATATTTTAAAAATACTTGCACCACTTCTAGGAAGGAATTTCCCTTGTTGTTGGACACCAATAATTATATGAACCCCACTTATCTATGCCGAATTTGAAGATATGAGTGGTGATCACACCATAATATGGTGAAACCTCTTACACCATATCATAATCTTCATTTGGTGATCAGTAAACCTTCCCGCAAGATGTAGAATAATCTAGAAGTATTTTGGTATTTGAATTTAAACACAAAGAGACACAATGCTTCATAGCATTGTATCTATTCCCATACATCATGATGACTCTTGGCAAAGGTTATCAAAATACTTATAAATAGTTGGAGCAATAGGTCTTATGATTTACTTCCAAAAACTAGAAACAATATATATATATAAACACTCCGTTTGCTTCCGGATTATCAATTCTGTCTTGCGTGATAAACACCCTCACGGGAACTTCAATCCATTGCCATTGTTAAGATTACCTTTCAGTGGTATCAGAGCAAGTTTGTACACATAATCGCAGATGTCGAATAACAGTCCAGAAGAACAAAAATTTTCTGAGAAGTTTTTACCGAAAATTCAGAGTATAATCGATTATCAATCTTTGGCTTTGGTTAATTCCATTTGTTTATTTAATCATCACCAACATATTGTATTTCTAGAAAACTATCCGAAGAAAATAACTGTTGGTGGTGCCATTGTTTCAAACCTTGCCGAAAGTGAGTCCGAATTGTATTGTTGGAAACAATTTTATAAAATATTTTTCGGTTCGGATTGTGTCTCCAAATTGGCACCATCTTGTTCTTTTCAGAATTTTGATCACAATGGTGAAATTCGTTGTGAAAAACAGCGAAGATTTGATCCTCAAAATTCGAATTTTAGTCTGTGGTCTCCGACTCCAGTTACCGAAGAAGATGACCAGAATAATACCTTTGGAGCCGTTACAGCGTCTGAGTTGAATTTAAATTCCCTTGGGCTGAATTCAAAAATTAAAAGAAAAGGCCCAAAAATAAGAATCACTGCAAGGAAATCAATTCCTTTGGGCTGCAAAATTAAAAAGAATTTTCTTCAGCCCAAAAGTCCAGGCGCAGCCCACAGTTAGGCGCAACCCATAGCCATAGGCATGACCCAGCAACCAGCGGCGGCAGCAGCTGCCCGGCCTAGTGTGCGAACCCGGCCAGCGGCCGCGTTGCGGCCAGCTCGCATCGATCCGCGTCGCCCCAGCGCCAGCGCGCAGCGCCTTGACCAGCGTTAAATGCATTTCGCCCGACTCGCGTTCTGACCCGCGCACTGATCCGCGCATTGACCAGTGGTTCGTGCGATTCAGGTCAAAACGGTCAAACCGGTCGGCAAAGATAAAAATTTAGGCGGCCTAGTCCAAAGTTTTAGCTCGTTCTCGCTCATTTTAAGGCTGTTTTCAGTCATTCAAAAGCCAAAATTTCCAGAATTCTTCTAAGAATTTTTCCATGGATCGTTGTACTAAATTTTATGAAAACAAAATTCGAGGAGGAGCAATCCAAGGGTGTTACCAAGAAAAACATCCAAAGAAACATTGTTTAAAAGGCACCATTGTGTTCCTTGGCCTCGTAGCTATTATTACAATACTCATAAGCAAAGTATTGGGTTTACTAGGCCTTTGGATTTTCATCATTCTTCTTACCTAAGGCAACAGTACCGTTCTATTCCTTTAACAACTACAAGGCTTTTCCTTATTGTTGTTGTTTTTAATTTTGCTTATTTTTATTTTTATTTTAGTATTGTAATATTCACATTTGAATTTACATAGTAACACATTTTGTTTTTCATATGGCTATTAAAAATACCATGGATTCTTCAAGGATCGAAATGCTTAATGGAAATAATTTTTGAGCATGGAAACGCCACATTTCTTATGTTCTTACACATGAGAAAACATTGCATACTTTATCCACTTCTAAACCAAATGATAATTCTAATTGGTTCCAAAATAAATGGATAGAAGATGATGCAATGGCAAAGGCAACTATGTTACATAATATGAAATATAACATTGTTCCACTCTTTAAAGAACATGAAACTGCCAGACAACTAATGAAAGCACTAGAAAGTAAGTATGAAGTTCGATCGGATACTCAAATTCAATTGCTCTTGAACAAATATAATAACACTCGTATGAGTGATAATGATAGTGTTGGTGATCATGTTAATCAAATGGAATTAATTGCTAAAGAATTATCCAACGCTGATCACTCTTTGTCGGACAAGATGCAAGTAACAACCATATTTAATAGTCTTCCATTGTCTTGGGATCATGTTATCACATCTCTAACTCATAGCGGACGAGAGATTTCAATGGTAACATTGCCTGTACTCTTAGTTTTGGAAGAAGAAAGAATGAAGCGCAGGCGTAAAGAAGGATTGTCTTCTAATTTGTTGATGCACAATCTTCACCACAACCACAGAATAATACCCACACTCCATTCAACAAGAAAAAGACGACTTTTTTCAAGAAAAAATGGAAGAAGGGATTTCAGAAAGGATGGAAGAAACCACAAGAATGGCAAAAACAACAACATCACTAGCATCAAATTGGCCCATGTTACAAGTGCGGTCAAAAAGGTCATATCAAAGCCAATTGTCCTAAAAAAAAACAGAAAAAGGAGCATAACCCTGTTGTCATGACAGTTTCTGAAGCAATGGTGCTTGAACCTTCATCAAATTCATGGTGGATTGATTCTGCTACAACTAGGCATATTGTGCAAAATAAAGATATGTTCGTGGAGTTTACTGAAAAGAAAGTTGGTGAACACAGAATCTACATGGGTAAAAACTCCTATAGTGATGTTTTGGGCATCAGTAACTGTCAATTCTCTATTAATAGAACTTCTATTGTGCTTCATGATGTGTTTTATGTACCCAACATTCGGCGAAATTTAATTTCAGTTCCAGTGTTGACTCAAAAAGGTTTTGAGGTTAATTTTAGGTTTAACACAGTATTAATTAAGAAAGGGAGTGTATTAGTGAAAGGTGTAAGAGTGAATGACATGTACTCTCTTCCTATTGATAATAAAGTATGTATTTCTGATTATTTGCATGTTTCTACTAGTAATAGTTCTTATTTGTGGCATTTAAGGTTAGGTCACATTAATAAAAATAAAATGTCTCGAATGTTTAAAAGTGGCTTATTGCCTAAAGTATGTTCCGATGATTTTGATATATGTGAACCATGTATCCAAGGCAAAATGACTAGCAAGCCATTTTTTAAACATTGGAAATCATCAAAATTACTCGAAATAATTCATTCGGACATTTGTGGGCCTTTAAGAACTAAAACTCATCGAGGCATGGAATACTTTATTACTTTCACTGATAATTATTCAAGATATGGACATATCTACCTTCTTAAACACAAATCAGAAGCAATTGAAAAGTTTAAAGAATATAAATTAGAGGTAGAAAAGCAACTTGGTCGGTCCATAAAACACTTGAATAATGATAGAGGTGGCGAATATGAAGCTATGGATTCTTTCTGCAAAGACAATGGCATAAAACATTTGTTTACAATGCCATACACACCACAACAAAATGGGGTCGCAGAAAGACGAAATCGTACTCTCATGGAAACGACAAGGTCTATGCTGGCTCATACTGATCTTCTTATTCATTTTTGGAGAGAAGCCTTGTCTACCGCTGTGTACATATTAAATAGAGTTGAAACAAAAGCCAAACCTCTAACTCCTTACGAATGCTGGCATGGAACTAAACCTAATGTTCAAAATCTCAAAGTTTGGGGATGTAACGCACATGTACTTATTCTTAAACCTTTATGGAATAAATTGGGAAGCAAAACTTGGGAATGCAAGTTTATTGGTTATGTCGAAAATTGGAGTAGTTATCGTTTTTACCATCCCGAACGTGGATTGATAGGAAGTCGAGATGTTATTTTTCTTGAATCCACTGATCTTGTTACTCCTATTGAACAAATTGAATTGCTCTCTGACGTATCTCAGGATTCTTCTCTTCCTTATTTGTCACACAGTCCACATATTCTCCCCGAACCATCTAATAGTGGGAGCAAACACAAATTACATGACGTTGTTTTCCCTACTTTGAATTCTGAGATAAGTGGGAGTAAGAGAGCAAGACGTCCATCTACGGTTTTGAAAGATCATTATGTTTTTCAAGTTGAAGAACTTAATAACTTAGTAGATGATCCTACTAGTTATAATGAAGCAATGAGTAGCAATGATGCTACACAATGGCTTGAGGCAATGAATGAAGAACTTGACTCGATCAAGAAAAATGATGTTTGGGAATTAATTGATCTCCCAAATGGAAGAAAAGCCATTGGTTGCAAATGGGTTCTTAGAAAGAAATTCAAAGTAGATGGAAGTTTGGAGAAATACAAGACCAGGTTAGTAGCCAAGGGTTTCACTCAACAACCTGGAAAAGACTTCGTAGATACATATTCCCCTGTTACAAAATTTGCCTCAATAAGAATTCTAATGGCGGTAGTCGCCAGGATGGATTTGGAATTGCATCAATTAGATGTTAAAACAGCTTTTCTCAATGGAGAATTAAAAGAGGAAATTTATATGATGCAACCTGATGATTTTCAGAACCAAGGCAATGAGGATAAAGTCTACAAGTTCAGAAATCTTTATATGGACTTAAACAATCTTCAAGACAATGGTACTTGAAATTCCACCAAGCCATTTTAGAAATGGGCTATATTGTGAGTCCATTAGATCACTGTGTTTATATTTGGAAAAATGATGACAAGTTAGCAATATTATCTTTATACGTGGATGACATATTGTTAGCAGGAAATTGTCCAGATATGATTATAAAAACCAAAACTTTCTTAGCATCTAGATTTGAAATGAAAGACATGGGTCTTGCAACCTATGTTCTAGGAATTAGAATTTCAAGAGATAGAAATTCAAAATTATTATAACTAGATCAAGAGAAATTTCTAGACAAGGTGCTCAAAAGATTTAATATAGATAACTGTAATTCTTTAAGTACGCCTGTTTGCAAGGAACAAAGTCTTAGTAAAAGTATGAGTCCTCAAACTAAGTCTGACGTTGAGGAAATGAGAAATGTTCCGTATGCTCAGGCAGTACGCAGCCTAATGTATGCAATGACAAGCACTAGACCTGACATCTGTCATGCAGTCGGATTGGTAAGTCGGTGAACATTGGCAAGCAATCGAAAGAATATTCAGATATTTAAAAGGCACCAAAAATTTGAAGTTATGTTTTGGTTTGTGTGATCTAGACATAAAAGGATACACTGACGCGGATTTTGCAGGAGATGTAGATGATAGAAAATCTACTAGTGGTCATGTGTTCTTGTTTAGTGGAACAAATGTTTCTTGGTTAAGTAAGAAACAGAGTTGTGTTGCAAAGTATACTATGGAAGCTGAATACATAGCTTGCAGCACAGCCGTTAGTAATGCGGTCTGGATAAAATGATTTGTTGACAGTTTATAATTAGGTATACCTGTTAGACTGGTCAGTATGTTTTATGACAATCAGTGTGTCATCTCATTAATAAAAAGTGGAGCAAATAGCTCTAAGGGAAAACATATTGATGTTAGTTACCACTATATTCAGGACATAGTGGAGAGAGGTGAAATTAAAGTCAACTATATACCCTCAGATGAGATGGTGGCTAACCTTATGAGCAAAGGGTTGTCTCTAGAAAAATTCAGAGAACATGTAGCCAATATGGGATTGAAAAATACTTAGTTAGGTGGTTTAGCTACTTATATAAGAGCATAGTCAGATGACTCTGGGGACGCCTAGATAACCGATGTTTTGCGACTCTATCTTGCATGGAAACATGTGTTTAGTCAGGTAACAAGATAGAGGAACTGACAAGGTACGAACATCATAGTTGGCATGAGAAGTAAAGTCCATAATATGCAACGTGCTAACTAGATGATATTGTCTGCTTGATCAACAAAAAGTCATTGATAAGGTGTGTTAAGGAAAACCTTCAGGAATGGGTCTTAAAGGAAGTACTTAACAATAATTTCAGTGCAGGTCGACACATGAAAAATGTGTACGGCTGAAGTCGTCAATGGTGATTGGGTATGGACTATGAACCCATCACTGAAAATTGATGCCGTTCACTTGTTATATAGTGAATTGAAGTCATCTGGAATATATTGACAGTGGGAGAACACATTCGTACGGGTGCGGTCAAATTGGTGACAAAAATGTGCGCACGTATGGCCAAGTCACAATCAGACGTCAATCTATGAGGTAATTTCATAGATGAAAGTTGGCATGAGGCAAAATTTTGGTACCAAGGTTAACATGCCCAACTTAGGTTTTATCACCAATATTATAATATGATCAAGTGGGAGATAAAGATATGAGTGGCGATCACACCATAATATGGTGAAACCTCTCACACCATATCATAATCTTCATTTGGTGATCAGTAAACCTTCCTGCAAGATGTAGAATAATCTGGAAGTATTTTGGTGTTTGAATTTAAACACAAAGAGACACAATGCTTCATAGCATTGTATCTATTCCCATACATCATGATGACTCTTGGCAAAGGTTATCAAAATACTTATAAATAGTTGGAGCAATAGGTCTTATGATTTACTTCCAAAAACTAGAAACAGTATATATATAAACACTCCGTTTGCTTCCGGATTATCAATTATGTCTTGCGTGATAAACACCCTCACGGGAACTTCGATCCATTGCCATTGTTAAGATTATCTTTCAGAATTTACCTAGAATGAAAATGTGCAGTTGAGATTGAATTTGTGTAGTGTATGGTCCATGTATAAAATTAATAATCTAAACTATAAAATGATAAATCTAAATTTATAGTTTTACTGTGCTGCAACCACCATGGCTGTTAGTGAGGTAGCAGTGTGGTTAGGTTTAGGTCTCGTTTGGAGACTAACATTTTAGTTAAGAAGTCAAAACGTCATTATAAATTGTCGCATCACTCTTTATTTTTCAACATATCTTTTCATAAAAAATTAAAAAGTTACTGACTAATTAGTATTTACCTTGCGGAAATATTTTTAGAAGTTAATTTTATTTCACTTTTATAATTTGACTCAAATTTTATTTTGGTCCTCATCCAAATTTTTGTTAATTTTTTCTATATGTACATTCTAAAATTGTTAATTTTAACTTCTAACTTGAATAGAAGGACCAAACTAAAACTAGATTTGAAGTATAGAGACCAAATTGTTCAATTTGAAATCATAAGAGCCAAAGTGAAACTTGGGTTAAACTACAAGAGTCAAAAGTGCAATTAACCCTAATCTAATTACTAACTTTCTAATTTCCTAACTTTATCAAAAATAAAATAAAATAAAAATAATAATTAAAAAATAAATAAATATTATCATTTTGCAAACTTATAAGCACCTAATTGTAATTTTCCCTAAAGTTTAACCATATTCATTAGTAATGTGAGAGATTGTGTAGAATATTATAAGCACCTAATTGTAATTATTCTTTGGAATTAAATGAAATACAATGGTCATTCCATTAGAACATATATTTTCATATTTTTTTTAGGTCTAAACCACCGGTATCCAGAAGTCCACAGGACCCCGACTAATCCGGTTCGAGCCGGGTAGGACCACAAGGGCGGCAAAGTTCTCCCAACAAGTTTTTAATACAGCTGCGTTCCCAAGTCTCGAACCCGAGATCTTGGTTAAGCTAGCATAGCCCCTTACCAGCTAAGTTACGTGCTTGTTGATATATATTTTCATATTTGGTGTACTAAAAATATAATATAAAATATATTATAAATAAAATTATTATTTACTATGGTAAAAGAATGATCATTTCATAAAAAGGTTAAGAAATGATTATTTAGTTTCAATATTTTATTTCAGTGAATCAAATACTACCTTATCATAACCACTTTTTTCTTAGCTGTAAGATGTGTATGTATAGCTAAAAAATTGAGTAGTGAAGTTGCCTTCTTGAGTTCGTCGAAAACTTGCAAATATATAATTGGAGTTTTACCTGGAAATTTGGGGCAGAGTCTTACAGACGTTCTTCTTCCGGAATTTCAGATATTTACATCCCGCCAAAGCACACGAGACTTGGAAGATTTATAAGTTTGACATACAAAATTCTTTGCGAAAAGATTTCTTCGTTTTCCCTGGTGACAATCTTTTCTACCTTCTCGCAATGTTCAACTGTCAGATTTTGTAGATTCACAAGAATGTTGGCCATGGAAATTGTGAATATATATCTCAAAGTTGTCACAAGGTTGCCTTTGTAGAAATCGTAGATTTTCAAACAATGAGTTTGTTGGGAAATATTCTTCCATATGTGTGTCAACTTGGGCAAATACTTCAATATCAATTTGCTTAACTGAAAGTGATTAATATTTCTTTCTCAGAACATCAGACATACCCCTCTTGGAGATCAAATATCATTTCCAGTGAATCACACCACCATACTTTTAGCCATTGTATATTGTGCAGCCTTTGCATTAACTTGGACGAGACAACACTTGATAATTTTCCACAACACTGGACTCGCATGAATCTTACTTTGTCAAGGCATCCGACTTCAAGTTGATTGTGCCATATCTCAGTTGACTCATCTATTCCTGTGACATCAAGCATTCCCTTGGTGCTTAAACTAAACTGCAATTGTTATCACTTCAATTGTGTTAGTGACATATTTACTAATCCATTGTTTAGTTAAAAAATGAAGATCGGATTAATAGTCAAATACACATCATTTCGAACAAAATAGTTAAGGGACTAATTATTTAGGACTAACAATTTATTGTATTGTAATCCGCCGCTATCTATTCCTTCCAAACAAACACTTCCTTAGTGTTAACACCATTTATTTGAGAGTTGGGAACAATTGACAAAAGAATAATGATATACAAACGGAAAAAACATATAACATTTGTATACAGAATGATGTGAATGCACCAAGATTTATCTTTTTAAAATCATGTGTCCATTAAAATGACATTTAATTACAAAAAATACCACCATTACATCATTCTAGAACAAAAATTAGGGAAAATATCATATCAGTAGAGTTTTGAAAAAATAATTTCAAATTAGTGAGAAACTTTATAAATATTAACAATCAAAATTATAAATTAC
Source organism: Camellia lanceoleosa (assembly GCA_025200525.1). Classification (NCBI taxonomy): domain Eukaryota; kingdom Viridiplantae; phylum Streptophyta; class Magnoliopsida; order Ericales; family Theaceae; genus Camellia; species Camellia lanceoleosa. The sequence continues at coordinate 35,674,898 of CM045766.1, forward strand.
TTTTTCACGAACTTTTTTTTTTTTTTTTTTTCCTTCTGACATCCACTGGGATGTAATAATCCCAAAAAATTATGTCTAATTATTTTTTTTATTTTATTTTAAAGAATGGATTAATTTTCTTGACAAAATCTTTGACCGCATCAATGCTAAAGAGTTTATTCTCCTTGACTTTTTGTACCCAACAATTCTTTCCTCTTCAAACATTTAGAGGTTTATCCTCAGTTTAATGGATATTGGAAATATTTTCTTTGAAAGAATGGGTTGTTAATGTTGAATACTATAATTTTAAGACAACTCACTTACCTTTGTATCCAAGAGATGGTGTTGAGCTGAGTTAAAAAATTTCACTTCTTGAACATTCTTGTTGCCATGTCAAGGATTGTCCTCATGTTGGCACAGTTGATTACGTTTATCTCCGATGAATGATCCTTCAAATGTGTAAGCTTGGGGACATAAACTCTTCAGGTTTGGCAGATGAAAGAGTCTGAGACTATTTAGTTGAGGGAACATGATTATATTTGTTGCGACTTCATCATCTACTTTTGGTTCCTCATTAACAATCGCTTCCAGCACACCACATTCAGCTACAAATATTTGTCGTAGTTTCACAAGAAGTTTGGCTTGAGAAGATGAGAATATATATCTCAAACTGCCACAACCCACTACTGCTAAGGATGTCAGGTTCTGAACGCTTGGAATTCTTAGTAAGTTGTTCTTCCAAACATGTGTCAACTTTGGTAGATAAAGTAGGACCAATACTGTTAATGAAGGGAGCACGATATCTGGATAGCCTTCTCTAACAATTATTCCTTCAAGATCAAATGCTACTTCCACAGATTGACAACATCGCACTATAAGTCGTTCAATACTCTGCATGCCCTTGAGAATATTCAATAGCTTACGACAATGCGAAATTAACATCTCTCCCACTTTAGGTTGAAGTTCCCTAGGCCATATCTCTATCACGTTATCCATTCCAGAGATCACCAATTTCTCAATGGTAATTAATTTAACCTACAAAGTCCATTCACAGGGTTACAAATATAGATAAACACAACATATTTTATTTCCATTAAATATCATTCATTTAATGAGAAAATAACATAGCAGAATTTTCGATTCTATTTGTGTCGAGTGTGGTTTAGATAATGAAGTTGCTAACCACTTAATCATGATCTTGAGTGAATTTCATTATTTTTTAAATTAAAATTATTTTCTTCAAAAACTATAAAATTAGAGCATTATTATACAAGTTCAAAAATTAGACCCACTTTTTAAGTTCAATTATGTGACAATCAATTAAGATATCTAAGGTAACATTATTTTTCATATCTTCTCTAATTATCAATAAATTATATTAGTTACATATCATTAGATCTAAAAAATAAGTCTAAAAAATGAACTTATATATCATTTTTTTTATAAAATTATACACGTTTTCTAATACAAGCTCGCTATACTTGAAAATCATTGATTTTGTCATTTCATAGCAAGATAAGGTTAACAAGAAAAAATAGAATATATTTTTGACTTTAATAAAATATTGGCCTACAAACACGTTTTACAATGTAAATCAGAATTTTGACAATTTAAGTAAATGTGAGCAAGTAAAATGATTTAGTGAGATCTATGTTTGTTGTTGTTTGTTTGTGTTTTGTTTTTCCTTTGATTAGTCCCTCTCCAATTCTTAGGTCAAATGCTAGTATAAGATTGTACTTGCTTTTCAGTGTCAATCTAATTGGAATTGTTGACTCTAGCTATGATACTTTCTGCACTTTCGTTCTTTATTGATGTAAGTTATACTTGTAATTTTACTTCTTCATCAGTAAAGTCTTTTTTTACTGATAAAAAAAAATATTAGATATTGTAATTAAATTTTACAATATTAGAATATTTTTATTGATAGCTTTCTTGGTGACCACTCTTACTTGATTATATATAGGCCTCTCATTGTATTGTAAAGAGAGACATCATTGAATACACTTTTCTATTTCTTCAATATTCTTAACATGGTATTAGAACTATAGGTTAAGTTCTTGGTGTTCTTCTCCTTACCGGTGGGCGACAACCCTTCCTTGGCCGCTCGTCGGATCTCAGTCTTATCTGTTATCCTTGCATCCCAAACCCCTCAGTCCTTGAACCCGAGTATCTCACAGCCACACATTCGTCTCTTTCTCCGACCATCGCCACCATTACTCACCATAGCTCCAACCATCGCCTTCACCTCGAACGTCTATTCCATCACGCTAGCTACAGTTCCGGCCATTACGCTGGCAGTTTCGGTCCATCGCCGCCTTCCTTCGCCGTTGCTCGACCACCAACCTACATTCAAGATCTTTTCTCTCCCTCTCTCAGATTTACCCCTCTCTAATCTACACTTTCATTTTTTTAATCAAACCCATCCTACACACTCTCCCAAACCCATAATTTTTTAATTAAACCCATCCAAAATTCTCTCTCTCTCTCTCTCTCTCTCTCTCTCTCTCGGGGTACACACTTTCTATTCAAACAAAACAATGTGTTTTTCAACTCTATCACATGGGCTTGTCCCACTATTAAAATAAAAATTCTTTTCTATAATTGTTTTTTAGAATATGATCTCTCCCTTCCGTTCCACTCTGTCTTTCCCTCTATTTCGACCGCAAATAAGTTTATATCTTCAAACTTATTTGAGTTTGAGAGGGGGGGTTAGGGGGTTAATATACTTATATCATTGTGAGCAAAGTGATACATTATGCGAACCATCCAAGCTATCACTTGGCACACCACCCAAGTCACCTCCTTAGCGCACCACCACCTAAGCTGCCCCTTAGCACACTACCTAAGTCAACCCCTAGCGCAATCTATCTTAAGTTGCCCTTGGCACAATCAATTCCTACAATGGTCCAATACAACCATAAACTGTCTTCTGACATTAGCTCCAGTTGCTCTTACAACGGTCCGGTGAGACCATAAACTATTTTCCGGCATTAGTTTCAACTGCTCCTACAACGGTCATGCACAACCATAAATTGTCTTCAAGCATTATTAGTTTTATTTTATTTTATTTTCTCTTTCCAAACTCTAATTGGTCTCTTTGCAACCACCTTAAGTTTGAGGGAGGCTGTTAGTGAATATTGTATATATATATATATATATTATATTCACTATATATATTAGATACTGTAATTAGGTTTTACCATATTAGGATATTTCTATTGTTAGCTTTCTTGGTGACCACTCTACCTCGCCTATATATAGGCATCTCATTGTATTGTAAAGATACATTTTATTGAATACACTTTTCTATTTCTTCAATACTGTTAACATTGAGAAAGAATAAGGTTAACAAGAATGCTTTCTATTAAAATATGAAACTTAAATTAATTAATTTTTTCTTATTTAATATTTTGAAAATCGAGAAATGACAGATTAGAGGCGAACTTATAAATTTCCTCTACTTTATCTGGGGAAAGCTCACCTAAAACCAAAATAGGTTTATCATATATGAAAAATCTAGAAATCCCCTAGAGGTTGATTTGTGATTTTGTATCAATTTTAAGCAGTATATAACAATCCCAATCAAACAATCAAGACAAATCGACACAACGATTTTACGTGAAAAAATCACAATTGGACAACTCTAATTGTGATAAAAAAAATCATGGGCAAAAGACACAAAACAATCCACTAAAAAGACATAGAGGAATTACACAAGTATACTCTCAATTACCTAGCGAATCCACGCCCGAATTGAACCAACCCCTATGTACCTCTTCCAACCCCGTCTTCACCTCGAAATTGTCTTGACGATGAGCCACTCCAGAATCCACCAAAGCTTCAAGCTCGAATTCTTCAGAATCCACCGAAGAAGAACTCTCTCTTTTGTGTAGAACAAACAAATAATCCCTTGATGTATACTCTTTAAACCATGAGTTGAATACTCAATCAAAACATCAAAGAAAACTAGCAAAATATCCCCAGATATAAACCCTAGAACCCAATAAGAAGATCTGGAGAAGTAATCATAGATTTGGACTGAAACACGTATTTATAGAAAACTGTCCTGCGATCTCCGCTCGAGCGTCAAATTGGCCGCTCGAGCAGACCTACGCTCGAGCGCAAAAAGTTCCACTCAAGCGGGAAAAAACAACATTCGGTATTTTTGTAGGCGAACAAACTTCTGAAACCCAGCATTCTTCGCTCGAGCGAACAAGCAACTTTGAATGCATTTTTGCATTTTGCTTCGGGGGCGCTGCCCCTCGACCCCGCTTGGGCGCTGCCCCGGACCCGCCAATGGGCGCTACCCCCTCAACCCCCACGAGCTGACCGGGCAGCTCGATCCCTGTCATAGTCAGTGAAGTGGCAATCTTGGAAGCATTAACATCACAAACTCCTCTGCAAGGCACAATTCAGGTTGGATTCGCATCTAATAACTCATAGTCTCACTGAAATAGAAAGTGCAAAAACAAGTACAATTGAAAAGAGTTTTGTTAAACGAGATTGGCAAGAATAAGAACCTAACAATATATACACACACACACACACACAGAGAGATCAGGGTGGCTTAGGGAGATAAAGGTAGGGCTAGCATTGAGATTTATGAGATCTTAGGCAAACTATGAAATAAGGCCCTCTTACATATACTTGTTTGGGTAAATTACAAATACATTCCATGAAGTTTGCTTAAAATATAAATTGCCTTTTGTGGTTTTGAAAATTACAGGCTGTCTCTTGAAGTTTCTAATTTCATAACAAATTGCGTATTTTATTAATAAATCATCAAGCCAATTAACAAGATCTAATGATGTCATAACTTTATTTCAATTAATAATTCAGGTAATTTTATTATTGAATAAGAGAGCAGTTAGAAATTTCATTTTTTCAATTAATTCTATTAATAAATTTTTTTGACAATGGGATATTTGTAATTTTCTAAACCATAGGGATAATTTATATTTTAAGCAAACCTCAAGAGGTATTAAATTTTACCCTACTTTTTTTGTAAAATTTTTATAGATAAAATGATAAGTACTAATAATTTTTTAGTTTGTTAGTAGTCACAAAAAAAAAAAAAAATTTACTTGCAAAAATAATCGTTAAAATTATAAATTAAAATTTACTTCCATATATTAAGATCAAAAGAAATCATTGCAAAGAGTCAAAAAGATAAAAATTTGATATTATTTTATAATTTAGCAATATTTAGTTTACAATTGACTCAACTATCACATTTTAGCGGCAAAATCACTAATTAAATTTGCATAATCTAATTATTTACCAAATCTTTTTCAATAGATAATATAACTAATCCATTCAATAATTCTTGTAACATTGTTGATCAAAGGAAAGAATTGTTCAAGATCTATATTCAATTTGGCCAAACAACACATATATGAAAAAATAAAAAATTGTTTGTTGCTGGTACAAGAATTTTTTTAGGGGGCCCTTTAGACTAGGCCTCAACTAATATTAAAAAAAAATAAAAAATCGGTAAATTACAAATACATCTTTTAAAATTTTCTTAAAATATGGATTCCCCTTGTGATTGGAAAATTATAAGTATTCTTAATTTTATTTTATTAGTTAATTCATATAATTTTAGTATTGTATGAGAGAGCAATTAAGAATTTTAATTTTTTCAATTAATTTTGTTAAATAAAATATTTCGCTTAATAAATAAAAAATGGGTCCCAATGTTTATTAGGTCTATTTGAATAATATAGTATAAGGTACTAATGCATTGGGTTATCTACCAGCTGGTCCTGTTTTTGGATTTTATTACCCATTAGGTTCTAACTTAGAACCTTATGTACACATTAAGTCCTGGCCCATCCATTATTTTTTCTTTTTTACCCTTGATTGTTTTGTGTTGCCCTAAACAATCTTTTGTTCTCTCTCTCTCTCTCTCTTCCTCCATCATTTGTGCAGACTCTCTCTCTTTTTCACACAAAGAAGACTCATCTCTTCTACAATTTCTGTAAAGAGTTTTATCGCCGCACCACCACCGTCACATTGGTTGTTCACCCACTATGGCCATTGTCATCAACCACTACCACCACCATTGTTCACCAACCATCTCCACCATTCTCCTTCGTTGCCATCAACGTCACCATGACAACAACTATAGTCGTCGTTGAACCATCACCACCATCGCCACCATCATCTTCCACTTGCTACCGTCGTTGTCCATTCGCAACGACCATCGATCTACACTCCACGGTCACGAATCTACCACCTTGTTCACCAACTACATCAACCATCACCGATCTACACTCTACATCTCCGATCTTCACTCTATTGTCACCGATCCATCGATTAAGCTATAGATCTATATTGATCTAGTTGTTTCAATGGTGAAATCGACTCCAATGACTCCAAACAACACTATTTTTTCATATCTTCCTTATTCTCATTTTCCTCTCTCTCTCTCTCTATTTTTAAAAACGGATTTGCTGTAAAAAAATTTAGGAATAAATTTATCAGTATCTGGTTGTGTTCAGTGACAAATTTATCACTGAATGTATCATTAATTTTGTTGATTCGGTATTGATCTATGATTGATTCATTATTTTTTCAATAATAAATTTATCAGTCTCTATTGTTTATTATGTGTGTGTATGTTTCTGTGTGGATTATTGTAAACAAGTGAGTGAACATGATTAAGAGTGAATGATTCAAATTTATTTGTAATTTTTAAAAAATCTATTATCACTGATGAAAGTGTGTCTAGATATGACTGAGTAATTGAGTGGTGGAGATGGTGGCAACAGTGATGCAGTGGTGATAGATGTTATTTTTGTTGAAACAATTCAATAAAATATTGTCGGAGGTGGTCGGCAGCGCCGGAGGTGATCGCCAATGACCAGAGGTATCAGTGACCGGAGGTGGTTGCTGGCGGAGGGAGAGAAAGATATAATAGTGTTGCTGGGTAGCGGACAAGTTGCTGGATAGTGAGTTTTGGGCTAAGGGTAAAATTGGAAAAACACGGTTATGATTTCGGCTTAAGACCTAGTGGGTATTAAGTTGTTGGACTAGCCCCGTAGCTCCCCCCAAATTTGGAGCCCTACTTTGGGACAAATTCTGGGGGTCCAAGCCTTGGTTACTCACCCCAGGCTAATAAGGAGGTGTCTACTGGGGAAAAGGAAGAAGGAGACAAGATATTATTTTATATCCAATAATCTAAAACCATAAAATCCATTATTAGAATGTATAACTAAATAAAATACATTGAATTAAGCATATATTCCTCAAATGAGTGATGTGAAATCGGTTTATTTCAAATTCATATCTAAAAGCACAATTATATTATTCATTTTAATGATGGTTTCAGTTGAAATTATAAGAACAAGTTTAAGAGTGAGAGAAGAGAATAGGAAAATAAAAGAGAGAGAGAGATAGATAACTAGGAAGAGCCACAAAACCTCATCTTAGGGTTTCCCTCTATGACACTATGTATTTATACTAGGAGCAATAAGTGCATAAAGACAAAAATACCCCTCATCTAACTTAACACCCTCCCTCAAGTTGGTGCATAAATATCTCTCATGCCCAACTTGTACACAATGGGATGAAAAACCTTGCTATCAAACTCTTTAGTAAAAACATTAGCTAACTAATCTTCGGATCGCATAAAAGGCATACAAATCACACCACTACTTATTTGCTCCTTGATAAAATGTATGTCAATCTCATTGTGTTTGGTCCTATCATGCTGGACAGGACTATAAGCGATGCTAATAGCAGCCATATTATCACAATACAACCGCATTAGTCCACCATTCAACAATCCTAAGTTAGCTAATAACACTTGAAGCCACAGGAGCTCACCACAAATGCCATTTGCCATTGCCCGGTACTTCACTTCTGCACTTGATCTAGCCACAACAGCTTGCTTCTTACTCCGCCAAGTCACCAAATTACTTCCTACAAAAGTGTAATAACCCGAAGTAGACCGCCTATCATCAACTACACCAACCCAATTTGCATTAGTGAAAGCCTCTATTTTCAAATGACCATGATTAGAGAACAAGATTCCTTTTCCAAGTACGGACTTGAGATACGTAAGGATCCAATCAACTGCATCCAAATGCCCTATCAAGGATCATGCATGAATTGACTTACAACATCAACTACATATGCAATATCTGGCCTAGTATAAGAAATATATATTAATCTCCCTATAAGTCTTTGATACCTTTCTTTATCTGCACAATCTCTATCACTGTTGCTAAGTCTGTGATTGACCTCAATAGGAGAATCTGCTGGTCTACATCCTAACATACCTACTTTCTCAAGTAGATCCAAGATGTACTTTCTTTGAGAAATAAAGATGCCATTATCCGATTTAGCAATCTCAATCCCAAGAAAATGCCACAAAGAGCCAAGATCTTTGATTTCAAACTCCTTGGAAAGTTGAGCCTTGATTTGAGACATCTCCTCTACATCATTACCAATCACCACTATGTCATCCACATAGACCATAAGAATAACAATTTTATCTCCACATCTTTTGATGAACATAGTATGATTAGCATGATTTTTCTTGTACCCAAATCTATGCATCGCCTTAGGAAACCTATCAAACCAGGCTCTAAGAGACTGTTTCAATCCATGCAAAGCCTTCTTTAATCGACAAACATTCCCTTCAGTGACCGAAGAAGAGAAACCTGGAGGAACATCCATGTACACTTTTTCTTCTAGATCACCATAGAGAAAAGCATTCTTTACATCAAGCTACTATAAGCGCCAACCCAAATTTGCGGCATATGAAAGAAGGACATGAATAGAATTCATTTTAGCCACTGGAGCAAAATTCTCCTGATAATCAATGCCATATGTCTGAGTAAACCCTTTAGCAACCAGTCTCGCTTTATATCTGTCAATAGTCCCATAGGCCTTCTACTTGATTGTAAACACCCATTTGTAACCCATAGGTCTTTTACCCGATGGTAGAGAAACTGACTCTTAAGTGCCATTCTTACTTAGAGCTCTCATCTCCTCTACCATAGCTTCTTTCCACTTAGGATCAGTGAATGCTTCATTCTAATTATGAAGAATAGAGACAGAACAAAAAGACGAAACAAAAGCATGATATGATGTAAACAAGGAATCATATGGCACAAATTTAGAAATAAAATGTTGAGTACAAGTTCTAACACCTTTTCTAATAGTAATATGAAGATTTGAATCATCAACAAGAATGGTATGAGAAGTAACCAACGACTCATTACCTGAGGATTCCATAAAGAATTAGGAACTGGGGTCAGAGGTGATGATTGACACGACGGCACATAGGTCAACTGTTCTCTTTGTCTCTGAGAGTAGGTCTGAAGATAAGGTCTATCCAACCTACTAGACTCCTCCTGAACACAATCTAGTTTATCCAACCTACTAGACTCCCTCTAAACACACTTACTCAGATCCTTCTCACAATACAGTGACGCCTCCTCCCCCTCATAACAAATAGTAGAAAACAATGGATAAGAAAAAACAATCTCTTCCATTGAAGGAACCTCCACTTGAAGAGATTAGGCCCCGAAGAACGGCTCAGACTCACAAAAGGTGACATCCATGGTAACATAAGTTTTGCGAGAGAGAGAATCATAGCACTTGTAACCTTTCTGGGTGGAGGAGTAACCAATGAAGACATATTGAAGAGCCTTGGGGTCCAGTTTGCTCCGAGTAGAACGAGAAATGTGAACAAAGCAAACACAACCAAACACCTTAGGAGGAAGGGAATGAGGAGGTATAAACATGGGAGGGAGGAAGGTAAGGGAGTGCTGAAACTAGAGGACACTAGAAGGCATGCGGTTAATAAGATAGGCAGGGGTGAGAACAGCATCACCCCATAATGGTTTAGGTACCCGCATTGTGAACATAAGGGCACAAGCAACCACAAGAAGATGATGGTTTTTGCGTTAAGCAAAACCCTTCTATTCGGGAGTGCCAACACAACTGGTTTGATAAAGAATACTATGCGCTTCAAGGTATGCGCGAAATTCACCATCAATGTACTCAATACCATTATCACTCCGAAAGACTTTAATTTCAGTTACAAACTGAGCACGGACCATCTTATGAAATGTTTGAAAGCAAGAAAAACCTCACTTTTGGTGCGAAGTAAGTAAACCTAAGTGACACGAGAATGACAGTCAATAAAAGTGACAAACCAATGATAACCAAACACAGACATAATATGAGAGGGACCCCATAAATTAGAATGAATAACCATAAATGGAAACAAACTTCTTTTATTAATTGAAGGCTAACAAGTTCGTTTATGTTTAGCAAACTTACAAACATCACAATGAAAATGATTCCTATCACAATCCTTCACTAAACTAGGAAAAAATTTCTGCAAAACTGACATAGAGGGATGACCTAAACACTGATGCCACTGATGTAATAGAGAAAGAGATAAAGTGCTGGTTGTCTGAAGAGCTTGGCTGGTAACAAAAGATCCACCCTCCAGAAAATAGAATCCCCCATGTACTTTACCACTGCCAATTGTTCTCCCCGTATCCAATTCCTAAATAACACAATGAGAGGGGAAAAAGGTTACAGAACAATTTAAGGAATTGGTAATACGACTGATAAACAGTAAATTAGAAGAAATTTTGGGAATAAGAAGAACAGAGGAGAGAGAAATAAAGGGAGAATAATGAATAGAACCGGTCCTAGACACAGAGGATAAAGACCCATCAACCACTCTTACTTTATCCTTGCCATAACAAGGAAAGTAGGAGTCAAAAAGGGTGGACAAACCTGTCATATGATCTGTAGCACCGGAGTCAATAATCCAAGGGCAAGAAGAGACTACACTCAAAGCATGTGTAAGAGTACCTGTAGAAGCAAAGTTAGAGGAAGGATGATCAGAAGTAGAAGCAGAAACAGAAGCAGAAGCAGGAGAAGAATCAAGCAGAGCCATCAGACGCCGAAGAGTATGTAACTCATCATATAGCATTTGTAGTTTAAAACTGACCCATTTCATTTATGGATTCAGGTTTCTTTTCCTTATATAGTTATTCTTGCATTGTTTTCCACTATTTCTCCTTGAGTTGGGCTATTGGGTTGTGTTTATTGCATTTGGAACATGTTGGTAACTTGTTTTTCAAACTTTTGGTTGCCCAGATTTTTATTCCTTTGCTCGAGCGAAGCTTCCTGCGCTCAAGAGGTCTTCACGAACATCCAATATTTTTGCAGGTCTGCAAAACTACTGGGATTTTGTATTCTTTGCTCGAGCGAAGATTCTTGCAGCGCTTGAGCAATGACCTCTGTCTGCAAAACTACTGAGAGTGTATATTCTGCACTCGAGTGAAACAACTTATTATGTCTAGTCGCTCAAGCGACAACTCTTGCGCTCGAGCAAATTGTGCATATATCAATTTGTAAACAGCCTATTTTAAGTCACTTTTTCATCTCTCTCTCCCTCTCTCTCTAAACATTTCAAAACCCTAATATCTCTCACTCTCTCTCTCTCTAAAACTCATCTTTAACCCTCCAATACACTATCATCCATTGATCTCTACACCCCTAGTCCCTTTGTTAAAAAGGTAGAGCTCACCCAGAGCTACCATTTGATCGGAGCAAAGTCCATTTTCGACTCCATTGAAGTTTCACCCTTGCTTTTGCTTGTCTTCTAACTTCAGGTAGGGATACTTTCCACACTTTTTATGAGTTTTAACTTAGTTATTTGTCATTCCTAAACCATATTGTGAATTTGGAAGAATTTGAACAAATCTAGGGTTTTGGATAAAAATCAAAATAGGGGTTTTTCAAATAGGTTCTTGGAAATGGTTTTGATGTTGGAAATAATGTTGAGTTGGGTGGAAATGGTTAATTTTGATACTTGGGGTTGATTTTGAAAAGTGTAAGAATTTTGCACTAAATACCTCAATTGTTGGTTTTGTACAAGTAATGAAATTTATGTTGAAATTATGAAATTGGATTGATATTGATAAGGATGGTAGAGTTAGATATATATTATCACTCACCTCTTGAAAATTTGGAAAGTGTATCATCATGAAATATAAATTATCTATTTAGAAATATCTATTTTGGACTATCGGTGGATGATAGCTATGACTGTTATAGAAATCGCATGTGAATTAGGAGAATTGAAACTATTTTCTCATTTATTTGTATTGAGCATTATTTCACATTTATACATTGAAAATGTTTATCATTTTGAGAAAAAGGGTGAAATTGGGAAACATGAATTATATTTTTGAACTAAGTTGGCTTGAGTGTCCTGGATGAAAGTCCTGAAAATCGCACATATACATGGGTACCAATTCCGCGGACGAAATTTTCGTGAAGTGACAATAGTAGTGCTTTCATAGCCTATATTTACATGGGTCCTGACTTAGGGTTTCCTCCGGACAAAATTTCCACGAAAGGTTGCATTTGTTTTGAAATTCCCAAAGTGTGATTCACTGCCCTATTTTCTATTGTGATAGAAATAATTTTATGAATCGAGACATCAACTTGGCATAGCATAGTTTTGGAAAGAGGTATATAAAAATGTTTTGGCATGAGCATTGCATATGCATCCACCTTATAGCTTTGTTAAGATTTATATATTGTGTTAGATTATTTTTACTGGCCTTTAGCTCACCCTACGTGGGAAAAACATTTCAGATGCTGATGATATGCCCCCGCCAAGGCAATAGCTTGGGAGGACTTGGAGTGAGAGCTTCTTCTTTTTTTGTGTGTGTGTATATATTGTATTTATTTTGTACAAACCAAGGGCTTTAACTGTATTGAACTTAAGTTCACTTTTGTTGTAACTAAGCATCATCTTGGAAATATGTAAGCCCTTAGGGCATTCTTATCTGTTTATCTTCCATTCTTTCTTTTAACTTACAACATATGTTATAGATTCAAGGTTAGGCATTATGAATGTATACCGTTTATGTTTCTCTTTTGTAAATCACATTGGACTTAATGAAAGATACTTCTATTAATATTGTTTTCATAAGTGGACATTATGGATGGATTATTGTAATTATTTTGGGGCGTTACAAAAGAGAGCTACAGAATCACCTAAAGTACTAGTAGAGGATTTTGACAGGTGTGTATGAGAGCGGACAATACCACCCCAGCCACTACCTTTTCCACAATTAGGTCTACCATGTAACTTTCAACAGTGCTCCCAATCATGTCTTTCTTTCCCACAATAATCACAGATAATTTGATCATGAGCACTAGAAGGACCTTTACCCCATGACGGAGACAGACCAAATTTCCCATCCTTAGGAGTAGAGCAAACTAGTTTTGAAGAGGCTGATGAATCATAACACTCCGTCGGCTCTCTTCTTGGAGAACATAAGCATAGTCCTCACGGACAATAGGAAATAGTTTGTGACCCAGAACCTAAACACGAATCTGGTCATATTCCAAGTTGAGACTGGCAAGAAAGTCATAGACCCATTCCTTGGCCACCATTTGCTGAAAGGTAGCGACATCTTGAAAACAGACAGCTTGGACGTTATAATAATAATAATCAAGTTCTTGCCACAAACTGCTCAACTCAGTATAGCACTCAGCAAGAGACCTATCCTTCTTATTAAATCCCCGAATCTTTTTTCGTAGTTCATATGCTTGAGCATCATTACCTTGTTGAGAATACATTTGAGAGGCTGCAGTCCAAATCTCATAAACAATATCCATCAACACAAAGGATCGACTAATGGTAGAGTGGATGGAATTGATTAGCCAAGTCATAACAAGTGCATTCTCCTTATACCATTTGTCATGTGCTGGTCAATCCTCACTAGGAACCTTAGTAACTCCAGTTATGTAACCCAACATACCACGAGCTGTAATGGCCAACTGAAAAAAACATGACCAAACCAGATAATAGCAGCCATCTAACTTGACAGAAGTCAGTTAAAGAGAAAATGTATCATCCAGAGATATAATAAGACTAGACCCTTTGGCCTCACTGGTTATAGGGTTCTTGTTATCATCAGCCATGGACTAAGAACACAACTATATCAAAACAATAGAGAGGAAGGTGGAACAGCCCTAACAAACCTCAAAACCAGTCCAACAAAAGCCAAAAATAGTCTAGAAAATGGCAAAACAGTAAAGTAGATTGAAAAAACACCCATAACTAGACTTGGAGTCCAAAAAACAAGCCCAGAGCAACAACTGAAGCCACGGAGGGCAAGAGAGGGTCTAGTCAGCTCCTAGGGATTAGGACCCAAGCCACGAATCCAGCAAAAAACTCACAGAACAAACAGATCAAAAAATAGGGTCAATTTTTCTGGAAAATCCAGAGCCCTAGGCAAGCATCCTGGATATATATATATATATTCCATTTTTACATTTTTGAATAAAAAAAAAGAACGAACAAGAACAGAGAAGAATAGAAGATTACCTCTGCACAACTCTAATACCAAGTTGAAATTATAAGAACAAGTTTAAGAGTGAAAGAAGAGAAGAGGAAAATAAGAGAGAGAGAGAGAGAGAGAGAGAGATAACTAGGAAGAAGCACAAAACCTCATCTGAGGGTTTCCCTCTATAACACTATGTATTTATACTAGGAGCAATAAGTACATAAAAACAAAAATACCCTCCATCTAACTTAACAATTTCGAAGGTTGATAAGATTGAATATAAAAGGCGCATTACACACAAGTTCTCTTTTGTGAACTTATACTCTATTAAGTCTTAAATAAGATTTTGAGTGTTGCTATTAGCACCTACCTAATTTTTTTGGACCCTCCAATTCTCACCTTTTTTTTTTTTTAATTACAATTATACCTTGAAGTAAAATTACATTAAAGGACAACTTTTAATGGAACACCCACCCACCAAATGAAAACAATTAGAATGGCACTCTATAATATTGGACACCCACCTTCAACCCCATCTATACATATTCCTTACCAATCTAAACCCTAATCGTATTCTTCTTCATCACTATCCTAAACCCACGTATTCATCTTCAATGAAAAACATTTGAAACTACCTAATCAATTAACATTTTGTTCAGTGGTGTAGACACCCCATTTTTGACCGCCCTTAAGACTTGGGCACTACTAATTGCTTCCTTGATGGTGTAGGCTATGCAGTGCAAAGGTTCAATTTCTTCGGTAAGAGGAGCGTCAAATCCCAACCTCACACCCCATTTTTTGCACCAAAACGATTTTGACCAAAAAGATTTTAGACCTTAAAACCTTCTTTTTCAAAATAGTTTTTGAAAAGTTCCTACGATGTTCCGATGCTTGCATTTTGTTAAATGTTGCGCTTTTCGGTAAACCGAGCAAGGATAAAGTGGAAATAAATGGAAGAGAGGTGAATTCTTTGAAAAAATCTTTTAAAACACCTTGTTTAGGGGTTTGGAGTTGAAGAAAAGAGGAAAGGAGAGAAGAAACCGAGTTTAGGAGAAGTTTGGCATGAATCCGGGTATGATCGAAACTGAGCGGTTTCACTAAAATGATCATAACTTTTTGCACACTTGGAATTTTGATGTGATTCTTCCACCATTGGAAAGCTTACTTCTGGGGCTTCAATTTGGACATAAGAATGATCTGAAAAGGAGTCCATATGAAGGAGATATGCTCATTTGAAGTTTGATCTGCAGAGTAGATTTTTACTGTCGGCCAGAAAAGTAGCCGGCTGGCCAGTTGAGATAGCCTACCGGCCACTTGAAGTAGCCTACCGGCTAATTGTGTCCCAAACTCAGATTTTTTGCAGATATTTCTCCTCCAGCTGTTTTCACAATGTGCCAGCTGTCCTAGCTCAGATATTTCCACCAAGGCTCCTCTTTTTGCTATATATTAAAGCCATATCTCTCATTTTGGGAGGTTGACAAGTTTAGGAGGCTCTCTCTCTAAAATCCCTCTCTCTCTACAAAATTTTGTGAGCAAAGTTTCAGCCTCTCTCTCTAGAAGCTCTCTCTCTTCTTGTTTTGTGCCTTAAGCTTAGAATTCTCTACATTTTTGCAAAGAGACCCTTAATCAAACATCCTCATCTTGGAGCTGAGGTGGTTTGAGGCTTATTTGGAGCTCCTAAGGTTGGTTTGAGCTTAGATTTATACCTGTTTTGCAGCTGTGCTTCAAGGGTAAGGATTTACCTCTTTCAAGCTTGTTTTTAATTAAGTGCTTGGCCATCTCTTTAAGCTATTTTGACCTGGTTTTTCAACCATAAAAAACTCTGATTTTGAGGTTCTAAAATGGTAGTTTAAGCCTTGTTTGGTTAGGGGGTGTTTCCACCCTTTTACTCCTTGGCTTGTAAAGCCTTTTGAGCTATCTTTCAAGCTTTTCAAACAATCTCTTTTTGGCCGTAAAACCACTAAATTCCTTAGGAATTTTAGTGGTGGAAAGCTTGTTTTGAGGCCCAAAATGGGAGGGGATGGCCTCCCCTCCCTGTCTCTCTATGCCATGCCTAGTTAGCACTACAAAGTAGCATGTTTTTGTGGCTTGACTTAGCTTAATCTTAGCATGTTTTGGGCTATATTTTGACATGTTTCAACTCTGTTTTGGGTTGGTTGGAGCATGTGTTGCTTGCTTTTTGTACTTGTAGTGCAATGGTGCTTACTAGCCTAACATGCCTAATAAGTTAGCCTATTATTCTAGCATGTGTTAGTTCCATTCTAGCATGTTTTTTACCTTGTTTTGGCATGCTTAAACTCTATTTCAAGTGGTCTTGGTCACATGTGTTCCGCTTTGTATAGCTATAGTGCGAATGGCCTTGACTAGCTTTGCATTTTAGGCCCTTTAGCATGCTTTTTTTGAGTAATTTGCATGATATGGCATCATTTTACATGTGATTCAAAGCATATAGCCTTGTCACACTCTCACATATTCCACTCTTTCATTGCTCTTGGGAGTTGTGCCTTATACTTTGCTTGCGAGCCAACTAATGTACATGCTTTTCTAGCTTTTTGTGCTCCAATTCCAGCATGATTTGGCCCTTGTTTTGGCGTGAATGAGCTCTATCCAGAGTTGGTTTGGTCACTTAGGCTACGTATTGCATGCCTCTTGTGTGATGCTCTTTACTAGCTTTGATGTTTTTGGCCCTCAACATGTTATGCTTGTATTGCTTGCACACTTTAAGGTCTTTAGCATGCCATCTTAGCATTGTACATCTGCAACCTCCCCCATTTCTTCATTTTTCAATTTGATTTGAGGGTTGTTTGGCCTTAAGCTTGTGTTTAAGCAGGAAGTAGGGTTTGTGCCCAAATGGCTTTAACCCTCTCTTGAGGGTTCCTCCTAGTCAAAGGGCATAATCCCTCTCATGTCCTAAATCACCCTTTTGGTTGACCTCCTCTCCTTAAAGGACTTTTCACATTTGGACTTAACCGGTTAATGGATTAATTGGTAAGCTGAAATGAGTAAACAAGAAATGGACCAAGTAAAACATGTGAAAGATAAGCATGTTGTTTGCATTGCATGTGTTTGGATCGGACGTTAATCCAAACACAAGAAATGTGGGACGTTTCATCCTCAAAGTGATGAAACATGTCACATTTCTTGGTCGCCAGCACCCTTGATCATGCATGATAGAGTGAAGGCTCTTTTTGTCTTATTTGTGCATTCACTAAGCTTGTAAAGCTTGGTTTTTGGGCCTTCATGCATTGAGATGCTTGGTTGGTGGCTTGAAAGCCGAGTGCCACCCTCCTTTGAGCTTGAGACATGATAAGGAAAGTGGAAGTACACACATTACCTGCAAAATACATTGTTGTGCCTATATTGTTCTCTATTGCAGCAAAACTAGAAGCCTAGAATAGCAAGTGGCCGACCAGCCACTTGAAGTAGTTGACCAGTCACTCTAACTAGCCGACCGGCTAGTTAAAGTGTGGCAACCACTTTTGTGCCAATCGCCACCATCCAATTTTGTCAGAATCAACTGCTTTTGGAGCGTAAACAAGGTAAGGTTGGTTCAAGGTTCAGAAACCAAGGCAAGTGCAAACAGAGGCAATTGATGGCAAGGCGATGGATTTTCGGGCGAAGCCAACCGAGCATGCATGTCTCCCTCGCCCTCGAGGCTATTTTAACTGCTTTGCTTAGCTAGTTAATTTACTGGTTTTGTAATTAATTAGTTAATGTGCTTGGCTAATTTAATTCATCTTTGTAATATTTTAATTAACTTAGAATAATTAGTTAATTTAGTTTCAGTTGTGTTGTAATTAATTAGCTAGAATAGTTAATTAGTTGATTTGTAATAAGTAACTTAGCGTAGCTAGCTTAGCTTATTTATTCGGACCCTCCGTTGAAAGGGCAAAATGTTGTAATAAAGGTGGGTGTGTGTGTGCATGTCTTCCAACCCCCACTTCGTTCTCCCTTTTACTTATCAGCTTTTGATGGTTAGTTTAGGGCATATCTCGATTAGCATACCTTATGCTTGCATACGTGCATCATCCATTTGTCTTGCATGCACCGGGCTCGGCGCATCATTCAAACTGCATTGTATTTCAATATACCTACGTGAATACGTGTTTGAAACCATGTTATCAAGTGTTGCATTCATATGCCATATTAGATAGCTAAGCCTATTAGTTGCATTATTGCATGTGTTGCATTAGGCATCTTGCATAGTTAGGATCATGCATGATTTCTAACTAGCTTTTGTTTTGGCTCGCAGTACACTGTAAGTATTTACGCTTTAGCATACTTGCATGAGTGTGAGTGTTGCCATGATAGCATGCTTACCATGAGGCTATTTGCTTATATGCTTAACTGCATGAATGCCTGTAGATGAAGGCTTTGTTGTTTGAATTGGAACAATTCAACAAAATGTATGTTTTGAAGCCCACTTTGCGAAGTGGCAAATCATCATGTTTTAAGCCCACTTGAGGGTGGCAAATCCGTGCTTTAATCTACTTGCGAGTAGCACTTCCAAACCATTTTCGAAAACAAACATAAGTCAATTTGTTCCAAGTCTTGCGACTTAGTCTATACTTGTATGTTGTGCGCATCACATAGTAAAGATTAGCTAAATAACTCGAATAAGAACACATGTGTTTTTAAAATAACATATCATGCTTAGTAGAGGCCGATCTTTTGATCGGGCGAGCGGGGGTGCTCATTTCATGACCTTCCCCCCTCATACCCAAGTTCCCGAGCCGAGGCAACTTTGGTGATGACGGACACATGGCCTTTGGCACGAGTCAGGGTTTCCTAAATTTCCCAAAAACAAAATATTTAGATGGCGACTTTGTAATCTGGCAAAGCAGTCCAATTTTGGCATTATTTGATTAAAAATCTGATTTTCCAAAACGATTTGCCAGATTAGATTCTTTGGTGATTTATATCTTACATTGCACTTTGTGAGATTAGATTCAGAACCGTGATAAGAGTTCAAACTGTAGTAACAAGACCACTTCACGCCCTCTCCGAAAGGGGGGCACACGGAGAAGTTCGGGCGGTCTACAGGTGGTTTCAAATGTATTCAGTATTCCAAATCAGTTAATGTTGCAAACAATCCTATTACAGACTCCAAGTTTATACATTTGTGGTCGTTATCACCATTCGTTGATACTTATAGAGTAATAGAGGACGATGACAACAACTCTGATGAGGTTGGCATTGCATTGGTAAGTTTATCTATCTTACATTTATGATTCTGGGTTGTTTTCGTTTTGGTACTGTTTGCCGACTGTTAAGGTTCTGTTCAGTAATACGATACTGAATAGAAACATTTAGTTTAGTAATACAGTGTTGAACATAAACAATTTGTTCGGCATTGGAATACCTAACGGTTCCATTTTGTAGGATTTTCCCTCTATTTCTATTATTTCTGAGGGTTTTTCCCTCTAAAACCCTTTGTACCAAGGGTTTTACCCTGAAAAAAACACACACATAAAAAAAAAAAAAAAAAAAAATGTGATGAGAAGTTGGAGGTTACCTAAGAGAAGAAGAAAGAGACCATCGAAGAGATTTCTGACTGAGATGTTGTTGTTCACGGTGACAAGGAGAAAGAGACCATCGTTTATGAGAGAAGGAGAAGAGAGAGACAGTCAATTCGTCCCTCAATCGTTTGTTGCTCTCAATCGTTTCTCAATTGTTCATCGTTTACTGAGAGAAGAAGAATAGAAGATGTGCAAAATTAGGTAGGTGTGCACTTGGGTGATGATATTATGAATATAGGTAAAATTGGTATTAAGTGGAGTGTTCAAAAAAAAAAAATCTTATTCCAAAGAAATGGGGGGTCCAAAGAAATTAGGTAGGTGCTAATAGCAACCCTCATGATTTTTATTCCTTCAAGTCCCATTAATTTTTAACAGATAAAAAGTATCCTTCAAACAATGGTTGTTAATTATTTGTAATTGTTTATAAATAAATAAAAAAGTATGGTGATGTAACATTTATTTTGATTTTCAAAACTTCAAATTATCATAATTTTTACAATGTATATTTATTTTTGATAAAATATACATTTTTAGAATCAACAAAATGAAATCTATCAAACCAGATTAATATTAAATACAAAATTATATAAAAATTAAAATATGTTTTTTTATTACAAATTTACAATTTGAACCATTTTTAATAGTAAGTTTTAACTTACTTAACTAATTATATTTTTTTGGTCTAATTTTTTCAATTTTTTTCAAGTTTAAAACTAAGAATATTCTCAGTTTAAAATTAGAAAAACTAACTCAGTTTTAAAACTGGAAAATTTTGAGAAATTTCTCAAAAACTGAGAATATTCTCAATTAATATTAAAAAAAACAGAGAAATTTCTCAATTTTTACTAGATAATTTCGTAAACTGAGATATGATTAGTTTTGTATGGCTAAAAAAATAATATTTTATTTTTATAAAATTTTATATTCAATATTGGTATTATTTGATAAATCTCGTTGTGTATACTCCAAAAACATAAATTTTATTAATTATGAAGTTTTTAAGTTTTGAAACAACAAAATAAAAGTAAAATACCACATCAACAATGTGATGACCAGGTGCGTAGCTCGCCTCGTTTTTTTTTTTTTTTTTTTTTTTTTTTTTGATTGTGTTGAGCTTACTCATGTTAGAGTGTTGGGGATTAACTTGAGGCCTTGTCGACTGTTTGGGTTCACCGTTCTTGAAACCTTCTTCAGGTTCTTGCCTTGTCGACCGATTGTTTTTATAAAATTTTATAAAAATAAAATAAAGGCACTGGTGAAATTTTTGGTTGGGAGGCAGAACCGCACGTGCGGGGCTTGGGCCACACGTGCGAAAAGGGGGTTTCACGTACGGGAAATGAGGCCACACGTGTGAAGAGGAGGGAGTGTCAATCGTGCAAGACTGCTTTTATTGCACGAGCGGAGGTTAGGTGTAGAGGAATAAACCATACGTGCAAGGGTGAGTGCCGCACGTGCGGAAATGGGGCTGAGTCTGAAAATCTGCCTTTTTTTCTTCTTCTTGGGCTAAGTGCATCTCACTTTTTACACACCTCTCTCTCTCTCTCTCTTTCTCTCTAAAAATATCTTTTCCTCTCCCTTCTCTCTATAAACATCCACCCAACACCACAAACTCTTGATTTCTTCCAATCCATTGGAGTTTTGACCCAACACCCTTCATTAATTTTCGAGAGCTAACTGAGGGCTTCGTTTTGTGTGGTGGAGATTAGATTTCAACGCCATCAAATTTGGGGGTTTCTTCTCTTTTCTTCTCCAAAACTCGAGGTAGGGATTTTCTATGATCTTTTTCAATACCTCATCTATAGATAGACATGTGGTAGTTTTATTACATAAAAACCATGTTCGTTATGGATTTTTCAAAAATCATGAAAGGGGATCTAAGATTTGATATTTCAGATTGAGATTTGTGAAATTGATTGTTGTTTGGGCTAATTGGGGAGTGGTTTAACATGTTCATGTTGAGAAAGAGGTAAAGCCCTAATTTTTGTAATAATGCCTAACAGGTAAAATGGGTTGAAATTGTGAAATAATCATGTTATGAATTAAGGAATTTGATTAATGATTTGGTAATTAATTTAAGATTAAATCGGGTCTCATGATTTTAGCATTAACTTTGTGTTGGGTTGATTATAGTTGGGTATAACGAATTGGTAGTTTGTTAATTGCTAAAAAGGGGATTAACCATGAGATTTGAATCATTATGTTACACTTTGTTGAGTTGAAATTGAGTGGATTATGACTTTGTTATCCATGGATTGGGTTTTTGGTTAATGAACGAAATGAGTAGTTTTTTTTTTTTTTTTTTGAAAATGATGTATTGTGAATTGGGAATTGTGGAAATTGATTTTGGAAAAAAGAGGTAATTATAACTCTTTTGCAAATTGAGAAAGAACTTTAGGTAGAAGTTGAAAACCTTTGAATATTATTGTTGTTGTTGGACTTATTGCCTCATAAGAATTGGATAATTGTATTGCGTTTATTTAATACATATTGTTTAGAGGTTTTGTCCTTGGTCATCGGTAGAGGATAACATTGTGATGTTGAAATGATTATGTGTGCGTAGTACACTCGAGTTATTTATGCTTGTTGTATAAAGTGCTGGTTGGAAAATGTGCATGCGCTGAGAGTATGAGGTACCAGTACCTTCCAGCTAGCGCTTGGAGAACTTGACCGCGCTGAGAATAAGAGGTACCAATACCTTCCAACTAGCGCCTGCAGAACTTGGTCGTGCTGAGAATAAGGGATACCAGTACCTTCCAGCTAGTGTCTGGAGAACTTGACAGAGGTACCATTACCTTCCAGTCGGTGTCTGGAAAATTGGCATTTTGTTGAGAAAAGATGTACCGTTGGCTTACCGTGCTTAAGGCAGATAAAGCAGAGTTGTCTATTATTATTGTTACAGTGTGGCTGTGATATGTCATGTGTTATGATGATTGTGGTTCTGGGAGACTGAGTTGTCTTAAGAGTTGAGTATGTAGTGGTTGAGTGTGTGTTGTTTTCACCTCTTGAGCTAAATGGTTATGTGTACACGTGGGTGTATCAAATTGATTGTTGATAGTATTTTCCTTAACCTTGGGTTTACGGCATGGAAATGTGATGAATGTATTTATGCATTGAGGTTGTAAGAAACAAGGAAAAGAAAATCGGATCTTTGTGATTTGTTTCCAAGGCAAGGCGATTATTATGTAATACTTTGTTAAATATGGGAAAATGAGAAGTAAATGTGAATTGGTTGTGTTGTTGAATAAATCAGATGATTTTGAGAAAAGTATCTATGTATGTATACTTTGGTTATAAACCGTCACAATATGTATATGATATGATGTGAAGCATTTATGATCATAGCTATCTGTACTTTGTGTTCATCCCATGTTGCTAATTCTTTTCAAATGATGTTAAGAAGTGCTCGAGATTGAGGATCATCCTTAGTTGTCGGCCACGGGGCCTTTTTATTTGTGGGCGGAATGCCGTTATTGTAAAAGGGTTAAACCATTTCTTTTACTTTTAAAAATGTAAGCCTATGGACAATTTATTTAGTTATACTCCTGTTGCATTCATTTTGTATTTGGATGAGGGAATCTTTATTTATTCTTTCTCATTGATATAAAGAGTTTTCGCATGTTATCTCTAAAATTGAATTAATTTGATGATTTTGGTAATGGATTCCTAGTAATAACAAGTGGGGCGTTACAAACAATACCATTTGAATAAGAGAAAATATATGGTACTTTTGAGGCATGGTTAGGTGATTACCAAAAGTTTTATGTATGTGGAGAGGGTGGGGCCCCAATTTATATTGGAGCATGAAGCATAATGCTGGGTGATTAGTGAATAATATTGTCATGTATTACACGTATAACTCCTAACAATTTTTTATTAGCACTTAATGAATTGTTGCTTCTCAATGCCTTCCACCTTTTAATAAGGGTACAACAATCATATATACATAAATATTTTGAAAATAGGACTTTATGTGTTAAAAAAAGTAAATTCTATTTACATCTCAATTACTCTCAGTTCACACCATTATTTATAATATTTTAATTACAATTTTATCCGTTAATCAAATATCCAAATTGCTCTCATCTCTATTTCATCCATTCATCAACAAACCCTAACCTAACCTATTGACAGCCACCACCACCGACCAACCATCACTGATTGGCCAACCACCACCATCAGAAAGTCATCTTAATCATTGTTGTTGCCGCTCTCCTTCTTGTTCATCCATTCCGTTGTTGCAACCATCACCACCCTCCTTTGCAACTTTTTTCTGTTACTCCGCCATCGCTGCCATTACCGCTTCGCCTTCCCAATCCATCGCTGCCGCCACCAACCCTTAATCACCACCATTACAATAACCTATCACCATCGTGCCTCTCATCACGTAAAGACCACCACCATCGCAACTCGCCTACATCTGATGACCAACCATGTGTATTCCGTAGAGAGAGATTTGTGGGATTGCGATGATTGTGCATCGCTTCAATGAGGGTTGCGATGGTGGTATGGCAGTGGTGGTAAGGGCAAAGATGAGGGCTGCGACGATGAAGGGAAATGGGTGGAGGTCGGTGGCTAACGGCTAGCGATGGACAAGGTTTTAGGTTAGGGTTAGGGTTGGAGACGATGAGAATAATTTGGTATTATTTAAAAATTAGTGGTGTGTCTTAAGACAAAATTAAAAACTTTCATTTGTGTGTGGTGTGAATTGAGCAAGTGATGTGTACTAAAAGGATTTGTGGTGTGTAAATAGAATCACCCTAAAACAAAAAGGAGGACTTAATGGAATATCAACCTTTATCAATAGGACTTTTAGATGATTAACCCTACAAAATAAGACTGTAAAACTAATCATTTCAAAAGTTCTTCCCAAGAATTCTAAGTAAAACAAAAACCTTATAAGTTATAAAAATCTCTTTGGAACCGCTACTCAAACGAGTAAAGATCTTCTGTAGTGTTTTTCCTTGTAGTGTTTGTGTAGTGCACCAAAATGACGTCGTTTTGGTGCTCATACCAAAAAAAAAAAAAAAAATGAAACGAAATGTAAAAAAGAAGAAAAAACCAGAGAGAAGAAGACCCACAGTGCAAACAAAGCACTTTTTCACCTTCCTTTCTCACAATCGACTACCATGACCACTTCTGGCAATCACCTCTCCTTTCCCATTCTCTCCCCTCTCTCTTCTTTCCCAAAATCTGCTATTAACATCTCTGGCGACCCCCTGCCTGCGAGATCCACCTCATCTTTCCACTGTAGACCCACCCCTACCAATCCTTTCTCCATCTCAACTCCGACAAGCCTCTCTAACATGTTTCTATCCCCACCCGCCCCGGCTCAGCCACCATTGCCGCCGCAAGCTCTCTCTATCTCTATCTCTATCTCTATTTCAATCTCGCCAGTGCTAGTGTTAGCGGGGGTAGTAGGGTGGTCAGATAGTGGAGGGGTAGTATCAATCAAGCACCTCTCTCTCTCTCTCTCTCTCTCTCTCTCTCTCGCACCTATAGGTCTTCTTTCTCGTGCTTCTATGCTTTGCTCTTGCATTTTGTTGCAAAATTATTTTTTTGGGGGTGTGCAACAAAATGACGTTAGTTTGGTTTTGCATGTGGCATTTATCCATGCAAAATTCTAATGGTGAATGACAGCGAGACCACATTCTAACAAAATTAAAAATATAGGGTTTAAATTGAAAATACAGTGACTAAACTGACATTTCATTTAAACTATATGGACTAATGGTTGTTCCTTAACCTCAAAACTCTTTATTTTAAATTCTAGGGATAATTACCCAAAAAAAAAAAAAAAACTCCAATGTTTCACCCTTGTAACAATATAAACTCTGAGTTTTCAATTTTATCAATTTAAATCATAATATTTTAAATTATTTTTAATCTAAATTATTTGTCTACTTTTGTTAACTAAAAATGATCAGAACAAAATAGTATTTTAGTTATTAAACTCAATATAGGTACATAAAATGTCAAAAATACCCATTTTCATTGAGTTTAATGGCTAACATATCCATTTTTCTATTGATTGTACTTAACAAAAATAGACAACTGATTCAGATTGAAAACAAATTAAAAATTCAAGTTTTAAATTGACAAAATTAAAATTCATGGTTTATTTTGTTACAAGGGTCATTTGTGTGTGTGTGTGTGTGATTTCCCCTAAATTCTTCCATCCAAAATACAATCTTAGTATTTCTAAATAAGAAACTTACGTGTAAGTTTTAATATGTAGACTTATCGTCCAATATGTCCTGTGAGAATTAATAGCGTTTTTCATCAAAGACTATTAAAAAAAATCACTAATTGTTAATTTTCAGTGACATTTTGAAAATTTTGTCACAAAAAATTGTTATAATTATAAGTTTTAACAACAGTTTAAAAAAATCATCATAAAAGAAGTGGCTAATTTTTAACTTTCAGTGACAGTTTAAAAAATTCGTCACATAAAAATGTCACTAATTGTAAATTTTAGCAACAATTTATAAAAAAAACATAACTAAAAAAAAGTCACTAATTATTAATTTTTAGCGACATAAAAAATCGTCAAAAAAAATTATTTTTAGTGACGATTTTACTATGACTTATTTTCAATAGTACTTGATAGGAATTAAGGCCAACTATTAAGACTAATTGGTATTTTATACTTTAAATAATTTGGTCAAAGTTTGCAAAATTATAGCCCAATTCATATTAGTTTAGCTAAATTTTTAGTCAAAAGAAATAGGGCAAATTATACCTATAGTCTCTATACTTGCCTCTCATGTCAATTTGGTTTCTGTAATATGAATTTTTCCTTTTAATTTTTTAAATTGTGTCAATCTAGTCTAAGTGATAATAGCCGTTCAAAAAATTGAATAAAAATCAAAGGCAAGATGAACTATTAAAAAGAGAACGAATCATTTCAAATTGGATGCAAATCCTTCAATAACTTTGAAGGGAATTACAAAAAAACCATTTTATCTCTTAATTTTAGTCCAATTTCTAAATGAAATATTATCAATTAGACTAAATTAATACCATGTGCAAAATCGAAAGGTAAAATTGATGCAATTAAAATTACAATAACCAAATTGATATAAAACAAACTAGAAGAATTAAATGTAATTTGTCTAAAGAAATACGACGCATAAAAAGAGAAATTTGTTCCTAAATACTAATTAATTTCGAGTATAGTTTGACGTTCTTATTTTTGCATCCAACAACATATTCAATCCAAAATATGTTGTGTTCTCATTATAACCCAAAAGGTCAAATGAAAATAGCAAAATAATAACTAAATTTATAAACGCCCCAGAACAATGAAGCTTAAATAAATAAATAAGCTTAAGTCAAAGAAGCATACCTTATTGAAGAGAGGTTGAATATTATTGTAATTGCAATCCGAAGTATTACAAAAACTACTGAGCTTTGGCATCTGGCTAAGTGTTAGCTTGTTCAATTGCAGCAGCTCAATTCCATTCATAGCCTTGCAGGTAGCAGTAAAACTTGGCAAGTCTTGGAGATACAAGTTCTCTAGTTTAGGAAACACAATTCTATCTGTTGCTTCTGTTGTTGTTGATGCTATCTCATTTTGATCTTCTTCTTCTTCTTCACTCGAAATAAGTACTTCCAACTTATGACATTTAGATACACGAAGTATCTCTAGTTGCATCAGATCTCTGGCTATGCATAATGAGAACATGCTTTCCAGTTTATCACATCTCTCCAATTCTAGAAAAGTGAGGTTGCGAAGCCGTACAAGTTGAGTAGGACCCTTCCACAAATGTGTCGATGCGGGCACATCCCATAGTTTCAGCTCTTTCAACGCACTGAAGGCCACCTGTAATGCTCCAATTTTCATAAAATTCGATGAAACAAATCAAACTCATATTCCTTATTTATTTTCAAATCAAATCAAATTAACATGTGGAAGTCAAAAATCTTATCAAGATTCAACAATAATCATATACAAAATAATTCTCTTTTCTTGTTATACTTCATTACATTATAGTTTGAGATTTACAAAAGAGATTACATACGATTACACATTCACAATTTCCAAAGCATGGATCTCATGTGATATAATACTACATAAATATTCAAAATTTAAATGCCCTAATGGATTACAAGTTACAATGGTTAGAACCCTATTACAAAAAGAATGGGTCTCTACCCAAACATATAAAATAATGCTTTACAAAAATAAGCAAACAAAATCAAGGAGCATTCATGCTCCAAAAATCACATCACGAGCCTTCAACGAGGCGGAGGCAAATCACCAACAAATAAAAATGATTTTCCATGAAGGGATGAACACTAATGCCCAGCAGATATAATATTAACAATGTATATGAGATTAACAAGATTATGATCATGAATGCAATGATGTGTCCCATGCTTAAAATAAATGCACAATGCACAACTTTCAAAATAATATTCATTTCAACATTTTCATTTCAAAACATCGGGCCAGTAAGGCCTTGTTTGGCAAAGGCTAAAATTGGGCTTTTTAGGCTAAAATTCATAAAAAGACAAAGGCTAAAATAGCCAATAAAACAAAATGTCACATCAAATCCATAATCATTTCACTTTTTCTGTCACAAACATCATATCAAACTACAAAAAAATCCAACAATCTTCCCAAATACAAAAATTTTAGCTTACTAAAATAGTCAAAAACTACAACCTACTAAAATAACCAACTTCCCAAACAAGGCCTAAATAAGACATTGGAATTTCCTAGTACGTGTCTGCAAGTAGGCTCTCACGCACTACCAAATACCACTTTAACGGCTACTAACCAGAAGGAAATTGTTACCTATTCCACTCGTGTTTTAGGACTTTTACCATGACTCTCAAACCAACTTAATTCTCAAATCCACAATTACATCCCCTATTTAGATTTACCACGTTATCAACATTTCCAATATTTTCAAAATAAAAGCACAATCTCTATGTAAGGCCATGGAAGTGTAATGGATGCATGAAAAGTAATCTCTAACAAAATATTCCAATAAGAAAATATATTTAGAGTATAACTCAACATTCTCAATAATTCCAAAATAGTATGAGATTCCAATAAACTCATCAATTACTCTCAACATATATCCCATATTTCATAATTTCTATTATTTCCAATAAATCCAATAAATTCAAGATAACTAACATCTCCAAGGAAATTCACAATCTCTATAATAAATCACCAATTTTCACATTATTCCAACAATTTGATCATATTCAAAATCACATTTTTCATTTCTCAAATTTTCTAGGGTTTGAAAAAAATTTAGAGTTTTCTCAATTTAAACATAACCAAAGTTTTAAATAACGGTGGCGGTTACTAAAATGGTAGCGGTAATGCGGACATGGTTGCTGGGTGTAACTGTCGTTGTGTAACAATAGCGGCAACTGGAGCCATGAATTTTTTAATTCTTCGCACAACTTTAAGAAAGCATACCGATATGCATGTTTTTATTTCAGAATCACATTTAGTGAGGCTCAAAATGATTTTTAGTATTTTTGTTTAGTTTTAAAAAATGATCCAATATATATACTAATTTTTATATTAGTTTTAAGTTGCTCTAAAAAATTTTCCTATTGTTGAATTTATTTAATTTTCGTTACTTTACTAATTATAATTATGGATAACTTTTCCGATTTGTTAAAAAAAATGAATATATAAAACTATAGTCTCACAAATAAAAATTCAAAATACAAAATGTCAAACATAATAATGTAAAAGTACGTAAAATGAAATCTAAATTTTGTTCAATAAATTTAATATAAGAAAAATTTATTAAGTTCATATTCAAATATAATTAAGTAAAAAAGTAATTAAATCCTATAGAACTTGAAGATTAGATATTCAAAATATATATAGATAAGATTTTTATTTAAGTTCTACGTAACTAGAAAACAAAAAGAGAAAATAGCAATATACGCTAAATTTATATAAAAATAATATATATATATGTTTAACGGCTGTAACAATACTGTAACAGCAATGTAACGGCCACTACGGCCTTTACGTAATGGTGGCGGCCGTTGCGGTCATGAATTTTTGTCACACCACTATAGCGGTCATAACGGGTAGCGATAACCACTACAATCGTTACATAACGACATTAGTAATGGTTGCGGTTGTTTTTTAAAATCTTGAATATGACACTTTGAAATTTATATACCGTATATCATTTTGGGTAGAGAATTTTAAACATCTGATAACATATGAGCAAATCCTAATTTTTATACAATATATATATATAATAAAAAACCTCAATTTATTCAAAATCATAACTAACAAAAATACCACACAATCAAGGTAAAACAGATATACAAAGAGGAGAAGAAAAGTCTCAAAATCAAATGCATCAAAAACGCGATCGGCTCAGGTCAATCGAAACCCTCAACACAATCTATATTCTGTATCAAAATAGCAAGGTGAGATTCTAACTCTAGATATGGGGGATCGAACGTTTTGTGTGATAATAAAAAAATTATTTAAAAAAGGGAGAGACAGAAGAAAGGAAGAGAAAGAGAGACGGACGGAGAAGAAAAAAATGGAAGGAAAGAAAGAAATGATTGGATTTGTGAACTTCACATTATTGGGCAAAAAAATGCCCCTCATTGATCTACACAGCAAGAGTTTCTTTCTTCAGCACCATTTAGCTTGTTTGGTTCCATTGAAATTATTTTTTATTTTTTATTGTTTAAAAAAATTATAAAAAAAAATTTATTTTTTTTATTTTCTCTGAATTTTTTTAATTTTTAGATACACTTAACATAAATACAGTTGAAAAGTAAAATATTTGTGAAAAAAATATTTAAAAAAATCACTAAATACCAAAAATATTTTTAAAAAAAAAGAAAATTCAGTATATTTTTATATTCTTGTATATTTATTGATTTTTTAAAAATATTTTATTTTTTAGATACATCTAAGTAAGGTACATCTAAAAATGTAAAAAAAAAAAAAATTGTTTAAAATTTTAAAAATATTCACTAAAAATTAAAAAATACAAAAAATAAAAAACTCTTTTTTCAAAAAATTAAATTTAGAAATTAAAATCAAACACATGATTAGCTTTGTCTAGTTTGATTGCGGGAGGATAAGCAAGTTTGTTTGCTTGATCTCTCTAGTAGTTTATTGTTAGCTTTTGTTTTCTTTTTTCTTTTTTTGAACTAAGCTTTTGTTCTCTTGGCTTGGGCCATATCATACCACAAAAATAAATTAATAAATAAATTACACTAACACCCCTAAGAATTATGTTTAATACAAATTCCTTTCTCACATTAAAATTATATTCTTCTTTCTGAGATTTGTAATTTCATAACAAATTACCTCTTAAATTGCTGCTGTTATACTCTAAAATTTTCTAAATGACCATCTTGTCCTTTTTCTTACCATTTTTTCTTCTTATAATCATGACTACATTCTACAACTTTTTATTATTAAATTTTACTTAAACATATTCTTATTCAGTGATAATATACAAACATAAATTTTATATAGAATTATCAAACACAATGATAGTTCACCTTTCATTTTAAAACAAAACACTCATAAAAA
Organism: Camellia lanceoleosa; assembly: GCA_025200525.1. NCBI lineage: Eukaryota > Viridiplantae > Streptophyta > Magnoliopsida > Ericales > Theaceae > Camellia > Camellia lanceoleosa. Next base: position 35,706,292 of record CM045766.1, read on the forward strand.
TGATTTATATTTATAACATCATTATCATAACATTTTTATGATTTTTTTTGTATAAATTTTTATACATGAATATAATTTTTTATTTTTATTTCCACCGTCATACTTAGATTAGATCAATTTAATCTAGATATATTTAAAAAGTATAAAATTTATATAAAAACTCAAAAAAAATACAATAAAATAAGATAATGTATTAAATTGTTGTTTTTTTATTTTATTTTTTTTGAATTTGGTGAATTCAAAAAAAAAATCACAAAATATTATAATTCTTAAGTATATCTAAATTAGGTGTATCTAAAAAAAATTTAAAAAAAAAATTGCTTAAAATGTTAAAAAGAATTCAATAAAAATAAAAAATAAAACTTAATTTTTTATGTGAGTTAAATCAAAGAAAATAATTGTTATTCTTTGAAATGACATAAATAAAATATCTGTAATATTTTATTATTTTATATGTATAAAAGTTAAAGGACAAATATGTCACTTTAATTTGACAAGAAGGTGAGTGTAATTTTTCAAATATAAAAAGATCTATATTAAATAGAAATCTCAAGAGTATCAATATAATTTAGCCAAAAAAAAGGGGAGCACCCCACGTGGTCTCTGCTCTCCCATCAAAACTTTATTTATTTATCAATTATTATTATTTTCTATAATATCTATCTCAATGTCTATATCTATATGTACATATATATATATATATATATAATAACAAATACAATTTTAGTAACACTATAATATTGTGACATAAATAATAAAATGGTATAATTGTTTCCTCATTGCAAATTATATTTTGTTTGATGGTACCCATTATAAATATCCATAACTCTCTCATAGTAGTAAATAAAAAATAATAATAATACTAATAATAAATCTAGAGAGCCTCCTAATTTTATTCGAAAATTTATCATAATCCACTTGACACAACCTTGGGCACTATTTTATTTAAAAAGAAAACAAATAAACAAACAAACAAGGTGCTCCATAAGATTTTTTTTTATTTAACTTCTTTTTTTTTTTTCTTTTCGTTTAGTATAAACAAACTTAGATCTCTTCGTCTGCGCATGGGATACATTAGTAGATAAACTTTATTTGGTTGCGTTATTTTTTACTTATTTTTAATTCATTTTTTTCAAAAATTAAAAATTAGTTTGATAAAAATAATTACCAAAATTAAAATTTTAAAATTTCCAAAACTGTTTTTCACCCAAAAAGAGAACCATATCAAAATAATGAGTTTTTTTTTTTTTTTTTTTTTTTTCACCAAACTAATTTTTGATAATTTTTTTCAGAAAAAAATTATGAAAACTGAATAAGGGGTTTATTAAATTTTTAATGGTAAGAAAAGGCAAAAAAAAAATGTTGATATTTAAAAATAAATTTATTCTTTTACATATTATTCTTTGCAAAGTAGGGTTGTAGCACAAGTTCCAAAAGAAGTTTAAAAACACATAAATTACAACATGTGATACAATCCTCTCAAGTGATGGGTCACATCTTTTGTAAATTTCGTACTTACATAAATAAATAAATAATTATATTTTCAGTTCTATAATTAATTTTTGTACAAGAAAAAGAATTATTCCTACTAAACAAAAAAAAAAAAAAGGCATTTAAATAATATAAAAAAAGGCTTTACGGTGCACCTTTTTTTTTTTTTTTTTTCTTTGTTTTTGTTTATTTATTTATTTGCTTTCAAATAAAAGAATCCCCATGTTAAGGTGGCTGTCATGTGGATTATGATAAATTTTCGGATAAATCTGAGAAGCACTTTAGACATATTGACAATAACAAGTACAACTGGTAATTATAAATGAGTTGTAACTCAATTAAGTTCAAAATTAAATATAATTTAATAATTTAAAATAATTTATTAAGTGAGACTAGAGTATGAAATAATTTTAAAAGGACTCAAGGTGATCCCACTGTTTATATAATTAAATATGAGCCAAAATAATTCAATGTAGACTAATCAAATAAAACTCAAAAATTAAATTTATATTCAAATCTAGTATCATTTTTGAACGGAGATTTAATACTCAAGACTCAAGAATAATTAAAACTAAAAAATAAAAATAAAAAAATTGTCAAGTAGGCCTCACGAAGTTGAAATAAAAAAGTAATATAATTTATTTTTATCAATTTAAATAGAATGGTAACCACACAACAAACATAATTAAGCAATTTAGAAATTCATATCAATCCAACTCTAAATAATACCCGAACTCAAAAACACACTAAAAAAATTATTAAACAAGTACCGATAAAAAAACAAATTGAGTTTAGATTCAACACGTTACAATCTGAAGTCAAAGAAGCATACCTTATTGAAGAGAGGTTGAATAGTATCGTAATTGCTATCCGAAGTATTGCAAAAACTATTGAGCTTTGGTATCATGTGGAGTTCCAGCCCGTTCAATTGCAACAACTCAATTCCATTCATAGCCTCACAGATAGCAGTAAAACTTTGCAGGCTTTCAAGATACAATCCCTTCAGTTTGGGAAACACAATTTTATCTGTTGTTTCTATTGTTGTTGATGCTATCTCATTTTGATCTCCTTCTTCTTCACTCGAAATAAGTACTTCCAACTTATGACATTTAGATACACGAAGTATCTCTAGTTGCATCAGATCTCTGGCTATGGATAATGAGAACATGCTTTCCAGTTTATCACATCTCTTCAATTCTAGAAAAGTGAGGTTGCGAAGCCGTACAAGTTGAGTAGGACCCTTCCACAAATGTGTCGATGCGGGCACGCCCCATAGTTTCAGCTCTTTCAACGCACTGAAGGCCACCTGTAATGCTCCAATTTTCATAAAATTCGATGAAACAAATCAAACTCATATTCCTTATTTATTTTCAAATCAAATCAAATTAACATGTGGAAGCCAAAAATCTTATCAAGATTCAACAATAATCATATACAAAATAATTCTCTTTTCTTGTTATACTTCATTACATTAGGCCCGTTTGGTAGAGCTGTGAGAAAGTGATTATAGATTATAACTTAACAGATTATAGCTTATAGCTGTAAACATAAGCTGATAACCTGTTTGGTGCAGCTATGGAATTATGGATTTAAGCAGCAAAGTAGTGTTTGGTAAATAAACTGTAAAATAACTTTTTGCTGTATAATTGTTATTTTTTGCCGTTATGAACATATAATTTGTAATTTTGTCATTTTCTTCTCGTTATTTTCTTTTCTCTTCTTTTTTTTTTGTTTTTTTATTATTTTATCCCTGCTCTTCTTTCTTTTTGTTAATTTTGTTTAATTTATTAATTCATTACAATTAATATTAATTAACATCCATGTATTTATATTAATGTTGTGATGTCATTACATATTATTTTTCTTTATATTAATTTCAATTATTAATTTAATAGAAGTTATAATATTCATTTTTTTATTTCATTTAATATAAGTTATTTCATTTTGTATTTCATTTTTTTTCTTCAATTTTAATTTTAATTTTTTTAAAATTGTGATTCTGTTTTTATTAATTTTTTTTCATTACAATTAATAATTTATTAATTTCAATTATTAATTTAATAGAAGTTATAATATTGATGAGAGGCATTTAAGTAATCTTTCCCCTCCAATACAGCTTTCCGCTAAAGCTATAATTGCTTAAGCACCTCCCAGGCCACTTCTCAAAATTCATGGTATTTGGCTTAAATTAAGCTGCCAAAAGCTGAGTTAAGCTGAACCAAACACTCTAAAACAGCTTAATTTAAGCCAAAAGCTGAGTTAAGCTGCTTATAAGCTGTGCCAAACAGGCACATTATAGTTTGAGATTTACAGAAGAGATTACATACGATTACACATTCACAATTTCCAAAGCATGGATCTATAACATGTGATATAATATTACATAAATATTCAAAATTTAAATGCCCTAATGGATTACAAGTTACAATGGTTAGAACCCAATTACAAAAAGAATGGGTCTCTACCCAAACATATAAAACATGCTTTACAAAAATAAGCAAACAAAATGAATGAGCATTCATGCTCCAAAAATCACATCACGAGCCTTCAACGAGGTGAAGGCAAATCACCAACAACTAAAAATGATTTTCCACGAAGGGATGAACACTAATGCCCAGTAGATATAATATTAACAATGTATATGAGATTAACAAGATTATGATCATGAATGCAATGATGTGTGATGCTTAAAATAAATGCACAATGCACAACTTTCAAAATAATATTCATTTCAACATTTTCATTTCAAAACATCGGGCCAGTAAGGCCTTGTTTGGCAAAGGCTAAAATTGGGCTTTTTCGGCTAAAATTCACAAAAAGACAAAAGGCTAAAATAGCTAAGAAGACAAAATGTCACATCAAACCCATAATCATTTCACTTTTTTTTTTTTCACCAATATCACATCTAACTACAAAAAAATCTAATCATCTTCATAAATACAAAAATTTTAGCTTACTAAAATAGCCTACTAAAATAGCCAACTTTCTAAACAAGGCCTAAATAAGACATTGGAATTTTCTAGTACGTGTCTGCAAGTAGGCTCTCAAGCACTACCAAATACCACTTAAACGGCTACTAACCAAAAGGAAATTGATACCTATTTCGCTCGTGTTTTAGGACTTTTACCATGACTCTTAAACTTACTTAATTCTCAAATCCACAATTACATCCCCTATTTCGATTTACCACGTTATCAACATTTCCAATATTTTCAAAATAATAGCACAATCTCAATGTAAGGCCATGGAAGTGCAATTGATGCATGAAACAGTAATGTGTAACAAAATATTCCAATAAGAAAATATATTTAGAGTATAACTGAACATTCTCAATAATTCCAAAATAGTATGAGATTCCAATAAACTCATCAGTTACTCTCAACATATATCCCATATTTCATAATTTCTATTATTTCCAATAAATCCAATGAATTCAAGATAACTAATATCTCCAAGGAAATTCACAATCTCCGCAATAAATCACCAATTTTCACATTATTCGAACAATTAATCCTATTCAAAAATCACATTTTTCATTTCTCAAATTTTCTAGGGTTTGAAAAAAATTTAGAGTTTTCTCAATTTAAATATAACCAAAGTTTTAAATAACGGTGGCGGTTACTGAAATGGTAGCGGTAATGCAAACGCGGTTGCGGGCTGTAACTGCCATTGTGTAACGGTGGCGGCAACTGGAGCCTTGAATTTTTTAATTCTTCGCACAACATTAAGAAAGCATACCGATATGCATGTTTTTATTTCAGAATCACATTTAGTGAGGCTCAAAATGATTTTTAGTATTTTTGTTTAGTTTTAAAAAATGATCCAATATATATACTAATTTTTATATTAGTTTTAAGTTGCTCTAAAAAAATTTCCTATTGTTGAATTTATTTAATTTTTGTTACCTTACTAATTATAATTATGGATAACTTTTCCGATTTGTTAAAAAAATGAATATTAAAAACAATAGTCTCACAAATAGAAATTCAAAATACTAAATGTCAAACATAATAATGTAAAAGTACGTAACATGAAATTTAAATTTTGTTCAATAAATTTAACGTAAGAGAAATATATTAAGTTCATATTCAAATATAATTAAGTAAAAAAGTAATTAAACCCGGTAGAACTTGAAGATTGGACATTCAAAATATATATAGATAAGATTTTTACTTAAGTCCTACGTAACTAGAAAATAAAAAGAGAAAATAGCAATATATGCTAGATTTATATAAAAAATAATATATATATATATATGTTTAACAGCTGTAACAGTACTGTAGCGGCAATGTAACGGTCGCTACGGCCTTTACGTAACGATGGCAGCCGTTTGCGGTCATGAATTTTTGTCATATCACTATAGCGGTCATAAGGGGTAGCGATAACCACTACAATTGTTACATAACGACGTTAGTCATGGTTGCGGTTGCTTTTTAAAATCTTAAATATGACACTTTGAAATTTATATACCATATATCATTTTGGGTAGAGAATTTTAAACATTTGATGAAATATGAGCAAATCCTAATTTTTATACAATATATATATAATTAAAAACCTAAATTTCTTCAAAATCATAACTAACAAAAAAATACCACACAATCAAGGTAAAACAAATATACAAAGAGGAGAAGAAAAGTCTCAAAATCAAATGCATCAAAAACGCGATCGGCTCAGGTCAATCGAAACAATCTATATTCCGTATCAAAATAGCAAGGTGAGATTCTAACTCTAGATATGGTGGATCGAATGTTTTGTGTGATAATAAAAAAAATTATTTAAAAAAGGGAGAGACAGAAGAAAGGAAGAGAAAGAGAGACGAACGGAGAAGAAAAAAATGGAAGGAAAGAAAGAAATGATTGGATTTGTGAACTTCACATTATTGGGCAAAAAAATGCCCCTCATTGATCTTCACAGCAAGAGTTTCTTTCTTCAGCACTATTCAGCTTGTTTGGTTCCACTGAAATAAATTTTTTTATTTTTTAAAAAATTAAAATTTTTTGTTTTTTATTATTTTTATTTTCATTGATTTTTTTAATATTTTAAGTAATTTTTTAATTTTTAAATACACTTAACATAAATACACTTAAAAAGTAAAATATTTGTGAGAAAAATATTTTAAAAAATACTAAATTCCAAAAATATTTTTTAAAAAATAAGAAAATTCAGTATATTTTTATATTCTTGTGTATTTATTGATTTTTTTAAAATATTTTATTTTTTAGATACATCTAAGTAAGGTACATCTAAAAATGTAAAAAAAAAAAAATTTGTTTAAAATTTAAAAAATATTCACTAAAAATTGAAAAATACAAAAAATAAAAAACTCTATTTTCAACAAATTAAATTTAGAAATTAAAATCAAACACAATGATTAGCTTTGTCTAGTTTGATTGCGGAAGGATAAGCAAGTTTGTTTGCTTGATCTCTCTAGTAGTTAATTGTTAGCTTTTGTTTTCTGTTTTTTTCTTTCTTCTTTTTTTGAACTAAGCTTTTGTTTTCTTGGCTTGGGCCCTATCTTACCACGAAAATAAATAAATAAGTAAATTACATAACACCCCTAAGATTTATGTTTAATACAAATCCCGTCCTTACATTTGAAAAATTATATTCTTCTTGAGATTTGTGACCTCATGACAAATTACCTCTTAAATTGCTGATGTCATGTTCTAAAATTTTCTAAATGACCATATTGTTCTTTTTTTATCATTTTTTCTTCTTATCATCATGACTACATTCTACAACTTTTCATCATTAAATTCCATGTAAACATATTCTTATTCAATAATAATATACAAACATAAATTTTATATAGAATTTTCAAACACAATGATAGCTCACCTTTCACTTTAAAACAAAACACTCATAAACATGATTTATATTTATAACAACATCATTATCATAACATTTTTATGATTTTTTTGTATAAATTTTTATATATGAATATAATTTTTATTTTTATTTCACTACTATACTTAGATTAGATCAATTTAATCTAGATATATTTAAAAGTATAAAGTTTATATAAGAAAATAAAAAAAAATCATTGAATACAACAAAATAAGATAATGTATTGATTTTTTATTTTTTTATTTTATTTTTTTGTATTTGGTGAATTTAAAAAAAAATACAAAATATTATAATTCTGAAGTATATCTAAATTAGGTGTATCTAAAAAACTTTAAAAATTTTGTTAAAATGTTAAAAAAAAAATTCAGTAAAAATAAACAAACTTAATTTTTTATGTGAGTTAAATCTACGAAGATGATTGTTATTTTCTTTGAAATGACATGAACAAAATATTTATATTATTTTTTATTTTATATGTATAAAGGTTAAAGGACAAATATGTCATTTTAATTTGACAAGAAAATAAGTGTATTTTTTTTAAATATAAAGAAATCTATATCAAACAGAAATCTCGATAATGTCAATGTAATTTAGCCAAAAAAAGGGAGCACCCCACGTGGTCTCAGCTCTCCCATCAAAACTTTATTTATTTATTAATTATTATTATTTTTTATAATGTCTATCTCAATATCTATATATATATATATATAATAACAAATACAATTTTAATAACACTATAATATTGTGACATAAATAATAAAATGGTAGAATTGTTTCCTCATCACAAAATATATTTTGTTTGATAGTTACACATTATAAATATCCATAACTCTTTCATAGTAGTAAAATAAATAATAATAATAATAATAATAATAATAATAATAATAATAATAATAATAAATCTAGAGAGCCTCCTAATTTTATTCGAAAATTTATTATAATCCACTTGACACAACCTTGGGCGCTATTTTATTTAAAAAGAAAACAAATAAACAAACAAACAAACAAAGTGCTCTATAAGATTTTTTTTATTTAACTTTTTTTTTTTTTTTCTTTCGTTTAGTATAAATAAACTTAGATCTCTTCGTCTGCGCATGGGATATTATTAGATAAACTTTATTTGGTTGTGTTATTTTTAACTTATTTTTAATTAATTTTTTTTCAAAAATTAAAAATTAGTTTGATAAAAATAATTACCAAAATTAAAATTTTAAAATTTCCAAAACTATTTTTCACCCAAAAAGAGAACCATATCAAAATAATGAGTCTTTTTTTTTTCAGAAAAAAATTATGAAAATTGAATAAAGGGTTTTATTAAATTTTTAATGGTAAGAAAAGGCAAAAAAAAATGTTGATATTTAAAAATAAATTTATTCTTTTCCATATTGTTCTTTGCAAAGTAGGGTTGTAGCACAAGTTCCAAAAAAAGTTTAAAAACACATAAATTAATCCTCTCAAGTGATGGGTCACATCTTTTGTAAATTTCGTACTTATATAAAAAAAATATATATATATACAACAATGATAGAGACCTTTAATTTTAGAATTCTAAAAAGACCATTAATGACATGACATTCAATAAAAAAAGAAAAAAAAAATACAACACCAAAGCCAAAACATCAAATCATTCATGGTCGAGCCTACTGCCACATCATTAGTGGTATCACTAATTAGTGCTCCCACTCATTTTTCATATATATATATATATATATTTTTTCAGTTTTATAATTAATTTTTGTACAAGAAAAAGAATTATTACTACTAAATAAAAAAAAAAACAAAACAAAATAAAACAAAAAAACATTTAAATAATAATAAAAAAAGCCTTTACGGTGCACTTTCTTTTTTTTTTATTTGTTTTTGTTTATTTATTTGTTTGCTTTCAAATAAAAGAATCCCCACGTTAAGGTGGCTGTCCTGTGGATTATGATAAATTTTCGGATAAATCTGAGAAGCTCTCTAGACTTATTGACAATAATAATACAACTGGTAATTATAAATGAGTTGTCACTCAATCAATTAAGTTCAAAAATAAATCAAATTTAATAATTTAAAATAATTTATCAAATGAGGCTAGAATATGAAATAACTTTAAAAGGACTCAAGGTGATCCCAGTGTTCATATAATTAAATATGAGCCAAAATAATTAAGTATGGAATAATCAAATAAAACTCAAAAATTAAATTTATATTCAAATCTAGTATCCTTTTTGAACGGAGATTTAATACTTAAGACTCAAGAATAATTATAAAAAAAAAAACTGTCAGGCGGACCTCACGAAGTTGAAATAAAAAAATAATATAATTTATTTTTATCAATTTAAATAGAATGGTCTACCATATAACAAACATAATTAAGCAATTTAAAAATTCATATCAATCTAACTCTAAATAATATCCGAACTCAAAAACACACTAAAAAAATTATTAAACAAGTATCGATAAAAAAACAAATTGAGTTTAGATTCAACTCGTCACAATCTGAAGTCAAAGAAGCATACCTTATTGAAGAGAGGTTGAATAGTATCGTAATTGCTATCCGAAGTATTGCAAAAACTATTGAGCATTGGTATCTCGCAGAGTTTCAGCTCGTTCAATTGCAGCAACTCAATTCCATTCATAACCTCGCAGATAGCAGTAAAACTTGGCAGGCTTTCAAGATACAATTCCTTTAGTTTGGGAAACACAATTTTATCTGTTGTTTCTGTTGTTGTTGATGCTATCTCATTTTGATCTCCTTCTTCTTCACTTGAAATAAGTACTTCCATCTTACGACAAGCATATACATGAAGTATCTGTAGTTGCATTAGATCTCTGGCTATGGATAATGAGAACATCCTTTCCAGTTTATGACAGCTCTGCAGTTCTAGAGAAGTTAGGTTGTGGAGCCGTACAAGTTGAGTAGGACCCTTCCACAAATGTGTCAATGCGGGCAAGTCCTATAGTTTCAGCCTTTTCAAGGCACTGAAGGCCTCCTCCGGTAGTTGGCCATGACAAATCTCTTTCAATTTATCTAAATTTTCGAGACATAGCGACTGCAACACAGGGAAGGCTATTTGTGGAACTGGAACCCCATCTGTTGTGTCAATGACATATTCCAGATCCTGACAACTTTGCAAGGACAATTCTGTTAATTTTTTGAAACCATCTTTGTCTAAATCATAGCCAACATTCTTCACCTCTTTGCTGTGTTAATTCTACAATTTTAGTGATCTTGAGAAGATTCTTGAACTCACCCTCCATAAGATCGCTCTCGGGAAGATCCTCGAGACTCAACTGGTTTTGTAACTGATAATCACGACAATCTCTAGTGCCGATCATCCTCTGAGATAAATAGCTATTTCGGAACTCAATGCTTATAGCGAATGCTTTTAGATTCGTAAGGACCAAGTCTCTTGGCCAGTATGTAAAATGCCGTAGGTGAATGACCAAAGTTGTAAAATTAGACAACCCACACATACTCGACCAAAGTCGCTTTAGTCCTCGCATACATCATTAAAGCTAGACCCAAGATACAACTCTTCTAGCTTTGATAAGCTTGACAGAACACAGGCAAATCCTCTTCACACCACATCGCAACAAATCCAAAGAGCTTCAAGTGACTAAGCCGACCTATTTCTTTTGGCAACTCCTCGATTTCAGTGCCTTCGAAACTCAAAATTTCTAGATTCTCTAACGCTCCTATTGCAGATACATCATTGATCAGTCCGCATTCGTATAGTGACAAGCTTCGGAGGTTGGTCAACCATCGCAGGGATGTCGGCAGTGATCCTTTTATGTACACATTCAACATGCTTAAAGCTTTGAGTTCCTTCATTCCTCCGTAGAAACTATCTGGGAGATTTGGTAGTTTTGATGCATAATTGTCCTCTAGCCGTAAAAGATGGAGTTTTGGAAATTCTAGATTATCAGGCAGCTTGCTCATACCAGTGCATCGCAATGAAATTACAGCATAATTTTTGTGTCGTTCTTTCTCCGGCCATTCTTTCAATGCTTCGTCACATCTTACCATAAATGAATGCTCCTCCCTAGATGCTATTGATATAGCAACATCACGAACTACATCATGGATTTTAACACAACCTTGTTCACCATCCATCAAGAGATAGCCTTTTTTTAAGTCATCGACAAAGGCATGTACTCTATCTCTTGCTTCATTGACACTATCAATGGCCTCAAACATCTCTATCCCAACTCCATATCTAACGAGATCTTCAATTGGAATATTAAAATCTTCAGCATATAAGGAGCAGAGCAAAAAGCATTCCTTAATTTCTCTACTTCCTAAGAAGTTGTAACTCAACTCCAGAGATTTAAACACATTTTCTTCTACTCCCCTGATGTTTTTTACCATGGACTTGCATGTGTAGAAGGGTCAATTCCATGATCGCTCATCTTTACCTTTGAGTGCCCTCAAGAATCAGAATAATAGCAATCGGCAAACATCCACATTCATCCGCAACTTTCTTCTGCGTGATATACAAATCGATGCTTGTGTGACTCGTGTTGTTGGAAATTCCACCATCTCTGAAGAGATTCCATGCTTCTTCTTCACCAAGACTTCAATTGTAAATTTCTTTTGAGCATTCATATCGTTGCATACATTATCAAATCTAGAAGTCAAGACAATTTTGCAACCTCTATGACCATCTCCAAATGGAATTCCTATGTCATTCGCCGAGACGCTTCCAAACATCGTCCAATATGACAAGGATTCTATTGGTGCCTTTAGTCTTTCACACGGTCGATTTGCTCTTCCACGTTCAGTCTCCTCCTCAAATTTCAAACCCAAATTATCTCCAATTTCACCTTGAATCTTCCTTTCATTAGGACTTTGGGACACTACAGCCATCACAACCTCATCGAACAATTTCTCTTCTTTTGCTCTTTTGGCAACTTCTTTCACCATTGTTGTCTTACCAACACCTCCCATCCCACATATTGTAATCATGTGGAATCTATCATCCTTCAGTGCCTCCATGACATCGTTCATAATCAATCTTCTAGATTCAAAAACCTTAATAACTTCAAAGGATGTGAATTCTATCCCGTAGAGGCTCATTGTAGGCCACTTCCGCCGTTTCCTCTTCGTGCAACTGAGCCACCTCTTTTGCCTTGTTGGTTGCTTTCTTACTGAGCGAGTAACGTAACGGCAGGTTTGGACACCGCCCATATAGACACCCTTTGTTTGCTCCAACTTCATCTTTTAGAATTTCTCTGGCCTCTATGCGGCATTTATCAACCCTTTCCAGCCACCCCTTAACATCAGGTCCGATACGTTTTACATTTCTTTTTGCTTCATCAACTGATAGCTGCATTGCATCTCTTTTCTCATCCAACTTCTTGACTTCATCTTTCAGATTCTTGACCTTGCTTTTATAGGAAAATAGATAACCGAAATGACGGCTAACTGGAGCCATTAGAAATTCTCCAATCTTGCCTACAGTTGGACCAACAAAACCAACCCAACCAGTAGCCATTTCTCACTTCTATTTCAGTTATGTACCTCTCTACCTGTTTCTTTTCTTTTTCTTTTTCTTTTTTCCCTTTTCCTGGAATGCAATATGTAAAACTAGAAGAAAACAAACAACTATTGAAAACAGAATAGTAATTGTTGAACACAGACTTAAAATAGAGTGGCAGAGGAAGAGATTACAAAGATTTCTAGAACAAAAGAAGATATACAGAGATTTCTTTATCCTGGTAAGTAACAGTTGAACAAAGAGAAATACAATTTTGTAGAGGACATGAAGATATCAAAGGAACACTTTGCAAGAGGGGATCTAAAGTTTTTTTTTTTTTTTTGACAAGCAAGGTTGACTATAGAGAATTACAATATAATTGGACAAAGAAAACTTGTGTTGTAAAACAGAAATTGCAAAGAAGAAAGAAAGTAAATAGAGATTTAAACAGAGAGAAACAATAGAATTAAAGTGGAAGTGAAGAAAGAAAAACCTTGGAAACTTTCCAGAGTGTCTTAGAGATGAAACATGCATAGCCTTAACAACTCAGTCGACGGTGAAGAGAAAAGCTTTTCACCAAAGACAAACAAGACCATTAACATCCATCAAAGAGAAACAATCAGATTCAGAGAGGTTTTGAAGGAGAGTTTGAGGAGGAGAGAACATTTTGAGATCAGTACAATGCTTTTACATCTAAAATTATTATTATTATTTTATTTTTTATTTTTATTTTTTTTTGAGGGGGAACTTTATTCGTTGCTTGTGTCTTGGTCTTCGTTGCTTCCATGCTTGTGTCTTGGTCTTTTGACTCGGTCCTTTCAAAATTTGCTTTGTGATATTTTTAAAAAAAGTTTTTTTTGGTTATTTACCACACTGTAATCTACTTTAGCGAGGGGAGGAAAGAAATGGCGGACCCAAGGGGGCCAACACTGCCCTGCAAACTATTTCAAAATTTTAGGTAATATTATACATTTACCCGTTTAGGAAATGTTTGATTAACAGAATTAGAACATGAAATTAGAATTATTAATTTGTGGGCTTAATAATTCTGTATTTATTTTGAAATTTTATTTCAGGACTATTAATTTAATGGATAATTAATCCAATAAATTTGTAGGATTATTAATATTGGGGTAGGGTGGGATTATATATCTTGATCTAAGAAATAAAATAAAAAGACTATTTTACCTAGTAATCTAATGCAAATCAAACAATGGACAAGACGATAATTTATCCTACTAATTCAATTGGATAGTGAATACCACATTAATTTAATGAAATTATTAATACCTTCACTATTAGTCTTGCGAATCAAACATGGCCTTAGTTTACAATTTGTGAAGGGTTGGCCCCTGTGAAAAAAAAAAAAAAAAAATATCCCTTCTTCAAAGCCTCAAATTGTTTATATTCTTTAATTAGAGTTATGATCCCTCCATATGATATAATTTTTATTATATAAATAAAATAAAAAATAAATTCAAAATATTATGATAAATTACATTGACCTATTTGAGATTTAAAAAAAGGATAAATTACACTGACACCCCTTGAGGTTTAATCTAATTACATTCCACCCATGTGGTTAATAATCTCATTTTACAAATCTCTTCCTTATATAAAAAATAATAACTCTTAATAGAAAAATAGAGAAAATTACATTGAGAAAAAAAAAACAAAAACAAAGGAAAAGAAAAAATAAATAAATAAAATAAGAAAAGAGAGAGCCCATGAATTTAATATTTTTATTTTGTTGAAATAATTATAATAACTAGAAGGTCAATGTAATTTTTTAAATATCGAAAAATAATAAATATTAAACATAAACGTTAGGGGTGTAAGGGTAATGTACCCTTGAAAAAATAAAAATACTAAACCCGGCTCTTTGGATTGAGATGCTTTTCATGGTTCAAACGCATTAATCTCTACATCTATTCATTGGACAAATACTTTTTTGCTTTCACGAAACACATCCATGATGCGGTGTCCCACTTTGCTTTTGTTTTACTTTTGCTTTTGCTTTTCTTTTTCCATTTGATTAATTATTACAGTAATGACTAGGGCCGAGTAAGGTTTAATTTGGTTTGATTTAAGAATAAAATTTTGTTTAGAAATATGTTATTTTAATAATTTTTTAAGTTTTATAAAAAAATATATAAAAAAAATAAGAAAATGATATAATTTAAAAAAGATAAAAAGATAATGTATGTGTTCTCAAACAATCTGTAAATTAAAATTAAAATCAAATCATTATTGTTGATTTTGGGAAATTTAGAATTAAATTAGATTATGAAAATTTTATAATCAAATCAATACTATGTTGATTGTTTTAATTTAAAATCACGAATTTTGATAACTTTGTCATTATTCATAAAATGATTATAAAATATTATTTATAATTTTAGGAAAGCAATGGCGGGGCAAACTACAAACTATTTCAAAATTTTAGGTAGTATTATGCATTTATTCCTTTAAGACTTGTTTGATTGACATGATTAAAATATGAGATTATAATTATTAATCTGTGTGCCCAATAATCTTATGTTTGTTTTGAAATTTTATTTTAGGATTATTAATCCACTGAATAATTAATCCAATAAATTTGTAGGATTATTAATATTGAGGTAAGGGTGGAATTATATATCCTAATCTAAGAAATAAAATAAAAAAACTCTTTTACCTACTAATCCAATGCAAATCAAACAATGGTAAGAGGATAATTTATCCTACTAATCCAATTAAATAGTGAATACCATATTAATTTAATAGAATTATTAATACATTCACTATTAGTCTTGTGAATTAAATATGGTCTTAGTTTACAATTTGTGAAGGGTTGGCCCCTAAAAAAATAAAAAATAAAAAAAATCCTTCTTCAAAGCCTCAAATTGTTTCTATTATTCAATTAGAGTCATCTTACAACACTGTATATAGTATGTAAATTATGATCCAAATGGATGTTAGTTTTAAATCATTGTGTCTATGAGACCAACAAATTATCAAATCAAATTAGTTTACGTCTTATTATGATGTTTGATTATATCTAGAAATAGTATTAGTTACGATTCATTTTGGTTACTACTAAAATAATCATTAATTATGACTCAAATTGCTTTTAGTTATGATCCATATTTGTATGTTATTATTTTTTAATTTTTTAGTTTGTACAAGTGTAAAAAATACTTTATAATCCAATTTTGATACTTTTTTGTTTTTATTAATGAGTATTAGATATTGATTAAAAAATTTATTTACAAATTTAATGATAATGTTCAATTTTTATGTTTATAAAGTGAATTAACATACATATGAAACTTTGGTAAAAATGCACAAAAATTAATGTATAGTTAATTTTTAATTGTATAGAATTTGGCCTCCCCTTAATAAGATTTCTATGTCGGCCACTGAAAGTGAGACTCGAAACCTAGACCTAGGGTCGTAAAGGGGGTCCTTACCACTTGGGCTGCCTTGTCTTAAAAATAAAAATAAAAATAAAAAATAAAATATAAAAAATTACTCATGGAATGATATCAATAAAAATCAGTGTTAAAATATTCATGATCCCTCCATATGATATAATTTTTATTATATAAATATATTATAAAATAAAATAAAAAATAAATTCAAAATATTATGATAAATTACATTGACCTATTTGAGATTTAAAAAAAGGGTAAATTACACTGACACCTCCTGAGGTTTAATCTAATTACATTCTACCCATGCAGTTAATATTCTCATTTCACAAATCCCTTCCTTATATAAAAAATAACAACTCCTAATAGAAAAATAGAAGAAATTACATTGGAAAAAAAAAATAAAACGAAGGAAAGAAAAAAATAAATGAATAAAATAAAAAAAGAAAGAATACATGAGTTTAATATTTTCATTTCGTTTAAATAATTATAAAAACTAGAAAATTAGTATAATTTTAAAAATATTAAAAAATAATAAATATTAAACATAAACCTTAGGAGTGTAAAGATAATTTTGGAAAAAATTCTCTGCAAATAAGTTTTCAAAAGTAATCAAATCAAATAAATTTTTTCAAAACATTTTTCCAAAACTTGTTGGGTTTACAAATTTTCCAAACAAATCTCTCTCTCATATACATCAAATCAATCACTTTTTTCAAAACTCTCTCTCAAAATAATTTTTCAAAACATCTTTTAAAAAAAAAATAAACCAAATAAATTTTCGTACTTTTTATCTCAAAATATATTTCTCAAATATAAACCAAACAAGGCCGACATACACTTGAAAAAATAAAAATACTAAACTCGGCTCTTTGGATTGAGATGCTTTTCTTGGTTCAAACGCATTATTTTAATCCAGCCCCGCTGCAGACCCCCAGTGGGGGTCGCACCCCCAGTGAGGTGGCGAGCCTCCACTGGCCGAAACTTAAAAAAAAAAAGAAAAAAAGAAAAACAGTTTTTTTTTAATCAATCCCAGCGCGCCACCTCACTGGGGGTCGACCCCCAGTGGGGTCCGAAGCATTAATCATTTTAATCTCTACATCTATTCATTGGACAAAGTTAAATACTTTTTTGCTTTCATGGAACACATCCTATGTGATGCGGTGTCCCACTTTGCTTTTGTTTTGCTATTTGCTTTTACTATTTGCTTTTGCTTTTACTTTTGCTTTTCCTTTTCCTTTTCCATTTGATTAATTATTACAGTAATGACTAGGCCTGAGTAAGGTTTAATTTGGTTTGATTTAAGAATAAAATTTTGTTTAGAAATATGTTATTTTAATAATTTTTTAATTTTTATAAAAAAATATATAAAAAAGATAAGAAAATTATATAATTTAAAAAAGATAAAAAGATAATGTATGTGATTTTAGATTGTTCTCAAACAATCCATAAATTAAAATTAAAATTAAAATTAAAATCAAATCATTATCGATGATTTTAGGAAATTTAGAATTAAATTAGATTATGAAAATTTTATAATCAAATCAATACTATGTTGATTGTTTCAATTTAAAATCACGAATTTTTATAACCTTGTCATTATTCATAAAATGATTTTAAAATATTATTTATAATTTGTACAAACATTAATATATCATCATTTTACAAATAAAAATATTTTAGATAATTATTTTAGAATTAATTTTACTACTATACAAAAGACACTTATAAGAGTAAAAGGTTAATAACTTATGTATATAACTGAGATACTAATAAAATATTTGAGTGACTTATGTTAAATAAAAAATTATATATATATATATATATAAAGAGGAAAAGGGTTTGGCTTTTCTCACGTTGTCATCTTAACTTGAGAGAGCGCTTGGATTTAGTTGGCACATTTTGGTGATTCAAACCGTTCACTTTTTAGGACTTCTTTAGTAAAAGATTCATTCAAAAAATTCAAAATAATTGGATATCGATAGCTATAAGTTTTATATCATATTTGTTTTACAAAATGAATGATAGATATAACTTCAAGAATAGCCGTTCATTTTTTCTAATGTAAATTTGATTCAAACATATAACTATTGATATCCGATAATCTTTATTTTTTGCATAAGTATTCTACTCAACGAGTTCTAAAAAATAAATAGTTTGGATCTTTGAAATCGGTTTTAAAATGAGTCTACTAAGTTCAAACACTCTCTTAAGTTGAGATGGCCAACTTGAGAGAAGTCAAACTCAAAGAGAAGAAATTTGTGAAAAGTCCATCCCAAAAAGAGTATAAGATATTAAATCAAGGGTAAAAACTTGTTTGATGATTATTGATAAGGACATGTCGGAAAAATTAGGCTTCGTTCATATTGGTTAGCTTAACTTGAGAGAACGTTTGGGCTTAGTACGTCTATTTTGGCACAAATTCTGATTATTTGAATTGTTTACTTTTTAGGATTTGTTAAGTAGAATATTCATATAAAAATCATGATGGTCAGAAATCAGTAACTATATATTTGAATCAGATTTGTATTACAAAAAAATGAATAGTAATTTTTGAAATTATATTTGTCGTTTATTTTTTAAAAACAAATATGATTCAAACATATAGCTACTGATGTCCAATTATCTTTATTTTCTGTATGAATATTCTACGAAACTACTTTTAAAGAGTAAACAACTCAAATCACCAAAATCTATTAAAAAATTAACCTACCAAGTTCAAACGTTTTCTAAAGTTGTCATCTTAATGTAAGAGAAGCCAAACCCTTGTTTGAAATGGGTTATTATTTAGTTCTCTCTTGCCATATTAAATTATGTTTTTGACTTTGATTCATTTAAGAGTAAATTAGTGATAAATCTAAACTAAGGAGTGTATAAGACATTAGGTTCAGTGGATATTTTTTATTGGTGAGAAATCTACCATTTGTGAAATAGTTTAATGAGAAGTCCTTTTATCTGTTTTAAAAAATATTTATTTCTAATTTTATCTATTAACTTTTGTTGACTATCAGTTCAAAAATTTTCCATATATGTTAAAAAAATTTCCCTATCTATTCAAAAAAATTCCCTATCTGTTTAATTTTTTTCTTATCTATTCAATTTTTTTTACCTTATCTGTTAAATTTTTTTCCCTGTCTATTTAAATTATGTGGATTTCTCTCTATCTGTTTAAAATACGTAGATTTCTCTCTACCTGTTCAAATTATCTTATTCAAAAAATCTATATGTTGAAATTATTTGTTGAAAAGATCTATCTATTACAATCGATTCAAATTCTTTTATCTCTCTTCTCACTATTTGTACAAATAAAATTCAAATTCCACAACAACAACAAATCTCTATGTTTTGAAAATTTATCTATTTAAATTCAACAACAACAACATGTCTCTCCTCAAGATCAAACAACAAAAAAATATAAATAATGAATAAAAACTTGTACAAAGGCACATAAACTAGCCAACACCTCAATATGATAACGGTAAAATAGACTGATACTATGATCTAAGTAGAATATTGACTTTGAATCACACTAAGTGTCATGTATTGATAACCCTGCGTGTTTGGTTGTTGAGAAAAACATAGAAGCATAACAAGAAAACCAAATATAGTCTTATTCTCATTGTTGCTTTGATGTTCAAATGATTAATTTCTCAACTTTTCCCTCATTCTCTTGGGAACCAAAGAGAAAATAACATCAAAATCAACAATCAACAAATACATAATTTTGAAAAAAACACACACACACACACACACACACACACACACACATATATATATATATTCACATGAAACCGATACATATGTAAGTAGAGGAATATATATACACACACATATATATAGTATAGAACCAGATCTCCAGATCTCCTTTTCCTTCTCGACCAATTCTAGATCCACACCCAATCTCTTTGACCGTATAAAACCATATCATCGTCGGACTCTTCATCTTTGTCACGACCCAAACCCGCCCCTATGGGTTTAGTATCAGAATCACCCGATGTCCGAGATTACCAAGGCCCGCTAATGAGAGAACAAGAAACATAGTACAGGGGCATGACGGAAGCCAAAACAGCAAATAAACAATGTCCAATGAGCGATGACAGTCTGTATACAAAAAGACTTTTCATACATATACATAAACAGTGCAAACCAATATGTACGACATTTACAGTCGATCAGAACAGGGACCTAATCCCTATTAAATAGTACAGTACAGTCTATACAAAGTACAAAACGGATGCAGAGACAAACGGGGGAAATAAAAACACCCCTAAGCCAAAGCTTGGCAGGCTCGGAACCTCACAGTGAGGCACAGTGGTTGGCTTGACAAAACTGGAGTTTACCCCAACGCTTCTAGTCGCGGTCTGGTGCCTGTATACCTACATATATATATATATATATATATGAGCAGTGAGCTAAAGCCCAGTGAATAACATAGTGCGTAAAGAGGTTTAGAATGAATGTCCTTACAATAATGAAAACAGTTCATTGATTCAGTAAATCAGTTATTCAGTCATATGTGGTACATCCATTAGCATAGCAGTACAGTAAACAGTAGGTCTTGAAAGACCGAACAGTCAGTGATGGCCATCAATCAGTAAACAGTAGTGATTCCAACAGGGAACCGACAGAGATCTCTGTAACAATAACAGTCAGTAACAGTAGTTGCTAAGGATGACAAAATACAGTTCAGAATATGGGACATACATTCATTCAGTTAACAATATCAGTTCAGAAACAGTACAGTTCAATTGTTCAGAAGATAATCATTTTTGAACATATCTTTACACAGTTGTTACTCACAGAGTTTTGGACTACAATAAGCTAGAGCGTCTCCTCGGAAAGCCAACCCTACACAGTTTACAGAACGAACACACGCTAAGCTACATAGTTGGGAAAGATAACAACTTAATCCCTAATTTGCCTCGGTGTGTTCTACATCTATATCCTCATTAAGATACTTTAAACTAGGCCTAAGAATGCCTAGGATGAAGTGAGGATGCAAAAATACACTTTAAAAGCATTTTCAGAATTTTCAGAAAAATAGAGTCCCGCTCGAGCGTAGGTTTCCCCCGCTCGAGCGTACATGCAGACAAAGGGATCCGCTCGAGCGTGAACTTCCCCGCTCGAGCGTAAGACACAAGGTCCCGCTCGAGTGTCACTTATTCCGCTCGAGCAGACATCAAAACAGTGCAAAGTACTAGAAGCACGAATTTCACGCTCGAGCGCCAGTAACCCCGCTCGAGCGTGAGTTCAAAATCTGGAATTTCCAGATTCGAACCTCAAGCTCAAACTCAACTTCAAATGTATCAAATTCAATTCCTTTGGGCCCATTTCCTGGAAAACACTTGTAAATGCATAAGATAACATGATTTAAAGCTCAATTTGTAAAATCAAGGCCCAAAGATAGTTCAATTAAACCCAAGTTCAAACCACTTTTCAAGAACATAATCTCAAATGAACATGCATGAACTTTAACAACTTTCAAGCTTCAAAACATGCTCTAATGAGCCAATTCTTTTCAAAACAAGATGAAATCATGGTCTTAAACATAATTATGAGCATTCATGTAACATTTTGCCATGAAAACAACTTAAACTCAACAATACAAACATGCATGCATGGAATGGGCTTCAATTCAACATTATTAGACCAAATCTTGACTTAGATCACTAGAGGCTCATGAATCATGCAAGAACAAGCTTTGAATACACAATTAAAAGGATAGGTTCCTTACCTAGGTCCTCAAATGCAAGTCTAGAAGCTCAACTGACAATCTACACTTCAATTTCTTCAAGTTTCTAAGCCAATTAGAGATGAAATCACACTCTCTCCTAACTCTCTCTCTCTTGTTCGGTTGAGTTCAACAAAATGGCTGATGAAATGTGTTTTGATACAAAGGAATGAGTCTCAAGAGTGCTAAGCTAGTCGCCCACTCACATGGCAATATGGTAATTAAGGCCAACTCTTGAAATTAGCTTATTTAATCCAATTTAATCATACCAAATCACATTTTCAGATAAAGATACTATAAAATTACATAAATTCCAATGAACACAGAACATTAATCAATTTCATATTTGGCCACCGATAAGGCCTTCAATTTGCAGTTTAAACATAAAAACACGAACAGATAATCAAACAGTCAAACAGATAAAATGCAATTCGAACAGATATACTCAATCAATCAGTCTCAGATTTCAGTCAGTCAGTTCTGTATTTTAATCGGTTCAATTACTTATCATAATCAGTCTCAGTTTAGCAGTAATTAGTAGTTTATCAGTGATCAGTGACGAGGGGTGTTACAATCTTTGTCTTCATATTTGCTGCCAGACCACGATGGTTGTCTAGATCTAGGGTTAGGATAGGCGAATCTACAAATCTGTAGATGTTGATATTGGATTGGTGACGGCGAGAATACGACGTAAAGGCGATGGTGCAGAAAGTCGTAGGTGAGCTTTAGATCTTCTTCTTCTTCAAGCCTTTGGCAGTATCGGTGGTCTCCGAAGGCTATGACGAAGGAGCTGAAAATCACCGTTGAATCAACGATGACGGTACCTACTCTTGATTCTAAAATCATGCTTTAGCTCATAATGTAACTCTAGTGTTGGTTATGATATAATAAGAAAGAAAATCCCTAAATACCTCAAAGAAGCACTTTTTGAAAACAACCGTGATACGTAACCTGAATTGTTCGAGCTCGAATTTGCCTCGAATCCAAAACGACGTCGTTTTGGAATTTTTTTTCTTTTTTCTTTTTTCTTTCTCACTATTTTGAAGATGAAGATGAAGATGAAGAACAAGAACAAGCAGAAGCAGAAGCAGCAGAAGAAGAAGAAAAAGAAGAAGAATAAGAAGAAGAACATCATCAACAACATCTTCATCAACACATCATCAACTAGAAAGAAAAAAAAAAAAAAAAAAAAAATCAACAACATCTTCATCAACACATCATCATCAACAACAACATCATCATCATCAACACATCATCATCAGCCCAAAAAAAAAAGAAAAAAGAATCAGATCCGATTTAGATCTGATTCAACTCCAGCTCCGATCACCGCCATCACTGTCTTCTTCTTTTCCTCCTTCTTCTCCCCATCTTTTCTCCTTCTTCTCTTTTCCTCTTCTCTTCTCTTCTCTCATCTCATTTCTCTCTCTTGCTTCTGTGTCTGTGTTCAAAAACAAGAAAAGGAAGAAACAGAAAAAAAAAAAAAAAAAAATGAAGAGAGAGAAAAAAAAATGAAACCCAAAACAACGTCGTTTTGGGTTTCAAGCCAAATTCGAGCCAACCATTTCGAGCCCTCAAACAATTTTCTTTTGGAAAAAGCCAACCATTATCTGATTTGCTACTAGTTTCTGGGTTTTATTTTCTAATAAAACGCCCTCTAACCAAACAGGTTGTCAGATAATAACACTACTCCAAAAAGTATTTTACTTATTTATTCATTTTAATGTTATGGAGCTTTTTATTCATTTTACTTGCTAAGGTGCTTAAAGACATTGAAAGTGTGGTTAGAGCTTTTGCTCTGGTCTGGAACAGATTTGAAGCATAGTGGGGGTAGGGGGGCAAAAGTCAGTTGGGAATTCTGTCTGTACTCCAAAAAAATGGAGGTATGGATATCAGACTTTTTAAGTTGTGTTTGGTTCATTAATTTAAAGAATAAAAGATAAAAAGTTATAAAAGGTGTGTGATTACTCATCTTTTTCTTTTTCTTTTTTCTTTATAAATCTCTACCTAAATTTATGAACTAAACACATCTTAACGTTTTGGAACAAATGACTATTTTAGTTGACTTTTTTATTATTTTATGAGATGAAAAAAAATTGTGTTTTTTTGGGATGATTTGTGAATTTTTTTATAGTTAAATAGATGGTTGTGAGACCAAAAAAAAAAAGATTAATTAATGTGTAGAATGTGACATTTTGTCTTATTAATTATTTTAATCTTTTTTGTCTTTATTAATTATTTTAGCCTCAACCCTTGTTCCCAAACATAGCCTATAAATAACTTGTTTGTTATCCAATCTTGTTTGGTGTTTGGGAAGAGCTAAATTGATTAAAATAGTCAATAAAGATAATATATATATATATATATATATATTGCGTAATTCTACTTACACCACTATTTAACCTCTTTACACCCTCCATCTCATTACACTACTAAAAAAAAAATGTAATTCTCATTACACCCCCAATGTATTACCAAAACTAACCCTAAATTAACTATTTCATCTCTTTACGCCACTAATTTTGGTAACAGAGTGCTAAACAATTTATATTATTCTGGTGTTATGCTGCCGGAAAAAATAGATCTCTCCAGTATTTTGTTTCTATACATTTACAAAGACACTTTCTTCCAAACAATGATTTTTTTAATTTGTGATGGGCCTGTTCAGTAATACAACGCTAATTAGTTTGAATTACTCCAGTGCCATCTTACCGAACAATATTTTTTTTCCTAGCATTATGTTGCCGTCCAATTAGATGATAACAAGAAATTAATTTGGGCCACTTGTGAAGTGCATGTTCAGCGATACATTGTTATACAAATGAGATTACTCTAGTGTCATGTTGCCAAACTACAATAGTGTTGTTTAGGCCCCCGTTGTTGTATATTGAAAGATTTACTTTTTTCTTGAAGCATCCATAAAAAAATTCATAAATCAAACACGCATCCATAAAATCATACATAAAAAATATCCATAAAATTATTCATAAAAACATCAAGTGTACGAATATCCATATATATATAAAATATGTCATTATTTGCATTCATCAATCAAACATGTTATCACAATTCGTCTTGGTAATTTGTAGGTAATTTTCCGTTCCTTGATAGAAATAGACATCCACACTTTTTAGAACATGTCAACCTCAATCGTTCTCCTTGATCTTCATGTTGTTTCTATAGTAACCACTTATTTTACAAGCAAGTAAGTCTTGATTTTCAGTCATTGCCTCTCGCATCTGATGTCTTTATAACAATGACAAATCCAATTTTCTTCTCAACGTTAGAAGCCCATTTAATTAATATTTCACGACTACTAAAAATCTAAAGATAATAAATACATTTATACGTCAAATTATTAATAAAACTCAATACAAATTAAAAATAAGAAAAAATCGTATTCATAAGTAAATAAATAAAAGCTTAACAAACCTCGTCTGCAATGAATTCATGACTAGAGTCCACTAATATTGCAGTACTTGCGTTGTTGCAATGAGTATAAGTATAATCCTTCTAAGTAAAAAAAAAAAATATAAAAAAAAAAATGAAACTGAAAATATATGGTAATGAGAAACCGAACAAATTCGGTTTGGAGTTACTGGAAATGTATCTTTTATTCGGTAATTAGTTACCAAATTTGTATTTTTTGTTCAACAATGTGATGTTAGACTATTTTATTTTGCCTGATTTCGAACCACCAAACGAAAGTCGAACACCAGTTCAGAAAAACAAAACAAAAACCTACCAAATAAATAAAAAAACTCACAATTTCACTTTTTTTTATTGTTCTTCATCACCGTTTCTTCATCCATTGCTTTCTTTAATGATCAAAATACTGTTATTCTCACTTTTTGAAAAGAGATGTGTAAGAGAAAAGAAAAATTAAGAAAGGAGAAAGAGGAGTATAGATTGAAGACCAAGGGGTGTAAGGAGATAATGAAATATATTTAATTTTAGAATTTTGTCCTTAAAGGTAATTTCACATATGGATAAAATTGGGAGAAAAAAAAAAAAAAAACTCATATGGAAGGTGTAAAGAGGTAAAATAGTGGTGTAAGTAGAATCACCCATATATGTTAAAACAGCAGTGATAGAGGCCTCGAATTCGAGGCCTCGAATTTGGCTCGAATGCCATTTTTTTTTTTTTTTTTTGGGCTGCTGTGTGTGTTAATTTTTTTTTTTAAAAGTCTAACATAAAATATTATACATTTCGCACCAACTCATCATATAAAATTTTATGAAATTAATAAAATTTAACCAACAACTTAACTGAGCAGTCAATTTTATCACTTAACTAGTCCAACTTAATTGACTGATCAGTCAATTTTATCACTTAACCAAATTCAACTTAATTGGTGATCGATCGACTGTTGACTAAAATTTGTTAATTCCATATAATTTTGTACGATGAGTTGGTACAGGATGTCTAATTTTTTAGCACATTCCTACACATAACCACCTTTAAAAAAAATTTAAAAAAAAAAAAAAAACCAACACAGCCTAACAAATAAATATAAATTAAATTAAAAAAAAAAATTGATCAGTCAATTTTATTACCCAATCAGTCCAACCCAACTCACTTACAAAATGTTTAATTTTTTAGCACACCCCCATATATAATCACCCCTATAAAGAAAAAAAAAAAAAAAAAAAAAAAAACCAAACTAGCACAGCTTTGAAAAAAAAAAAAAAAAAAAAAAAAAAAAAAAAAAAGAGGTTTCGAGGCAAATTCGAGGCCTCGTATTCGAGGCCTCAATCATTTTTCATGTTAAAATGTCAATAAGACAAAATGTCATATCCTACACACTAATCAATTACTTTTTTCTCTCACAAGTATCTGTTCAGTTACAAAAAAAAATTCATAAATCATCTCAAACACAAATTTTTAAAAAATGTTAGAAGCCCCAACATTTTAATAATTTAACATACTTTTAAAATAATTTCCGATTGACAACACATTTCTCTATAAGCATTATGACCCATTTTCACGTTTTGTCCAATCAAAACTTCACTCACCTTATATTTTAGTTGATTATATTTGATAAAGAAAAGTTGTAAATTTTAATTGATTATATTAGATAAGAAAAATTGTAAGGAAATATATTGGAAAAACTTTTGAAAACGTTTTAGATCGCTAAATTTATCATTTTGAAACGAGAGTGTACCATGTTTCAAAATGTGTGTTTCTAAACGTAATTCGATAGGATATTAGCGATTTCTGATAAGCCTAATCAAAAGCTTTCAAGCATTGCTACATCAAATCATCAATAGACTGAATGCAATGAATCATCACCTAGCACTCTGTCAATTTGAACTACATAACCCTTGCCAATCATCAGAAAGACCAAGTTCTTTTACACAAGCTCATCTTTGCAAAGAAGATTCCTAACACGGAGCATGTTATTGGGTCAACTCAAATCGACTATTTTATAAATGGGATTTTCATGTCATAATATCTCCTTAAAACTCCAGATTCACTAGATAATGATCTCCAACAGTACATAATAACCACCCATGGGCTAATCACCGAGAACTATCCTGCAATGACCTCTTTGCAGCACAATAACACTGAATCAGTTAATTTATAAGTGAGCCCCATATTAGTTCCCCCACTCATTAAAGCAAAAGTAATCAAACTTCCAAGATGGAGAGCAAAGAGCACAAGTTTTGGAAGCCATGGAATCTCCCAAGTGTATTAGAAACTAAAATAAGATATAAATTGTACCAGTCATTTCTTATCAAAGATGCCACTAAATACCAACTATACTCGGTATGCCACAAATTTAACACCAATAATAAAGAATCTCAAGATTCTATGGCTTCACACAATCCTCATATAAAACTGCAATGTTTTTACAACAAAATTGAGTCCTCTGAAAAAATTAAATTCCACAGAATAAGGTCCTAAGATAATTATGCAGCTTTATTAACAAAGTACCCTAAAGTTTGCTCTCCCAATATAAACGCCAACATATAAGACACTACAACCGAAGCAGATGACTATAATGAAACTTGATGAGCACACCAAACTTCAGACTCAAATCTGTTCGTCAGTTGTCCAAATTACCTAAAGGGCCCTGCAATACCATTTACAATTCAATGCTGTTAAAGCAGCAATGCTAACTATTATAACCACCAAATTTAGTGTCCTATATATGGCCAGGGACTAAGTAACCAAAGTTTCCAAAACTAATCTGCAACATGGCATTAGAAAAATAAGAAAGGGCATAAAATTAAGTTTTGTACGCAACCAAACCCATGTTACCACATAGTAAAAAGGCTTAACAAAAATACACAAGAAAAAGTATGTAAATCTCATAAAAAAACACTTTGGGATGGAGAAAGTGGGCAAAACAGACTTGCATTTCCAGAGTATAAAAGATGGGTTCCTTTTGAAAACACAAATTTGTCAGATTGAAAAACAGGAGGAGAGAAGAGGAGGAGAAAAGGTCCCAGTATCAAGAATTCTCACCTGCAGATGTAAAGAAATTATGCCCTCATTCCAAAGCCTCTATATTAACTAATGTTCAGTACAATTACAAGAGATGTTAACAAGAATGATACACCATCAGAGTCCCCAGAACTCAAAAACTCAACTCAACTCAACAAAGCCTTAGACCACAGCTATTAGGGCCAGTTATATGTATCCTACTACATCTCCCAGGACATATCCTCCATTTAATTATACCAGCATCTGAAAACCTGCATAATAATAACCGTCTAAACCTAGTTTCCGAAAATGTAATCTAGAGCAGTGCTAGCACCAAGAGTATGTATGTACTTGGTGAAAAAAATTGACCAAAAAAAAAAAAAGCTGCCGCAAGATGATATTACCCAAAAAAATACAACAAATGCTTGGCTATAAAATGGCACTTGTACCATAACAAAGATGATAATAACAATTTAGATTATTTCCTTCCATAAAATTATAATCTTGGTTGCTTAACATACAACTTAAATAAACTTTCATCAGTTTTCAAAATCCACACATAATGAGGAATTAATCATGGTTATTAAATGCATACAAACCAACACTGCATCAGTCTCCTAAAAAGAACATTCAGATCACATAATGTCATCTAGATGTCAAATACATAGACAAGTTATACATATTTGGTGTTGAATTCACCCATGGGAAGGCAACCAACCGAAGTCATGAATGGAGGCTACCAACCGGCAAGCTGCAAAGGTGGACGGCCACATTTGTTAAATGACTAGCTGGCCATGTGCAAGGCCAGCCGACTCTCACCTACCATTATGTGTATAAATGGAGAGGGTGTGAGAGGGGAAGAGAGTGAGCAAACCGTGAGAACAAACTAAAGAGTGCCAGAGATGTGAGGCGGAGAGACCATCTCTCTCGGTGTGAGTGAGGGAGACGGGAGAGTGGCTGAGTGAGGAGAGTGTGAGCTCCTCTTCTATTGTAATGTTTCTGTAAGATCTCCATTGGTATAGTGATAACCGGTTACTCTCCCGTGGACGTAGGCTTTAATGCCGAACCACGTTAAATATGGTGTCTCCTTCTGTGTGGGTGTGTTTCTCTGCTTGCTATGATTTCGATAAGGTCTTGGGGGAGATCCCAGATCCCAACAATTGGTATCAGAGCCTCGTCGGTGGCGTTTCAGAATAAAAACAGTGTGATTTTCGAAACTGTCCAGAAATCAAGTTTTGCTCGAAATCAGGTTTTGAGCATACCAGGAGCAAGGTCTCGACAAGAGAAGTCCAGAAATGCAAAGCAGAGACCCAGAGGAGACCAGACGCGCCCTCACGCGCCTCTTGAAGATGGAGAGTGAGGCACAGTTGCTGCACGCGCCCACACGCGCCGTGAAGACAGACGACGCGTCGGCCTAGTCTCACCCACGAGAGCCACGCACGGATGAATGAAGAAGACGAGTGGGAGTAGTGCGTGTCCACTACGCGCACACCATACGGGCCCACATCAGCAGCGACGTGTCAGCATCACCGCCACCTAGCATCCACGTGGCAGACACGTTAGCAATAGCGTCAGCAGCCACATCAGCAAGAGTTGCTACGTGGTTGCCACGTTATCAGCCATGTCATCAACACATGGCGGATGTGTCGGTGACACGTGTCGACATGTCATTGCCACGTCAGCACGGTTGTGCCATGTCATCTGCCACGTCAGCATCCAGAGGAGGGATCCAGTGCAACGCGGCAAGGGTGTAGCCGCAGTGTAGACACCCCATTTTTGACCGTCCTCAAGACCTGGACGTCACCGCTTGAACACTTGATGATTATCCATGTTTGTGTTTGTTTGGAGTTCCCGGAGTTCTCGGCTACGCGCCTTGCCTCAGGATCTCCGAACTCGACTGTTTTGTGTCTGGTTTTGCACTAAACACTTGTGTTTTGCCTTGGAGGGACAGGAAATGCCTTGTGAGGCATTCCCACACACCACCGGCAGTGGCTAGAGGCCACCAGCTGGGTTTTGTTGCCACCGGCAATATATTTTGCCGGTCGGCACTCCATTTTGTCAAAATGACAATTTTGAGCGGCCGACTACTGTTCATCTACTTTTTGTAGATATTTTGTGCCAGCTGTGATAGCTGGCGCCCACTCCATTCCCCTCCATACACGTGTATGGGGGGATTTCCCTCTTGAATGGCTTGTTTTGTAAGCCTTACAAGAGGGAATTGCCTATATAGGAGAAGGTCTTCTCTTGGCAAGAGGGTTGGACACTTGTTAGACATTTTAGACAGCTTTGGAAAAGCTTGAGTTCTAGGGTTAGGGTTAGACATATTTTCTATCTCTATAAGTGTGTGTTTTGTGCCATTTTTGCTCACACACACACACTAACACACCATCTCTTGGACTTGAGACCCTTGGAGGCTTGTTTGAGTGTTTTGGAGGTGGATTCAAGCCAAGGAGGGCTGTTGGAGCACCATTTGTGAAGGTGGTCTTCAAAGGTAAGAAACTAGTCATTTATTCCCCATTTTTGCATCATATTTCTACCTATCTTAGAGCTGTTTTTGTGTTTAGTGTATGACATAAAAAAGTTCTGTTTTTAGGCCCTCTTGATAGTTTATTAAGAGTGTTTTGTGCTTTGGGGAAGTTTGACCCCTCTTAGGCCTTGTAAGGCCCTTGTTTGCCATTTTGTGCAAGTTTCGAGACTTTGGTGTTTGGGCCTCTTCACCACTGAAATCTTGAGGGATTTCAGTGGTAGAAATGATGCCTTGAAGTCTCCAAAAGGGGAGGGCCACCCCCTCTCCTTGTTGTCCTTGAAAGGGACCTTTTTTGGCCTCTTGAGGGAGCCTATGTTAGAGTGTGTGTTGATCATGTCTAGGCTGCATTTCATGCTTATTATGCCATAATATAATCATGTTGTGTGTTGGTTTTGGTACACCATGCATGCTTAGCATACCTACCATGTAATGCCTTGTAATTGCCTTAATATGTCTTAGGTTGTTAGCCTTTGTTCGAGCATGTTTTAGGCTTAGCATTGTGAATGTTTTGTGCTTATTTTGCCATGCTTTAGGTCTGTCCATAGTTGTTTGGATCGATTTTGGCATGCTTAGTATAGCTCCTTTGCATTTGTGGCTTGTCGGGCTTGTATGCTTCAAGTATGTGAATGTGTAGCATGTGTTGCTTGCATCATTTTGGTGGTTTGGAACCATCCAACATGTAATTTCAGTCCCTTTGGCATGCTCATATGCTTGCCTTAGTTGCCTCTTCGTTGCTTTGAGAGCATGTGTTGTATGCCCTATGTTTTGACCATGGTGCATGCCTTTGAATTTGAACCACTTAGATGCCATCTAAGTAGTCCTTTGGCCTTGTTTTAACATGCTAAAAACCTGTTTTTAGTTGTTTAATGCATGCCATGTTTGTTATGCTAAATGTGCTTCAAAGCTTCATGACTTGCTTCAAGTACTTGGACCATGCTTGCATGCTTATGCTTGTCTCATTTGGGTTGGTTTGGCACCACATTTTGACATGATTTTAAAGCTTTTCATTCCATGCCAATTGTCCATATTTAGCCTCTTTCAAGTGTGTTTGAGAGTTGCTTGTTTAATGCTTAGGTTTGTGCCTTAACATGTGCATGCGTGTGTGTGTGCTTAGCCTTCATTTTCAGGCACTTTGGCCACTGTTTTAGGCCTATTTAGAGTTGCCTAATTCATGTTTAAGTCCCTCTTTTATTTGGTTTGCATGCTTGCCTTGCATGCTTGCTTGTATGTTTGTATGAGTGCCTTGCATTGTCCATATTGCATGTTAGCCAACATGTCTAGGATTGCATTGCATTGTGCATGCTTGGCCTCTTGAAGTGAGTGTGATAGAGGTTAGGCTTCCTTGTGTGATTATATGGTTTGCATGCATTTGAAATTGAAAGTGCACACTCGATTCTTTGGGCCATCATGCATGGAAATGCGTGATTGGTGGCCCGAGAATCGAGGCACATACCCCTTTAAGTCGCAAACATGATAGGGAGTGTGATTGGTGCATACATAGCTTAAATTGTATTGCCATGCAAGTTTTGCCCTCTGCTGCTGTGAGTTGCAGGTTCTGCAGGTATTGTTTGCCGACCGGCAACATTTTGTGCCGGCCGGCAGTAAGTCATTGGCCGGTGGATCTATTTTGTGCCGATGACCATATCCCTCAGCCGGTGGTGTTCCCTTTCAGCCGGTGGGATCCCCCAGTATCCAGAGAGGCATTCTTGAGGCTTTGGAAGTCTTCAGAGGGGCAAAGTAGGGAAAACAGAGGCAGACTATGCATGGCAGTGCGATTCCGAGCAAGTCCCGAGCATGCGCTGCATCTGACCCGCTTCCCAAGGGGCTTTACTGCTTTAATTAGATTGATTAATTTGTTTAATTAATTCAATGAATTTGTAATATTTAATTAGCTTGCGTAGTTAATTAATTTGTATATTCTTTTGGTCCCTCCAAGCGAGGGCAAATCTGTAATAAGCGTGTGTGAGTGGTGTGTATGTCTTCCAACCCCCACTTCTTTCTTCCTTTTTATTTACCCACTTACGATGGTAGATTAGGGCACGTTTATTTTAGCATACCTTATGCAATGCATGCGTGCATACATACATTTGTCTTACATGCACCAGGCTCGGTACATTATACAAACTGCATTGTATCTTCAAATCTAACTTGAATACGTGCACCGAATGATTGCATTTCACATGCCATTTTAGGATAGCCAAGCCTGTCTAGATTACACCATTGCATGCAATGCATTAGTCACTCTAACATGAACTAGGGCATGCATGTTTGCTAACTAGTTTATTGTTTTGGCCAGTGTTTTTTAAGGCGAAAAGCGAATCGAGGCGACAAGGTCACCTAATGCCTAAGCGCGAGGCGACGAGGCGAGGCGAGGGCTTCATTGAAGCGAGGCGACCAGAAATGATATTTTTTTTAAAATTAATGGTATAGACAGAAATAGACAGAAAAATTAAAGAACATATTTTAACAACATTAAATAACATAAAGAAATTAAATCTAACTAGATAATTATAGTCCAACAGCACATTTAAAAACTGAGTAACTAACATAAGAAAAAGCTCCATGTGAAAAAGAAAAAATAACCAAGTTTTGAAATTAATTCTATATGAAAATTAATTAAGATGTCTGATTCCCAAATTAAAATTCTATATAAAAACTGAGTAATTCAAATTAATTCAAGTTTTGAAATTAATTAAGATGTCTGATTCCCAAATTAAACTGTCCCATTGTCATTACTAAAATGCTAAGAACTAAATAGACTCATTTCATATAAGAATTAAACAAAATGTAAAAAATTCTATATGAAAACAAACAAATTAATTAAATTAAAATAAACAAATTAATTGAATTAATTGAATTAAAATAATTAATTGAATAACCAAGAATTAAAATAAACAGAAAATTAATTGAATTATTGAACACAGAAAAAAAAAATTGAATTAATTGAAAACAAATTAATTTAAAAATAATTGAATTAATTTTAAAAATTAAATTTTGTGAATTAAAAATTAATTTTTGAGAATTAAAAATTAATTTTTTAAAAAAAAGAGGTCGACTTCGAATAAAAGTCGATGGTCACAGTTGATTGACCCAGATGAAGAAGAAAGGAAGTCGAACAAAGAAGAGCAACAGACGATCGACGAACAGGTGATGAAGTCGAACAAGTCGAACCAGATGAAGAAGCACTCACCTCGATTCGATTCGACTTCGGCAGAGCAGACGCAGACGATCGACGATCGAGATGAAGAAGAAAGGAAAAAGACCAGAAGAAGAGCTCCGACTTCGGCAGTAGACAATCGACTTCAATCTAGGGTTTGGCTTCGCATCTTATTACTAATTAACTTTGTCAATGGCCCAGATGATTCGAACGAAGTCGAATCAAGGGCCCAGATGGCTCGAAATTAAATCAGCCAAATTACGATGAAGCGTCGCTTCTTGACGCCTCACGCTTCATCGCCTAAGCCTCGATTCAGGCGCTTCTACCTCGCCTCGCCATTTCGCCTCGCCTCAGGGAGCTTGAGGCGCTGAAGCCTCGCCTCGCTTCGCTTAGCGCTTAGGCGAGCGCTTAGGCTCGCCTCTGATAACACTGGTTTTGACACGGAGTACTAGGTGAGTTTTTACGCTTTAGCATCTCGCATGCGTGTGAATGTTAACATGATAGTAGGCTTACCATGTGGCTAGCTGCTTATGTGAGATAAACTGTTTGAATGCCTGTGGGTGGAGGTTGGATTGCTTGAGTTGGAAAAACTCGTTGAAATCCGTGTTTTAGCCTACTTGCGAGTAGCAAATTCCAAAGCGCTTTTCAAAACAAACGGATATGCAATGCTTGTTTCCAAGTTAGGCAATCTAGTCTATACTTGTTTGCTGTGCGCATAACATAGTAATTCTAGGCTAAATAATCGGAACAAGAACACATAACGTTTTCAAAATTGGATATCATGGTTAGTAGAGGCGGTCTTGGACGGGCGAAAGGTGCTCATAATGACCTTCCCGATCGTATCAAGCTCGAGCCAAGACAACTTTGGTGATGACGGACACGTGGCCTTCGACACCGAGTCAGGGTTTCCTAAATTTCCCATTTTAAAAAATATTTAGGTGGCGACTCTGTATCTGGCAAAGCAGTCCATGTTTGGCACTTCTTTTCAAAATCTGTTTTTCTCAAAACGATTTGCCAGAGTTGGACTCTTTGGTTCAGATTACGAACCACAACAAACAAAAAAGGGGAGTCCGAACTGTAATCCGTGAGTTCCCACGCTGGACCTATTACACGCAGGAGGAAGGATCCAGTGCTTCGCGGTTAAGGTGCAGCCGCAGATCTGAGGCGTACAAAATGTTTTAGCTAGATCTAAGCC
This sequence comes from Camellia lanceoleosa, assembly GCA_025200525.1. Taxonomy (NCBI): domain Eukaryota; kingdom Viridiplantae; phylum Streptophyta; class Magnoliopsida; order Ericales; family Theaceae; genus Camellia; species Camellia lanceoleosa. The sequence goes on from CM045766.1 coordinate 35,741,545, forward strand.
ATTCGGAGTCAATTTTTGGCAATCCAATAGTACTTCCAACTATTTGGAGTATTCCGAACACATCTATACGGTCAGATTTTGAAATCGGAGTTTATGTAAAAAGAAGGCAGATTAAAGTGGCAGACAGCATCAGGTACAACGGACAGAATATTCTGTTGGTACACGAAATATTCCCTAAACTTCTGAAAATTGTAATTTGGCCCAGAATTTTTAGAAAATTGTGGTGTGGCCCAACTTTCAAGGATATTTTTCAGTGAGGTCCCCGGAACTGCACCGAAGGTTGGTCCTAGCTAAACGGACCGTTCCGGACGCAACCGCGAGGTCAAAATAGTGAAATTCTGAACGATTTTGAAAGATTGTCAAACAAGAGAGTTTGTCATCTTCAATAGTCGAAGGAAGGTTGCCGGATATTGTGGAACGCTGCAGATTCACTGAAGAGGTTAGAACGGGCAGATTCTGACCAGATTAGACAACTAGATACAAATCAAGATAGATCATTGAAGACCAAAGAAGATCAGGCTTGATCAAATGGAAAATCAAGGGAGATCAGGATTGGTCAAAGGCGATCAGAAGAATTGCACATGATTATCTCAAGATCAACAATGTCTAGGAAAGTTCTGTCAAAAAGACACTGTCTAAGGAGACTGGTTCTTTAGTGGGACCGGTTGTGACCCCACCAGTCTTTCCTGGGAACTTTCCTGGTTGTTGATGTGATCGGAAGATCTGGTTCGATCTGGTTCAATCAAAAGTCCACTTCATCAGATAGATGATTGGCAACCAATGCAAGCTCAGGGGAATGTTGTGGCAGTTGGAGCTACTGTCAAACATAATACAAGAAGTACTGGTAGTATGTGAACGTAGAAGAACCTTGTTGCGGTGCACACATAAGGTGTAGGAGCACGTAGTCACAATAGCACAAATGATTACACAGGAATGGCATACAAGGTGCAAGTATATAACAGTGCAAGAGTATGCAGCAGAATTGTACAAAGGTGCAATGTGCCGGATTTTGGCCTAGCAGTATCAACTAGTTCACAAAAAAAGCTCCAGACAAAGAAATTGAAAGGGATAAGACGCTGTAGTGCGCACCCAGGGAGAGACAAATCTCTTTCTTTGTCCTGAATCTGGTTCGTGGCAGTGAAGTAGCGACGGGCACCAAGAGAGTTTGGGTGGAGTCACCTCAACAAGGAAACGGTGAGCATTCTATTAGAGGATGCAACTACCTGGTGATAGAGGTGCAAGCCATGCAAGATGATGTATGGCGGTTGAAGACATTCCAAGTAAGAGGTGCAGATTCACTCCGGATACTCGGTAGAATGGAGGCATATTTGTACAATGGTGTTTTATCATCCATGTGGGTGATGGGGGTGACAAATTTTGTTCACCCGATTGAAGCCAATTGGAAGCCAATTGAAGACCTTTCAGAGTCAGTTACAAAAGTTATCAATTCATTTGGAGACTCTTGGGTTAGTTACAGAACTTCAGAGTTCATTGGATTTTTCTCTAGGGGATAAAGAGAACCAGCATTGGCAGAGTGTACTACGGAGATTTGGCATATGTAATAAGTCCAAATAGTAATACTTTATTGGCATTGGCCTCTGTGGAGGCGTTGGAGATCCTTCATGGATCGTTGTTGGAAGACTCGCATCTGGTGAAGCCTTTGTTTCCGCATTTGTCGATTTGAAGAAAGTGTGACAATCTACTTCAGATCTTGGTGGAGCTTTGGTGTTTTTTTGTTCAATGTCTATTGGAGGCATTGTTGTTGGCGGTCTTTCACGGATTACTGGCGATTTTCAGAGTCGTGGTTTATTGAGATTCATCATCACAGTTGGGATCTATGATCTTGTCTGATTAGATCTAGGGGTGTCTCCGGTTTGTGAGACTTGATTGTTTCTTCTTCTTGTGGATTTTCATTTTCGCAATCTGTTCCATATTCGAAGACATCAACTATTGGTAGTCTAGGTGACGATTTAAACTCCAGGTGTTTGCTTCTCTGGAAGCGGTTTGACCGTTGGTGTTCATTAAAGATTGGAAGAGATTGTTGCGGAGAAACGTGAAGATGGTGATTTTGTGAATCTCATGTGTTAGGATCCATCCCTTAATCCGCCGTTGGATTTGGAGGTGATAGATCATTTGCAGACTCGGTGGAGTCAGCGGGAACTTTTGGAGTCGTGCATTTACGGTGCATGCACCTTTGGGCGGTTTTTGGCAGATGTGGAGATGGTGCATCATCTTGTGTTTGCCGTTTGGAATGGCAGTTAGAGGAATCTGCAATTTGATCGAAACTTCAGAATTTTTGGCTCTTGGTATTTTGTAAGTTCATTTGAAGTTAGTTTCGATACTTCTGAACTGTTAGAGCCTAACTGCGTCCATAGTCCAGTTTTGTTTGGTGGAGAACTTGCCTCAGTTCTCGGAGAATTTGTTTGGCTCTCTTGATTAATTCGAGCTTGAAGAGAGCAGTATTGTGTTCGATGGTTGATCGGACATGATGTTTTTGGTACCGCTTTCGAAGTTGCTTTGACGGAGAATTTGAAGCCTCTTTGGTTTAGTCTCCTCAGCATTGGTTCAAGCGGGTTGCTCACCATGTTTTGTTTGGAGTTGTCAAGGACAACTTGTTTGGCGCCTATGGAAATCGGAACTTAGCACTATGGTGGAGCTTGAGTTGCAGAAAATCGAAGAGCTAGCTCGATTGGTTTTGCATGTTCTTTGCATTGCATCAATGTGATTTTGAGCAATGGAATCTGCTGTGTTTTTTGGAAAAGCGCTTGTGTTTTGTACAGCAGATGACATTCAGTTTTGACTGAATGGTTGGATACCTGGTTTATGGTATCGGTTTTTGATTCTGTGGCAGCAAACGAACCTCTTAATGAAACAGAGTTGTTGCGGATCTCTCAGGCGAGCTCGAGTGCAAGAGGAGAGATAGAGCCACAATGAGCACTCAAGAATTATGGGTGCAGGTACTATGCTAGGTGCTGCATAGTTGGTGACTTGTACAGATCTGTTGAAGTTGCTTTGGAAGAAAGAGCTATTGTCAACCATCATCTGGTAGTACAAGTGATAGATACGCAGGTAACGTGTATCGCTGAACTGGAGATCAGGGATTGCAAAGGCACAGACAACAAGCGTATGTGGAAACGCTAAGAGGTTGTTTAGAAGTGCAGAGGGCAAAGGCTGATAGTTCAGAGGAAAAGCTCCGCGCAAAGAAAACTGAGGACGTTGATGAGATAAACAACGAGTTTTCTATTGCTCCAATGACTTGTCCTGTGAGATAAGTCATGACAGTCAAGGGTATCCCAGCAGGGGGTGCAGGACATCCAATCAGGGGGTGTCGGATATCTTGGTTACGCAAGTTCAAGCATAGCAGGTGTAGACATCCGAGACAGGAAGCTTGTAAGAGATCTATGGGAGATAGGAGTAGAGGCTCTCTCCAAATCAGAGAGTGGTGTGAGTTGAGTTGAGGATGTAGGATTCCCTCCTCCTCTTGTATCTCTGGTGTATTATCTCTAGCTTTAGGGGGTGCAAGCATCTCAGTGAGGAGATGGAGACTATGCTGAAGACATCCGAGACAGGAAGCGTGGAAGAGATCTGTGGGAGATAGGAGCAAAGGCTCTTTCCAAATCAGAGAGTGCTGTGAGTTGAGTTGAGGATATAGGATTCCCTCCTCCTCTTGTATCTCTGGTGTATTATCTCTAGCTTTCAGGGGATGCAGCGTCTCAGTGAGGAGATGTAGACTATGTTGAATTTGGGCGTAACAAGATTAGCAGCAATATGTGCTGTGGATCACCTTGCATGGGTGAAGGGGGTGATTTGTTGAATTCACCCATGGGAAGGCAACCAACCGAAGTCATGAATGAAGGCTACCAACCGGCAAGCCGCAAAGGTGGACGGCCACCTTTGTTGAATGACCAGCTGGCCATGTGCAAGGCCAGCCAACTCTCACCTACCATTATGTGTATAAATGGAGAGGGTGTGAGAGGGGAAGAGAGTGAGCAAACCGTGAGAACAAACTAAAGAGTGCCAGAGATGTGAGGCGCAGAGACCGTCTCTCTCGGTGTGAGCAAGGGAGACGGGAGAGTGGCTGAGTGAGGAGAGTGTGAGCTCCTCCTCTATTGTAATGTTTCTGTAATATCTCCATTGGTATAGTGATAACCGGTTACTCTCCCATGGACGTAGGCTTTAATGCCAAACCACGTTCAATATGGTGTCTCCTTCTGTGTGGGTGTGTTTTTCTGCTTGCTATGATTTCTATAAGGTCTTGGGCGGGATCCCAGATCCCAACATTTGGTAAATGATAAAAACATACAGCACAGAAATTCCAAAAAGGGGCCCCAGTTCAAAGTCACCAGGAAAGATGAGGTTCAGTAATTTATAGACCAACACCCTAATTTAAAATATAAAACTGGATCCTAACAAAAGAAGAAACTAAATATTTATTAAGTCCTAATTAAAAAAAAATACAAATATTAAATACATAAAATTACAGTTATATAATTGTAATACCAAAATGGGCACATTCGCGTTCCTCATTAGACTTCTTGCATAATTAGGGAGGGGAGAGCTAAGAACAAATGGAAGACAGTGAGGATGTTGGCTTCTTTGGGCATGATTTGGATAATTTGGGTGAAAAGGAATTAAAAGGTTTTTAATGGTATGGAGAAACCAATTAAAGGTCGGTCGATTTATTGATCCTAGACATGTATCTTGAAAAAACTAAAAATTAATTTGGTTTAGAAAATTAGAAAAAATTAAAAAAAAAAATCATAATCTTCACATGGTTTTATCTTTTGGGGCAGAAATAATTTTTTTTTAAAAATTAAAATATCCTTTAGGTGTTTAATAGTGTCATACTATTTATTATTATTATTATTTTAATTTCTGAAAACAGATTCTGAAAATGAAACCAAACAAAGCCCATATTTTTTATTTGGTTACCATGGAAAATTGGGGAGAAAATTCACAAATTTGTTCTTGATCTTTGGATTAGAAGTGGCAAAATCTTTTCTTGGAGGGAAAGCTAGGGGAAAAGCATAGTGTGTGCAGGCTTAGCTCTTTATGGGCAATTTTTTTCTGAGGAACTTCATTGTATACATCGAATATTGCTCATAAATGTAAAGCATAAAGCACATAAACCCAATTGACATGTGATAAGAAAGGTTGGCTTCCTCTTCCAGACTCGCCAATTTGCCATTTTAGAGTAACCACAAGATATCTAGCCATAAGTAGAAGATTTTCAAATTCATGAGTGCAAAGGTGATTGTGGTATTGTCATTCAAATGACTTTGGAAATTCGGGAAGAGTGTGAACTTAGTGAAGACTCCATAATTTCATTTTCAGATGAATGATCTCTGAGCCTCCAGGGCCATACGCATTTGACAAAGTAATGAAATTATGGGTACAAGATAATGACAAAATTTTACTAGTTGGCATGAGATCCTACCATTAAGATTTTGTTTACTAGATTTCTCAATAAAAGAATGCATCATCAGTACAAATAAATGCTAGGTATATTAAAATTTTCTGCCCATCTTTGCTTATCTATGGACTGTAATGGCAATCTTGAATTACTCGATAAATCAAACACTTGAATTTTGGGTGCTAGGTATATTAAATATTTCTACCCGTCTTTGCTTATCTATTGACTGTAATAGCAGCCTTCAATTACTTGATAAATCAAACAAATTATTTTTTCAGCTTAAACGAGGATTGTAACAATCCAATGCACCGAATAATTGCCCTAGTATATTTTTTTAATGCTTCTAGCATAATTCATCAGTAAGAGTATTGGAATTTGGATTACTATGCCCTTGGCATGCACATATTAGAGGTCCTTCAGTTGAAGAGGAGGTACATGGGTTTCCTCAATCAAATTGTGCCAAAGCCTAAGATAGACAGTGGCTACTGAACTCTTGACCAAATTGGATCAGACAAACCCAAATCTGTAAATGACTGCCTTTATTATTCACCACCCATGATTAATTGCTGTTTATCACTACTTACATTTCCTGCCCATTTCTTAAAAAAAATTTAACTAAAAGAATGAATTATCCCTTGCTAAAGCATATTACCATATTATAATTCTTAGGGTCAGATTAGGATGTTCTGTAACACAATCAAAACCACTTTCACTTTTCAATATTAACAACAAAACCAAACCATGTCAGATGATGGTAATGAGGGAAGTTAAAGACCACGGTTAATATCATAGTTGTGGTGTACAACAACAAAAAGACAAATAAATAGGCGTTGATTTCCGCTCAAGATGAAGTTACAAAGATTCTATAAAAACTTCATACGTAAAATTACAAATTATGCAAATTACATATATCTATGATTACACCTGCTTTTGATCAACTTAAACCAAAACGACACAATTTACGCATTTAGTATGCTAATTCGCTCTCCTATTTTGTACAATTTGGCCGAGAAAGCGATTAAAGAGATAAGACACAAAGCGACACCAAAACTGATCTTAATTTTGGCTCAAAGATTATTCCTTGAATTCATATGACCAGTGTAATCAACAAACCAAACAATCAAAATGAAACAGATTTATAGAAAATGGAACCATCAACACAATTGTGATAAGATAAATAAGAGAAACACTTTGAATCCCATAAACCAAGACCATCAGCGTCAATCTTTTACTAGAAATAATGCAATTTGCTCAAGCCCTGAACTGATGTTATAATTTGTAAGTTCTACTGCTCTAGTAGGCCTTGTTTGGGGTATCCTAAAAAGTCAAAAAATCACTATCCTATTTAAGTCACATCACCTTTCTACCACATCACTTCAAACCCAACCCATACCCAACCCATATTTCACAAAAAGTCAAAAAATAAATTTATTTAGATCATCCCAAACCATCTCTAAAGAATACTTTTAGCCAAAAAGTTTTTTTTAAAAAAAAAAAAAAAAAAAAAACACTAAAAAAAAGTATCATCTTAACTTTTTTACGTCTTATAATAAAATGCCAAAAAAAAACACTAAAAAGTCCATTCTCAAAACAACCCTTAATTCAACCCAGCAAAGCTATTAACTTGAGTCAGTACTACTACTATTTAAATCCAAAAACAAGAGCTAGCAAATCAGGGCGGAATCAAATATGCACGTCAACAATCACAAACCCAAAATGGTTATCTGATTCAACTCCATTATACAAACAAAAAAAATTAATATTTAAAAAAAAAATAGACGACTGACACAACCATCATCATTATCATCAACTCAATCAAAGGGGGAAAAAAAAAAACTAGGCTTAAAACAGGACGAACACACACACACACACACATATATATATACATCAAACCGTCTAACGCTACACAGAAACGAAGATTCTCAAAAGAAACCATTGATCAACCAAAAATGCAAATCAGAATGAGAAAATATATCGTGATCATACAATCGATGAACAAATTAAACAAGAGCACAATCGAATAAAAAGGCACATAAGAAAATTATATGAAAAAACATGAAATTTCACAGTAACAGTTAATGAAAGGATGATCGGTGACGATGTTGAAGATTTCTACTGAAAAATCATACCTTGCAGAGGCCGACACGGTAAACGATCAATTCGATATACGAGAGAGGCATCAGATATCTTGAGCAATCTTGGGGACCCCAAGACGGGCGACCCAGCACTTCAAAGGTGCCAAAGCATCACACTGGCTAAGACCAAAAACAAAAAAGAAAAAAAAAAAAAAACTGTTTTTTCAGCCAATGGGAGAGGACCCCCAGTACCCCCACTGGGGGTCTCAAGCTTTTTTGATATCTTTTATCTATACATATATAGAGAGAGAGAGAGAGAGAGGAGAAAATGGTCAAATCTCAATATTTTGGGTTGGGTTGGGTTGGGTTGGGTTGGGAGCTTCTATTTACACACCTAAAAATTTTTTTCTACACATCTCCCCCTCACACACTTTTCACACACCCCTTCATTAAGTGTATGTGGAGAGGGGGTTTGGTGTGTGTGAATAGAAGCCCCCGGTTGGGTTGGGTTGGGTGCTTTGCCTAGTTGTCTGCAAAATTTGGATGATTTAAATAATTATATTTTTTTATTTTTTATAAAATATAAGTTAAGTTTGAAGTGATGCGGTAAAGAGGTGATGTGATTTAAATAGGATGATGTTAGGAATTCCAAACAAATTACCAAATAAATTACTAAACCTCTCACATAGGTGTGGGACCCACACAAATCACATGTGTGTGGGTCTCACACCTATGTGAGAGGTTTGGTAATCTATTTGGTAATTTGTTTGGGATCTATAACATTTTCCATTTAAATATGATAGTGACTTTTTGATTTTTTTAAGAAATGCTAAACCAAACCTAAATAAATAAAGACGATGTGAAATTGGTTGGACTGCCCACCGTTAATCCAAAATTATTATGTTATGTATAATTCATATTCATATTTATAAATATCTATACTATATATAAAGTGAACACCTATTGTGATGTCTTGAAGCCTTGATTTCTTATGCTGTCATGTGTCTATTTTTTTATTTAAAATAAAAAGGAAAATTAGATAGATAAAAGGTGGCGAGTTGAATCTTAGACTTATGTCAAATGAATAAGACTCTTACCACTTAACTAGTACACAATGTATAATAAATATTTTTTTTTTATTTTTATTTGTTTGAATTGCATACTGAAGACACCCCATTTTTGACCGACCTTAAGACTTTGATGTTATCGTTTGTGCACTCGGTGATTGCGCATGTTTGTGCTTGTTTTGGGTCTCCGAAGGTCTCGGCGGCGTGCCTTGTCTCAGGACCTCTTAACTCTCTTCTTCTTGGTCTGTTTTTGGACCATACCTTGGTGCCTTTGCCTGGAGATAGAGAGAGGCCTGTAGGCCACTTTTTGTAGCTGTAGGCTACTTTTTCCTCTTGTAGGCCACTTGCAGTGGCCCATATGCTAGTTTCGGGAGCTTTCGGCTGAGCGCCTTGTCTCGGGGCCTCTTGGATCTCTTCCTTTTGGTTTGTTTTTGTGCCATACCTTGTTACCCCTTGCCTAGAGGGAGAGGAGGGACTGTAGGCCACTTTTTCCTCATGTAGGCCACTTGAAGTGGCCTATGGCCATTTTTCTATTTTTGCAAATATTTTTGGTGCCAGCTATACTAGTTGTTGGGCACAAAGTGCATCCTCTATAGATGGAAACAAGCTTCTAGCTTGTCAAACAAACTTGAGGCTTGTAATTCTATACAAGGGGAGGTCCTTCCCCCTTGTTGGGGGTTTAGAATTTGGAAAAGCAAATTTTCCCCTCTCTCTCTTTAGAATCCTCTCTCTCTTCCTTTTTAGTGCTTGAAAGTGAGCTTTTTTCACATTTTTGCAAAGAGACTCTTAGCCAAACACCACCATCATTGAGCTGAGGTACTTGGAGGTCTTGTTTGGAGCCTAAAAGCTGGTTTTTTGGCTCAGTAGTGCTGCTGTTTTTGTTGTGCTTCAAGGGTTAGTCTTTACCGTCTTTAAAGCTTTGTTTTAGTTGATTACTTAGCCATCTTTGCATACTTCTTTTCACTTAGCTTTCAACTGTAAAAACTTCCATTTTTAAGTGTTAAAAATGGTTGTTTAAGGCCTTGTTTGAGTTAGGGGTGGTCTACCCCCTTTTGTGGTTTATTTTGCTTTGCTTTATGCTAGCTTTTAAAGCCTTTGAGATCACCTTGTTTTGGCCTTTTAACCACTGAATTCCAGAGGAATTTCAGTGGTGAAAAGTGGGTTTTGGGACCCAAAATAGGTGGGGGTGGTCCCCTCACCCCTTTGTATCTTGGTTCCATATCTTGTTGGCCTCATACTTGAGCATATTTTTCTAGTATGTGTTGGCTTGATCTCATCCTATTTTTTGTCTCATTTCAGTATGTTGTAACTCTGTTTTGACTTGGTTGAGTCACCTTATGCATGCCTCATACACTTGTAGTGTAATCCTACTCGCTAGCCTAACATGCTTCATGTCTTAGCCTATAACTCTAGCATGCATTGGCTCTACTCCAGCATTTTTTTTGGCCATCATTTAACATGCTTCAATTCTGATTTTAGTTGGTGGGGTCACCTCTTGCTTGGTTTTTGCACTTGTAGTGCAATCATGCCCATTAGCCTAGTGTACTTGGTGTTTTGGCCTTTTCTGCTAGCATGTGTTAGCTATACTCCATGTGTGTTTTGGCATTGTTTTGTTATGCTTTAGGACTATTTTGAGTGTTTTTGGCCTTTTGGGCCTTGCTTTGTATAGCTATGGTGTAAATGGCTTCACTAGTCTTGAGTTTTGAGCCCCCTAGCATGCCTTATTTGTGATGTTTGTGTGATATGGCATCATTTGGTATGTGATTTTAGAGCATAAACTTCTATCATAATCTCATGTTTATCACCCCTTCATTGTGTTTAAGAGTTGTGCCTTTATGCCTTGGTTGTGAGCTAATACATGAGCATATCTCTCTTGCCATCTATGCTACAAGTCTAGCATGTTTTTGCTACTATTTTGACCTGCCTTAGGTATGTTTTGAGTGGTTGAGGTCATTTGAGCATTGCTTAGCATGGTTGTAGTGTAAAGTCCTTGACTAGCTTTGTATTTCAAGTTTCTTGGCATGATTTATTTGAGCTATTTGCATGATATGGCATCATTTGGCATGGTATTTCAGAGCATATACTTCCATCATACACTCATATATATCGCTCTTTAATTGTGTTTGAGAGTTGAGCCTTATGCCTCGTTTATGAGCCAATGCATGAACATCATTTTCTTACCTTTCATGCTATTATTTCAGAGCATTTTGGCCACTGTTTTGGCATGCATAAGGTCTGTTTAGGGCTGGTTTAGTCCATTGAGCAATGCATTGCATAGTCCTAATGTTGTGTACTTCATTAGCTTTAATGCCTAAGTTATAGCGATCCCGGTTTTCCCTCCATTGGTTTTGTATTCCGGACTCGATTCCGTGGATGTCTGTTGTGGTATATGTTTCAATTCCATCCTTTAATTCTTTGAATTTGAGTTTAGAAATGTCTTGGGCGTGTTTTGAACAGATTGGTTGAGCTTTGGTCTCTATCCTTGTTGCCCAGGTTTTTGATGATCTGCTTGAGCGGGTCTTATTGCGCTCGAGCGAAGTTTGCATCCTTTCAGCATTTTGTGCGTCTGTAAAAATACTGCAGGTGTGTTTTTCACGCTCGAGCGAAGTTCATTATGCTCGAGCGGGTGTTCGAAGTCTTTAAAAGTCTTGGATGAGTGTATTCTACGCTCGAGCGGGTCTCTTTATACTCGAGCGGGTAGTGCTTTGGTGTTGTGCCTTAGTGCTCGAGCGGGTATTTTTGAGCTCGAGCGGGTGTAGTTTGTGTCTTACGCTCAAGCGTTCTATTCTCTGCTCGAGCGGACTAAACATATATCAGTTAGCAGCTGGGTCATTTTGAATCACTTTTTCGGTTCTTCCTCTCTCTATAACATTTCAAAACCTTAGTTTGAGAGCTTCTCTCTCTAGAATACCCTCTCTCTCTACATTTTGGCTAAGATCAAGTGATCTCTTCACCCCCTTTCCTTCATTAAAAAGCTTGAGCTTCGTGTGGGCTCTATTTTGATCCAAAAAGTTGTGGGTTTGGAGCACCTTCGAGTTTCTTCATCATCTCCTTTGGGTTTCTTCTTTTGAGGTAGGAATAACTACTCATATTTATGGTCATTGACATAAACATGTGGTCTTTTTGATTAAATGTTGAAGTTAGGAAAGTTTGGGGTTTAGGGCTTCAAATCTTGAAATGTGTAAAGAGAGGTTTTTATTCCTTTAAGTTATACATATGTATTTGAGTATTAAAATGAAGTTATTGAGGTCTATTGATGATATTTGGACCTTTGGGTTAATTTTAAGAAAAAAAAAGGGAAAATACCTTAGTTGGGTTTAATTGGGTCATTAGTGTAATTAATGACATTTATTATAAGAATGTGAAATTGGTTTGGAAATAATGAAATCGAGAAGTTATGAGAATAAATGGTGGAGTTGGATTGACTAATCACTCACATTTGAAAATGTTGATAACTTATCTGTTGATGCATTTATTATCTGTTTAGAAATAATTGCTTTGGGCTATCGGTGGAGGATAGTCTTGATTGTTGTAGATACTGCATGACGATTAGGCGAATTAAAACCAATTCAATTGAATAAGTCATTGAATATGACGGATGGAATAACACATTGAATATGTGCTTTGCTTGATCATTTTATATGATAAGTGTTTAATACATTGTATATGTATGTTGTTTGGGAGGAAATAGGGGATGTACTCCTAAACCGGATGTTTGGGAGGAGATAGGGGACGGACTCCAGTGATAACTAAGTTGGCCGGAGTGTCTAGGATGAAAGTCTCAAAATCCTTATTGCGTTTGCGTAATGTAGATAAATGGAAGTATTGAAGCATTGTTGATATGAGTTGTTATCTCATTTGAAATTGAAGTATTGTTGATATGAGTTGTAGTCTCATTATATACTGTCTGGATGAACAGAGAAACATAACTATGATTTGGTTTGGATTATGAAATAGAAAAGAATGGAAATCATTTATATATATATATATATATGTATCGATGATTATGAATTGGTTATGATAAGGATGCACGTTGGTTTATATGAGTTGAACATTTATCAAATATTAATGTTTTAGTTATTGCTCATATTATGTTTAGCATATTTCTACTGGCCGTTGGTTCACCTTATACAGGACATCATTTTCAGGTGCAAGTGACATGCCACCTCCAAGGACGTAGCTTGGGAGGCTTAGAGGCTGAGAGATCTTTTGTGATTATCTTTTGTATTACATGTAAATCAAGTCAAGGGCTTATTTTGTATAAAGAGTTAGAACTCTACTTTTGTTGAACCCAAGTGTTGACTTGGAAAGTTGTAAGCCTATAGGGCATTTACTTTTGTTGTCAACATATAATATTTCTTGTAAGAATACTCTGATGTTGGGAATATGATATCTCTTTCTTGTATCATGAATGTATGATTATGGGTTTATTTTGAGGGCGTAACAACTAAGTCTTCTAGCATGTCATGCATGTGTTGTTTGTGTGTTAGATTCTTGTTTTAGCATGCCATTTTAGCATTGAAAGATGAGCATGTTGTTTGCATTGCATTGTGTTTGGATCGGATGTTAATCCAAACACGAGAAAACGAGGGGTGTTTCATACTCAAAGTGATGAAACGCGCCTTATTTCTTAGTCGCCGACACCCTTGATTGTGCATGATAGAGTGGAGGCCTCTTGAGTCTTGTGTGTTATTTGTGCATTCATCAACTTGTACAAACTTGGCTTTTCGGCCATCGTGCATTGCGATGCGTGGTTGGTGGCCCGAGAGTCGAGTACCACACTCCTTTGAGCTTGAGAAATGATAAGGAGGGTGGTTGTACACACATACCCTACAAATGCCTTGCTTTGCCCTTGTTGAACTCTGTTTTGCAGCAAAATGGAAGTGTGCAGAAGCAAGTGGCCTACAGCCTCCTTAAGTGGGTGACAAGTGGTCTACAGCCTCCCCTGGTGGCTGACAGTCCACCAGATTGAAGATGGTTCAACGTTCTGCTGGTTCTAGAGCAGAAACAACCTGAAGATTTGTTTGGTGTTCAGAATCAAAGCAAATGCAAACAGAGGCAACCGGTGGCAAGGCGACGGGATTTCGGGAAGAAGCAACCGAGCATGCATGCATTCCTCGCTCCGAGGCTCCTTTTAACTGCTTTGCTTAGATGGTTAACTCGTCGATTCTATACTTAGATAGTTAATGCGTTTAGTTATTCATTTGTGTTTGTAATTAGTTAACTAATTAGTTAATTAGTTGTGATTTGTAATAGTTAGCTTAATTAGCGTAGCTAGTTAGCTCTATTTTATTCGGACCCTAAGTCGAGAGGGTAAATGTTGTAATAAGTGTGCGTGTGTGTGTGAATGTCTTCCAACCCCACGTCTTTCTCCCTTTTATTTACCAGCTTTTGATGGTTAGTTTTAGGGCATGTTTCAATCAGCATACCTTATGCTTGCATGCGTGCATCATTCATTTATCTTGCATGCAATGGGCTCGGCGCATCATTCAAACTACATTGTATTTCAATACCTACTTAAATATGTGTTTCAAAGCATGTTATCAAGTGTTGCATTCATATGCCATCTTAGATAGCCGAGCCTATTAGTTGCATTATTGCATGTGTTGCATTAGGCATCTTAACATAAACTAGGATCATGCATGATTTCTAACTAGTTTTCTGTTTTGGCTCGGAGTACACTGTGAGTGTTTATGCTTTAGCATCCTTGCATGTGTGTAAGTGACTACCATGATAGCATGCTTGCCATGGGGCTATTTGCTTAATTGATTAAATTGCATGAATGCCTGTGGGTGGAGGCTTGATTGCCTGAATTGGAACAACTCAACGATTGTGAGTTTTAAGCTCACTTTGCGGAGTGGTGAAATCATGTTTTTCTAAGCCCACTTGAGGGTGGCAAATCCGTGCTTTAGCCTACTTGCGAGTAACACTTTTCAAACTATTTTCAAAAAATAAACATAAGTTGTTTTGTTCCAATCCGCGTGATTGAGTCTATACTTGTATGTTGTGCGCATCACATAGTAAGGTTAGCTAATAAACCGGGATAAGAACACATGTATTTTCAAAAATAACATATCATGTTTAGTAGAGGTTGATCCTTTAATTGAGCGAGAGGGGGTGCTCATTTCAGGACCTTCCCCTCTCGTACCCAAGTTCTCGAGCCGAGGCAACTTTGGTGATGATGGACACGTGGCCTTAGGCCCGAGTCAGGGTTTCCTAAATTTCCCAAAACAAAACATTTAGGTGGCGACTTTGAAATCTGGCAAAGCAGTCCATGTTTGGCGCTTTTTCATTCAAAATTGATTTTTCAAAACCAATTGCCAGATTTGGACTCTTTGGTGATTTATCAGTTTTACATTGCACTTTGTAAGATTAGATTCAGAACCATGACAGGAGTCCGAATTGTAGTAGCTAGAACCCAATTCGCGCCCTCTCCAAAAAGAGGGCCGCGCGGAGCGAGTTCGGGCGGTTTACACACACACATCGCATGTGGCAACTGCTAGTATTAGTTATTTACACCAAAATTCTCTTGATTATTAATAAATATTATTTTATATTTTATATTTTTATTTATAAATTTATAGATTTTGACCTATTTAAATTACAAAAATATATCAAGGAGTGACTATTAGTTTAGCCTAATTTGATATTTTTAGATTATGAAAAAATTGTTTTGTTTGGCAGTTTCAAATGTGTTCGGTGTTCCAAATCAGTTAATGTTGCAAACAATCCTATTATGGACTCCAATTTTATACATTTGTGGTCGTTTTCACCATTCGTTGATACTTGTAGAGTAATGGAGGACGATGACAACAACTCCGATGAGGTTGGCGTTGCATTGGTAAGTTTATCTATCTTGAATTTACAATTTTGGATTGTTTTTGGTTTGGTACTGGTTTGCTGACTATTAAGGTTTTGTTCAGTAATACAATGCTGAACATAAATATTTAGTTCAGTAATACAGTGCCAAACATAAATATTTTTTCCGGCACTGCAATACCTAACGGTTCCATTTTGTAGGATTTTTTTCCCTATTTCTATTTTTTCTGATTTTCCTTCTAAAATCCCCTATATCGAGGGTTTTACCTCGAAATAAACACACACAAAATATGTAATAGGGAGTTGGAGGTTACCTAAAAGAAGAAGAAAGAGACTATCGAAGAGATTTTTGACTGAGATATTGTTGTTCACGATGACAAGGAGAAAGAGACCTTTGTTTATGAGAGAAGGAGAAGAGAGGGACAGTTGATTCATCTCTCAATCGTTTGTTGTTCTTAATCTTTTCTCAATTGTTCATCGTTTACTGAGAGAAGAAAAAGAGAAAGTGTGCAAAATTAGGTGGGTGTGCACTTGGGTGTGATGATATTATAAATATGAGTAAAATTGGTATTAAGTGGAGTGTTCAAAAAAAATTTATTAAAATTTAGGGTTTAAGTTGGGGGTTCAAAGAAATGGGTGGTCCAAAGAAATTAAATAGGTGTTAGTAATAGCCCTCAAGATTTTTTGTTCCTTCAAGTCCCATTAATTTTTAATAGACAAAATTACCTTCAAATAATGGTTGCTCATCATTTCTAATTGTTTATAAAAAAGCACGGTGATGTAACATTTATTTTGATTTTCAAAACTTCAAATCATTATAATTTTTACAATGTATATTTATTTTTGATAAAATTTATATTTTTAGAATCAACACAACGAAATCTATCAAATAAGATTAATATTAAATACAAAATTATATAAAAATTAAAATATGTTTTTTATTACAAATTTACAATTTAAATCATTTTTAATAGTAAGTTTTAACTTACTTAACTAACAATATTTTTTTGATCTAATTTTTTCAGTTTTTTTTTTTTTTTTTTTTTTTTTTTTTTTTTCAGGTTTAAAATTGAGAATGTTCTCAATTTAAAATTGGAAAAACTAACTTAGTTCTAAAACTGGAAAAATTTGAAAAATTTCTCAAAAATTGAGAATATTCTCAATTAATACTGAAAAAAGAGAAATTTCTCAGTTTTACTGGGTAATTTCGCAAACTGAGATATGATTAGTTTTGTATGGCTAAAAAAATAATATTTTATTTTTATAAAATTCTATATTCGATATTGGTCTAATTTGATAAATCTCGTTGTGTAGACTCCAAAAATATAAATTTTATTAATTATGACGTTTTAAAGTTTTGAAACAACAAAATAAACGTAAAATACCACATCAACAATACCATTTGAATAATAGAAAATATCTGATACTTTTGAGGCATGGTTAGGTGATTACTAAAAGTTTTGTGTATGTGGAGAGGGTGGGACCCCAATTTATATTGGAGCATGAAGCATAATGTTGGGTGATTGGTGGATAATATTGTCATGTATTGCATTTATAACACCTAATAATTTTTTATTAGCACTTAATGAATTGACACTTCTCAATTCCTTCCGCCTTTTAATAAGGGTAAAATAGTATATATACATAAATATTTTGAAAATAGGACTTCATGTGTTAAAAAAAGAGTAATTCTATTTACACCTCAATTACTCTCAGTTTACACCATTATTTATAATTTTTTAATTACAACTTTATCCTTCAATCAAATATCTAAATTGCCCTCATCTCTATTCCATCCCTTCATCAACAAACCAAAACCTAACCTATTGACAGCCACCTCCACCGACCAACCATCATCAATTGGCCAACTACCACCATCACGAAGTCATCTTCACCGTTGTTGTCGCCGCTCTCCTTCTTCTTCTTCTTCTTTCATTTTGTCATTACAGTCATCACCACCCTCCTTTGTAACTCGTCTTCTCCGTTGCTCCGCTATCGCTGCATTGTCACTTCGCCTTTCCAGTCCATCGTTGTTGCCGCCATCCTGTAATCACCACTATTACAATGACCTATCACCATCACGCCTCTCATCATGTAGAGACCACCACCATCGTAACTCACCTACATTTAATGACCAACCATGCATAGTCCGTAGAGAGAGATTTGTGAGGTTGCGACGACTGTGCATTGCAGCGATGGGGGTTATGATGGTGGTAAGGTAGTGGTGGTAAGGGCGGAGATGAGGGTTATAGTGAGGAGGGGTAAGGGGTAGAGATCGGTGGCTGACGACCAGTGATGGACAAGGTTTTGGGTTAGGGTTAGGGTCAGGATCGAAGATGATAAGAATAATTTGGTATTATTTAAAAATTAGTAGTGTGTATTGAGACAAAATTAAAACCTTTAATTTGTGTGTAGTGTGAGTAGGTGGTGTGTATTGAAAGGATTTGTGGTGTGTAAATAGAATTACCCTAAAAAAAAGGAATGAGGACTTAATGGAATATCAACCTTATTAATAGGACTTTTAGATGATTAACCCTACAAAATAACACCGTAAAATAATCATTTCAAATGTTCTTCCCAAGAATTCTAAGTAAAACAAAAACCTTATAAATTATAAAAATCTCTTTGGAACCGCTACTCAAATGAGTCTAGATCTTCTATAGTGTTTTTTCTTGTAGTGTTTGTGTAGTGCACCAAAATGACGTCGTTTTGTTGCGTGCACAAAAAAAAAATGAAACGAAATGTAGAAGAGAAGAAAAAGCCAAAGAGAAGAAGACCCACACTGCAAACAGAGTACTTCTTCACCTTCCTTTCTCACAATCGACCACCATGACCACCTTTGGCAATCACCCCTCATTTCCCATCCCCTCTCCTCTCTCTCGCTTCCCAAAATCTGCCATTAACATCTCTGGCAACCCCCCGCCTGCGAGATACACCTCATCTTCCCACTATAGCCCCACCCCTACCAATTCTTCCTCCATTTAACTCTGATGAGCCTCTCTAACCCATTCCTACTCTCACCCGCCCTTTCCCAGCCGTCATTGCCACCGCAAGCTCTCTCTATCTCTATCTCTATTTCGATCTTGCCAGCGCTGGTGTTAGCGGAGGTAGTAGGGTGGTCAAATAGTGGAGGGGTAGTATCTGTCAAGAACCTTCTTCTTCTCTCTCTCTCTCTTTTTCTCTTATAGGGCTTCTCTCTGGTGCTTTTATGCTTTGCTCTTGCATTTTGTTTCAAAATTATTTTTTCGGGGGTGTGCAATAAAACGACGTTAGTTTAGTTTTGCACGTGGCATTTATCCGTGCAAAATTCTAATGGTGAATGATAGAGAGACCACATTGCAACAAAATTGAAAATATACGGTTTAAATTGAAACTACAATGACTAAACTGACATTTCGTTTAAACTATAGGGACTAATGGTTGTTCTTTAACCTCAAAACCCTTTATTTTAAATTGGGTAAATTATACAAATAGTCCTTGTAGTTTACACGATGTGTCAATTTGGTCTCTGTTGTTTCATTTTGCTCGGTTTTGCCCCTTAATTTAACGAATTGTGTCATTTTAGTCTAATAAATAACGGTCGTTAAG
The DNA here is from genome assembly GCA_025200525.1 of Camellia lanceoleosa. Lineage (NCBI taxonomy): Eukaryota > Viridiplantae > Streptophyta > Magnoliopsida > Ericales > Theaceae > Camellia > Camellia lanceoleosa. The sequence continues at coordinate 35,760,507 of CM045766.1, forward strand.
TTTGGTGGCTATGAAAAGTCAAACTATGTGTCAATTTGGTCCCTATAGTTTACACAATGGGTTAATTTGGTCCCTGTCAAAATTGAGCAAATTAAAACAACATGGACCAAATTGACACATTATGTAAACTACAGAGACCAAATTGGCACATTGTGTAGATTTTCTGTCCACCAAACTTAACAACCGCTATTTATTGGACTAAACACTACAAAAAAAATTGTTTTTTGCGACGGCAAAACGCCATCGCAAATACCCCAAACGCCGTCTCAAAAGGTTTTTGTGACGGTAAAATGGCTTTTTGCGACGGCAAGTGGGGGTCGTAACAAAAGGGGTTGCAAAAGGGTTTTAGCGACGGCAAGTGCCGTCGCCTTTGTTTTTGCGACGGGAAAATTCCTTTTTTGCGATGGCAAATTTCTGTCGCCAATAATGGAGGAAAATCTGAGTTTTTGCGACGCACAAAGATTGCGTCGCTAAGGTATTTTTTGCGACGGCAAAAATACCCGTCGCTAAAAGTGTCGTAGCTAATGACTATTGTCGACGGCAACCTGAGCCATCGCTAATGACTATTGTCAACAGCAATGATACCGTCGCTAAAGGCCTTATTTTTCAATTCAATTCCCTACCTTTTTATGACGATAGGTCTTGGTCATAAAAGCACAGTTCAATTTACTTTTTGAGACGGGGTGTTCTGCCGCCTCAAAATTTTTTTTTTTTAAAAAAAAAACCTGTATTAAAATTATTAAAAATATAAAAATAACCTGTATTAAATGAAAAATAACTAAAAAAAATCGATAATTACATAATAATATAAATACATACATAAACAAAAGTTGGCACATGATGAAAATTCTTAATGTTGTTCCATTCATAACAATACATAAATAAAAATTCATAGCAATAAAAATTATGCCACTACATAATGTCGCATAATACATACATAATGTTGTTTACAAATTTAAATAACATAAATTAAAAACAAAAGTTTTCATCTTATGATTCTTCCGTGGGTTAATATTTTAATCTTTACACGCCTGCATTCCACAAGAAACAAACTACTACTCCCGAAATATCTGAAAATAAAAAAATAAAAATAATTAATGACAATATAATTGTGTTAATATTTTAATTACAGAAAAACATAAAAAATTAACTACTATATATATGCACACATATGCATTATATATGGCTTTTCTACCTATTTACTAGCTAATAGACCCTGAAAAATTATGTAGACACCCGATTTTTGACCAACCTTAAGACTCAGACATCACCAGTTGAGCGCTTGGTGATGTTGCATGTTGTGCTCGTCCAGAAGTTTCAGAGTCGTGGCTGCAAGCCTTGCCTCCGGACTTCCGGGCTTTTCTGTACTCTGCCTCGGTTTGCGAACCAAACTCGGTTTTCTCTGTTTTTCTTCATGAGGGGAGGGAGAGGTCTCGTAGATCGTCTCTCAATGGCCTTAGGCTATATTTCGTGGTCGCAGGCCATTTTTCCCATTTCGGAGCCCGGTTCCCGATTTTCGGAGTCGTCAGGCCGTGTGCCTCGGTTCGGGACCGCCTAACTACCTCCGTTTGCTCCGGTTTTTGGCATGCATCTTATTTGCTTTCTTTTTAGGGACACTGTGGTCTGAGAGACCCGCTTCGTTGTCAAACACCACTCCCGGTGCCTAACAGTCAGTTTTTGGGGCCTCGGACTGCGCGTTTCGGCCCTGGAACCTTCATTTTGCATCGGTTTTCGTTCATTTTTAGCAGGTACCTCTGTTTCATCACCAGGAAGGTTGTAGAAGGGTGGGAAGCCAGTAATTGTTCCAGTAACCAGTTATATTCCATCATCGCCCTCCGACGCCCGTTTTTCTCACTTCCAAGCCAATGTTGACCACCCTAAGGCCACTTTCTTCAATTCCAAACCACATATTTGTGTTGTAGACACCTGGGAGGACACCAATGTTACATGGCCGGCCAGTAATTGTCATTAACCCTTTTGAACCCCTCCTAAAAATGGCCTATTCTCTCTCCTGTTTTACAGTTGCCAGTTTTGAACCACAGGGTTGTGTTGAGGGCACTTGGGAGGACACCTTTTTGTGATGGTCGGCCAGAAATTCAACTTGACCATTTTGACCCTTGGCCGGCCGGCCATGGGGGGTGGCCAGCCAGCCACCTGCAGCTTCAATAGTTGGCCGACCTTGTTCCTCAGTGTTGATACATTACAGTTGTATACCTTTTTTCCCCCAAAAATTTGTATCCGGGGGAGCCTTTTTTGGAGGGAAACTTGGTGCATTTTCCCTCCATTTTTTCCCCCTCTTTTCTCCTCTCTTTGGCCTATATAACCAGCTGCCCAGCTTTGGTTTTAGGTTGAAAAAATTTGGTCTTGAAGCCTTGCATACACACCTCCATTCATCTCCCACTTTCAAGCTCCAAACATCCAAGTTTCTACACCCTTTCTTCACCATCACCTAGCACCACACCACCACCTCCATTCCAGCCATTTGGAGCAGCTTTCCAGAGCTTGAGAGGCAACATTTCTTGGTCCAAGAGGCAACAAAAGATTGGTCTTCAAGGGTGAGCAACCTTTCCCCCTTTTCTAGCTCATTTTTGTACCATTTCTTAGCCCTCTTTGCTTGCTGTTTTGAGCTCCGACCAAAACTGAGAAGGCCATTTTTTTGAGCTCATTTTCTTGTTCCATTAAGGGCTCAACACTGTTTGGGATCCCTATGTTGCACTTGCTTCAATATCCCCTTGAAGGCCATTACTTTGCATAGTATTTTTGGCTTATGTGTGATCTGTTTTGGAGCCTGATGTGAACTGTAAATAGGAATATTTTGAGCCCCTCTTCAACATTGAAGAAGGGCTCAACACTGTTGGGGACCTCCATGTATCACTTGCCATTGTACCCCTCTTTGGTCCCCATTTTTGCATGATTTATTAGCTTATTGAGCTTCTGTTTTTGGACCTTGTTCAGAACTAAAAATGGCCCTATTTTTACCCCCTCTTAATATTTCATTAAGGGTCTATGGCTGTTTGAGACATCCTTTGTATACTTCATGTTATAGCCCTTTTGGTAGCCTCATTTTGCATGATATTTTGAGCCTATTTGTACACTGTTTTGAGCTCGGCCATAAACTGTAAAAAGAATTATTTTGGGTCCCTCTTCAACATTGTTGAAGGGCCCTCACTTGTTTGAGACCTCCATGCACCACTTGCTTCTTTGCCCCTTTGTTGGCCTATTTCTTGCATAGCATTTTGAGCATACTTGTATCTGTTTTTGGAGTTTTTAATAAACTGTAATACATCATATTTTTGGCCCCTATTCAATATTGTAGAAGGTCCCTTCTCTTTTTGGGGCCAGCATTTGTGACTTGCTTCATTACCTCCCTTGCGGAGCCATTTTTGTATGCTAATTTAGCCCTACTTGGGCCCACTGTTTGGCCTCACTTTAAACTGTAAAAATTCTTGTCTTAGGGCTGCCTTTCTTCTTTCATTTCATTTCATATTCAAATTATGTATGCATTGTATAGTTATAGGCCATTTCATGCGCCAAAACCCGTATTTCGGGACTCGTTTCATGCATCGGGTTTCGTTTTACCGGGTTTCGGGGCTATTTTGCATCTCATTTTACCTCTTTTTTTTGCATGATAGTATGCCTTTTTTTGTGTTTTGCCATGTCTTGTTAGAGTGGCATTCCGTGCCGTAGGTTCGGTTCTCGATTTGCGTGCACGTGTGCACGTATCCCGAGTTGTCTTGTTTTCATTTGATGGCCTCTTATGTGAGTGTGGCTGAGGCTTTCTCATGTTGGTGTAAGCCCATTATTGCATTGCGTATGCCATTTCATCCATAGCATTGTGTATGCTCGGTTGTGTATCACCTCGTGTAGCGTGTATGCCATTTCATAGCATTGTGTATGCTAGGTGGTATATTAGTTGCATTCATGCATATCATTGCATATTGCATTGTGTTCGGGATAGGAGTTAGCCCGGGCACGGGAAACGAGGTACGTTTCGCACTCTGAGTGACGGAACGTGTCTCAATTCCCCAGTCACCGACACTCCGGATTATCCATGATGGAGTTAGGTCTTGTTGTGTTTTCATGTGCATTCATCTTATATTGAGTTGTGCAATTCGGCTCCTCGGCCATCATGCATCGATATGCGTGATTGGTGGCATGAGGATCGAGGCATGCATACATTTGTGAAAATACATTGCTATGCCCCTTTCCTGCTCTCTGTTGCAGCAAAATGAAGAATTAACAACTTTTCGGAGCTTGGCACGCATTTCAAGAACAGGTGCAAACAGAGGCTAATCGGGGCATCCCAGTGGATTTCCGCGCAAAAGCAGCCCAAACATGCATCATTCCATCACCCGGAGCAGAATCAAGGCAGTCCCTGGCTTGCATGCCATTTTTTATTATTTTCTTAGTTAATTTGTAAATTAATTAGGAATTTGTACATTATTTGGACTGTATTATTTGGACTGTACTATTCTTTCATTCGGGACTGTATATTTATTTGGACCCTCTGCGCGAGGGCATAATTGTAATAAGTGTGGGTGAGTGTGATGTATGTCTTCCAACCCCACATCTTTCTTCCCTTTTATTTACCTGCTTATGATGGTTAGATTAGGGCATATCTCAATTAGCATACATTATGACAGCATGTTTGCATCATTCATCTGTTTTGCACGCACCGGGCTCGGCGCATCATACAAACTGCATTTGTATTTCAATTCCAAATTGAATACGTGTTAGTTGTAGCATTCCATATGCCATGTTTAGAATAGCCGAGCTTGCTATAGTTGCATCTTTGCATGTGTTGCATTAGGCATTTCTGTATATTTAGGATCATGCATGATTTCTAATGAGCTTCTGTTTTGGCTTGGAGTACTCGGTAAGTTTTTATGCTTTAGCATCCTTGCATGCGTGTGAGTGACTGCCATGATAGCATGCTTGCCATGAGGCGATTTGCTTATGTGATTTAACTGCCTGAATGCCTGTGGGTGAAGGTTGGGTTATTTGAATTGGAACAATGCGTTGATTGTTTGTTCTAAACCCACTAGATTGTGGTAAAACCATGTTTTTTAAGCCCACCCGAGAGTGGCAAATCCACGTCTTAGCCTACCTGCGGGTAGCACCATCAAACCATTTTCAAACAAACAAACATGAAATGTTTTGTTCCAATTCAGGCGACCTAGTCTATACTTGTATGCTGTGCGCATCACATAGTAACCTAGGCCAATAATCGGAATAAGTGCACACAATGTTTTCAAAAATAGATATCATGGTTAGTAGAGGCCGGTCTTTGACCGGGTGAGCGGGGGTGCTCACGAAGTGACCTTCCCCAATCGTACCCAAGTTCCCGAGCCGAGGCAACTTTGGTGATGACGGACACGTGGCCTTTGGCACCGAGTTAGGGTTTCCTAAATTTCCCAAAAATAAAATATTTAGGTGGCGACTCTGTATCTGGTAAAGCAGTCCATGTTTGGCACTTCTTTTCAAAAAAATCTGTTTTCAAAATTGATTTGCCGGATTTGGACTCTTTGGTTCAAGATTAAGAACCGTGACAATCGAGTCCTTGAACTGTAGTAACCCCAATATGAACGGAACGGGACTTAACCCTCCCGGGGCGTTCGGGGACGTCTATAGTTTCTGGCGACTCTGCTGGGGAATTAGAGAACTTGACTCGAACTCATGATATCTGGTTTTGACTACACTTGTGTGTTTCTTTGCATTGCATTTGCATTAGTGCGCCTAGGACACCGTGTTTACCATCTGCTATTCCTGAACGGTTTGCCAGAGGCTTGTCTTGTCAAGGCATGACCATAAGGCTGACCGGTTGTGGGCTCTGCCAGTATGGGAACACAAACCCCGGTTTTACCGGGGTACCCTTTTTGACCATTTGACCTAGTGCATATTCGGATCCATAGTGACCATTCCAAACTAGGACAGGTTGCTTACCCGATATAGGTTGTTTGAAACCGCTGCGTGCGTAGTGAAACCCTAGCTCCTGACAAAATAGGACAAGGAAACCCTACCCCAACATAGGGGTGTTTGGCTCTCACTTATCTGTTATGTGCTTTTAGAGTGCGTCTCTACAGGAATGCATGTATCAGTTTGCAAGTTTGGGCATCGGGCCTGCGGGTACCAGTGTCGGTATTTTAGGAATCAGTTATCTGCGGGTATCAGATTCAATTTTGAGGCAGAATTTGGGGCAGAATTCAGTAGAGGGCACAGTCATCCTGCTAGGCCCGTATCTGTTTTGGTAAACATCAGGCTGGGATGCTGCATGTTTTCTCTTTTGCTAGGTAGTCTTGGAACCATAGCTTCGGAAGGTTCCGATATCCCCCGGGTACCTTGGACTAGTGCTGATAGACTTTGTTAGGTTAGAAATTCAATTCAAGGGCAACCAGTGTTCTTTCGCTAAGGCAAGGCAAACGAGGGCCAGACAGGGTTCATTTGTTCATCTGATCCGACAGTCACCAGTCACATCATCAACAGACCCGTGATGGCACAGGGTTCGGAAGAATTTGTGGCCATGATAGCAGCACTAAATCAGGGAACTGCAATGCAGGATAAGACTAGCGCTGAAACGCAATGCCCATCTGGGGCATCTGCTCAGATTCACCAGGCCCCAAATTAACTTTGACCCATTTCTGCCAGCTAAAGATTTGCAGGGTCCAGATCCGCAAGAAAGGTTGACTCAAGCTCGAGTTTCCACACCCCTGGTGCAGCCTACTGAGAGGCTTCGTCCCTCTGATGTCAATGAATTCAGTTCGACTGCAGTGAAAATTGCAAACCTTGAGAAGCAATTCAAAAGGGCACAGGGCCTTAGCCCTATTCACGACATCGAGGATGGGTCCACCGAGGTTGCCGTAAGACTCCCAGTCGAGAGTACCAATGCTGGCGGTAGCACTGTTTCCAAACCTACTAAAGTCAACACAGTTGCCATAGCCGACCCTTTTGCCAAGGCCAGCCTACAAATAGCCAGCCCAGCCCGAGCTCAGGGTAGATTTTTCACCCCCTTCCATATGAGCCTAACCAGCGCATTCAAAGTCCTGAGGGAAAGAGGGCATCTCAAACCCCTTAATCCTCAACCTTTGCCAAATCCACTCCCTACCAAACATAACCCAAGCAAATACTGTGTATATCATCAACAACGTGGCCATGGCACCGATGGTTGCTACCGCCTTCGTCATGAGATCCAGAATCTCATTGACAACCGGACAATAGTTCCACCTCAAAACCCCAAGGACCAAGTACCTCATCTACATCTCAACCTCAGCCATACACTGCCACCCACCTACAACCCCAGCATATACCCCCCGACCCATATACCCAAGCCCGAGATGTTTATCCTAGAAAGCATGGCCTTAAGCACGATAGATGCACTTGAACCCCAATCATCTCAAACCTGCGAACCCACTACTTCTGAGCTGGGAAGCATGATTGAAGATCTTCAGAGAACAGTGGCAGATTTAAACTTTGGAGTTTTGGCTCCATTATCAACCACATCGCCTACCAAGGAGTTCATGTCAAAACGCTCCCTAATCTTGGGACGGGCTGCATTGGAAGAAGGTGAATCTCTTAGCAAAGTGGAGGCAGGTGGTAAGAACAAGGTAGGGGCGGACATGGATCCCCATGAACATCTTATGTTTGCTGTTGAGGCTTTGAAAGCCGAGGGACTGAACAAAGAGCAAGTCCTCGCAGTTGTTGCAAAAGCTGTGGATGACACTTTTGCCACTCAAGTTGGGGGTAGTTTGAATCAAGAGGCAAGCCCGGAAAAGGGCCGTTGTACCAGAAATGATCCTGTTAGCTCTAACCCTCCGCTCGGAAGAGATCAGCAAACCAGGCCAACACCTGCCAATCCCTTCATTGGCGCCCAAAGAAAATTCACAAGCCTTGAAGTACCAACCCCGAGGTCGGAGGGTCTTCCATGCCCTCTATATGCCTTTGTCCAAAGCTTTTCAAATCCTTGTGGGACAAGGCCATCTCGAACCCCTTGAGCCTTGACCTCTCCTGAACCCTCTTCCGGCTACACATGATGCTACCCAGTACTGCGCGTACCATCAGCAAATTGGCCATACTACCGACGGCTGCTTCCGTTTTCACCATGAAGTACAGGATCTGTTTGACAACGGGGTTGTCCTCCCGCCAAGCCCTGCAAAGTCTATCGGCACTGGATCGGTGAACTTGGGGGAATAATGTGATTATGTGATCGGGGGATGAACCACCTGCGGGCGGCGCTCGATTAACTCCAGATATGGTGGATAGCATGCACTGTTTTGAGCACATTTGCGAATGTTGTTAATTTGTACTTTCTGACTTGGGTATTGGGTCAGTCTCGTTGTGTTGTACAGAGTCAGTCTTTTCTTATTGAGTCAGTTGGGTCTGTCTTGTTGTACCGAGTCAGTCCCGTTTTGTTAGAGTCAGGTGATTCCGGGGGTGTTACCTCGGACATCACTGTTTTGTTTTCTGTTTGTCTTTTTGCTTTCTTTTGAGTCTGTTTCTGCCAGGGAGCTAGTTATACCAACAGATTTTGAATGAAACAGCAGTGATTTTTACGCTCTCGCATTTGCTTCTGCCGTGTGCTAGTTGTGCCGGGATTTAAATGAAATGGTAGTGCATTCCACCTGCTCTCTTATGCCTTGAAGTCATTGTAATGACCTGAGTTTTTCAAAACTTTTTGAACACCGCGGTGAAAACGAAGAGGAAGGAATTCCTCGGGATTTGTAAAACTTTGATCAAATTGAGAGAAACAGAGGCATGCTAAGCCCTTAATGAATAAAATCATGCTTGTTAGTATGAGTACTGAGAAGGACCCTAGCTTTGATCCAGATTGGTCCTACACTGTCTTCAGCGCGAGCGATTTGTCGCTTTCTTAAAAACTTTCAAAAAATGTTTTGCGCGGTCCTGCGAAGACATGTGTGGAATCGTTCTTGAGACTGTGCAGCTTAGGATCGCTCTCGGCCTCGAGACTCAACCCCTTTGCTTCCAAACCTTGAACTTGAATTCAGAATGTTCAACGGTCAACTACAATGTGAGGCCTGTGTGGCGGTTGAAGCGACCCTCGAACAAGAGGCACCAAAGTCAGATCAAGAAGGTCAGACCTCATCAGAAGAAGCTTGTAAAGCTAGATTAGAAGCACCCCTCGAACTAAGGGCAAAAAACGTCCGATGTGCTCGAAGAGTCAAAGATGAGCCCTCTTGCAAATCAACAGCCACTCTCCTGGATACGGATGGCTTTAAAACCTTACAACCATTTGGCATGGACCAAGCTACACTTTTACCCTTTGAGGGGCTCGCTGGGCCAAAAACCCGGAAGGGCGACCCAGGCAAAAGTTAGAGCAAGAAAAATATATACGAAAAGCAAAAAAGAAAAAAAGAAGAAAAGAGAAGAATGAAAAAAAGAAATAAAGAAAAAAAGAAAAATGAAAAAAAAAAGAAGAGAAAAGAAAAGAAAAGAAAAGAAAAGATGAAAAAAAGAAGAAAAGAAAGAAATGAAAAAGAAAAGAAAAACAAAGCTCGCAAGGTTGAAAACCTGTCACAGGCGCCTTGGCAAAAGTTAGAGCATAAAAAGGAGAGGTTAAATACCTGAGTGTGCCTTAACCCTGAACTACGTAAGGCTTGATTCCCATGTTTGGGATACGTAGGCAACTTCATTATGAAGTCCAGCCGTAAAACACTTCAATTTGATTGTGTCCATGCGATGGTTCTGGTCATCTTTGTCTTCTCTGTATCTGAGGATTTGGTTGTGTTCGTCACTCTGAGGACTGACTACAATGCGCCGTGGTGCTATCCAAACAAGGGGCAACTTCATTGCCATTATTCAGCGGGCGCTTAGTCAAACAAGGGGCAACTTTCCGTTGCCATTCAATGCGCCGCGGTGCCGTTCAAACAAGGGGCAACTTTCCGTTGCCATGCAACTCTCTTCAAGCAAGGGGCAATTTTCCTTCGGATCTGAGATTGTGCATTTCGAGAGTAGGTTCTATGCTCGTTGAGCAGTGGCCGATTGCAAAAACAGCTTTTGAGAATTTTTACTGAGGTTGACTATTTTCTCGAAAATCATTCTATCTTTTCCAAAACTGGACCCTTTTCATGGACCCAAAAAAGGAAAATTTTCAGTGCTCATAGCCTAACTTGCTTGATTTTAAATCAAAAATCGAACAAGCATGTTGATCTAACTCTCATTTTGATCAAAACTGTTTTAGTGGAAAGCAAAAACAAAAAATGGTCGAAATAATGAACTAGGGGCACAGTTGAGTCAGATGTTCTGTCTTTTCCCCATTGTCAACATACTCGCCAGAAAGGGCACCCTACTCGCTAAGAAGGGCACTCTACCTGCCAAGAATGGCGCAATTGAAGTTAACGACAAAGGACTGAAAGCTCTCGTATCTTCCAAGCAACGAGGTGTCGAGCCAAGTGCGAAGCACGAACTGGAATGAGGCAAGATATTCCACTCTATCATCTGGACAGATCTTATCACGTCCAAACTCCCTAGCAAAGCATCATCAACCGATGCTAGCTACAGATTTGCTACACACCCAGATGTAGCGCAACCCCTCTGTGGGAGGAATTCACTAGCTGTGAGCGGAAGAAAGAAGAATCTAGCTGAGTGCTAGGGGCGAGAGCCTTCAACTTGCTGTTTATCCATCAACCACCTAGGGGAGGGATTGAAAAATGAGAGATTGAATAATAGAGAGATGCGCGATGAGAGAAAAAGTGAGAAAAGGGCTTTTTCAGAAAAACAGAGCTTGAGGGCCGAGTGATGTGAGAACCACAAATGAGAAAGGGTGGGAAACACTACCTGGTGAAACAGGCTCCCTGTACACGTCTGAGTGTCGTGTCTTTTTTATCTCGATTCTTGTTTTGAGTCGTTTCAAGTGTTACTCGATGTGTCTAGGTTGTGTGCCTTTTATTTCCGTGTTGAGTCGCTTTGTCAGTGTCCAACAGAGGCTCAATACCGATCGAAAACTCATCTCTCAATTTCAAAAATAAAATCGTTTTGTGCTCCGGTCAGGCGTCTTGCGTGCCGTTTCTCCACATTTGTGTAAAAATGTAATTTGTTCTTTCAAAAACCGCAGGTTCAACCCAGTCATGAGAACAAGAAACCAGACCTATCTGGCCGTGAAAGTTCCAGTCGCAGCAAAAGAAAAAGGGAAAATGTTGGGCATCCGAGATTGTTTCAACTTCGCAAGTTCCGTCAGTTCAAAATGAGCAAAGCTCAAAACGATCTGTGTGCCCAGAAATATACTATGTGCCCAAATGAGCTGTGTGCCTAAAGAATGCGCTGTCTGCCCGAGATCTGCTGTGTGCCCAAGATGCGCTGTGTGCCCAAGATGAGCTGCGTGCCCGAAATGCGCTATGTGCCCCAAAAGAGTTGTGTGCCTAGATTGAACAGAATTTTGTGTTGCGAGTTGCGCGCCTAATGAACAGAGTGTCGTGTTGTGAGCTGTGTGCCAAATGAATGGAATGCTATGTCGTAAGCTGTGTGCCAAGTCTTGCATTGTTATGCACATCTATCTAGCATTGTTATGCTCATTCGTTGCATTGTTATGCACATCTGTCTAGCATTGTTATGCTCATTACTTGCATTGTTATGCACACTTCACCTATATTGTTATGCACATTTTCACTTGCAATTATCGTCTTTTCTCCTCTCGCATGCGGCGCGTTAGGACATCTTCGGTTTTGAATATTTGGACGAGTTCCATTCGTTCACCTTTCTTCTCTTGCGTGTGATACCGAGAAATTTACCTTCCTCTCGCATGTGATATGCTACCCTAAAAACCTTCCCTCTCCGTATGAAATACGTTGAGATACGCTTGTTGGTTACACCATTGTTTCCCTTAAAACCTTCCTCTCTCCGTATGAAATACGTTGAGATACGCTTTGGTTACACCATTGTTTCCGATTAAAACTTTCCTCTCTCCGTATGAAATACGTTGAGATACGCTCGTTGGTTACACCATTGTTTCCTGGTTAAAACTTTCCTCTCTCCGTATGAATTACGTTGAGATACGCTTGTTGGTTACACCATTGTATCTCCCGGTTAAGACCTTACCTCTCTCCGTATGAAATACGTTGAGATACGCTTGTTGGTTACACCATTGTTTCCCCCGGTTAAAACCTTCCCTCTCTCCGTATGAAATACGTTGAGATACGCTTGTTGGTTACACCATTGTTTCCCTGGTTAAAACCTTCCCTCTCTCCGTATGAAATACGTTGAGATACGCCTGTTGGTTACACCATTGTTTCCCCCAGTTAAAACCTTCCCTCTCTCCGTATGAAATACGTTGAGATACGTGTGTTGGTTACACCATTGTTTCCCCGGTTAAAACCTTCCCTCTCTCCGTATGAAATACGTTGAGATACGCCTGTTGGTTACACCATTGCTTACCCAGTTAAAACCTTCCCTCTCTCCGTATGAAATACGTTGAGATATGCCTGTTGGTTACACCATTGTTATTCTCCCCTGTTAAAACCTTCTCCGGTTGCATTGTAGACGCGCTGGGCGGTTGTCTTCGGACCTCTTCTCACGATTTCAGCATGGTTAGAGTGTTCTTTTCCTCACACGATTTCAGCGTGTTTGGAATTTATCTCAGGTTGCGTTGTAGACGCGCTGGATGGGCTGTTTTTGGACCTCCTCTCACGATTATCAGCGTGTTTTGAGTGTCCTCTTCCTTACACGATTTTCAGCGTGTCTGGAATTTATCTTAGATTTCAGCCTGATTGGTTTTCTTTGTTCTCTCTCATCTCACGAGTCCAGCGTGGTTGGAGTATGTCACCATTTTGCATCTATTATACTCTCTGTTGCATCGCATCTATTATCTATTGCATCACATCTATCACATCCATTGCATTATATCTATTTTATCGCCTGGTCTAGAAGACCTTAAATCCTCTAAAGGTGCAATTCCTTTGGTGTTTGTCGTGCCCAAATGACTTCCAGTGGTCTGGTATAGCCACCTGCCTATGTTTGCGGTGAGTTCCTAGGAGACCAACTGAGACGGTGGAAACTAGAGTTCGAATGGCTCATGCCTAGAACACAAATGTTCGGGATTTCCGAGACTAAAGTCTGGTTTAAATACCCAGGGGTATATCCTCGGCTTGAAATCTGTATGGCAGCCCCATAGATTGAGATAGTATCTGTATGCTCCTCAATTCTGGATACTAATCTAACCTAGTCTGTCACCCTGTTAGAGAATAGGGAAAGCTGCGACCATAGTCAGAGAGAAAAGTAGTACCTACAGTTCAACCAAGAAGAAGTGAAAGATCCCCAGCAGCATGAGGTAAGTCATTGCCAATTACCCCTGTAAGGTACCATCACCTCTTAGCTATTACATTGCATTTTAGCCACCACATTACAGTGCATTGCATGAATCCTCAATTTTCAAACCGGCTTTGCGTAGTGTGTAAGTCCAATCTTCAAACCGGCTTCGCGTAGCGTATAAGTCCAATCTTCAAACCGGCTTCGCGTAGCGTATAAGTCCAATTTTCAAACCGGCCAGGCGTATAAGTCCAATCTTCAAACCGCTTCACGTGGCGTATAAGTCCAATTTTCAAACGGCCACAGGCGTATAAGTCCAATTATCAAACCGGCCACAGTGGCGTATAAGTCCAATTTTCAAACCGGCCAGTGGCGAGTAAGTCCAATTATCAAAATATTTACGCATATCGCTTTGCATTTTGCCCCTTCTGCGCACGCACGTGGGCATATCTCTGTTTATCTTGTATGATTGTCTAAGTCTTCGGCCTTGTCAAAAATGGGTCGTTTCTGGGCTTTGACATTCACTCCCGTCACTTGTGACTTTCGAGTTCTGTCAAAGAGGGGCAACTGTAGACACCCCATTTTTGACCGACCTTAAGACTCAGACGTCACCAGTTGAGCGCTTGGTGATGTTGCATGTTGTGCTTTCCGAAGTTTTTCGGTCGTGGTACGCAAGCCTTGCCTCCGGACTTCCGGACTTTTCTGTACTCTGCCTCGGTTTGCGAACCAAACTCGGTTTTCCCTATTTTTCTTCCTGAGGGGAGGGAGAGGTCTCGTAGACCGTCTCTCAATGGCCGTAGGCTATATTTTGTGGTCGCAGGCCATTTTTCCCATTTCGAGTCTTGCGGTTTCGGTTTCAAAGCCGTCGGTGCCTCGGTTCGGGACCGCCTAACTACCTCTGTTTGCTCCAGTTTTTGGCATGCATCTTATTTGCTCCCTTTTTAGGGACACTTTGGTCTGAGAGACCCGCTTCGTGGTCGAACACCACTCCCGGTGCCTAACAGTTAGTTTTCAGGGCCTCGGACTGCGCGTTTCGACCCCGGAACCTTCATTTTGCATCGGTTTTCGTTCATTTTTAGCAGGTACCTCTGTTTCATCACCAGGAAGGTCGCAGAAGGGTGGGAGGCCAGTAATTGTTCCAGCAACCAGTTATATTCCATCATCGCCCTCCGACGCCCGTTTTTCTCACTTCCAAGCCAATGTTGACCACCCTAAGCCACTTTCTTCAATTCCAAACCACATATTTGTGTTGTAGACACCTGGGAGGACACCAATGTTACATGGCCGGCCAGTAATTGTCATTGACCCTTTTGAACCCCTCCTAAAAATGGCCTATTCTCTCTCCTGTTTTACAATTGCAAGTTTTGAACCACAGGGTTGTGTTGAGGGCACTTGGGAGGACACATTTTTGTGATGGTCGGCCAGAAATTCAACTTGACCATTTTGACCCTTGGCCGGCCGGCCATGGGGGGTGGCCAGCCAGCCACCTGCAGCTCCAATAGTTGGCCGGCCTTGTTCCTCAGTGTTGATACATTACAACTGTATACCTTTTTCTCCCCAAAAATCTGTATCCGAGGGAGCCTTTTTTGGAGGGAAACTTGGTGCATTTTCCCTCCATTTTTTCCCCCTCTTTTCTCCTCTCTTTGGCCTATATAACCAGCTGCCCAGCTCTGGTTTTAGGTTGAAAAAATTTGGTCTTGAAGCCTTGCATACACACCTCCATTCATCTCCCACTTTCAAGCTCCAAACATCCAAGTTCCTACACCCTTTCTTCACCATCACCTAGCACCACACCACCACCTCCATTCCAGCCATTTGGAGTAGCTTTCCAGAGCTTGAGAGGCAACATTTCTTGGTCCAAGAGGCAACAAAAGATTGGTCTTCAAGGGTGAGCAACCTTTCCCCATTTTCTAGCTCATTTTTGTACCATTTCTTAGCCCTCTTTTCTTGATGTTTTGAGCTCCGACCAAAACTGAGAAGGTCATTTTTTTGAGCTCATTTTCTTGTTCCATTAAGGGCTTAACACTGTTTGGGATCCCTGTGTTGCACTTGCTTCAATATCCCCTTGAATGCCATTACTTTGCATAGTATTTTTGGCTTATGTGTGATCTGTTTTGGAGCCTGATGTGAACTGTGAATAGGCCTATTTTAAGCCCCTCTTCAACATTGAAGAAGGGCTCAACACTATTGGGGACCTCCATGTATCACTTTCCATTGTACCCCTCTTTGGTCCCCATTTTTGCATGATTTATTAGCTTATTGAGCTTCTGTTTTTGGACCTTGGTCAGAACTTAAAATAGCCCTATTTTGACCCTCTCTTCATATTTCATTAAGGGTCTATGGCTGTTTGAGACACCTTTTGTATACTTCATGTTATAGCCCTTTTGGTGGCCTCATTTTGCATGATATTTTGAGCCTATTTTTACACTGTTTTGAGCTCGGCCATAAACTGTAAAAGGAATTATTTTGGGTCCCTCTTCAACATTGTTGAAGGGCCCTCACTTGTTTGAGACCTCCATGCACCACTTGCTTCTTTGCCCCTTTGTTGGCCTATTTCTTGCATAGCATTTTGAGCATACTTGTATCTGTTTTTGGAGTTTTTAATAAACTGTAATACATCATATTTTTGGCCCCTCTTCAATATTGTAGAAGGCCCCTTCTCTGTTTGGGGCTAGAATTTGTGACTTGCTTCATTACCTCCCTTGAGGAGCCATTTTTGTATGCTAATTTAGCCCTACTTGGACCCACTGTTTGGCCTCACTTTAAACGGTAAAAATTCTTGTCTCGGGGCTGCCTTGCTTCTGTCTTTTCATTTCATATTCAAATTATGTATGCATTGTATAGTTATAGGCCATTTCATGCGCCAAAATCCGTATTTCGGGACTCGTTTCATGCATCGGGTTTCGTTTTACCGGGTTTCGGGGCTGTTTTGCATCTCATTTTACCTCTGTTTTTTGCATGATAATATGCCTTTTTTTGTGTTTTGCCATGTCTTGTTAGAGTGGCATTCCGTGCCGTAGGTTCGGTTCTCGATTTGCGTGCACGTGTGCACGTATCCCGAGTTGTCTTGTTTTCATTTGATGGCCTCTTATGTGAGTGTGGCTGAGGCTCTCTCATGTTGGTGTAAGCCCATTATTGCATTGCGTATGCCATTTCATCCATAGCATTGTGTATGCTAGGTTGTATATTAGTTGCATTCATGCATATCATTGCATATTGCATTGTGTTCGGGATAGGAGTTAGCCCGGGTACGGGAAACGAGGTACGTTTCGCACTCCGAGTGACGGAACGTGTCTCAATTCCCCAGTCACCGACACTCCGGATTATCCATGATGGAGTTAGGTCTTGTTGTGTTTTCATGTGCATTCATCTTATATTGAGTTGTGCAATTCGGCTCCTCGGCCATCATGTATCGATATGCGTGATTGGTGGCACGAGGATCGAGGCATGCATACATTTGTGAAAATGCATTACTATGCCCCTTTCCTGCTCTCTGTTACAACAAAATGAAGAATCAACAACTTTTCAAAGCTTGGCACACATTTCAAGAACAGGTGCAAACAGAGGCTAATCGGGGCATCCCAGTGGATTTCCGTGCAAAAGCAGCCCAAACATGCATCATTCCATCACCCGGAGCAGAATCAAGGCAGTCCCTGGCTTGCATGCCATTTTTTATTATTTTCTTAGTTAATTTGTAAATTAATTAGGAATTTGTACATTATTTGGACTGTACTATTCTTTCATTTGAGACTGTATATTTATTCGGACCCTCTGCGCGAGGGCATAATTATAATAAGTGTGGGTGAGTGTGATGTATGTCTTCCAACCCCACATCTTTCTTCCCTTTTATTTACCTGCTTATGATGGTTAGATTAGGGCATATTTCAATTAGCATACAGTATGACAGCATGTTTGCATCATTCATCTGTTTTGCACTGCCTCGGCGCATCATACAAACTGCATTTGTATTTCAATTCCAAATTGAATACGTGTTAGTTGTAGCATTCCATATGCCATGTTTAGAATAGCCGAGCTTGCTATAGTTGCATCTTTGCATATGTTGCATTAGGCATTTCTGTATATTTAGGATCATGCATGATTTCTAATGAGCTTCTGTTTTGGCTTGGAGTACTCGGTGAGTTTTTATGCTTTAGCATCCTTGCATGCGTGTGAGTGACTGCCATGATAGCATGCTTGCCATGAGGCTATTTGCTTATGTGATATAACTGCCTGAATGCCTGTGGGTGAAGGTTGGGTTATTTGAATTGGAACAATGCGTTAATTGTTTGTTCTAAGCCCACTAGATTGTGGCAAAACCATGTTTTCTAAGCCCACCTGAGGGTGGCAAATCCACGTCTTAGCCTACCTGCGGGTAGCACCATCAAACCATTTTCAAAAAAACAAACATGAAATGTTTTGTTCCAATTCAGGCGACCTAGTCTATACTTGTATGCTGTGCGCATCACATAGTAACCTAGGCCAATAATCAGAATAAGAGCACACAATGTTTTCAAAAATAGATATCATGGTTAGTAGAGGCCGGTCTTTGACCGGGCGAGCGGGGGTGCTCACGAAGTGACCTTCCCTAATCGTACCCAAGTTCCCGAGCCGAGGCAACTTTGGTGATGACGGACACGTGGCCTTTGGCACCGAGTCAGGGTTTCCTAAATTTCCCAAAAATAAAATATTTAGGTGGCGACTCTGTATCTGGCAAAGCAGTCCATGTTTGGCACTTCTTTTCAAAAAAATCTGTTTTCAAAATCGATTTGCCGGATTTGGACTCTTTGGTTCAAGATTAAGAACCATGACAATCGAGTCCTTGAACTGTAGTAACCCCAATATGAACGGAACGGGACTTAATCCTTCCGGGGCGTTCGGGGACGTCTACACCTGCATTCCACAAGAAACAAACTGCTACTCCCGAAATATCTGAAAATAACAAAATAAAAATAATTAATGACAATATAATTGTGTTAATATTTTAATTACAGAAAAGCATAAAAAATTAACTACTATATATATATATGCACACATATGCATTATATATGGCTTTTCTAACTATTTACTAGCTAATAGACCCTGAAAAATTGTTCAAATCATACATGATATTAAACATCCAGCTGAAACATGCTATTCTAAGGAAAGGGACCTTGAGTAGCTCTACTATATTTGTAAATTTGTTTGCAGTCAGGCCTCAGCAAAGATTCACTTTTTAGAAGGAAATAATAGATGCAAATGTCAATGCACTACTGAAGACATATTGTCTACTTCAGCAATATTTCACGCATGTAAAAAATTCAAGATGCCATTTTAAATAGGCCAAACCAAAAAACACACCTACATACATTTTCTAGTGCTAGAGCAAGTTTCGAGAGATTTGGATAAATGCTTCTCGGACTCAAAAGGATCTGATTCACAGAAGGTTCAATGAAATAAGTCATACGGAAACATAATACGACTTAGATACAAATATTTGCTAGGCATAACATATATTTAAACATAGAGAGCAGTAAGCAATTGTTTCAGCAAAAATAAGCCCAACATGAAACAACCCTAGGATGCCCTTCCCTCAACAAGGCAATCTCCAAAACTAACAAACAAATAAAATTTGGGATTCCACTGATTCAAAACCTCAAATAAGGTTTGAACCATCACCAGAATTCAGTGCACAGTAGTAACCAATTAGGAGATTGTTGAAGTTATTAGGTAGGGTACAACAAAATGAAACATGATACTCATAATGGACAAATATAATCACCTCACAAAGCCTCTGCAGGGTAAAAGGAGGACCTTCTATAAAGCTGAGAAGAGCTGCAGAGGAGAATAAACATTCTGTGAATGCTTTCGACAATATCTTACCAAAATTTCAGATTAGGAGAACAAATACATACATAGCTAGAAAATATCACTAATATACACAATCACAAATATCCAAAATATCCATCAGTATTATGAAGTTATGCCCAACACCCTTCCAGCCTTTATAATGGTTTACTATGCATGAATTCAACAGAGATATGGCTCTTAACAGAGTTGACAAAAATAGAAAGTTACAAGTAACTAGCCACAAGGAGCAGGTTTTGAGGCCTTTTGAGATCAGTGAAGAGTATGGTTACAAGCATTCAGGGAACCAAAACAAAGAAGTTATATTTTGATTTTCTCATTTTTTTCATTTTTTATTTTTTATTTTTGAAGAAAAAAAAAATGAAATAATATTTATGACTCATACAATATATAATCTTGAAGTATACAAACAAAAGAAATAACTTGCAAATGCATGACATGCGAAGCTACATATGAATTTCTAACTTTGTATTAGCCTATGATCTTTTCCTCACGTCATTTAAGTTGGTAAAGCAGCAACACATGCGTATCAAATTAGGAAAATACAATTTAAGCATTGCACTGCTAATTGGAAACACAGGGCCATTATAGGGCTAAGGGCCAAGCATTATCAATAGAGAAGGATTCTACTCGAGCAAAGAGTCAAAACAACTCAACCATGCATGGATCAAGCATGGTTAAAGAACACCCAAGGACTTCATGAGCTCACTTTAAAGAACATCCAAAGGGAATAGGCAAAAAAAAAAAAATTCCAAGCCACTTGCCAAGTGAAATCCTGAAGTAAAGTTCTACTAAAAGAAGGAATCATATAAACCCCAAAAGGTGTAGGGATTAATGTTGTTTTGTACACCCCCAATCCAAAAAACAAAGGAGAGGGGGGGGGGAGTTTCCATGAAGATCTGGTTCTTGATTTTGATCACTCTGGCTTAAGCCTGTCTGCTTAAATTAAAAATTACTTCCCCCCTCTAGATAAAACTATGGGCAAGGGGATGGGGAACCCAAAATAACAAAACAAAAACAATATACACAAACACCAATAAAAATATATATATATATATTCAAAGAACAGAAATTAGCCCATTAGAAAGATCAAATATTAGCTGCAGATGCCACAATTTTGCTTTTTCTTCAAATCGCCATAATTTTCATTACCACCATGGCATCACCAAAGACTTTGCTTCATACAATCGTATTGAAATTAGTCTCGAGCGAAGCCACAAAACATCACAATCAGACAGATATAACACTAATAAGGAGACAGATTAAAGATTTTATATGTTTACATGACAATCAGACAGATATAATACTAATAAGGAGACAAATTAAAGATTTTATATGTATACGTGAAATTTATGTCAGAAGTGAACATCATCGAGTAACAGAATGTGGTGACAAAGACCAAATGTAATGATATTAATTAGGAAATCTAGAATAAAGGGTCTTCTTTTCTTTAGCTTGGGGGTTGAGGGTGTTGGGTGAATATCTTACATTCACTTGTGTCTACATGTGTAATCAGAATATTGATAGAAGCCCCAGAAACAAAGTTTATGCATCAACTCCATGCTTTGGTCCACAAACACCAGAACATTTCATGCAAAATGAAATAATACAACTTATGGATGTAATTTTATACTAAGGTACAAACTTACCAAAATTTCCCAGTTGAAGCAATAACTTCAAGTATAGTTCTGGCTTCTTCTTCGCCAATCTCATGCTTGTATTCCATTCCTTTGGAATTTTATGTATAATAAGGCTTTAGTAAATCAAATATAGTATGAAGACCCTCATAAAAACTTGCACATAAAGCTTTCAAAAAGTTGTTAGGTATTTGAATTGAAGACATATAATCAACTCTTTGCTCCACACAAACCCACTGGAAGGGTAGGAGAAGAAAGAAACAAAGAAGAAGAATAAGAAGAAGAAAGGGGGTGGATGAAGAGAAGAATAAAAAAAAAAAGTATTGCATTTGCATTTCCTCCTACATTACCATTAAAAAACAAAATAAGAAAATAAAGATTCAGTGATTTCTATAAAGTTCCATTGTTCCTCAATGTGCAAATATGTATATTTCTAGCAAGCACTAATCTTGAACAATCTTAGGCATCCAGGCAGATTCTATTAATCTTCCCCGATACCTTATTGCTATAACCACATCTCCAAATAGTTGCTTTTGATTTCAAATTTCTATCACTTTGCTCCACAATGTAAAGTTCAATCATCTCTACAATTAGACAAATTTAACACAACAGACTTAATCTGTATAGCATAGATACAAACAAGCATGATTGGGACATACGAACACTGCAGATCTTAAAGAAGTAGGACATGGTAGCATATCATATATTCATATATCTGTTGTGGATATTATATAAGAAAAATATGAAATCTAGTTAATCCCTAATTATTTCTACTAAAAATTGCAAAATGCGGAACATGAAGCTTCACAAAAATGGATCAAATAATAGACATTAAAAGGGAAAAGAAAGAGAAAGATAGATCGAAGAAAGAGGGAGACCTTTCGAACGTAACCGTACTCGCTCTCCTTCTCTGAATCTTCGAAAGTTGTCAATCGAGCTCAGTATGCAGATGGCATTTTGTGAGACGGATCAGAGGAGAAACCGAAATCAAAAATCTAACGCTGCGCATACACATCAGGTTTCTGAGCAGCTCCTTCGCCACTGGAATGAGAGCAGCAGAGGGAAAGCCAATGGAGTGAGAAACAAAAGAGTGAGGCTCTTTAACCCCGTCACTCGACGCCATCGTCTGCCGTGCTCACAGTCGCGATAGAGACAGATATGGGGATTTTTGGTTCAAAAATTAGGGATTTGAGATTTGGGGATTTTTGGTTGATGGGGGGAAAAACGAGCAGGAATGGGAAGGGGGGTGTGGAAATTTTTTTGAAATTTTTTTTATTTTTTATATTCATCACATATGAATATTTAAATAATAAAACGACTCTTTTTTTTCGCAATGGAGGATTTTTTTTAAAAAATTATTTTTTATTAAAATAATTTTTTTTTATAGTTAATGAATTTTTTTTTTTTCATTTAGTAAGGTTGAAAATTTATTTGTTTCATATTTATTTTAATGAATAAAAAATTATTATTATTTTTTTATTTGGTAGAAGTATGGATAATATTTTCTATTAAAATAAAGTTAATTTTTTGTGGTCAATGAAAAAAAAAAATTTGCGTCCCATTTTTTTTTTTTTGTTACTAAAAATCAAGAATTAATTTTTTGTGGTATATGATAGGAAGTGGCAGTAGTGGCGAAAGTGGTGGATAAGAGGTGATAGTGGTGGTGGTAGTGATGGTAAAGGAGATAAGTAATGAAAGAAGAGATAGAATAGCGGTGGTAGATGAGAGGTAATGGTAGTAGTAGTGGTGGTAGTGGAGTGGTAGCAATAGTGGTAGTAATGATAGTTGTAGAGGTCGAGTGACAACAGTGGTAGTAGTGGAATAGCATTTGCAGTAGTGGTGAATGTGGTAGATAAGATAGGTGGTGAGAGAGAGATGAGTGAGAGACAGAGAGAGACAGAGACAAAATGATGAGCGAGAGAGAGACAAAGTGGTCGCTAAAAGTGCATTTTCTTGTAATGGAGAGCCCGGTAAATAGAGAAGAGATGAGAGAGTGAGTGAGCAAGGTGAACACAATGGGGGAGAGAGACAGACAGACATATAGAGAGAAAGAGAGAGAGAGAAAAGCGAGAGACAGACAGACAAACATACACAGAGAGAGAAAGAGAGAGAGAATAGTGATAAGTGAGAGAGAGACAAAGAGAGAAAGAGATATAGAGAGAGAGAGACAGGGAGAAAGAGATAGAAAGAGTGACATATAGAAAAATAAAGAAAGAGAAAAAGAGATGAGAGAGATAGAGAGAAGAGAGATGAGCGAGAGACAAAGAGAGAAAGAGAAAGAGATAGAGACAAAGAATGACAGACAAAAAAGAGTGATGAGTGAGAGAGAGAAGAGAGGTAATATTTTGTGGTAGAGGAGAGGAAGCGGCAGTAGTGGTGAAGGTGGTGGTGGTGGTAGTAGTGATGGCGAAGGAGATTAGTGGTGAAGTTGTGGTAGTGGCAGAGTAGATGGAGTGGCAGGGGTGAAAGAGAAGTAATGGTAGTAGTAGTGGTGGCAATAGTGGTAGTGGTGGTAGTGGAGTGGTGGCGATGGTAGTAATAATGGTAGTCGTAGAGGTGAAATGGCGACCGTGGTAGTAGTAGTGGTAATGAAATGGCGTTTGCAGTAGTGGTGAAGGTGGTAGAGGAGATGGGTGGTGAGAGAGAGAGATGAGTGAGAGACAGATAGAGGAGAGAGAGAGAGAGAGAAACAGAGACAGAGTGGTGAGCAAGAAAGAGACAAAGTGGTCGCTAAAAGTGCATTTTCTTATAGTGGATCGATAAATCGGGAGGGAGCTCAGTAAATAGAGAAGACGGAAGGAAGAGAGTGAGCAACGCGAACACAGTGGGAGAGAGAGAGAAAGAGAGATAGAGAGTGAAAGACAGAAAAAGAGACAGAAAGAGAAGAGAGATGAACGAAAGAGACAGA
The DNA here is from genome assembly GCA_025200525.1 of Camellia lanceoleosa. Lineage (NCBI taxonomy): Eukaryota > Viridiplantae > Streptophyta > Magnoliopsida > Ericales > Theaceae > Camellia > Camellia lanceoleosa. The sequence continues at coordinate 35,784,147 of CM045766.1, forward strand.
GAGAGAGAGATAGAGAGAAGAGAGATGATCGAGAGAGACATAGAGAGAAAAGAGATCAATAAGATGGACAGAGAGATGAGCGAGAGATGAGCGAGAGAGATAGAGAGAAGAGAGATAGGTGAGAGAGATAGAGAGAAGAGAGATAAGCGAAAGAGACAAAGAGAGAAAATATATGAGAGAAGAGATAGATGAATAAGAGACAGAGAGAGAGAGAGAGAAAGAGAAAAAGACAGACAGAAAGAGAAGAGTGATGAATGAGAGAGAGAAAGAAAAGATAGAGAAGAAGATGAAAAAATGGGTGAAAAGATATAGACAAAGAAAGAGAGATAGAGAGAAAAGAAAAGACCGAAAAGAGATAAACGAGAGAGAGACAGAAAGAGATAAGTGAGAGAGAGAAAAGAGAGACAGAGAGAGAAGATATATGAAAGAGATAGAGAGAAGGGAGATGGACGAGAGACACAGAGAAAAAGAGAGAGACAGAGCAGATGCATGAGCATGGACAAAGAAGAGTGATGAGTGTGAAAGAGAAAGCGATGAGCGACAGAGACACAGAGAGAAAGAGAGAGACGGACAGACAGAGAAGAGTGATGAGCAAGAGAGAGAGAGAGAGAGAGAGAGAGAGAGACAGAGACACATAGAGAAAGGGATAGACAGACAGACAGAAAAGAGTGATGAGTAAGAGAGAGAAAGATAAGAGAGACAGAGACAGAGACAGAGAGATATGAAGATGAAAAAATTGGTGAAAAGAGAAATGTTCAAAAGAGTAAAACGGCGTCGTTTATAGTGGATCGATAAATCGAGAAGGAGCTCGATAAATAAAGAAGATGGGAGTAAGAGAGTGAGCAAGGCGAACATAGTGAGGGAGAAAATAGACAAATAGACAAGTAGACAGAGAGAGAGAGAGAGAGAGAGAGAGAGAGAGAAAGAGAGAGAGAGAGAGAAAGAGATGAGAGAGAGAGAGAGAAAAAAAAGGAGGAGAGAGAGAGAGAGATGGTGGGAGAGATAAAACAAGAAAGAGAAACAAGAGATGAGCGAGACAGAGACACAAAAAGAGAGAGAGAGAGAGAGAGAGAGAGAGAGAGAGAGAGAGAGAGAGAAAAGAAATGAGAGAGATAGAGAGAAGAGAGATGAGCGAGAGAGACAGAGAGAGAAAACAGATGAGAGAGATAGAGAGAAGAGAGATAGGCGAGAGACACAGAGAGAAAATGAGAGAGAGAAACAAACAGACAGAGAAAGAAGAGTGATGAGTGAAAGAGATAAAGAGAAGAGAGAGAGATAAAGACAGAGAGACAGGAAGATGAAAAAATGAATGAAAAGAGAAATGTTATATCAAAAGAGTAAGACGACATTGTTTTTTTTAATTTTTTTTTTTTTGCGACAGAAAAATACCGTTAAATTTATTCAAACCATTTTGTGACTGTATATATATGAAGCTGTCTCAAAACCACAATCACTATGTTAGGTTAGAGTTTTCCAAAAACTCTTTTGAGAAAATTATACTTTCTTGTTTTCCGTGTTATATTATTTTTACTGAATTTTTTTTAATATTTTAAGTATTTTTTTTTAATTTTTAGACATACCTAACATAAATACACCTAAAATTTTAAAAAAAAATTGTAAAAAAAATATTTTAAAAATTCACTAAATACCAAAAATACAATAATTCAATACATTTTTTTTTTTGTATTTTTATGTATTTATTAATTTTTTTTTTAAAAATTCATATATTTTTTTTAAGATACATCTAAGTAAGGTGCATCTAAAAAAAATATTTAAAATTTTAAAAGTATTCACTAAAAATAAAAAATAAAAAAAAAACACGAAAGTCACTTTTTGCGACAGCACCATTTGCCGTCTCAAAAAAGCAGAGTATTTGCGACGGCACCATTTGCCGTCTCAAAAAATGAGGGTATTTGCGAGACCGTCGCAAATGCTCTGCTTTTTTGAGACGGCAAATGGTGCCATCGCAAATACTCTGCTTTTTTGAGACGGCATTTGTCGTCATAAAGTGACTTTGAGACTAAGTGTCTTCATGCAAATAGTTCCGTCTCATAAACCCACTTTTCTTGTAGTGAAAATGACACAATCTGTTAAATTAAAGGGCAAAATCGAGCAAATTGAAACAATAGAGACCAAATTGACACATCGTGTAAACTACAGGGACCATTTACATAATTTACCATTTTAAATTCTAGGGATAATTACCCAAAAAAAAAAAACTCCAATGTTTGACCTTTGCAACTATATAAACTCTATAGTTTTCAATTTTATCAATTTAAATCTTAATCTTTTAATTTGTTTTCAATCTAAATCATTTGTCTACTTTTGTTAACTGAAATTGACCCCTCAAAAAATAGTATTTTAGTTATTAACTCAATGTAGGTATATATAAAATGTCTAAAATACCCATTTTCATTGAATTTAATGACTAATATACCCATTTTTCTAACGATTTTACTTAATAAAAATAGGCAAATGATTTAGATTGAAAACAAATTAAAAATTCAGGTTTTAAATTGACAAAATTAAAACTCATGGTTTATTTTGTTACAAGGGTCAATTTATTTATTTATTTTGTGTGTAATTTCCCCTAAATTCTTCCATCTAAAATACAATCTTAGTATTTTTAAATAAGAGGACTTATGTGTAAATTCTAATATGTAGACTTATTGGTTAATATGTCCTATGAGAATTGATGGCGTTTTTCATCAAACACTATTAAAAATATGTCACTAATTATTAATTTTCAGCGATAGTTTGAAAATTTGTCACAAAAAAATGTCATAATTATAAGTTTTAATGACAGTTTAAAAAAATCTTCACAAAAAAAGTCACTAATTTTCAACTTTTAGCGATAGTTTGAAAATTTTGTCATATAAAAATGTAACTAATTGTAAGTTTTAGCAACAATTTATAAAAACTGTAACAAAAAAAAAGTCACTAATTGTTAATTTTTAGCGACATGTAAAAAATGGTCACAAAAAATTAATTTTAGCGACGATTTTACTAGGACTTGATGGGAATTAAGTCAAACTATTAGGACTTGTGAGGGTAATTTATACAGGTAAATTGGGCCAGGCTAAATAATGGGCCGGTGTGGACCGGAGTATGAAAAGCAGAGTAAAAAGACCTCATTCAAGTAGTCCGGTCGCAGAAGTGTGTTATCTCGGTCACGATTAGCCCGGTCAAGGAAGAATGTTGTCATATCGGTTCAGGAGGGCGCTACGGTTAGCCTGGTTGGGTCTTCTAGCCGAAGTAAGAGAAGTTATCTTCCAGACTGTCCTGAGTTAGTTCGGCAAGTATCTTCTATGGATAGCTCGGTCGTGGTGTGGGAAGCCGAGGTAGAAGACAGTAAGGCAGGGCCGAACTAGCGTATAAGTTGGTCACTCCGGTTAGTCTAACATGGCAATGTTACTTCGGTCGTAAGGTAGTTCGGCTGTGGTAAAACCATCTCATTTGGTTTAAGTAGTGAGGGGGGTGTTGAGAGAAGCATTATCTCTCAGGAGTATGAATCCTAGGAGGACTCTACATGGAGGAGTAGGAGTCCTACTAGGATTGTGTCACATGAAACCTATAAAAGCTCACCAATATCACCTTTGGAGAGGTAATGCAACTTTGCTCCCTGAATACATAGAGTTTTTGCCTATTTGTCTAGTTGACTGACTTAGGCATCGGAGAGGTTTCCGGCACACACCCGCCGGCTAACTCACGTTTGTGTTTTCAGGTAGTAGGACGACGACGTACGGAGGAGCGCAGACTTGATCGACAGGATTATACGAGAAGGTGTATTTCTTTCCCGTACAATTGACGCCGTCTGTGGGAAACTCAGACAAGAACAACCTCTTAATCAAGCTTTTTCTCTCAAAAATCGATGGCGAACAACGAAGAATTACCTCAGTCCGCCATTGACGGACAAACTCCGGAAGGAGGTGCGAGGCGCGAAGGTCTACCCTTCGTCAATCCCATGGCGAACCTGGAACCACAAAGACAAAATTCCAAGAGGGATGCAAGGGGTAGAAGGCGGACTAACAGCCCTCGTCACTCTCGCTCGCAAAGCCCAGAAAGACAAAGGCGAAGGATTGATCCTCAAACCTTGGAGGATCGCGTCAGGGAACAAGACGAATTAATACGACGGATGGCGGCGGACAAGGAAACTCTAAAGCGTCAGGTGAAGGGGAAAGAAGTGGCGACAGGAGAGGGGTGCACAAACAAAACGCCCCCTCATCACTCTGAAGGTCGTAGAAACACCACACCTTCACAAGCAGAAAGTAAAAGCCTCAGGACAGGCGATACGCAATCCAGATCTTCCAGAACTCATCACTCCAAGTCTGAGAGGATGAGATCTGAAAGGTCGTACACAGAAGGAAGCACTTATTGGCCTTCACATACACACCAAACAAGGTCCAGACAGACGGAGTTGCCCAGATCGTCCGACCTACGAACTGTGTTAGAAGAAAAGGCACGATGGAGGGAAGACGCCAGAGCATGCGATCTACGTAGAGTTTCTGCCTTACAGCGGTTGGCTCCTCGGACGCATGGAAGCGTCGAGGTTGGAATGCCAATACCGCGCCCTGCCTACGAACCGACGGACAAGGCATTGGCAAGGCTGCAGACCTCACCGTTTGTTCCAGCAATCGAGAACGCGCCTCTACCATCAGGCTTCCTTTAGCCCAAATTTACTACATACGAGGGGAAGACGGATCCCTATTCGCACTTGAGCCACTTTCGCCAGGTTATGGCTGTATACCGACGAAACGAGGCTTTGATGTGCATCCTCTTCCCATCAAGCCTTGGCGACCTGGGCTTGACTTGGTTTGAAAAACTCCCAGAAGGCAGCATAGCCTCTTGGGCGCAATTAGCGTAAGCATTTGTAACAAGGTTCCGAACAAACACTAAAACCCCGGTGGAGATCGACCAGTTACTCTCCATCGACATGAGCGAGAAGGAAACCTTACGATCCTACAACAGTCGTTACTGGGAGACGTTCAACCAGATTGAGGATTGTCTCACCAATCTAGCCATTGCACAATACAAAAGAGGACTTCCAGTCGGAAACAGACTAAGGGACTCGATCACCATGACGCCACCACTTACCATGGAAGCCCTGATGGAAAGAGTGCACCAGTACATCAGGGTGGAAGAGGATGGCGCCCAAAATGGCGCAACCGTGCCAAAAGAAAGCCTCAAGAAGGTCAATTGAAAGCGCCTCGAAAGCGTAAACGGCGGCGAGGCAGTAAGACAACGAAGAAGACCAGGATAAGAGATGGCTGAGAGTTCGCACTGCCATAACCACGGTCTTCAAGAAACCGATTTACCGAATTCTAAGTGAAATACGGGATGAGCCTTTCGTCAGATGGCCAGCCAAACTGGGGGAAGCGCAGAAGGACTATGACGAAAGATCATGGTGCACCTTCCACAAAGAAAAGGGGCATCGCACTGAAAACTGCACGCCGTTGAGACAGCACCTGGAAGAGTTGGTGGCGGCGGGTCACTTAGACAAATATATTGAAGGGGGGGTGCAACCAGCTCCCCAGGACAACAATAACCCCAACGGAATGCCGATCGACGCCCCACCTCAAGGCGTGATCAATGTAATACATGGAGTTTTCGAACCTGAGCGTGTATATGAGCTCAGAGGATCAATCAAGAAGGATGAGCACTTGAGAGAGGTACTAAGTGCCCAACCTGCAGTCAAAAAGGGGAAGACAGAGGCCACAAACATCATGTCTTTTTCAGATAAAGACTTGGCAAGGATATATTGCCCTCACAATGATGCTCTGGTTGTCACTCTCCGAGTCAAGGATTTTGACGTCAAGCGGATTCTGATTGACCAGGGTAGTTCATGTGAAATAATGTACTACGAGACGTTCAAACAATTGAAGTTGCAAGATAAAGACTTGGCACCGGCCGTTTCTCCCCTGGTTGGATTCAACTCCATGCCAGAATGGCCCGTCGGCAAAATAATCCTCCCAGTCAGAGCAAGAAGTGTGACGAAACAAGTGGAGTTCTGGGTATTAAAGGTCCCCTCCACTTACAACATCATCTTGGGCCGAACATGGCTGCATGCCATGCGATCGGTGGCGTCATCTTACCACCAAGTAATGCGGTTCCCCAACGACACCGGAGTAATAAAAGAAGTCTATGGAGACCAGATCATGTCGAAACAATGCTTTGTCACGGTGAATGGCAGCCGCGCTGCCAAGGGATACGTTCATTCGGTGGAAGAACCTGAGAGTAATGAACTGTTCGCGGATGTCGGCAAAGCGGCTAGCCAGAAAGCGGTGGAGGATTTGCTAGAGGTTAGAATAGATGAAAAGAACCCGGACAAGTTCTTTCTACTTGGTTCGTCGTTGTCCAGCACTGAGAGATTAGAGGTCTTGGAATTCTTGACCTCTAACATCGAAGTGTTCGCTTGGACATCATACGACATGCCAGGCATTGAACCAAGTTTCATCTGCCATCAACTCAATGTCCACCCATCCGCCAAACTAATCATTCAGCGCACCCGCAGATCGGCACTCCACCACGCCGAAATAGTGGCGGAAGAAGTGGGAAACCTGCTGGAAGCAGGAGCAATCAGAGGGGTGCACTACCCCAGATGGATTTCCAACACGGTGGTGGTGCCAAAGAAAAACAGTAAGTGGCGTGTTTGTGTCAACTACAAAACAGTCAACAAGGCATGCCCTAAAGATAGCTTTCCCCTACCACGGATAGATCAGCTGGTAGACCTAACAGCGGGGCACAACCGACTTAGCTTTCTGGATGCATACAGAGGCTACCACCAGATCGCAATGCATGAACCAGACCAGAAAGTAACATCTTTCACCACGCCAAGAGGACTATACTGCTACAAGGTCATGCCATTTGGCCTAAAGAACGCAGGGGCGACATTCCAGAGAATGGTCACCAAGATGTTTGAGCCATTGTTAGGCAAAACAATGGAGGCTTACATCGACGATATGGTGGTCAAGAGCAAGGATGAGAATGACCATCTCAAGGACCTGGGAGAGATGTTTGAGATCCTAAAGAAGTATAAGTTACGCCTCAACGCGTCGAAGTGTGCATTCGGAGTAGGATCTGGCAGATTCTTGGGCTTCTTGGTGACCAACCGGGGTATAGAGGCAGACCCCTCCCAGATCAAGGCAATTCAGGATCTGGAGAGACCAAACTCAGTAAAAGAAGTACAACATCTCACTGGCATGGCCGCTGCGCTCAATCGGTTCATAAGCCGATCGTCAGATAGACTACGACCATTCTTCCATGCTCTGAAGGCCAAGTTTGAGTGGGACGACGAATGCGACCGAGCTTTGGAAAGCTTGAAAGAATACATGTCTTCCCCACCCCTACTTGTAACTCCAATTCCTAGAGAAGAACTCTTCTTGTACCTGGCAGCTTCACAGCACACAATTAGTGCGATGTTAGTCCGCGCAGAAAGAACCCAACACCTGCCCATCTACTATGTCAGCAAGACATTATTGGGCGCCGAAACAAGGTACTTGCCACTGGAAAAACTAGCATTGGCCTTGATGATGGCCTCAAGGAAGTTGTCACATTACTTTCACGCCCACACCATAGTTGTTCTCACAGCCTTCCCATTAAAGGCTTTATTTGAAAGGGCGAACTTTTCTGGGCGAATTCTGAAGTGGGCAGTAGAGTTGGGACAATACGACATCAAATTCCAACCAAGGACCGCAATAAAAGCTCAAGCATTGGCAGATTTTGTCGCAGAATTCACACCAGGAAGTCATCACATTTGCCCAGTCGACCTGACTGAAACAGCCGAACTAGGGAGAGAAGTTGACGCTGGAATAGCGCAACTCCTAGTACAAGATACTCAGCCAGACGCCAAGGCAGACCATGCTACACTAAGTCAAGACTCACCAACAAATAAAGACTTGGTACAAACAGAAAGCAAGGGGCAGACAGCACGCATGGACCTTGTAGAAGACACCAGCAACATGGAAGATCCCAAGGCATCATCTGATCCCTCCACTTGCTGGAAGTTGTTCGTTGGAGAGATGTGGAAGCTCTTCGTGGATGGAGCGTCCAACCGGCATGGAGCAGGACTTGGCATAGTCCTCATCTCTCCAGACGGCCTGGTGGTGGAGCAGGCAGTCAACCTTGGCTTCCCTGCATCAAACAACGAAGCGGAGTATAAAGCGCTTCTTGCAGGACTTAAATCAGCATTCTATATGAAGGCCACTGAGCTAATGGTTTACAACGACTCACAGCTGGTGGTAAACCAAATATCTGGCGACTACGAAGCAAAGGATGACAGGATGGCTAAGTACCAAGAATTGGTCAGAACAGAGATAAAGAAAATTGAAGCGGTGAGGATAGAACAGATCGGTAGGGAGGAAAACAGCAGAGCAGACGAACTAGCAGGCTTCGCCTCGATGGCAGATACCTCCATCCCTCATCCACTACTGATCGACTACCTGCCTAGACCAAGCATTGAAGACCCAGAAGCAGAAGAAGTATGTTGTACAGAGTTAGGCCCTTCTTGGATGGATCCCATCATATTGTTCCTAAAAGACGGCACCTTACCGGAAGAAAAGAAAGAAGCCAACAGAGTAAGAGCAAAGTCGCAGCGATTTTGGCTCTCCCCATCCTTGGCATTGTACAAGAAGTCATTCACAGGACCTTACCTAAAGTGTGTGCACCCCAGCAAAGTGGAAGCGTTCTTGTTCGAAATACATGAGGGTGTATGCGGCAGCCATCAAGGAGGAAGATCATTGGCATACCGAGCAATTTCACAAGGATACTGGTGGCCATACATGCAAGCAGACTCAGAAAAGTATGTCAAAAAATGCGTGAAATGTCAGAAGTTTGTGCACCAAATACACCAACCTGCCAGAGAACTCTTACCTCTCACTAGCCCATGGCCCTTCGCAATGTGGGGCTTAGACATAGTAAGGCCACTTCCAACAGCACCAGGCAACATGAAGTTCTTCCTTGCGGCAACCGACTACTTCACAAAGTGGGTGGAAGTAGAAGCCTTGGCATCAATCAAGGAAAAAGATGTGAAGAAGTTTGTTTGGCAGAACATCATCACTCGCTTTGGCATACCAAAAGCACTGATCTCAGACAACGGCACTTAATTCGACGGCAGAATTTTCAGAGGCTTTTGTGAAGAATACAAGATAGAGTTCTACAATTCTACACCGGCATATCCCCAAGAAAATGGTCAGGCGGAGGCATCAAACAAGGTAGTCCTGGATGGATTGAAGAAAAGGTTAGAGAAAGCCAAAGGCAAGTGGGCAGACGAGCTCCCTCATGTTTTATGGGCTTACCGCACCACGCCTCGTCGATCAACAGGAGAAACACCATTCTCCTTAGCTTATGGCATGGAAGCAGTCCTCCCATTAGAAGTTGGCCTCCCCACAATTCGGAGTGAAAACTTTGATCTAGACTTAAATGGTGAGGCCATAGCGTTAGAGCTTGACCTTGCGGAAGAAAGAAGAGACAGAACATTGGTTCACATCGCCTCCTACCAACAAGAGTTGTCTAGAAAGTATAACAAAACAGTGCATCCAAGACAGTTCAAGATCGGCGATTGGGTACTTCGCAAAGTAATGGGAAACACCTTGGTTCCAGGAGATAGCAAGTTGGGGCCAAATTGGGAAGGACCTTACAAAATGGTCGGTTTAGCAGGCAAAGGGGCATACCACTTGGAAGATGAGGACGGCAAAGCAATTCCCAGGCCATGGAACACTGCCAATCTCAAGTTGTTTTATTTCTAGTTTTTTTTCTTTCCTTTAAGTATGTGTAATTTTTTACTTTCTCAATAAAACAAATCGATTCTTTTTTAGCACAATTGTTTTCAATAGCTAGCAACTTTAGTGAGTTAGGAGCATTGTAAACATAGTTGGCCGGAATAACCAACTATGAACCTTCCTAAGCCCCGGATAAGGATCCAGGCTGCAGGACGTTTGGTCGGGAATAACCGAACACTTTATTCTAAGTTGGCTAGAAAAACCAACTTAGAGGTTGGCTGGATTAAACCAACTCTTGTTACTCTTCAGCCGAAGTAAGTTCAAGGCTGAAGAATGGTTGGCTGGATTAAACCAACTCTTGTTACTCTTCAGCCGAAGTAAGTTTATGGCTGAAGAGTAGTTGGCTGGATTAAACCAACTCTTCGTACTCTTCAGCCGAAGTAAGTTTATGGCTGAAGAGTAGTTGGCTAGATTAAACCAACTCTTCGTACTCTTCAGCCGAAGTAAGTTTATGGCTGAAGAGTAGTTGACTGGATTAAACCAACTCTTCATACTCTTCAGCCGAAGTAAGGGCATGGCTGAAGAGTGGTTGGCTGGATTAAACCAACTCTTCGTACTTTTCAGCCGAAGTAAGGGCATGACTGAAGAATGGTTGGCGGGATTAAAACAACTCTTTGTACTCTTCAGCCGAAGTAAGTTTAAGGCTGAAGAGTGGTTGGCTGGATTAAACCAACTCTTATTACTCTTCAGCCGAAGTAAGTTTAAGGCTGAAGAGTGGTTGGTTGGATTAAACCAACTCTTGATACTCTCCAGCCGAAGTACATACGTCGACTAAAGAGTGGTTGGCTAGTAAGTCAGGTTAACCAACCAAAACCGGAGTACGGTATCCCGGTTGAAAATATTGCAAGAAATATTTCAAATAGCAGTTAGAAAGCAAGCATTCAAACCAAGATCACAGTTGAGCAAATAAATTCATTGAAACATTCATTACAAGTGCAAACATACAGAACAAAACCGGAATAAGAGTTCGGCAAAAAAGAAGATTTTTTCATTAAAACGTGAAACAAATACATGGGAAGGGCCGCAGCCTGGTTACAAGTTCAAGAACAAAACAAAAAGAAAGAAGACATTCAGTTGAAAAGATCGTCAAGTTCGGCATCGAATTCTGCATCAGCATTTGCCCGAAGTCCGGTTTCAGGCTGGAGCACGGTTTGAGGTGGGAGCTCGGTTTCAGCATGAACCTCGGTACCAATTGGCTGCGTGTTGTCAGTCTGCAGCTCATCAGTCCGGTCTTCAACTACCGGCTCCAACCGAACTGTCTGATCATTGGGTTGCTCATTGAGCGCCGGAGTAAGAGTTGGTTCATTATCCTCATCATCATCATCATCATCATCATCATCATCTTCGTCATCTTCATCACCAGACCCTTCAAGGAATTGCTTCTGGAGATCAGCAGCATACTGCGACAGTGAAGCCGGAATGGTATACGGTGGAGCATTGTAGACCTCAGTGTCGGGCAGACAACCGAGCTGCTCCACCGCACTCCTCCAGCCACATTTGAAGAAGAGGTCCTTGGCTGCGTCGCATTGAAGGGTGTATGCGTCTTCGGCCTTCTTAAAGCCTTGCTTTTCGGCTTTCTTCAGGCCCCCCTTCAGCTGGGCTATTTCGGCGTCTTTCTTCTTTTCAATCTTGGCCAAAAGGCGCAGGTACTTGTCCTTTGCCTCGAGAGCAACCTTCTTCTTTTCGGCTTCGGCCGAATTAACCACTTCGGTCAATCGACCGTTCTCAGCACGTAGCTCAGCTAGCTGCTTTTTTACTTTCTCTAGCTCGGCTGTTTTAGCTTCGGCCTCTGCCATGGCTTCCCTGGTACTTCTCCTGAGCTCCATCACTCTCCTGTGTGTAACATTGTTTTTTTGGATGGCCTGTAAAGGAGTGGTAACTTTTCCCTTAGCCGGACTGAAAGTTAGAAAAATTACAAAGAAAAAGGAGAGCTATTTACCAAGATCATGGACTTGGTTGAAGACTGAATGGACTTCAGTTCGGTGTTAAGTTGCTTGTAGTGGTGCTCCATATCTTTTGGAAGGCACACACTTTTGGCTAGATTAAAAGCCATTAGGTGGTCCTTCTCTGTGACAACCGAATCAGAAGCTGTGATATCTCGGTTGTTGAAGGTCAGTTCGGGAACCCATTTGGAGGAGGAGGCAGTTCGGTCTGATTGCTCCGGTTGGGGGCTTGGTTGAATGTTTGGGGGAGGACTTGGTGGCAAAACGGTCTCATCCTCATCCACAAGTCGTTGCTCGGTTTGGCCAGTCCGGGCACGCTTGCGTGGATGAGATGAGGAGGGCCGTTGGAATGGAAGTGCCACCACGGTCTCTGTGGTCTGGCCGGTTTGCGGTACATCGGTTGGGTTTGTTGCGGTCAGCAAGGCCTTCAGTCTGCTCCTCTTAGCCATTTCTTGTTCGGCTGTGAGAGGCACTAGGTTGATCTGCGGCAAGGTTGGGTCCGGTTCTGGGGCTTCCTCAAGAAGAAAGTCGGTCACTCTCCCTTTTCGGCGACCGCTGTATCTGTAGGTCGGTTCGAAATTTAGAAGTTTTGCCCAACTTCTTTCTTTAACCCGTAGTGCGGCGCGGAGGATATTGAGGTTAGGGTAGCCGTAGTGGGAGTGTAGATGCGCAGAATCTGCACAAAAAAGTTCAGCTGTTAGATCGGTTCAAGGGCGGAAAACCGAAGTAAACGAGAAACATGAAAGAAAACCGAAGTAGTTATACCGCAGTCTCCTTTTTTCCAGTTTATTCTTTGGCCAGGAATTCGGGCTTGATGATCTTTGTAATTCCCAGAGACCCAGAAAAAATCATCGTCATTCAAGTCTTTATCCGGCGTATCTGTTATTATTTTCTCTCGGTTGCGGCGTATTCTTAAATAATAAACCCAGCCCTCTTCTTTGGAACCTATGGAGTATTGGGGAAGTATTTCGGCTAAACCGAGGTTGAGTCCTTCTTGTTGGTTTAGTGCGGCTATTCCCATTATGATTCGGTAAGAGTTGGTGGAGAGCTGGGTTGGGCATAGTCTGGTTTGCCTAAGAAACTCGCAAATTAATGGTTTGACTGGAAATCTTAGTTCGGTCTCGATTATTGAAATAAGGGTAAAAGGGACAAAGCCCTCATTCCCCCATGGTGTAACGTCTTTTTCGGCTAATACAAGTTGGACATCGTCCGGTATATTGTAATCCTTACGAAATTCGGCTAGTCCTCCAGGGGTCTCTACCAAAAACCTATACTTTCCCATTTATTGTATAACTTATGAAAAAATTAGTTCGGCTGAGAAGTTGTGCTCAGAAGCTCGGTTGAGCGCACAGAGGGAGTGCCTGGGCAACCTAAGTCTGCAAAGTGGAAGAACAAAGGGGTTAAGCACAGATCATTGACCGTGCTACAAAACAAAGCAAGAGAAGAGAAGTCTTACTTCGGCTACACAGGGCACTACGGGATCTACCTCGGTTTCAACAAGGTGCTTGTTATCGCGGCTCGGCAAGATGTTTGGTTTTCTCGGTTCTACCTATGGGTTTGTTACTCCAGTTGGGCATCAAGGGGCAACTTTCTGAGTTCAGTTTAGAAACTGAGAAAGCTGGCTTAGCCCCAGAAGGCTCAGCTCGGTCGTGGGCCAAGATTTCTAGTTCGGTGCGTTTTTATTTCGGTGAATGTGAATCAGAGGGTGACCTATTGAAACTACTGTTATATGCACAAATTCTAGTTCGGTTCTAGTCTGCCTAAATCTGTATATAACAAAAACAGTTTCCTAGTTCGGTTGGACATGATTGTGGATCAATTAAGTGTTCTATTAGCTATTTTTTGAAGTTCATGAGGTTCTTATGAAGTTTTTTACAGAAACCACACGAAGCTGAGCATAAAAAGTGTTTTGCAAAAACACACAAAACAGAGTATAGGAAACAAAGGAAAACGAGAAACAGATTCGTAATACTTACTTGGTAAAGAGGAAGAAGAATGAGATGGAAGCAAACGGCAGCAAGAACACGAGCTTCAGAGGTGTGAGGTTGAAGAACAGTAAGAGCTGAAGAAGTGAGAGAGGAGAGAGTGAATAGTTTGGTGGATGATTTGAAGAGAGAAAAGGTTTTTTTTTTTTTTTGTTTTGATGAAAAGCCCTCTGGCGGGAACTGTTCAAAAATTACGAGGGCGCATACCGTGAATAGCCAATAAGAGCCTGCCACGTGTCACTGGAAAGGGAAGCGTTTCAGTTGCTGCAAATTGAAGAGACGTTTTGACCAGACGTGTACAGCTCGGCTTAGGTTTAGCTCGGCTGGATAAGCTAAATAGTTTTTAGCTCGGCTGGAGAAGTTAAAAGGTTTTCAGCTTGGCCGGAATAGCTAAAGGATTGTAGCCCGGCTGGATAAGCTAAAACTTTAGCTCGGTTTATAGACAGGTAATCCCTATCATGCTGCGCAGATGGAATTAAGGGGCAATTGTGAGGGTAATTTATACAGGTAAATTGGGCCAGGCTAAGTAATGGGCCGGTGTGGGCCGGAGTATGAAAAGCAGAGTACAAAGACCTCATTCAAGTAGTCCAGTCGCGGAAGTGTGTTATCTCGGTCAGGATTAGCCCGGTCAAGGAAGAATGTTGTTATATCGGTTCAGGAGGGCGCTACGGTTAGCCCGGTTGGGTCTTCTAGCCGAAGTAAGAGAAGTTATCTTCCAGACTGTCTTGAGTTAGTTCAGCAAGTATCTTCTATGGATAGCTCGGTCGTGGTGTGGGATGCCGAGGTAGAAGACAGTAAGGCAGGGCCGAACTAGCGTATAAATTGGTCACTCCGGTTAGTCTAACATGGCAATGTTACTTCGGTCGTAAGGTAGTTCGGCTGTGGTAAAACCATCTCACTTGGTTTAAGCAGTGAGGGGGGTGTTGAGAGAAGCATTATCTCTCAGGAGTATGAATCCTAGGAGGACTATACATGGAGGAGTAGGAGTCCTACTAGGATTGTGCCACACGAAACCTATAAAAGCTCACCAATATCACCTTTGGAGAGGTAATGCAACTTTGCTCCCTGAATACATAGAGCTTTTGGCTATTTGTCTAGTTGACTGACTTAGGCATCAGAGAGGTTTCCGGCACACACCCGCCGGCTAACTCACGTTTGTGTTTTCAGGTAGTAGAACGACGACATACGGAGGAGCGCAGACTTGATCGACAGGATTATACGAGAAGGTGTATTTCTTTCCCGTACAGGACTTATTGATAGTTTACCCTTCAAATAATTTGGTCAAAGTTTGCAGAATTACAGTTCAATTCATATTAGTTTAGCTAAATCTTTAGTCAAAAGACATAAGGCAAATTATACCTGTAGTCTCTATACTTGCCTCTCATGTCAATTTGGTTTCTGTAATATTAATTTTGCCCTTTAATTTTTCAAATTGTGTCAATCTAGTCCAAGTGATAATAGCCGTTAAAAAATTGAATAAAAATCAAAGGCATAATGATCTATTAAAAAGGGAATGAATCATTTTAAATTGGATGCGAATCCTTCAATAACTTTGAAGGGAATTAAAAAACCATTTTGTCCCTTAATTTTAATCCAATTTCTAAATGAAATTTTATCAATTTGACCAAATTGATACCATATTCCAAACTGAGAGGTTTTTTTGCTCATCAAAAAAAAAAAAAAAAGAAAAGAGAAAGGTAAAATTGATGCAATTAAAATTATAAGAACCAAATTGATATTTACAAGAATTAACAATAATTTGTCTAAAGAAATACTAAATACTAATTAATTTCAAGTGTAGTTTGCCGTTCTTATTTTTGCATCCAACAACATATTCAATCCAAAACATGTTGTGTTCTCATTATAGCCCAAAAGTTCAAATGAAAATAGCAAAGTAATAAATAAAATTTATGGACGCCCCACAGCAATGAAGCTTAAATAAATAAATAAATAAGCTTAAGTCAAAGAAGCAAACCCTATTGAAGAGAGTTTGAATACTATTGAGCTTGGGTATCTCACAGAGCATCAGCTCGTTCAATTGCAACAGCTCAATTCCATTTATAGCCTTGCAGATATCAGTAAAACTCGACAGGACTCCAAGACGCAATTCCTTTAGTTTAGGAAACACAATTTTATCTGTTGTTGATGCTATCTCATTTTAATCTCCTTCTTCTTCACTCGAAATAAGTACTTCCATCTAACGACATTCATATACACTAAGTTCCTTTAGTTGCATCAGATCTCTGGCTATGGATAATGAGAACATGCTTTCCAGTTTATCATATGTCTCCAGTTTTAGAGAAGTGAGGTTGCGGAGCCGTACAAGTTGAGTAGGACCCTTCCACAAATGTGTCAATGCGGGCAAGTCCTGTAGTTCCAGCCCTTTCAACGCACTGAAGGCCCTCTCTGGTAGTTGGCCATGACAAATCTCTTTCAATTTATCTAAATTATCGAGACGTAGCGACTGTAACATAAGGAAGGCTATTTGTGGAACTGGAACCCCGTCTGTTGTGTCAATGACATATTCCAGATCCTGACAATCTTCCAAGAACAATTCTGTTAATTTTTTGAAACCATCTTTGTCTAAATCATAGCCAACATTCTTCACACCTACTGCTCGTGTTATTTCTAAAATTTTAGTGATCTTGAGAAGATTCTCGAACTCACTCTCCATATGATCGCTCTCGTGAAGATCCTTGAGACTCAACTGGTTTTGTAATTTGTTAGGACTCTTTATTGTCAAATTCCATGGATCAAACCCAAGGTTGTAATTTTTTAAATTCACATGTTGGGTCAAACTAGGATTACTTTGGATTTCTCTAAGAAGTTGATTTTCTTCCAAAACTAGGATTACTTTGGAGTCCTTTAAGAAGTTGGTTTTCTTCCAAAAACAGGATTACTTTGGATTTTCTATAAGTAGTTAGTTTTCTCCCAAAACTAGAGGATTCATTAATTTTTCCTCCAGATCTTCTTTTTGGTTCTTAAGGGTTATATCTGGAGATATTTTGTTAAGTTTTCTTTGATGTTTTTATTGAGTATTCAACTCATGGTTTAAAAGAGAGTACATCAAAGGTTTTGTTTTTTATACAAAAGAGAGAGTTGTTCTTCGGTGGATTCTGAAGAATTCGAGCCTGAAGCTTCGGTGGATTTTGGAGTGGCTCATCAGAAAGACAATTCCGTGGTGAAGATGGGGTTGGAAGAGGCACATAGAGGTTGGTTCAATTAGATATTGTGGATTTGCTAGATAATTGAGAGTATACTTGTATAATTCCTTTAATTCTTCTTAGTGGATTGTCTTGTGGCAATTGCCCGTGGTTTTTTGATCACAGTTGGAGGTGTCCAATTGTGATTTTTCCATGTAAAAATCGTTGTGTCTCTTTCTCTTGATTGTTTGATTGGGATTATTTTTTATTGCTTTTTATTGATACATAATCACAAATCAACATCTAGGAGGTTTCTAGATTTTTCAATTGGTATCAGAGCGGGTCGTTCTTGTTTTTTTAAAAAATTCTTTTAGAACGAGATCTTGTTTGATTTGTGATAATGGATACAATTCACGAGGGAAATTCTATGGTTCGACCACCCCTACTTGACGGATCCAATTATTCTTTTTGGAAAGCTCGGATGAGATCTTTTTTAAAATCTATTGATGAAAAAGTTTGGCAACCGTCATGAATGGGTGGACTGAACCAACAATTACTATTGATGGAGTAACTTTCCCCAAACCAATTGATAAGTGAGACACAATTGATTACCAAAACAGTAGCTGGAATAGTAAAGCTATCAATTCTCTCTTTTGCTTGCCACACACCAAGAGTTTAGTCGTATTTGTAATTGTGAAGTCGCAAAAGAGGCTTGGGATATCTTACAAACTATTCATGAGGGCACTCCTTCTGTTAAACGCTCAAAACTTCAAAAGCTCACATCTAGTTTCGAAAACCTTTCAATGAAAGATAGTGAGACCTTTGATGAATTTTATGCAAAGTTAAGTGACATTGTCAATTCCAGCTTCAATTTAGGTGAAAAAATACCAGAATCTAAAGTTGTGGGAAAAATTTTGAGATCCTTGCCCGATCGATTCCAACCAAAAGTTACGGCAATTGAGGAGGCTCAAGACGTTGACTCCCTCAAGCTGGATCAATTGGTTGGAAATCTCCAAACTTATGAGGCACATAGAAATTTCAAAAAGAAACAAAAAGATTTTGCTTTTAGTAGTGCTCATAAAGTGGTAATGAGGATGGTGAAATAGATTCCAAGATTATGGCTGCTTTTGTTAAACAATTTAAAAAATCCTTTTTGAAAAAAAATCCTAATCTTTTGGAATCTACTCATACTCATAAATCTAAAGGCAAAGATAAACTCAAAATTAGTCCTATAGCCAAGAAGGAGAAAGGAAAGATACAAGGGAACTCCGAAAGTGTCCAATGCTATGAATGCCTAGGATTTGGCCACTTTGCTTCAGAATGCCCCACTCGTTTGAAGAAGAAGAAAGCCCTCGCCATCACTTGGGATGATGAATCAGAATCTGATGAAGATGAAAGTGACAACGAAGGTCAAGGCGAAGAGGGACATAAGCAATTCCTTGCTTTCATAATGGCTTCTGAAACTGAAGGACAAACAGAGTCTCCGAAGATGTCAGTTGAGAATACCACTGATGATGAATCCTCAGAGAGTGATCATGAAGAGCTTGAGCAAGCTTATGAAAAATTGTATAAGGAGTCTCTTAACTTATTTAAGTTGAATGACAAACTCACAAAGAAACTCAAAGCATGTGAAAGTGAGAATGTCAAACTTAAGAAGGAGATTTCCGAGGCCAGGATTGATGCCATCAAGATAGCTGATGATCGACAAGTTCTTTGTGCAAAACTGTTGACTTGTGAAAAAGAGAGGAATGAGCTACAAGAAACCCATGCCATGTATGAGGAAAAGATTGAATCTCTTGAGATGTCACAAGTTGCTTTGGAAGAACTAATGATCAAGAAAGAGGAAGAGCTAAAGTGTGCTATGGTTACCATTGGTCTTTGGAACAAAGGATCAAAGACTTTGGAGGATATCATTGAGTCTCAATAAATTTGTTCTGACAAGAGTGGCATTGGCTTTAGAGGTAAGAAAGAGCAACAACAGAGTGCATCCACATCTCATGATACAAGAACTCAAGGAAAAGGAGGACAAAAGATTCAACATGAGGATAGACTTCTCAAACTTCCTAGAGTTAGTAAGGTAAAAGAAAAGAAGGTACACCCTGTTTTTATTTGTCATCATTGTGGTATGCATGGTCATATTCGCCCTTATTGTTATAAATTGCATGGGAGAGTGCCTCAAAAGGGTAGAAATTCGACTTACATGTCTAGGCGGAATACCAAGATTCATGAGGGTGTTCACAACACCACGACACTTACCAAGACTGCTAGACCTGATTTCGTTAAGATCAAAAAGATTTGAGTAAGAAAACTTGACTTGTGTTAATGTGTTTACTCTTTTTAGTTTTTTTGGGTCTTTGTGTGTTTTTTTTTTAATGAAAAAAAAAATGTGTGCATGTTAGTTTTTTTTTGTCTTGCTTTGTTTAAGAAAAAAAAAAAAAAAATCCCAAAAAGATTTTCTTAGTATGATTTTGCAAGCTTGAAATTTTTGAGTGGTCTTTGGTGCATATTAGAATTGATGAGAATAACCATTACATGTTAATATGTGTATGCTTTCTGTGGTCATTACTCATTTTGGAGTGTGTGTTTTTGATTAGTATGTCTCATTCTGTACACACTCTTGGATTAGCAAATATCGGAGTCTTTCGCCTTAGTGATTATTTTTTTTCTATGGACTTCTGGCATGGTATCTTTTGTTTTTCTAGAGGAATTGACCTATACTAGCATATCATGGGTGATGTTGAGTCTCTTAACCATCTTCCATCTTTTTGCATCTCCATGGCTTTCCCCTCTATTCTTTATAGTCCAGCCATGAGAAAAAGGCTACCTCAGAGTCACCAACCAGGCCATCCTTATTATATCCATGCTTCTCTGGTTCGGTTGCCATACTCTTGAGCATGTCAGTTGCCAATGAATGTGCAAAAGAAAGAAAGAAAAAAAAAATGTGCAAAAGAAAGAAAGAAAAAAAATGTGCAAAAAGAAAAGAAAAGAAAAAGATGTGAAAAAAAAGGGAAAAATAAAGGATTCATTGATTGAGGGGGAGCCTCTGCCTTTATTCACCAAATACCCATTGATTCCGAGTAGTTTGACTTTTCTTAGTTGTGCTTAGATTCTCTTGTCAGAGGTCCAGCTTTCATATCACTACTAGGATTTGAATTTTGTGTTTGTCGAACTCCAAGAGTCACACACACACTTTTATCATGGGATCTATGCTTTTCACATAATGCATCACTTTCTTTCATGAGGAATCTTCTACAGACTGTGCACATTGTGTTTTCAAGTAATTATACTACTTGGATAGTCTTGTGTGTTTTAAGGTACAAATCTGAAATTCCTTGCTTGCTCCACCATATTATTTTTGTCATTTTTTTTTTTTTTCCAAAGATTTGTGGTTGCTTTTAGTGAGGGGGAGTTTGGTTAATTGTTATCATGTCATTACTTGTGTGGGTTTTGATCTTGATTTTGTTATTTGAGATTCCTTTGTCAATTCGTGACAAACAATGGGAGAAATTTGTTTTTTATGTATTTATGTCATGTGTCGGGTGCATATGTCTTAGTTTTCAGGTTTTCATGCTACATGTTCTTAAAATCTCCAAGTTGCATCTATTCATGTTTTTCATCTCATACTTCAAGATAATCTAGCCATATGTTTATTGCTTTTTCATATACTCTTGTGGGACTAATAGTTGTTTTGGAGATTGTGACACTAATAGTTGTTTTGCAGATCATGACCTTGAGAAATAAGTTTGTAAAGAGATTTGGTTATAAGTGCTGGTTCCTAATTGGTGGTGTTGTTCTTGTTTTGATTGGAAAATTGTTTTAGTGTTTTTGTTAGGAAAACTATTGTAGCATGGTTTTGTCCAGGATTTGACAAAGGGGGAGATTGTTAGGACTCTTTATTGTCAAATTCCATGGATCAAACCCAATGTTGTAATTTTTTAAATTCACATGTTGGGTCAAACTAGGATTACTTTAGATTTCTCTAAGAAGTTGATTTTCTTTCAAAACTAGGATTACTTTGGAGTCCTTTAAGAAGTTGGTTTTCTTCCAAAAACAGGATTACTTTGGATTTTCTATAAGTAGTTGGTTTTCTCCCAAAACTAGAGGATTCATTAATTTTTCCTTCAGATATTCTTTTTGGTTCTTAAGGGTTATATCTGGAGATATTTTGTTAAGTTTTCTTTGATGTTTTTATTGAGTATTCAACTCATGGTTTAAAAGAGAGTACATCAAAGGTTTTGTTTTTTATATAAAAGAGAGAGTTGTTCTTTGGTGGATTCTGAAGAATTCGAGCCTGAAACTTCGGTGGATTCTGGAGTGGCTCATCAAAAAGACAATTCCGTGGTGAAGATGGGGTTGGAAGAGGCACATAGAGGTTGGTTCAATTAGGCATTGTGGATTTGCTAGATAATTGAGAGTATACTTGTGTAATTCCTTTAATTCTTCTTAGTGGATTGTCTTGTGGCAGTTGTCCGTGGTTTTTTTATCACAGTTGGAGGTGTCCAATTGTGATTTTTTCACGTAAAAATCGTTGTGTCTCTTTCTCTTGATTGTTTGATTGGGATTGTTTTTTACTGCTTTTTATTGATACATAATCACAAATCAACATCTAAGATTTCTAGATTTTTCATAATTGATAATATCTAGTACGGAACACATCGCCAATGGTTTTGTAATTCATAAGGGCCAAGTCTCTTGGCCAGTATGCAAAATGTGGTAGGTGAATAACCAGAGTTGTAAAATTAGACGACACACAGCTCAGTGAAAGTTGCTTTAGTTTCTTCTATCCTGTTTTCATCATCAAAGCCATACCCAAGATACAACTCTTCCAGCTTTGATAAGCTCGATAAAACACCTGGGCAAATCCTTTTGACACCAAATTGGAACAAATCCAGTAGCTTCAAGTGACTAAGTCGACCTATTTCTTTTGGCAACTCCTCGATTTCGGTGCCTTGGAAACTCAAAGTTTCTAGATTCTCTAATGGTCCTATTACAGATACATCATTGATCAGTCCGTAGTCGTATGGTGACAAGCTTCGGAGGTTGGTCAACCATTGCAGGGATGTCAGCAGTGGTCCTTCTATGTACACATTCAACATGCTTAAAGCTTTGAGTTCGTTCATCCCTCTGTAGAAACTATCTGGGAGATTTGGTAGTTTAGGATCCCTCCGTACGATATAATTTTTATTATATAAATATATTATAAAATAAATTCAAAATATTATGATAAATTACATTGACCTATTAATTTGAGATTTAAAAAAAGGTAAATTAAACTGACACTCCCTGATGTTTTGTCTAATTACATTCCACACATGTGGTTAATAGTTTTATTTTACAAATCTCCTCCTTATATAAAAAGCAACAACTCTTAGTAAAAAAATATAAGAAATTACATTAAAAAAAAATAAAGCAAAGCAAAGCAAAGGAAAGAAAAAAAAAAATAATAAAGTAAGAAAAAAGAGAGTGTATGAGTTTAATATTTTTATTCCGTTTAAATAATTATAATAATCAAGAGATTAATGTAATTTTTTAAATGTCAAAAAATAATAAATATTAAACATAAATCTCAAGAATGTAAGGGTAATTTACCTTGAAAAAATAAAAATATTAAACCCAGACTCTTTGGATTGAGATGCTTTGCATGGTTCAAACACATTGGGCTTGTTTAGTTTGTATTTGAGAAACATGTTTTGAGATAAAAAGTACAAAAATTTGTTTGATTTGGTTTTTTTTCAAAAGATGTTTTAAAAAATTATTTTGAGAGAGAGTTTTGAAAAAAGTGATTGATTTGATGTGTATAAGAGAGAGATTTGTTTGGAAAACTTATAAACCAAACAAGTTTTGAAAAAAAAATTTAGAAAAATTTGTTTGGTTTGATTACTTTTGAAAATTTATTTATAGAAATTTTTTTTCAAAATTTTTTGAGAAACACAAACCAAACAAGGCCATTATTTTAATCTCTATCTCTATTCATTGGACAAAGTTAGGGCTGTAATCGAGCTGAGCCGAGCCGAGTTTTATTATGTTCGAGCTCGGCTCGCCCTCTTATAAAGGTGTTCGAGCTCGGCTCGAGCTCGA
The DNA here is from genome assembly GCA_025200525.1 of Camellia lanceoleosa. NCBI lineage: Eukaryota > Viridiplantae > Streptophyta > Magnoliopsida > Ericales > Theaceae > Camellia > Camellia lanceoleosa. Next base: position 35,807,072 of record CM045766.1, read on the forward strand.
AACGAGCCTAAATATGTCAGCTCGAGCTCGGCTCGTCCAAAACTTACAAAGCTCGAGCTCGGCTCGTAATGGCTCGTTAGCCAAGTAAGCCACCAAATAAAATTTTAAATTATTGCTCAAGCTCAAGCTTTGGCTCGAGCTCGGCTTGAGTGGTGAACTCTGTAAGCAATAGAAGGCTATGAGCTTCCACTTATAAATAGAGAGCCCTTGTCCCTTATGAAGGTGTAAAGAAGCGATGGGATACTTTCCTTGTGACTTGTGAAGTTTGTTTGGTGTCATTCCCACATCGAATGACAATGGGTGTGTGTGGGTGAGATCATTATAAATGGTCTTCCATTCTCTTTGCTGGACGTTGCTTTGTGAAGGCAACTTGGACTATTTAATTAATATAATATAATATGGACAATATAATTAATATAATATAATATATAAATTTTATTATAATATAAAATATATAATATATATATATATAAATATAAAAATATAAATTAATATTTATATTTTTGAGCTCGCGAGCCTATTCGAGCCGAGCAATAGTAAGCTCGAGCTCGGCTCGTTTATTAATCGAGTCAGAAATTCAAGCTCGAGCTCGGCTGCTTATTAATCGAGTTTAGTTCGAACGAGTTTTAACGAGTTTAACTCGAGCTTGTTCATGAACTTTCTTCGCTTATGTTTCTAGACAAAGTTAGATACTTTTATGCTTTCATGGAACACATTCGTGTGATGCGGTGTCCCACTTTTGTTTTTGCTTTTGCTTTTGCTTTTCCTTTTCCTTTTGGTTAATTATTACAGCAATGACTAGGGCCGAGTAAGGTTTAATTTGGTTGGATTTAAAAATAAAAATTTGTTTTGAAATATATTATTTTAATAATTTTTTAATTTGTATAAAAAGATATATAAATTTTTTTTCTACTTATAATGTATTAAAATTTTATTATGAGAAGGTTTTGATCAAATTTTCCTTAAGAATAAAGGGTTGTTTGCGAATATATTATTTTAATAATTTTTTAATTTTTATGAAAAGATTTGTGTGATATGATCTAAAAAGATTAAAAAAAATTAATAATAAATATGTTATTTTAGTTTGTTCCCAAACAATCCCTGAGTTACAATTAAAATCAAATTATTATTGATGATTTTAGGAAATTTAAAATTAAATTAGATTATGAAAATTTTATAATCAAATTAGATTGAATCAATACTATGTTGATTATTTCAATTTAAAATCACGAATTTTTATAACGTTGTCATTATTCATAAAATGATTATAAAATATTATTTATAATTTGTTCAAACATTAATATATCATAATTTTACAAATAAAAATATTTTAGATAATTATTTTAGAATTAATTTTACTACTATACAAAACACACATATAAGAGTAAAAGATTAACAACTTACGTATAAAATTGAGATACTAATAAAATATTTGAGTGACTTTTGTTAAATAAAAAAATTATATATATATATATATAAAGAAAAAGGGTTTGGCTTTTCTCACGTTATCATCTCAACTTGAGAGAGTGTTCGGGTTTGGTAGGCCCATTTTGAGACCAATTTTGATGATTCAAACTGTTCGCTTTTTAAGACTTGTTGAATGGAATATTTATCCAAAAAATTCAAAATAATTAGATATTGATAGCTATAAGTTTTATATCATATTTGTTTTACAAAATGAATGATAAATATAATTTCAAGAATAGCCATTTTATTTTTTCTAATTCAAAATTGATTCAAACATATAACTAATGATATCCGATAATCTTTATTTTTTTGCATAAATATCATACTCAACGAGTTCTAAAAAATAAATAGTTTGGATCATTGAAATCGGTCCTAAAATGAGTCTACTAAATGCTCTCTCAAGTTGAGATGGCCAACTTGAGAGAAGCCAAACCCAAAGAGAAGAAATTTGTGAAAAGTTCATCCCAAAGAGAGTATAAGATATTAGATCTAGGGTAAAAACTTGTTTGATGATTATTGATAAGGATACGTCAAAAAAATTGGGCTTATTTCATATTGGTTATCTCAACTTCGGAAAACATTTGGGCTTAGTACGTCTATTTTGGCACTAACTTCGATTATTGGGATCGTTCACTTTTTAGGATTTATTAAGTAGAATATTGATGTAAAGAATCGTGATGATCAGAAAATTAGTAACTATATGTTTGAATTAAATTTGCATTACAAAAAAATGAATGGCTATTTTTAAAATTATATTTGTCGTCTATTTTTAAAAAATAAATATGATTCAAACATATAGTTACTGATATCCAATTATCTTTATTTTTTGCATGAATATTCTACGAAACTACATTTAAAGAATCAACGGTTGGGATCACCAAAATCTATTAAAAAATTAACCTACCAAGCCCAAACGTTTTCTAAAGTTGTCATCTTATTATAAGAAAAGCCAAACCCTCGTTTGAAATGGGTTATGATTTAGTTCTCTCTTGCCATAGTAGAAATTCAATTAAATTATGTTTTTGACTTTGATTAATTTAAGAGTAAATTAGTGATAAATTCAAACTAAAGAAGGTATAAGGCATTAGGTTTAATAGATATTTTTTGTTAATGAAAAATCCACCCTTTGTGAAATAGTTTAATGAGAAGTCCTTTTATTTGTTTTAAAAGATATTTTGTTTCAATTTTATCCCTTAATTTATCTATTGACTTTTGTTGACTATCAATTAAAAACATTTTCCTATATGTTAAAATTTTTTCCTTATCTATTCAAAAAATTTCACTATTTGTTTAATTTTTTTTCCTATCTGCTCAATTTTTTTACCCTATCTGTTTAATTTTTTTTCATGTCTATTTAAATTTTGTGGATTTATCTCTATCGGTTTAAAATATGTAGATTTCTCTCTCAATCTATTCAAATTATCTTATCCAAAAAAACTATCTGTTAAAATTATTTGTTGAAAAAGTCTATCTATGCAATCTATCTATTCAAATTCTTTTTGTCTCTTTTCTCACTATTTGTACAAATAAAATTCAAATTCCACAACAACAACAACAAGAAATCTCTATGTTTTGAAAATCTATATATTTATATTAACAACAACAACATCTCTCTCCTCAAGATCAAACAACAAAAAAAATATAAATAATAAATAAAAACTTGTACAATAGGCACATAAACTAGCCAACACCTCAATATGATAGTAGTAAAATAGACTGATATGTAAAACAGAAAAATACTATGATTTAAGGAGAATATCGACTTTGAGTCACACTAAGTGTCATGTATTGAAAACCCAGCGTGTTTGGTTGCTGAGAATAACACAGCATAACAAGAAAACCAAATATAGTCTTATTCTCACTGTTGTTTTGATGTTCAAATGATCAATTTCTTAACTTTTCCCTCATTCTCTTGAGAACCAAAGAGAAAATAACATCAAAATCAACAATCAACAAACACAAAACTTTGAGACACACACACACACATATATATATAGTATAGAACCAGATCTCCAGATCTCCTTTTCCTTCTCGACCAATTCCGGATCCACACCCAATCTCTCTGATCGTATAAAACCATATCATCGTCAGACTCTTCATCTTCGTCTTCATATTCGCTACCAGACCACAATGGTGGTCTAGATCTAGGGTTAGGGTTAGCGGATTTATAGATTTGTAGATGTTGGCATCAGATCGGCGATGTGCGAGAACACGACGTAAAGGCGATGGTGCAGAAAATCATAGGTGAGCTTTAGATCTTCTTCTGCTTCAGGCCTTTGTCGACGTCGGTGGTCTCTGAAGGCTGTGACGAAGAAGCCAAAAATTGTCGTTGAATCGATGGTGGCGGTACTGACTATTGGAGTGGAAGCGAAGACGAATGCGAGAGTGAGATTGAGATCGAGATCGAGAGAGAGAGAGAAAGAGAATGAGAGGGTTTCGTGTTTTGAGCAGAGATAGAGAGAGATGAGAAGACCTGAAATCTAAATTGTGTGAGATAGCGGAGGTAATGTAGGGGTATTTTGATCATTGTGCGATAGATTGTTCTTATGGACATAATAAATTAGCGCTCTTGATTTTTCAACCAAGTGCTCTTGATTTAATTTCCTTCAAACTTTTATGGAAATCCATCAAGAGTACTCTTGATTCTAAAATCATGCTTTAGCTCATAATGCAACTCTAGTGTTGGTTATGATATAATAAGAAAGAAAATCCCTAAATATCTCAAAGAAGCACTTTTTTGAAAAAGCCAACCATGATATGATCTGCTACTAATTTTTGGGTTCCATTTTCTAATAAAATGCTCTCTGGCCAAACAGGTTGTCAAATAATAACCCTACTCCAAAAAGCACTTTACTTATTTATTCATTTTAATGTTACTGGAGCTTTTTATTCATTTTACTTGCTAAAGTGCTTAAAGACATTGGAAGTGTGGTTAGAGCTTTCGCTCTAGTCTGGAACAGATTTGAAGCATAGTGGGCAAAAGTCAGTTGGGAAGTTGGGAATTCTGTCTGTACTCCAAAAAATGGAGGTATGGATATTAGACCTTTTAGGTTGTGTTTGGTTTATTAATTTAAAGAATAAAAGATAAAAATTTATAAAAGGTATGTGATCACTCATCTTTTTACTTTCCCTTTTTCTTTATAAATCTCTACCCAAATTTATGAACTAAACACATCTTAAAGTTTTGGAAGAAATGGTTATTTTAATTGACTTTTTGATTATTTTATGAGATGAAAAAAAATTGTGTTTGTTTGGGATGATTTGTGAATTTTTTTATAGTTAAATAGATGGTTGTGAGACCAAAAAAAATGATTAATTAATGTGTAGAATGTGATAGTTCGTCTTATTGACTATTTTAATCTTTTTTGTCTCTATTAATTATTTTAGCCTCAACCCTTGTTCCCAAACAGAGCCTATAAATAACAACTTGTTTGTTATCCAATCTTGTTTGGTGTTTGGGATGAGCTAAATTGGCTAAAATAGGCAATAAAGATTAAAAAAATAATAATAAAATAGTCAATAAGACAAAATGTCACATCCTACACACCAATCAATTACTTTTTTTCTCTTACAAGTATTTGTTCAGCTACAAAAAAAATTTCATAAATCATCTCAAACACAAATTTTTAGAAAATACTAGAAGCCCCAACATTTTAATGATTTAACATACTTCTAGAATAATTTACGATTAACAACACATTTCTATATGAGTATTATAACCCATTTTCATGTTTTGTCCAATCAAAACTTCACTCACCTTAAATTTTAGTTGATTATATTTGATAAGAAAAGTTGTAAATTTTAGTTGATTATATTTGATAAGAAAAGTTGTAAGGAAATATATTGGAAAAACTTTTGAAAACGTTTTAGATCGCTAAATTTATCATTTTGAAACGAGAGTGTACTATATTTCAAAATGTATGTTCCAAAACATAATTCACTAGAGTATTAGCGATTTCTGATAACACTAATCAAAAGGTTTCAAGCATTGCTACTTCAAATCATCAATAGACTGAATGCAATGAATCATCACCTAGCACTCTTTCAATTTGAACTACATAACCCTTGCCAATCACCAGAAAGACCAAGTTCTTTTACACAAGCCCATGCTGCAGTAAAGATTCCCAACTTGGAGCATGTTATTGGGTCAACCACAAATCTGACTATTGTATAAATGGGATTTTCATGTCATAATATCTCCTTAAAACTCCAGCTTCACTAGATAATGATCTCCACCAGTACATAATAACCACCCATGGGCTAATCACCGAGAACTATCTTGCGGTGAACTCTTTGCAACACGATATCACCGAATCGGTTAATTTATAAGTGAGCCCCACATTAGTTTCCCCACTCATTAAAGCAAAAGTAATCAAACTTCCAAGATGGAGAACAAAGAGCAGAGGAACACAAGTTTTGGAAGCCATGGAATCTCCAAAGTGTATTAGAAACTAAAATAAGATATAAATTGTACCAGTCATTTCTTATCAAAGAGGCCACTAAATACCAACTATACTCGGTGTGCCACAAATTTAACACGGATAATAAAGAATCTCAAGATTGTAAGGCTTCACACAATCCTCATATAAAACTGCAATGTTTTTACAGCAAGATTGAGTTCTCTGAAACAATTAAATTCCACAGAACAAGGTCCTAAGATAATTCTGCAGCTTTATTAACAAAGTACCCTAAAGTTTGCTCTCCCAATATAAACGCCAACATATAAGACACCACAACCGGAGCAGATGACTAATGAAACTTGATGAGCACAACAAACTTCAGACGCAAATCTGTTCGTCAGTTGTCCAAATTACCTAAAGGGCCCCACAATACCATTTGCAATTCAATGCTGTTAAAGAAGCAATGCTAACTATTATATCCACCACATTTAGTGTCCTATATATGGCCAGGGACTAAGTAACCAAAGTTTTCAAAACTAATCTACAACATGGCATTAGAAAAATAAGAAAGGGCAGAAAATGAAGTATTGTATGCAACCAAAGCCATGTTACCACACAGTAAAAAGGCTCAACAAAAGTACACAAGAAAAAATATGTAAATCTCTAAAAAAAAAAAAAAAAAAAAAAAAAAAAAAAAAAAAAACACTTTGGGATGGAGAAAGTGGACAAAACAGACTTGCATTTCCAGAGTATAAAAGATGGGATCCTTTTGAAAACACAAATTTGTCAAATAGAAAAACAGGAGGAGAGGAGGAGGAGATAAGGTCCCAGTATCAAGAATTCTCACCTACAGATGTAAAGTAATTATGCCCTCATTCCAAAGCCTCCAATTAACTGACATTCATTACAATTACAAGAGATGTGAACAAGAATGATACACCATCAGAGTCCCCAAACCTCAAAAACTCAACTCAACTCAACTCAACTCAACTCAACTCAACAAAGCCTTAGACGACAGCTATTAGGGCCAATTATATGTATCCTACTACATCTCCAGGGACATATCCTCCATTTAATTATACCAGCGTTTGAAAACCTGCATAATAATAACCGTCTAAACCTAGTTTCCGGAAATGTAATCTAGAGCAGTGCTAGCACCAAGAGTATGTATGTACTTGGTGAAAAAAATCAACAAAAAACAAAAGCCACAGCAAGATGATATTACACAAAAAAATAAAACAAATGACTTGGCTATAAAATGGCACTTATGCCATAACAAAGATGATAATAACAATTTAGATTATTTCCTTCCATAAAATTATAATCTTGGTCACTTAACACACAACTTAAATAAACTTGCATCAGTTTTCAAAATCCACACATAATGAGGAATTAATCATGGTTATTCAATACGTACAAACCAACACTGTATCAATGTCCTAAAAAGAACATTCAGATCAGATAATGTCATCTAGATGTCAAATACATAGACAAGTTATACATATTTGGTAAATGACAGAAACATACAGCATAGAAATTCCAAAAAAGGGCCCCAATTCAAAGTCACCAGGAAAGATGAGGTTCAGTAATGAAAAGGCCAACACCCTAATTTAAAATAGAAAAATAGATCCTAACAAAAGAAGAAACTAAATATTTGTTAAGTCCTAATTAAAAATAAATAAACACAAATATTAAATACATAAAATTATAGTTATATAATTGTAATACCAAAATGGGCGCATGCGCGTTACCTCTTCCTTCCCAACAATGCTAGGTATCATGAAAAGTCTTTCATGAAAATGGTCATGAAAGATTTGTGGCCTTTGAATTACACTTACAATAAATCACCACACACTAATCAAGGTAATCTAAGGGTCACAAATTTTTCATGATCATTTTCATGAAAAAAATTTCATGATCCCTAACATTTCTCCTTCCCTAATTAGGGAGGGGAGAGCTAAGAACAGGGAAGACAGTGAGGATGTTGGCTTCTTTGGGCATGATTTGGATAATTTGGGTGAAAAGGAATTAAAAGGTTTTTAATGGTATGGAGAAACCAATTACAGGTCGGTAGATTTATTGATCCTAGACATGTATCTTGAAAAAACTAAAAATTAATTTGGTTTAGAAAATGGAAAAAATAAATAAATAAATAAATAAAAAATCATCTTCACATGGTTTTATCTTTTGGGGGCAGAAATAAATTTTTAAAAAAATTAAAATATCTTTTAGGTGTTTAATAGTGTCATACAATTTATTATTATTATTTTTTTAATTTTTGAAGACAGATTCTGAAACTGAAAGCAAATAGAGCCCATATTTTTTGTTTGGTTACCATGGAAAATGTTGAGATTGAGATCACCCCATGTGAAAGGGGTGATTCTCTTCTCTGAGAACACACCAAAGTCAGCTACAACATTTCATGGATTGCGGCTGCCAATCGACAAACCGCAATCAAGGAAGACGGCCACCGAATGAGCTGGCCATGCCAGCCTCTTCACCTACCTCCTCTGTAATGTGTATATATAGAGAGGGTGAGAGCAGAGTTTAATTACAGTGAGTGGTGAGCCTAAGAGAGAACATAGAGAGAGAGAGAACAATCTGAGTGTTGTAATTCTTTTTTGTTCAATATAGTAAATCCGCTGCCCGTGGACGTAGGTGACTTGCCGAACCACGTTAAATCTCTTGTGTTATTGCTTGTGTGTGTTTCCTGGTGTGCCCCCGATCCCCAACAATTGGTATCAGAGCTCGGGTTGTGAAAAATCGAATTTTTTCCGAAAGTGCCCAGATTTCGAAGTGCTCGAAATCAACTTTTGAGCATACCAGGAGCAAGATCTCGACGAAAGAAGTCCAACCAAGCAAAGACCAGCCCCAGAACATTATCCACGCGCTCTCACGCTCCACCTGAAGTTTGCGCGTGAGGCCCACTCTCATCACGCGCCCCTCACGCGCTAGTTGCAGTTCGGCGCATTATCCCACGCGCCGCACGAGGAAGAAGGTGACTGAGAAGCCGTGCGTGCACCACATGTGCACGCTACGCCAAGCTACGCCATCAGACACGTGGCGCCACGTTATCAACCACTTCAGCCGGTTTGCCACGTCAGCAGACACGTCACTCGACACGCCACGACATCGCGGTCGACACGTGTCACGCGTTGACCCACGCCGCTGACATCGCCACCACCAACCCAGCAGAGAAGTGATTCGATCTTGGCGGCTAAAGAGCTACAGTCCGAGGCGTTAAACTGTTTTGGCCAGATCTAAGTCATTCGGAGTCCGTTTTTGACGATCCAATAGTGTTTTCCAACTATTTGGAGTATTCCGGACACATCTGTACCGTCAGTTTTTTGAATTGAATTTTCAAAAAAAAAAAAACAGTTTAATGGCAGAATTTACAGAGACCAGATCAACCGAGTCCAGATCAACCGAGTCTGTAAGTAATCCAGTGAGTACAAACAACTCTAGGCATTGGACCCCGGTGTCCCATGCTAAGTTCGAGGTAGAGAAGTTTGATGGAAGCAGCAACTTCGGCATGTGGAGATGCGAAGTTAAAGATATGCTTGTCCAGATGAACCTGCACTTCACTCTGGGAGGCAAACCAGATGACCTGGACGGGATAGAATGGGAGAAGGTGAATCTCCTGGTCTGCAGTTCCATCCGACTTTGCCTTGCAAAAGAGGAGAAGTACACCTTCACAGAATATGATATTGCGAAGGACCTTTGGAAGGTGCTGGAAGATAAGTTCATGACAAAGAGCATTGAGAACCGGCTCTACTTGAAGAAGAGGTTGTTTCGTTTCGACTACAAAAAAGGTATTTCAATGAACGAACACCTAAACAACTTCAACAAAATTCTCACCGATTTGAAAAATTTGGATGATCACATTGGTGATGAAGATAAAGCACTGTTATTGTTGAATTCCTTGCCTGACTCATACGATCATCTCACTACCACTTTACTGTACGGTAAAGAAAAGATCAAGTATATTGATGTTGCAAACGCCTTGGTAAACAATGAGTTCAGAAGGAAAGATAAGTTTGCAAACAGGGACTCAGCATCTGAGGCATTGACAATCAGAGGTAGAACAAATAACAGAAGATATGCAGGGCGAGGAAAGTCTCGCTCACAATCTAGAGGGAAATCATCAGACAGAAGACGTCTTGCAAAAGACGAGTGTCTTTTGTCGCTTAAGGGGCATTGGGAAAAAGATTGTCCCAATAAAGACAAGAAAGAAGAAAAGGTGAACGTTGCACGAGATGGAGATAATGGTGAAGGAGCAGCCTTCACAGTTTCATCATATGGCCAGTCTGATGAATGGATTATAGATTCCGGATGTTCCTACCACATGTGTCCTAACAAGCAGTGGTTCTCGAGCTTACGAGAGTTTGATGGAGGAGTTGTGCTGATGGGCAACGACCAAGCTTGCCAGACAAAGGGGATTGGAACAATTCGACTGAAGATACATGATGGAACAATCAGAATTCTTGAAGATGTTCGGTATGTACTGGATCTGAGAAAGAATCTCATCTCAGTGGGAGTTTTAGACTCCAAAGGTTACAGAGTAACCATGGAAGGTGGAGTCCTCAAAGTTGTTCGAGGAGCATTTGTTGCAATGAAGGGTACTCGACAGGGAAATTTATATTTCCTAGACGGCTCTACAGTCACAAGGAGAGTGGCTGTCTCCACCAGCTCAGAAGATGATGCATCAGACACTTCCAGACTTTGGCACATGTGCCTAGGGCATGTCGGTGAAAAGGCTTTACAAGGATTGGTAAAGCAAGGCCTGTTGAAAGGCGCCAAAACAGGGAAGCTTGAGTTCTACGAGCATTGTGTACTGGGCAAGCAAACAAGAATCAAGTTTGGTACTGCTATTCATCGTACCAAAGGGATTCTAGACTACGTTCACACCGACGTATGGGGTCCTTCCAAGAATGCTTCGTTGGGAGGTAAACACTACTTTGTGTCGTTCATTGATGATTTCTTAAGGAGAGTTTGGATTTACACAATGAAGCACAAAGATGAAGTCTTAGACATCTTTCTTATGTGGAAGAAGATGATTGAGACCCAGACAGGCAGAAAGATCAAGAAGCTCAGATCTGACAATGGTGGGGAATACACATCAGATCCCTTCTTTGAGGTTTGCCAGAATGCAGGGATAGTGAGACATTTCACAGTTCCTAGAATACCGCAGCAAAATGGAGTTGCAGAACGCATGAACCGCACTTTGGTGGAGAAAGTCCGGTGTATGTTGTCACATTTTGGATTGAGCAAGGCATTTTGGGGCGAGGCATTGAACTATGCTCGTCATCTTGTCAACAGACTACCTACTGCAGCACTAGATGGCAAGACTCCCATGGAGGTATGGTCAGAAGTGTCAGCTACTGATTATGATCAGTTACGTATCTTCGGATGTCCAGCTTATTTTTATGTTACAGAATCTAAGTTGGATCCAAGAGCCAAGAAAGCCATTTTCTTGGGCTTTAGTGACGGTGTCAAGGGATACAGACTCTGGTGCCCTGAATCAAAGAAAGTTGTCACCTGAAGAGACGTTACCTTTGATGAGTCTACAATGCTGACACAGCTAAATCCTCAACATAATAAGGAAGTGTAGACACCCCATTTTTGACTGTCCTCAAGACTTGGTTGTGCTTGTAGGTACACCCAACAATTGGTTTGATTGCCCATCGAGCACTCAACTATCGCGGCGGAATGTCACCGGTTCGAGTTTCCCGGACCCTATATCCTTTCTGCCTCATTTTTGGACCTTGACTAGGTCCTATCAGAGTGGACCCTGTGGTGAATTGCCGGCCATGGACTTGACCTTGCCGGCCATCACAGGTAATCGCCGGCCATTGTTGATGGCTTAAGACTCTATCTCATTGGTTTCCAGCGCATCTTTTGAGCCAGCTGGATTTTTGTTTACTCCCCTCCATACACGTGTATGGAGGGATGAAAGCCTTGAAAAGCTTGTTCAAGAAGCTTTGGCTTTTCATTCTTCTATATAAGGAAAAGGCTTCTTCCTTATACCAGGTTCAAAGCTTTTGAAGGGAAAAACCTCTCTTTCTCTCTATATTGTGTGTGTTTTAGGCTTTAAAGTTGGATTTCCTTGCACTTTTGCACTACAACACCTAGATATACACCTCCACCATCCATTCCAGCATCTTGGAGGCCATTTGCAAAGGTTGAAAGCTCAGAATCTTGGACCAAAAGCTGCTGGAAAGTTGCTCTTCAAGGGTAAGTCTTCATTTCCCTTAAACTTGCATTTTTTTTGCTTCATTTATAAGACATACTTGCAAGCTCTTCTGGACTTTGTCATAAACTAAAAAGTGTCATATTTTGAGCTTCTCTTGAAGATTTTATAAGAACTCTTTACTGTTTGAGGCCTCCTCCCCCCCTTGCATGCTTTATCCCTCTTTGTAGGCCTATTTTGCATGATATATTAGCCTCATTTTTGAGCAATTTTGGGCTTCAAGCCAAACTGTAAAGTGCATTATTTTGAGTCCCTCTTCAATTTTGTTGAAGGGCTCTTCTCTGTTTGGGGCCATCTACTGTCCCTTGTGCTTTATCTCTCCTTTTAGGGCCATTTTTGCATCATATCTTAGTCCTACTTGTGAGCATCTTCGAGATTGGTCATAAACTAGAAAAAGTTTCCTTTTGAGCTTATAAACATGTTTTTTTAAGATACTTTTTCTGTTTGGGGTCATCTTCCCCCTTTCATGCTTTAATTTATCATGTTTTGAGCTATGCATTAGAGCACTTGCATTGGCCATGGTTTGGACTCTTAGCCACTGAAATCTAGCAGATTTTCAGTGGCTTAGACACTATTTTGAGAGTCCAAATCAGAGGGGGGTGACCCTCTCTCTCCTTGTCTTGTTTAATGGTCTTTTTGGCCTTCCAAAGAGACCCCATTTTGCATGCTTCTAGGCCTTGTTCCAGGCCCTTTTCAATGGGTTTTGGGACCCTCTTGAGCCATTTCCAGAGTTGGTTTGGCCTTGTTGAATGTCCATCTTACATGTGCCTAATAATCCCTTGTATGGCCCTCCAAAGAGGCCCCTCATTTGGCATGCATTGGCTGCATTTCCATGATTATTTGGGCATATTTTGGCATGTTTTGTTCACTGATTTTGGCTGGTTTGGTGAGATTTCATATGCTTCATATACATGCCATACAACTCATGCTTACTAGCCAACCTCGCATGTTGCCTTAGTCCTTCGTGTGAGCACCTTTTGGCCATGCTTTGAACTAGAAATGTTCATGTTTTGAGACTGCCTTGGCTCTGTCTTTATACTTCATAGTCAAATAATGCATGCTTTGTATAGCTGTAGTGTAATTGGCTTTGCAAGCTTTGTGTTTTGGTGATTCATGCATGCTATCTTTGAGATATTTAGATGATTTGGCATCATTTAATACTTGATTTCAGAGCATGTACCATTGCTACATTCCCACTTCATTCATGCTTCAAGTGTCTTTGAATGTCGCGCATTATTGCCAAGTTTAAGGCTTAGCTTGTATGCTTGCATGTCTAGGTGTTCGAGCCTTCATTCCAGCATGTTTAAGTCCTTGTTTAGGCTCAATTAAGCTCTCCCCACACTTAGTTCATGCGTTTACGCCATGTATTGCATGTCTCTTTTGCATTGCTCTTTGTTAGCTTTCATGACTTAGGACCTTCACATGCTTTACTTGTGTCCTTCAAATGATTTGGCATCATTTATCATCTTATTTCAGTGCATATAGTGTTGTTACACTTGCACATTTGTCATTTCTTAGGCACTTTCGAGAGTTGCCCCTTTAGGCCCCCTTTGTCGAACCTTTCGCATTTTGCATGCTTGAGTATGCTGTGTGGCTTAATTTATCGCTATGGCTACTGATTTGGACCTAGTTGAGAGTTGTCCACCTTTGGTGTAAGCCCATCTTATCATGTTGTCGCATGCTTGTTACATGTAGTATGTTGTTGCATACTTATTTAGCTTTACATGCCTTGCATGTTCACATGTTCATGTTGCATTTCGTCATGTTGTCCAAGGTTGTCACCTCATATCATGCTTATGTGCTTGTTGCATGTCATTAGCCTTGTTAGGTTGTTTGCATTGCATGTTTACCATGCTTATGTGTTGCATTGCTTGGATTAAGTGTTAATCGAGCACGAGCAACGAGGGGCGTTTCATACTTCAAGTGATGGAACGCGTCTCAATTCTCGGTCGTCGAAGCTCTTGATGATTCATGATAGAGTTCTAGGCTTTACTTGCTTTATTTGTGCATTCATTTTCATATTGATTTGCACAAGTTGGATCTTTGGCCATCATGCATCGGGATGCGTGATTGATGGTCGTGGATCCGACTAGGCCTCTCCCTTGATGTTTTGAGGTGATTTGGAGTGCCATGGTGCGTACATGTCCTTGGGAAATCCTCCATTTTCTCTATTTTGTGCTTCGTTGCAGTTTGGTGTCACAGCACACCAGTGGCTGGCAGCCTGCCATTGATGGCCGGCAGTGTGCCACCCTTGGCCGGCAGTGCTCTGCCCTTGGCCGGCAGTACTCCTCTCCTGGCCGGCAGGCCACTGGTGACTCCCCCTGCAGTGTTTTGGTAAGGTTCGGCAACAAGCACTGGAAGACACCCTGCAAACAGAGCCTCTAAAGAGCAACCGGAAGGCGTTTCGAGGCGAGGCACCAAAGCGAGCGTGCATCTCCCTCTTCTTCAAACAGAGCTGGAATGGCATCATTTACTGCTTTCCCTATTTGTTTGTTGTCGTTCATTAATCAGTTAATTAATTTGTTAATTAATTAAGTTGTGTAATAATTAGTTGTAGCTAGTTATTCATTTGGTTCTGTAATAATTAATTAGCTTGTGAGTTAGTTAATTAGGTGGCCTGTATTATTTATTCAGTCCCTCCGAGTGAGGGCAAATTTGTAATAAGTGTGGGTGCGTGTGTGCATGTCTTTCAACCCCACGTCTTTCTCCCTTTTATTTAACTGCTTATAATGGTTAGATTTAAGGCATACTTCAATTAGCATACCTTATGCTATGCATGCGTGCATTCATCCATTTGTATTGCATGCACCGGGCTCGGCGCATCATACTAACTGCATAAGTATTCCAAATCTAACTTGAAATACGTGTTACTTGTCACATTTCATATGCCATTTTAGATTAGCCGAGCCTACTCTAGATTGCATTTTGTATGCGATGCATTAGCCACTTAACATGGACTAGGGTCATGCATGTTTTGCTAACTAGCTTCATTGTTTTGGCATGGAGTACGATGTAAGTATTTATGCTTTAGCATCCCGCATGAGTGTGAATGTTAACATGACAGCATGCTTACCATGTGGCTAAATGCTTAGTTGATATAACTGCCTGAATGCCTGTGGGTGAAGGTTGGATTATTTGAGTTGGAACAACTCGTTGAAATCCGTGTTTTAGCCTACTTGCGAGTAGCAAATCTTAAAACATTCCCAAACAAACGGATATGCAATGCTTTGTTCCAAATTAGGCGATCTAGTCTATACTTGTTTTGCTGTGCGCATCACATAGTAATTCTAGCTAATTAATCGGAATAAGAACGCATGTGTTTTCAAAAACGAGATATCATGGTTAGTAGAGGCCGATCTTTGGATCGGGCGAGACGGGGTGCTCATAGCTGACCTTCCCCAATCGTACCCAAGTTCCCGAGCCGAGGCAACTTTGGTGATGATGGACACGTGGCCTTTGGCACTGAGTTAGAGTTTCCTAAATTTCCCCATTATAAAACATTTAGGTGGCGACTCTGTATCTGGCAAAGCAGACCATGTTTGGCACTTCTTTCAAAAAAATCTATTTTTCTCAAAACGATTTGTCGGATTTGGACTCTTTGGTTCAAGATTAAGAACCATGACAAATCAAGTCCGAACTGTAACACCATTGAGGTCCCTCGCGGGCTTGTTACAGGAAGCATTGAAGAAGTTAGTGCAGGTGGAGTTTGAGACTCCAACAAAGACTGTTCAGACAGACAACCATCCTGAAGAAGTCTCAGTGGATAGCTCTGAAGAGAGTTCAGATGAAAATGAAGATCCAGAGGCCCCACAATAATCAGAACCCATTGCAATCAGAAAAGGAAAAAGGGTTACTAAGAAACCCAGTTGGATGACCGATATGGTAGCCTATGCACTTCTAATCATTGAAGACAATGTTCCTTGCACTTTCATAGAAGCCGTGCAGAATGCAGAAAGTGTCAAATGGAAGGAGGCTATGGATGAAAAGATCAGGTCACTTCACAAGAACCAGACTTGGGAGTTGGTGCAATTTCCAAAAGGAAAGAAAGCAATTGGGTGTAAGTGGGTTTGCACCAAGAAAGAAGGCATCCCAGGCAGAGACAACATCAGATTCAAAGCTAGATTGGTAGCTAAAGGCTATGCTCAGAAGGAAGGAATAGACTACAATGAGGTATTCTCACCTGTTGTGAAGCACACGTCTATTCGTATCTTATTAGCTTTGGTTGTACAGTTTGATCTCGAGCTCGCCTAACTCGATGTCAAAACTGCTTTTTTACAAGGAGATCTTGAAGAGGAGATATACATGTCCCAGCCAGATGGTTTCAAAGTTGTTGGAAAAGAAAATTGGGCCTGTAAGCTGAACAAATCATTGTACGGGTTGAAGCAATCCCCAAGACAGTGGTACAAGCGATTTGATCGATTCATGATGGAGAAAGAATACACAAGAAGTCAATTTGATCATTGTGTATATTTCCGTAAGCTTCCCGACGGTTCCTTCATCTATTTGCTCTTATATGTAGATGATATGCTGATTGCATCTAAGAGCAAGGTGAAGATTGACAAACTCAAGGCATAGTTGGCAAGAGAGTTTGAAATGAAGGATTTGGGAGAAGCAAAGAAAATTCTTGGCATGGAGATCAAGAGAGACAGGAAGAAGGGCACGGTTTGTCTGACACAAACCCAGTATCTAAAAAAGGTGTTAGATAGATTTGGCATAAATGGGAAAACCAAAGTTGTGAGTACACCATTGGCCCTTCATTTCAAGCTTAGTGCTTCGATGTCTCCGCGCACAGAAGAAGAACAAAAGCATATGGCACAGGTTCCATATGCAAATGCAGTTGGTGCATTAATGTATGCTATGGTTTGTACAAGGCCTGACATCTCACATGCTGTGAGTATGGTAAGCAGGTATATACATGATCCAGGAAAAGATCACTGGCAGGCAGTGAAATGGATCCTAAGGTACATACATGGCACGGTTAATCTAGGATTGAAGTTCGAGAGAGATAACCGACTTGGACAGAATCTGGTTGGATATGTGGACTCAGATTATGCTGGTGACTTAGACAAACGCCGGTCAACAACAGGGTATTTATTTACGCTTGCTAAAGGGCCGATGAGTTGGAGGTCAACGCTTCAGTCAACGGTGGCTTTGTCTACTACAGAGGCAGAGTACATGATAGTGACAGAAGCCTTTAAAGAAGCTATTTGGCTACATGGGTTAATTGAGGACTTGGGTATTGTTCAGAAGCACGTTGAGGTGTTTTGTGACAGTCAGAGTGCCATTTGTTTGGCAAAGAACCAGGTTCATCATTCCTGCACCAAGCACATTGATGTTCGTTTCCATTTCGTCCGAGAAATTGTGAATGAAGGGGATATTCTGCTTCAAAAGATTAGTACTGCAGATAATTCGGCTGATATGCTCACAAAAGTGGTTTCTGGGATCAAGTTCCAACACTATTTGGATTTGGTCAACATCTCTCGGAACTAAGCACCTTTGGGTGCGAGGCAGTGTTGATCGATCACTATGGACAGAGGGCAAAGGCATGATAGTCAAGGGCATACCAGCAGGGGGTGCAGGACATCCAATCAGGGGGTGTCGGATATCTTGGTCGCACAAGTTCAAGCATAGCAGGTGAAGACATCCGAGACAGGAAGCATGAAAGAGATCTGTGGGAGATAGGAGCAGAGGCTCTCTTCAAATCAGAGAGTGGTGTGAGTTGAGTTGAGGATGTAGGATTCCCTCCTCCTCTTATATCTCTGGTGTATTATCTCTAGCTTCAGGGGATGCAGTGTCTCAGTGAAGAGATGCAGACTATGTTGAAATTTGGGCGTGACAAGATTAGTAGCAGTGTGTGCAATAGATCACTTCACATGGGTTGAGGGGGTGATTTGTTGAGATTGAGATCACCCCATGTGAAATGGGTGATTCTCTTCTGTGAGAACACACCAAAGTTAGCTACAACATTTCATGGATTGCGGCTGCCAACCGACAAACCGCAATAAAGGAAGACGACCACCGAATGAGCTGGCCATGCCAGCCTCTCCACCTACCTCCTCTGTAATGTGTATATATAGAGAGGGTGAGAGCAGAGTTTAATTACAGTGAGTGGTGAGCCTAAGAGAGAACATAGAGAGAGAGAGAGAGAACAATCTGAGTGTTGTAATTCTTCTTTGTTCAATATAGTAAATCCGCTGCCCGTGGACGTAGGTGACTTGCCGAACCACGTTAAATTTCTTGTGTTATTGCTTGTGTGTGTTTCCTGGTGTGCCCCCGATCCCCAACAGAAAATTGGAGAGAAAATTCACAAATTTTTTCTTGATCTTTGGATTAGAAATTACACAATCTTTACTTGAAGGGAAAGCTAGAGGAAAAGCATAGTGTGTGCAGGCTTAGCTCTTTATGGGCAATTTTTTTTTCTGAGGAACTTCATTGTGTACATCGAGTATCGCTCATAAATGTAAAGCATAAAGCACATAAACCCAATTGACATGTGATAAGAAACGTTGGTTTCCTCTTCCAGACTTGCCAATTTGCCATTTTAGAGTAACCCCAAGATATCTAGTCACGAAAGATGGATGATTGCTTAAAATAAGTAGAAGGTTTTCAAATTCATGAGTGCAAACGTGATTTTGGTATTGTCATTCAAATGACTTTGGAAATTCGGGGAAGAGTGTGAAGTTAGTGAAGACTCCATAATTTCATTTCCAGATGAATGATCTTTGAGCTTCCAGGGCCATATGCATTTGACAAAATAATGAAATTATGGGTACAAGATATAATGACAAAATTTTACTAGTTGGCATGAGATCCTACCATTAAGAATGCATCATCAGTACAAATAAATGCTAGGTATATTAAAATTTTATACCCATCTTTGCTTATCTATGGACTGTAATAGCAATCTTGAATTACTAGATAAATCAAACGCTTGAATTTTGGGTGCTAGGTACATTAAATATTTCTACCCATCTTTGCTTATCTATTGACTGTAATAGCAGCCTTCAATTACTTGATAAATCAAACACATTATTTTTTCAGCTTAAACAAGGATTGTAACAATCCAATGCACCAAGTAATCGCCCGGGTATATTTGTTTAATGCTTCTAGCATAATTCATCATTAAGAGTATGTATTCCCAACTAAGAGCGTTGTCACAATACACAGAAATCCACATGATTGGAATTTGGATTACTATGCCCTTGGCATGCACATATTAGAGGTCCTTCAGTTGAAGAGGAGGTAGCAAGACATGGATTTCCTCAATCAAATTGTGCCAAAGCCTGAGATAGACAGTGGCTACTGAACTCTTGACCAAATTGGATCAGACATACCCAAATCTGTATATGATTGCCTTCATTATTCACCACCCGTGATTAATTGTTGTTTATCACTACTTAAATTTCATGCCCATTTCTTAACAAATTTTTAACTAAAAGAACGAATTATCCCTTGCTAAAGCATATTACCATGTTATTATTCTTAGGGTCAGATTAGGATGTTCTTTAACACAATCAAAACGACTTTCGCTTTTCAATATTAACAACAAAACCAAACCATGTCAGATGATGGTGGTGAGGGAAGTCAAAGACCATGGTTAATATCATAGTTGTGGTGTACAACTCACCACAACTACATACAGCAGAGTCAAATAGGCAGTCGATTTCTAGTTCAGTATGAAGTTACAGCATTCTATGAAAACTTCATACTGAAAATTACAGCTTATGCAAATTACATATATCTATGATTACACCTTTTTTGATCAACTTAAACCAAAAACGACACTATTTATGCATTTAGTATGCTAATTCGCTCTCCTATTTTGTACAATTTGGCTAAGAAAGCAGTTTGAGAGATAAGACACAAAGCAGGACAGCCAAAACTGATCTTAATTTTGGCTAAAAGATTATTCCTTAAATTCATATGACCAGTGTAATCAACAGCCAAACAATCAAAATGAAACAAGTTTTAAATAAATAAAGACGTTGTGAAATTGGCTGGACCACCCACTGTTAATCCAAACAAGCTTTTTTAATAACTTTTTGGTTATTTGGCTAAAATATGATGTCAAAAAACTAGTATGTTTGGGATGACTTTTTAGTTTTTTACGAAAATATGTGCAAAAAGTAGAGAAAAAAGGGAATCTTTGACTTTTTGGTATTAGTTGTTGGCTTTTTTATTTTTTTAGTGACTTTTTGACTTTTTAACTAAAATCACCACTTACCAAGTCTTATTTTTTGGCTAATTTAGCTTGGCTAAATTAGTTCTGTTTAACTATTGACCTTTTTTGGTGTGGATGTGATAGTTGTGAGAAAAAAAAAAGTAAAATGATTATAGTTTTGATGTAATATTATGTCTAATTAAATTATTTAGTCTATTGTGTCTTTTTGTTAAATTGTATATACAAAATATAATAAGTGAAGATTTTGTTAGGTAAGTAATCCTAAAATAATTAGAAAAATTTAGTGAGATGTTCTTGTTGAAAAGTATTTATAAGTATTTAAACTTTAGAAGTTTAAGATTCATCTTTAAGTATTTTTTAGTAGTGTTACTTTAATTAAAAAATTATTTTTATTTTTCAAACTCAATAATATAGTAGTCTATTAGGTCATGTTTGATCCACAAGACTAATACTGAAGGGATTAATAATCCTATCAAATTAGTATGGTATTCACTATCCAATTGGATTAGTATGATAAATTATCCCATTGTCCATTGTTTGATTTGCATTGGATTAGTAGGTAAAAGAGTCTTTTTATTTTATATTCCAACTCAGGATATATAATCCCACCTCTACCCGATTACTAATAATTTTACAAATTCGTTGGATTAATTATCCATTGGATTAATAATTCTGAAACAAAATTCCAAAAAAAAACACAGGATTATTAGGCCCACAGATTAATAATCTCAATCTCATGCTCTAATCCTATCAACCAAACATGCCCTTAGAATATTTAAGGCAAACTCTCTTTCTTAGGTTTTTCTCTTTTTTAATTATCAACTAATCATCTTTTTTACACATTATTAAGTAAAGAAAATTATTTAAAAAATAGATTTATATACCAATTTTCTTCTTTTCAATTTACATTTATAGCTCAATGTTTCACCACTTCTTGTATATAAACACTATGGCTGTTTAGTTTATGAATTTAGAGAAGGATTTGAGAGTTAAAAATAAAATAAAATGTGCAAAACTTGACATGGATAGGCCCACAAGGACCACAGCCCACAGTGAACAAACCCAAGCCCACCATTTAGACCCTATCGCATAACCCGGGTAGTAAAACCCAGGACAGTTGGAGCCCAACCGAGCAGGGAAGACCAATGACACTCGGACACATGGCAGGTGCAGAACAGGCCACGTCAGCAGACAAAGATCTGCAAAGTTATTACCACAGCACATCACCATTAATGCAGCCCATCACAGCATTTATTGCGACAACACCCCTCAGCCGGAATAGCACCCCCTTTGCCCTGAACAAGATAAGCTACAACACAAGCTTTCGGCGGTGAGGACAGGACGGCAGGGACAGTGAAATGATTACCAAAGGATATAAGCAAGGTTTGAAGACAAGAAGAAGGTTAAGCATTATTCCAGTCTCCTAACTCTCTCTCTCTATCTATCTATTGGTATTCGTTACTTCCACTTCTAATTCACACGCCGGAGGGTTCACTGGGGGACTACTCTATTCCCCGTCGAACTTGCTTGCAGGTATTCCAGTGGGCTTCATCACTTGGACGTGGGCTTGGGGAGCTTGGATCAAGTCCAGTCCATCTGCCGTAAATGAACTGTATTATCAATTGGCGCCGTCTGTGGGAACTGGTTGGTCCGCGCGTCAGTTGTGTTCATTGCCGCCGGAGACCCCGTCTCCATAACCTTTTACGTCCCACCCGTCAAGTGTATGGTCACGACTAGATCCATGGCTTCCCACCATAATGCTGCCGATTATCAGACCGACCCTCCCAATCCAAATAACCCACCACAGTACTTCATCGAGCTTACCAACAGCATCAATCGCATGGCCGAGCAAAACCAGGCCTTGATAAATGCTCTGCTCCAAAGAAACCTCCCTATTCCTCCACCACCACCTCCACATATACCACCCCATCCAGAACAAACTCCGAGCCATATTGTCCCACAACCCAACCCACTCAACTCGGGAGGTTTCCCACCCCCTCACCCACATGGCAAACCACCACCTCTGCCTCCACGTCCATCGTAACCCGAACCCCAGGAGAAGCCAAGGCGTCAACACTGTCTCCCTCTGGTGGCGACAACATTCCCCTTTGGGACGCTGAACTCCGCGCCATGAAGCTCCAGCTCCAAGGGGTTATGCAGAATATCCAAAGATAAGCCTGCACCACCACACTCGCTATTTGTCGCCTCCATCCGAGACAAACCCCACCGCCAAATTCAAAATGCCCACCATAGACTCCTTCGATGGCACAACCGATCCGGTCGACCATCTGGAGACCTACCGCACCCTCATGATCCTCCATGCCTTCCCTGACGAAATCATGTGCCGAGCCTTTCCGTGACAAGAAGGGTCGGCTCACTGTGGTTTAGCCACCACCACCGACTCGGTCTCCACCTTTCAAAGATCTCGGACTCTTTCTTAAGCCATTTCATCGGGGCTCAGCGCCAACGACGCTCGGCCACCCAACTACTCAACATCCGTCAGACCGAGGGGGAATCACTGCGCAGCTTCGTAGCTCGCTTCAATACCGAAGCCCTGCAGGTGGCGGAAAACGATGACAAGGTCATCCTCACGGCTTTCATGGCCGACCTACGGTCGTCCGACTTCCTTTTCTCTCTCTCCAAAAATCCCCCGACCTCCATGGCCGCCCTACTCTCCAAAGCCCAGAAATACATGAATGCCGAGGATTCCCTAGCTGCTCGACAGGATCCACTCAGTAAACACCCGACCCCCAGAGACAAGCGAAAGGACTCGGAACCCCGGAACACCCAGTACACCAACCAAACACCCCACCACACCGACCGACATCGGCCGAAAACTCGACCGGTCGGTTCGAGCGGTACACGCCCCATCAATTCTCCCATGGAACAGGTCCTTCATCAGATTCAACGGGATTATCCTCTCAAATGGCCATTACCTTCCCGAACCCCCTCCAGTCAGAAAGACCAGTCCAAATACTGCCGCTTTCACCAGGATCATGGCCATAACACTGATGACTGTGTCAACCTTAAGGACCAGGTGGAAGCCCTAATATGTCAGGGGTGCCTCAGCCGGTTCACAGACGCCCGTCCCCAACAGAGGCAAAGGACCGAGCCCCGCAGAGATAACCGCCGGCGCACCCCGCCCCGGCAGCCATCCCAACATAACCAAGGCCATGATCGACCTCCGCAACAGCCCCGGCCACAAGGTCACCCACCCCCGCCAGTTGGTGAAATTAGAGTTATTGCAGGCGGACTTGCTTGCGGCGGACCATCTCGCTCGGCTCAGAGGGCAAAGCTTAGAAAAATACGGCAGGGCTCAGACAAAACAATCGCCACGGTGGACCGACCCCCCAAACAGCCTAAATAGTGGACAGAGCCCATCACCTTTACGGACGCTGACTGTACAGGCATCCGCTACCCGCATGATGACCCCCTTGTCATTTCGGCCATCCTCTCTAACTACAAGGTCAGACGAGTTCTCATCGATAATGGCAGCTCCTCAGACATCATCTTCCTCAACTACTTCCGCCAACTCAAGATTGGGGAAGAAAGCTTGTCTCCACTCCAAACCCCCCTGGTCGGTTTCACCGGCGACCGGGTGACCTCCATTGGTTCCATTGACCTCCCCATCACAATCGGCAAATATCCACGGCAGACCACGAAGTTGCTCACCTTCCTTGTAGTTAATTGCCCATCTGCCTACAACATCATCCTTGGTCGCACCGCCCTCAACACTTTCCAAGCCATCACATCCACCTATCATCTTGCCCTCAAATTTCCCACTAATCTCGGGGTCGGAACAGTCAGAGGGGAGCAGACCATGGCCAGGGAGTGTTATGTGGCCTCCCTTAAAGAAGCCAAGCTGAAGGAGGCAATGATCATCGAAGGACTTGACGCCCGGGATAAAGACGAGCTGGTAAGAGGAGAACATGTGGAGGAGCTCGTCGAGGTCCCTATCGACCCCACCAATCCACTAAAAACTGCTAAGATTGGCAGCCAGCTATCCCCCCAGGCAAAAGCCGACCTCACGGCCCTTCTGACCGAGCACAATGACGTATTTGCCTGGACCCATGCAGACATGCCAGGCATTGACCCCTCCATCATAACTCACAACCTCAGCATCGAACCTCATTTCCGGACTTACCGTCAAAAGCAGCGTATTTTCCACCCAGAGCGTAATAATCTCATAGCTGCAGAAGTTGACAAACTCCTTAAGGCTCAATTCATCCAAAATGTAGACTATCCCAAGTGGCTGTCCAATGTGGTTCTAGTCCGCAAGAACAATGGCAAGTGGCGTCTCTGCATCGATTACTCTGACCTGAACCGAGCTTGCCCCAAAGATAGCTATCTACTCCCCCGCATAGATCTGCTGGTCGACGCCACAGCCGGTCACCAGATGCTCAACTTCATGGATGCTTTCTCCGGGTACAACCAAATCATAATGCACTCATCCGATCGGGAACACACATCCTTCATTACCGACCGAGGTACCTACCATTACCGTGTGATACCATTCAGACTGAAGAATGCCGGGGCCATCTACCAGCGGTTAGTCAATGCAGTTTTCCACCATCAGATCAGTCAGAACATGGAAGTATACGTGGACGACATGCTAGTCAAAAGCAAACTCTCCGCTGACCATCTTACCGACTTACGTGAGACCTTTGCCACCCTCCGCAAGTCAAATGAAGCTCAATCCAGAGAAGTGCGCCTTTGGCGTAAGATCTGGAAAGTTCTTGGGTTTCATGGTCAGTCAGCGCGGCATCGAAGCCAACCCTGAGAAGATCAAGGCCTTGATTGAGATGCAGTCACCCAAAACTGTTAAAGAAGTTCAAAGACTCACTGGCAGAGTGGCGGCTCTCAACCGTTTCATTTCCCGCGCAACCGATAAATGCCTGCCATTCTTCAAAGTCCTTCGGCAGACTTTTGAATGGACATCTGAATCCGAAGAGGCTTTTCAGCAGTTAAAGCAATGCATGGCCAACCCTCCCCTTCTCTCACAGGCAATCACAGGCGAGCCCCTCTTCCTCTATTTAGCAGTATCGAACACCGCCGTCAGTGCAGCTCTCATACGGGAAGATGGCTCAGTCCAACGGCCGGTCTACTACATCAGCCGAGCTCTCGAAGCGAGCAATTACCTATTGCTAGAAAAGTTGTCCCTGGCCATAGTCACCGCCTCCAGACGACTTCGTCCTTACTTCCAGGCCCACTCCATAGTGGTCCTCACCGACCAACCCCTGAAGAAGATCATCCAGCAGCCAGAGCTTTCTGGCCGACTTATGCAGTGGTCAGTGGAACTCAGCCAGTTTGACATCTCCTATCGCCCTCGCACAGCAATCAAGGGATAAGCTGTAGCTGACTTCATCCTGGAATTCACCAATACCGCCCCAACCACTACTCCTACACCTCCACCAACCCCAGCCGAACTAGAAGACCCCCACTCTTGGACTCTCAACGTCGACGGGTCATCCCGGAGGGAAGATAGTGGAGCGGGCCTCATCCTCACCTCCCCCGAAGGTGGTTATTTCAAATGCGCTCTTCGTCTCTTGTTTGAGGCCAGCAACAATGAGGCTGAATATGAAGCGTTGATAGCAGGCCTCCGCTTGGCCAAGGACATTGGTGTTAGCCACATCCGCATGTTCAGTGATTCCCAGCTCATCGTCGGTCAGATCACGGGGGAATTCGACGCCAAGGATGGCACAATGCGGGCTTACAGGGACATGGCACTCCCCCTTGCCCACCTCTTCAATACTTTCCAGATCAAACACATACCTCGGGCGGAAAATTCCAAAGCAGATGAGATGGCTCAGTTGGCCTCTGTCGACCAGTCCGACCTCAACCACGGAGTCCGCCTCGAATACCCAACTCACCCGGCCATCACCCCCGACCTGCACGAAGTGCAGTTCCTCTAGATTGAACCCATCCCTTGGGCATCCGACATCATCCTATTTCTGACAACAGGGGCCCTCCCAGACGATAAACAGCAGGCCGCCAAAATAAGGGCTCGGTCGTCCAATTATCTTCTCGATGGTGGCATTCTGTACAAGCGTGGTTTTTCACGACCATATCTGCAATGCCTCAATTCAACACAAGCAACCTATGTCATGCAGGAAATCCATGAGGGAATTGGTGGCAACCACTCGGGCGGCAGGTCCCTAGCACACAAAATACTCCGCACTGGTTACTTTTGGCCAACTCTTAATCAAGATGCGACTGATTTTGTCCTCAAATGCGATAAGTGTTAGCGCTTTGCCAACATCCCCCATGCCCCACCTACAGAGTTGATCACGCTTTGCAGCCCCTATCCCTTCGCCAAATGGGGAATCGACCTGATCGGTCCGCTTCCCACTGGCCGAGGCCAGACCAAGTTCGCGGTCGTCGCCATTGACTACTTCACCAAGTGGGTAGAGGCTGAACCCTTAGCCACCATTACCGAGTGGAACACAACCAAGTTCATCTGGCAATCAATCGTTTGCAGGTTTGGCATCCCTCAGGCCATTGTATCAGACAACGGTAAGCAATTCGACAACGCCAAGTACAGAAAGTTCTGTGCAGATCTCCAGATTCAACCATGTTTCTCCTCCCCTGGTCATTCCCAAGCCAATGGCCAAGTTGAGGTCACCAATCGTTCTCTTCTGAAGATCATCAAGGCAAAGTTGGAAGCTGCTAAAGGACTTTGGGCTGAGGAACTGCCGAATGTACTCTGGGCCTACCGAACAACAGCTCAGACCCCCACTAGAGAAACTCCATTTCGCCTAACATACGGCGCTGAGGCGGTTATTCCAGTGGAAATCGGTCTGCCTACTCCACGAATTCTACATCCGGATCCAACACTCACTGAAGAGCTCCGTCGGGCGGATTTGGACCTAATCGAAGAGCTCAGGGAGACCGCTGCAGTCAGATCGGCCTCATACCAGCAGAAAATGAGAACACACTACAACCGCAAAGTCCGACCACGGGAGTTCGCCGTAGGAGATCTTGTCTTAAGAGAGGCCACTCTTGCCACCAAAAATCCGACTGAGGGAAAACTGGCAGCCAAATGGGAGGGACCCTACATTGTGAAAGCCCGCCCATGCCCGGGCACTTACCGACTCCAAGACATGGAGGGTCGAGACCTTCCCCACCCATGGAACGCTGAACATTTGAAATGCTACTTTCAATAGGCCTTTGTTCTTGTGTTGCTCACTTATTGTACTTTCTGCTCGACACCTAATGTAAATTTTGATCATTGGAATACATTTCCAGTTACATCTGTCGTCTCAATAACATTTTTACTTGCAGTCCTTACACCTCAAAAGCCTCGGCCAGACCGAGCACTCAAAAGCCTCAGCCAGTCTAAGCACTCAAAAGCCTCGGCCAGACCGAGCACTCAAAAGCCTCAGCCAGTCTGAGCACTTCAAAAGCCTCAGCCAGTCTGAGCACCTCAAAAGCCTCGGCCAGACCGAGTACTCAAAAGCCTCAGCCAGTCTGAGCACTTCAAAAGCCTCAGCCAGACTGAGCATTCAAAGCCTCATCCAGACCAAGCGCTCAAAGCCTCGTGGCCCAGGCCCCAAAGCATCACACATTGGCCACCATTCTTTGGTCGAGCAAGTTACTCGCGACTCTAATTCCGAGCCCTGCCGAGATCATCCTATCAATGAAACTGCAAAAAGTAGGACACTCAGTCACAATCCGAAGCTTAGCCATAATCCCTGGACCACGTTTTTACTCAGTCAAATTCCAAAGATGCTCACATGCACTTCATTTACTGACCAGATTATCTTCCCCACCATCCCGCCTATTTCTCAAATTTCTTCTCTACAGGCTTTCAGTGGAACATTTAAGTATTAATCCCATTCAAACCTCATTTCACACAATTTCTCAATTTCAGTTAACCACTCTCATTCTTTGAATATTTTATACAAGACCAATCTAACTCTGCATAAAAAAAATTTTACCAGTTCACTCTTACCCTGCGTGACGGCATTTTTAACCTAACTGTGACGGAATTTTTAACCTAACTCTGCACGAAATTTTCATTACAAGTTGACCTCTACTCAACATCATCACCAGCTCAAGTTCACCTAGTTCAAGTTCACTTAGTTCACTTAGTTCAAGTTCACCCTGTCTTGTAGTTGAATTTTTTCATAAGTTCATCACCAGTTGTCATTACAAGCATTCGTCCATTTCAAACGTACAAAACAAACCAACACAGTCAATTACAAGACATAAAGGGAGTTTTATTCATTCACAAAATGTGTACATCAGTCCACTGTGGTACTTCAAACAAAAAAAAAAAAAAAAAACAAACAAACAAAACAACAACTCTTAAAGTACAAAAATCTTCAATCACTCCTCTTCGTCGCTGGAGACGAGATCCGCTTCTTCAACACCCTCATCCAGGGGGGTCTGGGCCACATCATCTTCCCCAATAGTCACACTACTAAGGTCGAGTTCTGGGAACAGCTCTTCAGCCCTCTGTTTGAACATTTTCCACCCACTGTCCCAGTACTCTGTCATTTCGTGCTTGTAGAAATCTGACTGCTGGAAGCTTGCAATGACTTCAGATCCAGTTCTCTCCCCAGCGGTCGCCCTTGATGGGCCAGCCCCCCCAGATTCCTCCCTTGCTAAGCTGGTGGCGACCGCAGCATCGACCGCCATCTGAAATTTAGGCGACCCTTTGAATTGGTCAACTGCTGCAATGTACAGATCGGGGTAGGCAGCCCTCTCAGAGGCTGCCTTCGCCATTTCCTCATCCAGCTCTTTCTGCAGGGTCGCCTTCTCAGCAGAAGCCTTGGCCTTCTCAGCTTCCAATTCCTTTTGCAGGGCCTCCCTCTCAGCAGTTGACCTGCCCCTCTCCACCTCCAACTCCCTCTGGAGAACCTCCTTCTCAGCGGTCGCCTTGGCCCTCCCCGCATCTAACTCCTTACGGAGCGTCTCATTCTCCTCATCCACCTTGGCGCGTTCGCCCTCCAACTCCTTTTGCAGAGCCTCAACCTTGGCATCCCCCTCATCCTTCTGCCTGACCAGCTCTTCATTGCTGTTCATGGCCTCTTCGTCTTCGTTCGTCGCGGTGGCACGAGCTTTTGGACTCCTCCAACCTTTTTGTTGGCGGCCGGTTGGAACTCGGCGACACAACTGGCGGCGTGTGTCCTCAATTCCAACCTAGCGCTTGCGGTCGGTTTAGGCGATCTTCGATCGGCACTCTCGCCAACTGGGCCTTGGCCTCATCTGCCTTCAGCTTGGCAGCCGCCGCCTTTCTCAGGAGGGCCCCCGCTAAGGTGGTCACCTCCATTTGAGCAGAGTACAACCCCCTTAGCAGGTCAGCCTCACCAAATCTTGATGCGGCCTTGAGCCGCCTCCTCGATCTTCACCAGCGATGCTGCTCCAGACTGGTGGGCCTTCTTCTCCCTCCATAGTCCGGCCCACAAAGACGAGCATGGTAGATGGTCAGATTCAGGTGACCCCACCTTTACGGCGCAGGACCCCCCTAGGGTCGTTGCTCCTCCCTTTGTTCAAGATCCCTCCCTCCCACCCTTACGCCGATCGCAGCCCTCACTAGCACAACTTCCCTAACCTGTGAGGATACGTCCACCACCTCTGGGATGACCACCCTTTCTAGGGTCTCCTCCACTTCCCCCCTCCACCTGTTTGGCCTGACCAGCCTCCTCCACCCTCACCTCCTTTCTCTTTTTTTGTGCTGGCTCTCCCTCACTCCGCCTCAACCTCTTCTTCTTCTTCCCCACGCCCAACTCCTTCATCTTCTTCAACGACCTCTCCTTCAAAGGGTCTTTTGGGAGCGGTCGCGGCACAAACTCGCCCAAGTGCTTCTCTCCCAAGGGCTTAGGACGCGGCCGAATCCTTTCCCTCGCAGCCGGTTAGGGCGGTCGGTCGACTTGCGACTCTTTAAACTTCTGAGCCTTCACTAAGATGGCTTGGTCTTCTGCCTTCTGTACTCTTCTCCTGGCCTCCCATTCTGCTCGGTCGAGGTCCCCACCGATCGGTTTCGGACCCAACCCCGCCTCAAACAGTGCAGACGGCTGAACAAGCTCGTCTCACTTGACCTTCTCCCTCTCCCTCCACTCTTTTACCTTCTTCACCCTCTCCTCCGCCGCCGCACCGAACTTTGGCTCCACAGATCTAGTTGGCACTTTCCATATCATGCGTACACCAGCACCTCCCGAATTGGACACATAGAACCATCAGGGTCTCCAACCCTTGATCGAAGTCGGCAACCCTGCCACCAAGCCCTTCCCCGCCGCGGCCTGTAGGGTTACCCAAGTCTCCTGCTGCCCTGAAGCTTTGTAGCAGCAAAAGAACTCATCTATCGTCATGGCCTGCCGTTCTGTTGCCTTCGGCCATGCACTTGCGCAAGATAACAAAATTTTTCAGGCATTGGGCATTAGCTGCCCTGGTGCTACCTCCAAGCGGTTGAGCACATCCACTACGATTTGCGGCAGTGGCAATCTCAGCCCACCCTTCAACGCCTCTTCATAGAGGGAGAACTCCCCTGGCCTGGCATCAGACGGCCTCCCGTCGATGTTGGCAGCGCCAACCCCACCTCCGCCGGAATTTGGTACCTCGCGGATGGCCTCCAACTCTGCCGCGGTAATAATGGACTTGTCAGCCTTCGAATGCCAGTGATCTGGTTCCACCTGATTGATTGGCATCGGCGCCGCAATCATGGTGGAACCATGGGAGCGCAACCCCGACTCCTCCACCCTTTCTGCCCTATATTGTGCCGCTAATTCCTTCGCATCATCGTCCCTTAGCGGGTCCACCCTCACAATCGCAGTTTCTTCCTGGGCCATTTCTAAGATATGTATGCGAATCGCTTCTGATGCAGGCGCTAGGAAGTTGAAGAAATGCTCCAATGGTGTATCGCGAGCAACAAATGGGGTAAGACTTGGAATGTTTTGGTTCTTTGAACACTGGTAGGTGAATCAAATAATGCCAAAAGCCCACGGTTTACCTGTATTCCAAGGATCCAAATTAATTCTCGCCAGTTTGAAAACTTTTCAAATTATCCGCCAAAACCGTCTTTTCAACCCCATAATGACCTATCGTTTCATTTTTACTCCAACGCCTCACTTCCCAACCACGATTCTGCCACGTGTATGGTCCCGATACACTGACTCCTGCCCTTACCTTGTCTTTTCCACTTCAAATCATCACGTGACACGCCGTCTTTTCAGCCCCGTGCCCCTCCGCTCGGGCACCTTCGTTGTCGGCCTCTCCCGGTCGGACTCTTCCGCTCGGCCACCCTCACGGTCGGCCTCTTCCGCTCGGCCACCCTCACGGTCGACCTCTTCCGCTCGGCCACCCTCACGATCGGCCTCTCCCGCTCGGCCACCCTCACGGTCGGCCTCCCTTGCTCGGCCACCCTCACGGTCGGCCTCTCCCGCTCGGCCACGCTCACAGTCGGCCTCTCCCGCTCGGCCACCCTTACAGTCGGACTCTTCCGCTCGGCCACCCTCACGATCGGCACCCTCGCGGTCGGCCTCTTCCTGCCGGTCGGACTCATCTCCCTCATTACTATTCCCTTCGTTGGACTGAAGCTGCACTCGGGAATGGGGGACTACTGACATGGATAGGCCCACAAGGACCACAGCCCACAGTGAACAAACCCAAGCCCACCATTTAGACCCCATCGCATAACCCGGGTAGTAAAACCCAGGACAGCTGGAGCCCAACCGAGCAGGGAAGACCAATGACACTCGGACACATGGCAGGTGCAGAACAGGCCACGTCAGCAGACAAAGATCTGCAAAGTTATTACCACAGCACATCACCATTAATGCAGCCCATCACAGCATTTATTGCGACAACACCCCTCAGCCGGAATAGCACCCCCTTTGCCCTGAACAAGATAAGCAACAACACAAGCTTTCGGCGGTGAGGACAGGACGGCAGGGACAGTGAAATGATTACCAAAGGATATAAGCAAGGTTTGAAGACAAGAAGAAGGTTAAGCATTATTCCAGTCTCCTAACTCTCTCTCTATCTATTTATTGGTATTCATTTCCACTTCTAATTCACACGCCGGAGGGTTCACTGGGGGACTACCCTGTTCCCCGTCGAACTTGCTTGCAGGTATTCCAGTGGGCTTCATCACTCGGACGTGGGCTTGGGGAGCTTGGATCAAGTCCAGTCCATCTATCGTAAACGAACTGTATTATCAAAACTTAAGTGAAATATAATTATATTTCACTCACATTTTACTTATTTTTTTCTTTTTCTCTCTAATTTCATAAACCAAACACACCTATTATTATAAGTTTAGCAAGAACCTTCCATTGTCCTTCCTTGAAGTAATCTCGTTAGTGTAAGGCCATTGAGTTCACCAAGCAACACGTATATAACATGCATAAATAACTCCAACAAACATTTTATAGCAACAACTATGATAATATAAAACTAGCGATTACTTGAGTTTTGATTTGTATTCGGTTTGTTGAAAATTCCTTTAATATTGACTCGTTATGTGAACAAGTGATGTGTGAATACAATTTTAAACTTGTTAAATTTCAAGTTAAGATTGAGTAACTTACTACTCGACTCAAGAAATTTATATATACTATATAAAAATCAAGCTACTCAAATTCGACTCATATTTGACTCGGTAAAAATCAACTTATTATGTGAAAAACCAAATTTCAACATAATTTTAAACTCTTTAAGTTATCAAATCAATCTTAAATAACTTATTACTCGACTTGACTCAAATTTCATTTTAGCCCTATATAAAACTTGCAAACTTTAGTGATTTGAAAAAAATATGTAAAAGTAATCAAGGCATTTGGTCTAACAATTATTTAACACCTAAGTGTAAGATTTGATTCAACTTCAATAAAGAGCGGTTTAATATACCCTTTATGGTGGTGGTGTAGTAGAGAGTGCTAGGTTTAGGTTTGGTTTTGGCTTTGTTAACTTTCGGGTCATATAATTGCTCTTATTGATTTGACCCCCAAAAAATTTGAAAAACAAAAAGAAAAAGAAATTTGAAAAAAAAAAGAAAAAGAAAAAAAAGAAGTGAAAGTGGATGGTTCTATTTTGTTGTCCTTAATTTTGCAATTTTTAAGTCATAATTTGTGAAATTTATTTATTTGAAAATAGTGAAAATTCATTACTTTGTACCAAATAATTTTTTATTTTGTTGTTTCAAAGGCCTCAAACTGAAATTGTTAGGTTTTTATTCTTGGTAATTTCGTTTGACAAAACTCTTTTCAGTTGTAATTTTATTCAGTTTTTCATTTCAGTGAGGCTATGAGTTTTAGATGTGAATCCAACCTGAATTGTGCTTATGCAGAGGAGTTTGTGATCTTAATCCTATCATGTTTGCCATTTCGCTGACTATATCGGGGATTGAGCTGCCCAGTCAACTCGCGGAGGTCCAGGGGGCAGCACCCCTTGGCGGGTCCGAGGTAGCGCCCAGGCGGGATGGAGGGGCAGTGCCCCCAAAGCAAAAAACAAAAATACAGTCAAAGTTGCTTGTCTGCTCAAGTGGAGAATCTTTAGTTCTAGAAGTTTGAACTTTCTGCAAAAGTACTAAAAGTTATGTTTTTGCGCTCAAGCAGAACTTCCTGTGCTCGAGCGTCAGTCCGCTCAAGCGGCCATTCTTGCGCTCCAGTGGAGATAGCGGAACAGTTTGCTATAAAAGGTGCGGTTCAATCAGATTTTAAGGTACGGCTTCCAGATCTTCTTCTTGGGTATTAGGGTTTTCATCCGAGCTTCTTTGCTAGTTTCTCTGATATTTGTTTGAGTTTAACTCATGGTTTGAAAAGTATACATCAAAGGATTGTTTGTTTCATTCAATACAAAAGATAGAGTTGTTCTTCAGTGAATTCTGGAGAATTTGGGCTTGAAGCTTTGGTGGATTCTGGAGTGGCTCATCGTCGTGGATTCGACATCGACATTGTGAATTCAACATTGGGTAAGACAATTCCAAAGTGAAGACCATGGTGGAAGAGGCATATAAGGGTTGGTTCAATTTGGGTGGATTCGTTAGGTAATTGAGAGTACACTTGTGTAATTCCTTTTGTCTTCTTAGTGGATTGTTTTGTGGCTTTTGCCCGTGGTTTTTTTTTTATCACAATTGAAGGCGCTCCAATTGTGGTTTTTCCACATTAAAATCATTGTGTTGATTTGTCTTGATTGTTTGAATGAGATTGCTATTTACTGTTTAAATTGATACATAATCACAAATCAATATGTAGAGGATTTCTAATTTTTTTTCAGAAATTATTAGCTTTAAATCTGAAAAGTATCCCAAGTTTGCAATTGGCCTTTAATTTGGCTAAGAAAGCAGTTTGAGAGATAAGACACAAAGCAGGACAGCCAAAACTGATCTTAATTTTGGCTAAAAGATTATTCCTTAAATTCATATGACCAGTGTAATCAACAGCCAAACAATCAAAATGAAACAAGTTTTAAATAAATAAAGACGTTGTGAAATTGGCTGGACCACCCACTGTTAATCCAAACAAGCTTTTTTAATAACTTTTTGGTTATTTGGCTAAAATATGATGTCAAAAAACTAGTATGTTTGGGATGACTTTTTAGTTTTTTACGAAAATATGTGCAAAAAGTAGAGAAAAAAGGGAATCTTTGACTTTTTGGTATTAGTTGTTGGCTTTTTTATTTTTTTAGTGACTTTTTGACTTTTTAACTAAAATCACCACTTACCAAGTCTTATTTTTTGGCTAATTTAGCTTGGCTAAATTAGTTCTGTTTAACTATTGACCTTTTTTGGTGTGGATGTGATAGTTGTGAGAAAAAAAAAAAGTAAAATGATTATAGTTTTGATGTAATATTATGTCTAATTAAATTATTTAGTCTATTGTGTCTTTTTGTTAAATTGTATATACAAAATATAATAAGTGAAGATTTTGTTAGGTAAGTAATCCTAAAATAATTAGAAAAATTTAGTGAGATGTTCTTGTTGAAAAGTATTTATAAGTATTTAAACTTTAGAAGTTTAAGATTCATCTTTAAGTATTTTTTAGTAGTGTTACTTTAATTAAAAAATTATTTTTATTTTTCAAACTCAATAATATAGTAGTCTATTAGGTCATGTTTGATCCACAAGACTAATACTGAAGGGATTAATAATCCTATCAAATTAGTATGGTATTCACTATCCAATTGGATTAGTATGATAAATTATCCCATTGTCCATTGTTTGATTTGCATTGGATTAGTAGGTAAAGAGTCTTTTTATTTTATATTCCAACTCGGGATATATAATCCCACCTCTACCCGATTACTAATAATTTTACAAATTCGTTGGATTAATTATCCATTGGATTAATAATTACGAAACAAAATTCCAAAAAAAACAGGATTATTAGGCCCACAGATTAATAATCTCAATCTCATGCTCTAATCCTATCAACCAAACATGCCCTTAGAATATTTAAGGCAAACTCTCTTTCTTAGGTTTTTCTCTTTTTTAATTATCAACTAATCATCTTTTTTACACATTATTAAGTAAAGAAAATTATTTAAAAAATAGATTTATATACCAATTTTCTTCTTTTCAATTTACATTTATAGCTCAATGTTTCACCACTTCTTGTATATAAACACTATGGCTGTTTAGTTTATGAATTTAGAGAAGGATTTGAGAGTTAAAAATAAAATAAAATGTGCAAAACTTGACATGGATAGGCCCACAAGGACCACAGCCCACAGTGAACAAACCCAAGCCCACCATTTAGACCCTATCGCATAACCCGGGTAGTAAAACCCAGGACAGTTGGAGCCCAACCGAGCAGGGAAGACCAATGACACTCGGACACATGGCAGGTGCAGAACAGGCCACGTCAGCAGACAAAGATCTGCAAAGTTATTACCACAGCACATCACCATTAATGCAGCCCATCACAGCATTTATTGCGACAACACCCCTCAGCCGGAATAGCACCCCCTTTGCCCTGAACAAGATAAGCTACAACACAAGCTTTCGGCGGTGAGGACAGGACGGCAGGGAGAGTGAAATGATTACCAAAGGATATAAGCAAGGTTTGAAGACAAGAAGAAGGTTAAGCATTATTCCAGTCTCCTAACTCTCTCTCTCTATCTATCTATTGGTGGTATTTACTTCCACTTCTAATTCACACGCCGGAGGGTTCACTGGGGGACTACTCTATTCCCCGTCGAACTTGCTTGCAGGTATTCCAGTGGGCTTCATCACTTGGACGTGGGCTTGGGGAGCTTGGATCAAGTCCAGTCCATCTGCCGTAAATGAACTGTATTATCAATTGGCGCCGTCTGTGGGAACTGGTTGGTCCGCGCGTCAGTTGTGTTCATTGCCGCCGGAGACCCCGTCTCCATAACCTTTTACGTCCCACCCGTCAAGTGTATGGTCACGACTAGATCCATGGCTTCCCACCATAATGCTGCCGATTATCAGACCGACCCTCCCAATCCAAATAACCCACCACAGTACTTCATCGAGCTTACCAACAGCATCAATCGCATGGCCGAGCAAAACCAGGCCTTGATAAATGCTCTGCTCCAAAGAAACCTCCCTATTCCTCCACCACCACCTCCACATATACCACCCCATCCAGAACAAACTCCGAGCCATATTGTCCCACAACCCAACCCACTCAACTCGGGAGGTTTCCCACCCCCTCACCCACATGGCAAACCACCACCTCCGCCTCCACGTCCATCAGTCGTAACCCCAGCCCCCGAGGGAGAAGCCAGCAGCGTCCAACACCTGTCTCCCTCTGGTGGCGACAACATTCCCCTTTGGGACGCTGAACTCCGCGCCATGAAGCTCCAGCTCCAAGGGGTTATGCAGAATATCCAGCATAAGCCCTGCACCACCACACACTCGCTATTTGTCGCCTCCATCCGAGACAAACCCCTGCCTGCCAAATTCAAAATGCCCACCATAGACTCCTTCGATGGCACAACCGATCCGGTCGACCATCTGGAGACCTACCGCACCCTCATGATCCTCCATGCCTTCCCTGACGAAATCATGTGCCGAGCCTTTCCCGTGACACTGAAGGGGTCGGCTCGGCTGTGGTTTAGCCAGCTACCACCGGACTCGGTCTCCACCTTTCAGCATCTCAGCGACTCTTTCTTAAGCCATTTCATCGGGGCTCAGCGCCAACGACGCTCGGCCACCCAACTACTCAACATCCGTCAGACCGAGGGGGAATCACTGCGCAGCTTCGTAGCTCGCTTCAATACCGAAGCCCTGCAGGTGGCGGAAAACGATGACAAGGTCATCCTCACGGCTTTCATGGCCGACCTACGGTCGTCCGACTTCCTTTTCTCTCTCTCCAAAAATCCCCCGACCTCCATGGCCGCCCTACTCTCCAAAGCCCAGAAATACATGAATGCCGAGGATTCCCTAGCTGCTCGACAGGATCCACTCAGTAAACACCCGACCCCCAGAGACAAGCGAAAGGACTCGGAACCCCGGAACACCCAGTACACCAACCAAACACCCCACCACACCGACCGACCGCCTCGTGCCGACCGGTCGACACAAACTCGACCGACCGGTCGGTTCGAGCGGTACACGCCCCTCAATTCTCCCATGGAACAGGTCCTTCATCAGATTCAACGGGATTATCCTCTCAAATGGCCATTACCTTCCCGAACCCCCTCCAGTCAGAAAGACCAGTCCAAATACTGCCGCTTTCACCAGGATCATGGCCATAACACCGATATTGTCAACCTTAAGGACCAGGTGGAAGCCCTAATATGTCAGGGGTGCCTCGGGGTTCCTGACGCCCGTCCCCAACCAAGAGGCAAAGATAACCCGGCGCACCGCCCGGCAGCCATCCCAACATAACCAAGGCCATGATCGACCTCCGCAACAGCCCCGGCCACAAGGTCACCCACCCCTGCCAGTTGGTGAAATTAGAGTTATTGCAGGCGGACTTGCTTGCGGCGGACCATCTCGCTCGGCTCAGAGGGCAAAGCTTAGAAAAATACGGCAGGGCTCAGACAAAACAATCGCCACGGTGGACCGACCCCCCAAACAGCCTAAATAGTGGACAGGGGCCATCACCTTCTGACGGGCCGATGCAGGCATCCGCTACCCGCATGATGACCCCCTTGTCATTTCGGCCATCCTCTCTAACTACAAGGTCAGACGAGTTCTCATCGATAATGGCAGCTCCTCAGACATCATCTTCCTCAACTACTTCCGCCAACTCAAGATTGGGGAAGAAAGCTTGTCTCCACTCCAAACCCCCCTGGTCGGTTTCACCGGCGACCGGGTGACCTCCATTGGTTCCATTGACCTCCCCATCACAATCGGCAAATATCCACGGCAGACCACGAAGTTGCTCACCTTCCTTGTAGTTAATTGCCCATCTGCCTACAACATCATCCTTGGTCGCACCGCCCTCAACACTTTCCAAGCCATCACATCCACCTATCATCTTGCCCTCAAATTTCCCACTAATCTCGGGGTCGAAACAGTCAGAGGGGAGCAGACCATGGCCAGGGAGTGTTATGTGGCCTCCCTTAAAGAAGCCAAGCTGAAGGAGGCAATGATCATCGAAGGACTTGGCCTTGGGATAAAAGGCAGTGGTAAGAGGAGAACATGTGGAGGAGCTCGTCGAGGTCCCTATCGACCCCACCAATCCACTAAAAACTGCTAAGATTGGCAGCCAGCTATCCCCCCAGGCAAAAGCCGACCTCACGGCCCTTCTGACCGAGCACAATGACGTATTTGCCTGGACCCATGCAGACATGCCAGGCATTGACCCCTCCATCATAACTCACAACCTCAGCATCGAACCTCATTTCCGGACTTACCGTCAAAAGCAGCGTATTTTCCACCCAGAGCGTAATAATCTCATAGCTGCAGAAGTTGACAAACTCCTTAAGGCTCAATTCATCCAAAATGTAGACTATCCCAAGTGGCTGTCCAATGTGGTTCTAGTCCGCAAGAACAATGGCAAGTGGCGTCTCTGCATCGATTACTCTGACCTGAACCGAGCTTGCCCCAAAGATAGCTATCTACTCCCCCGCATAGATCTGCTGGTCGACGCCACAGCCGGTCACCAGATGCTCAACTTCATGGATGCTTTCTCCGGGTACAACCAAATCATAATGCACTCATCCGATCGGGAACACACATCCTTCATTACCGACCGAGGTACCTACCATTACCGTGTGATACCATTCAGACTGAAGAATGCCGGGGCCATCTACCAGCGGTTAGTCAATGCAGTTTTCCACCATCAGATCAGTCAGAACATGGAAGTATACGTGGACGACATGCTAGTCAAAAGCAAACTCTCCGCTGACCATCTTACCGACTTACGTGAGACCTTTGCCACCCTCCGCAAGTCAAATGAAGCTCAATCCAGAGAAGTGCGCCTTTGGCGTAAGATCTGGAAAGTTCTTGGGTTTCATGGTCAGTCAGCGCGGCATCGAAGCCAACCCTGAGAAGATCAAGGCCTTGATTGAGATCACGATCACCCAAAACTGTTAAAGAAGTTCAAAGACTCACTGGCAGAGTGGCGGCTCTCAACCGTTTCATTTCCCGCGCAACCGATAAATGCCTGCCATTCTTCAAAGTCCTTCGGCAGACTTTTGAATGGACATCTGAATCCGAAGAGGCTTTTCAGCAGTTAAAGCAATGCATGGCCAACCCTCCCCTTCTCTCACAGGCAATCACAGGCGAGCCCCTCTTCCTCTATTTAGCAGTATCGAACACCGCCGTCAGTGCAGCTCTCATACGGGAAGATGGCTCAGTCCAACGGCCGGTCTACTACATCAGCCGAGCTCTCAGGGGGGCAGAGCAGAATTACCTATTGCTAGAAAAGTTGTCCCTGGCCATAGTCACCGCCTCCAGACGACTTCGTCCTTACTTCCAGGCCCACTCCATAGTGGTCCTCACCGACCAACCCCTGAAGAAGATCATCCAGCAGCCAGAGCTTTACGGCGACTTATCGATGGTCAGTGGAACTCAGCCAGTTTGACATCTCCTATCGCCCTCGCACAGCAATCAAGGGATAAGCTGTAGCTGACTTCATCCTGGAATTCACCAATACCGCCCCAACCACTACTCCTACACCTCCACCAACCCCAGCCGAACTAGAAGACCCCCACTCTTGGACTCTCAACGTCGACGGGTCATCCCGGAGGGAAGATAGTGGAGCGGGCCTCATCCTCACCTCCCCCGAAGGTGGTTATTTCAAATGCGCTCTTCGTCTCTTGTTTGAGGCCAGCAACAATGAGGCTGAATATGAAGCGTTGATAGCAGGCCTCCGCTTGGCCAAGGACATTGGTGTTAGCCACATCCGCATGTTCAGTGATTCCCAGCTCATCGTCGGTCAGATCACGGGGGAATTCGACGCCAAGGATGGCACAATGCGGGCTTACAGGGACATGGCACTCCCCCTTGCCCACCTCTTCAATACTTTCCAGATCAAACACATACCTCGGGCGGAAAATTCCAAAGCAGATGAGATGGCTCAGTTGGCCTCTGTCGACCAGTCCGACCTCAACCACGGAGTCCGCCTCGAATACCCAACTCACCCGGCCATCACCCCCGACCTGCACGAAGTGCAGTTCCTCTAGATTGAACCCATCCCTTGGGCATCCGACATCATCCTATTTCTGACAACAGGGGCCCTCCCAGACGATAAACAGCAGGCCGCCAAAATAAGGGCTCGGTCGTCCAATTATCTTCTCGATGGTGGCATTCTGTACAAGCGTGGTTTTTCACGACCATATCTGCAATGCCTCAATTCAACACAAGCAACCTATGTCATGCAGGAAATCCATGAGGGAATTGGTGGCAACCACTCGGGCGGCAGGTCCCTAGCACACAAAATACTCCGCACTGGTTACTTTTGGCCAACTCTTAATCAAGATGCGACTGATTTTGTCCTCAAATGCGATAAGTGTTAGCGCTTTGCCAACATCCCCCATGCCCCACCTACAGAGTTGATCACGCTTTGCAGCCCCTATCCCTTCGCCAAATGGGGAATCGACCTGATCGGTCCGCTTCCCACTGGCCGAGGCCAGACCAAGTTCGCGGTCGTCGCCATTGACTACTTCACCAAGTGGGTAGAGGCTGAACCCTTAGCCACCATTACCGAGTGGAACACAACCAAGTTCATCTGGCAATCAATCGTTTGCAGGTTTGGCATCCCTCAGGCCATTGTATCAGACAACGGTAAGCAATTCGACAACGCCAAGTACAGAAAGTTCTGTGCAGATCTCCAGATTCAACCATGTTTCTCCTCCCCTGGTCATTCCCAAGCCAATGGCCAAGTTGAGGTCACCAATCGTTCTCTTCTAAAGATCATCAAGGCAAAGTTGGAAGCTGCTAAAGGACTTTGGGCTGAGGAACTGCCGAATGTACTCTGGGCCTACCGAACAACAGCTCAGACCCCCACTAGAGAAACTCCATTTCGCCTAACATACGGCGCTGAGGCGGTTATTCCAGTGGAAATCGGTCTGCCTACTCCACGAATTCTACATCCGGATCCAACACTCACTGAAGAGCTCCGTCGGGCGGATTTGGACCTAATCGAAGAGCTCAGGGAGACCGCTGCAGTCAGATCGGCCTCATACCAGCAGAAAATGAGAACACACTACAACCGCAAAGTCCGACCACGGGAGTTCGCCGTAGGAGATCTTGTCTTAAGAGAGGCCACTCTTGCCACCAAAAATCCGACTGAGGGAAAACTGGCAGCCAAATGGGAGGGACCCTACATTGTGAAAGCCCGCCCATGCCCGGGCACTTACCGACTCCAAGACATGGAGGGTCGAGACCTTCCCCACCCATGGAACGCTGAACATTTGAAATGCTACTTTCAATAGGCCTTTGTTCTTGTGTTGCTCACTTATTGTACTTTCTGCTCGACACCTAATGTAAATTTTGATCATTGGAATACATTTCCAGTTACATCTGTCGTCTCAATAACATTTTTACTTGCAGTCCTTACACCTCAAAAGCCTCGGCCAGACCGAGCACTCAAAAGCCTCAGCCAGTCTAAGCACTCCAAAGCCTCGGCCAGACCGAGCACTCAAAAGCCTCAGCCAGTCTGAGCACTTCAAAAGCCTCAGCCAGTCTGAGCACCTCAAAAGCCTCGGCCAGACCGAGTACTCAAAAGCCTCAGCCAGTCTGAGCACTTCAAAAGCCTCAGCCAGACTGAGCATTCAAAGCCTCATCCAGACCAAGCGCTCAAAGCCTCGTGGCCCAGGCCCCCAAAGCATCACACAGGTGCCGCCACCATTTGGTCGAGCAAGTTACTCGCGACTCTAATTCCGAGCCCTGCGAGATCATCCTATCAATGAAACTGCAAAAAGTAGGACACTCAGTCACAATCCGAAGCTTAGCCATAATCCCTGGACCACGTTTTTACTCAGTCAAATTCCAAAGATGCTCACATGCACTTCATTTACTGACCAGATTATCTTCCCCACCATCCCGCCTATTTCTCAAATTTCTTCTCTACAGGCTTTCAGTGGAACATTTAAGTATTAATCCCATTCAAACCTCATTTCACACAATTTCTCAATTTCAGTTAACCACTCTCATTCTTTGAATATTTTATACAAGACCAATCTAACTCTGCATAAAAAAAATTTTACCAGTTCACTCTTACCCTGCGTGACGGCATTTTTAACCTAACTGTGACGGAATTTTTAACCTAACTCTGCACGAAATTTTCATTACAAGTTGACCTCTACTCAACATCATCACCAGCTCAAGTTCACCTAGTTCAAGTTCACTTAGTTCACTTAGTTCAAGTTCACCCTGTCTTGTAGTTGAATTTTTTCATAAGTTCATCACCAGTTGTCATTACAAGCATTCGTCCATTTCAAACGTACAAAACAAACCAACACAGTCAATTACAAGACATAAAGGGAGTTTTATTCATTCACAAAATGTGTACATCAGTCCACTGTGGTACTTCAAACAAAAAAAAAAAAAAAAACAAACAAACAAAACAACAACTCTTAAAGTACAAAAATCTTCAATCACTCCTCTTCGTCGCTGGAGACGAGATCCGCTTCTTCAACACCCTCATCCAGGGGGGTCTGGGCCACATCATCTTCCCCAATAGTCACACTACTAAGGTCGAGTTCTGGGAACAGCTCTTCAGCCCTCTGTTTGAACATTTTCCACCCACTGTCCCAGTACTCTGTCATTTCGTGCTTGTAGAAATCTGACTGCTGGAAGCTTGCAATGACTTCAGATCCAGTTCTCTCCCCAGCGGTCGCCCTTGATGGGCCAGCCCCCCCAGATTCCTCCCTTGCTAAGCTGGTGGCGACCGCAGCATCGACCGCCATCTGAAATTTAGGCGACCCTTTGAATTGGTCAACTGCTGCAATGTACAGATCGGGGTAGGCAGCCCTCTCAGAGGCTGCCTTCGCCATTTCCTCATCCAGCTCTTTCTGCAGGGTCGCCTTCTCAGCAGAAGCCTTGGCCTTCTCAGCTTCCAATTCCTTTTGCAGGGCCTCCCTCTCAGCAGTTGACCTGCCCCTCTCCACCTCCAACTCCCTCTGGAGAACCTCCTTCTCAGCGGTCGCCTTGGCCCTCCCCGCATCTAACTCCTTACGGAGCGTCTCATTCTCCTCATCCACCTTGGCGCGTTCGCCCTCCAACTCCTTTTGCAGAGCCTCAACCTTGGCATCCCCCTCATCCTTCTGCCTGACCAGCTCTTCATTGCTGTTCATGGCCTCTTCGTGCCGCTCGATCGCGGTGGCACAGGCTTTTTTGGACTCCTCCAACCTTTTTCGCTGGCCAGCCAGTTGGAACTCGAGCGACACAACCTGGCGACGTGTGTCCTCCAATTCCAACCTAACTGCTTGCAGATCGGTTTGGGCAGTCTTCCAGTCGGCACTCTCCTTCGCCAACTGGGCCTTGGCCTCATCTGCCTTCAGCTTGGCAGCCGCCGCCTTTCTCAGGAGGGCCCCCGCTAAGGTGGTCACCTCCATTTGAGCAGAGTACAACCCC
The DNA here is from genome assembly GCA_025200525.1 of Camellia lanceoleosa. Classification (NCBI taxonomy): domain Eukaryota; kingdom Viridiplantae; phylum Streptophyta; class Magnoliopsida; order Ericales; family Theaceae; genus Camellia; species Camellia lanceoleosa. The sequence goes on from CM045766.1 coordinate 35,851,309, forward strand.
CTTAGCAGGTCAGCCTCACCAAATCTTGATGCCGAGCGCAGAGCCGCCTCCTCTACGATCTTCACCAAGCAGTCTGCTCCAGACCTGGCTGGGCCTTCTTCTCCCTCCAGCCGTCCAGCCACAGCACGAGCATGGTAGATGGCTGTATTCAGGCTGACCCCACCTTTCTGGGGCGCAGGACCCCCCTGGGGTCGTTGCTCCTCCCTTTGTTCAAGATCCCTCCCTCCCACCCTTACGCCGATCGCAGCCCTCACTAGCACAACTTCCCTAACCTGTGAGGATACGTCCACCACCTCTGGGATGACCACCCTTTCTAGGGTCTCCTCCACTTCCCCCCTCCACCTGTTTGGCCTGACCAGCCTCCTCCACCCTCACCTCCTTTCTCTTTTTTTGTGCTGGCTCTCCCTCACTCCGCCTCAACCTCTTCTTCTTCTTCCCCACGCCCAACTCCTTCATCTTCTTCAACGACCTCTCCTTCAAAGGGTCTTTTGGGAGCGGTCGCGGCACAAACTCGCCCAAGTGCTTCTCTCCCAAGGGCTTAGGACGCGGCCGAATCCTTTCCCTCGCAGCCGGTTAGGGCGGTCGGTCGACTTGCGACTCTTTAAACTTCTGAGCCTTCACTAAGATGGCTTGGTCTTCTGCCTTCTGTACTCTTCTCCTGGCCTCCCATTCTGCTCGGTCGAGGTCCCCACCGATCGGTTTCGGACCCAACCCCGCCTCAAACAGTGCAGACGGCTGAACAAGCTCGTCTCACTTGACCTTCTCCCTCTCCCTCCACTCTTTTACCTTCTTCACCCTCTCCTCCGCCGCCGCACCGAACTTTGGCTCCACAGATCTAGTTGGCACTTTCCATATCATGCGTACACCAGCACCTCCCGAATTGGACACATAGAACCATCAGGGTCTCCAACCCTTGATCGAAGTCGGCAACCCTGCCACCAAGCCCTTCCCCGCCGCGGCCTGTAGGGTTACCCAAGTCTCCTGCTGCCCTGAAGCTTTGTAGCAGCAAAAGAACTCATCTATCGTCATGGCCTGCCGTTCTGTTGCCTTCGGCCATGCACTTGCGCAAGATAACAAAATTTTTCAGGCATTGGGCATTAGCTGCCCTGGTGCTACCTCCAAGCGGTTGAGCACATCCACTACGATTTGCGGCAGTGGCAATCTCAGCCCACCCTTCAACGCCTCTTCATAGAGGGAGAACTCCCCTGGCCTGGCATCAGACGGCCTCCCGTCGATGTTGGCAGCGCCAACCCCACCTCCGCCGGAATTTGGTACCTCTCGCGGATGGCCTCCAACTCTGCCGCGGTAATAATGGACTTGTCAGCCTTCGAATGCCAGTGATCTGGTTCCACCTGATTGATTGGCGTCGGCGCCGCAATCATGGTGGAACCATGGGAGCGCAACCCCGACTCCTCCACCCTTTCTGCCCTATATTGTGCCGCTAATTCCTTCGCATCATCGTCCCCTAGCGGGTCCACCCTCACAATCGCAGTTTCTTCCTGGGCCATTTCTAAGATATGTATGCGAATCGCTTCTGATGCAGGCGCTAGGAAGTTGAAGAAATGCTCCAATGGTGTATCGCGAGCAACAAATGGGGTAAGACTTGGAATGTTTTGGTTCTTTGAACACTGGTAGGTGAATCAAATAATGCCAAAAGCCCACGGTTTACCTGTATTCCAAGGATCCAAATTAATTCTCGCCAGTTTGAAAACTTTTCAAATTATCCGCCAAAACCGTCTTTTCAACCCCATAATGACCTATCGTTTCATTTTTACTCCAACGCCTCACTTCCCAACCACGATTCTGCCACGTGTATGGTCCCGATACACTGACTCCTGCCCTTACCTTGTCTTTTCCACTTCAAATCATCACGTGACACGCCGTCTTTTCAGCCCCGTGCCCCTCCGCTCGGGCACCTTCGTTGTCGGCCTCTCCCGGTCGGACTCTTCCGCTCGGCCACCCTCACGGTCGGCCTCCCTTGCTCGGCCACCCTCACGGTCGGCCTCTTCCGCTCGGCCACCCTCACGGTCGACCTCTTCCGCTCGGCCACCCTCACGATCGGCCTCTCCCGCTCGGCCACCCTCACGGTCGGCCTCCCTTGCTCGGCCACCCTCACGGTCGGCCTCTCCCGCTCGGCCACGCTCACAGTCGGCCTCTCCCGCTCGGCCACCCTTACAGTCGGACTCTTCCGCTCGGCCACCCTCACGATCGGCACCCTCGCGGTCGGCCTCTTCCTGCCGGTCGGACTCATCTCCCTCATTACTATTCCCTTCGTTGGACTGAAGCTGCACTCGGGAATGGGGGACTACTGACATGGATAGGCCCACAAGGACCACAGCCCACAGTGAACAAACCCAAGCCCACCATTTAGACCCCATCGCATAACCCGGGTAGTAAAACCCAGGACAGCTGGAGCCCAACCGAGCAGGGAAGACCAATGACACTCGGACACATGGCAGGTGCAGAACAGGCCACGTCAGCAGACAAAGATCTGCAAAGTTATTACCACAGCACATCACCATTAATGCAGCCCATCACAGCATTTATTGCGACAACACCCCTCAGCCGGAATAGCACCCCCTTTGCCCTGAACAAGATAAGCAACAACACAAGCTTTCGGCGGTGAGGACAGGACGGCAGGGACAGTGAAATGATTACCAAAGGATATAAGCAAGGTTTGAAGACAAGAAGAAGGTTAAGCATTATTCCAGTCTCCTAACTCTCTCTCTCTATCTATTTATTGGTATTCGTTACTTCCACTTCTAATTCACACGCCGGAGGGTTCACTGGGGGACTACCCTGTTCCCCGTCGAACTTGCTTGCAGGTATTCCAGTGGGCTTCATCACTCGGACGTGGGCTTGGGGAGCTTGGATCAAGTCCAGTCCATCTATCGTAAACGAACTGTATTATCAAAACTTAAGTGAAATATAATTATATTTCACTCACATTTTACTTATTTTTTTCTTTTTCTCTCTCTAATTTCATAAACCAAACACACCTATTATTATAAGTTTCGCAACCTTCCATTGTCCTTCCTTGAAGTAATCTCGTTCGTGTAAGGCCATTGAGTTCACCAAGCAACACGTATATAACATGCATAAATAACTCCAACAAACATTTTATAGCAACAACTATGATAATATAAAACTAGCGATTACTTGAGTTTTGATTTGTATTCGGTTTGTTGAAAATTCCTTTAATATTGACTCGTTATGTGAACAAGTGATGTGTGAATACAATTTTAAACTTGTTAAATTTCAAGTTAAGATTGAGTAACTTACTACTCGACTCAAGAAATTTATATATACTATATAAAAATCAAGCTACTCAAATTCGACTCATATTTGACTCGGTAAAAATCAACTTATTATGTGAAAAAACCAAATTTCAACATAATTTTAAACTCTTTAAGTTATCAAATCAATCTTAAATAACTTATTACTCGACTTGACTCAGCTCATTTTTAGCCCTATATAAAACTTGCAAACTTTAGTGATTTGAAAAAAATATGTAAAAGTAATCAAGGCATTTGGTCTAACAATTATTTAACACCTAAGTGTAAGATTTCAGATTCAACTTCAATAAAGAGCAGTTTAATATACCCTTTATGGTGGTGGTGTAGTAGAGAGAGTGCTAGGTTTAGGTTTGGTTTTGGCTTTGTTAACTTTCCAGGTCATATAATTGCTCTTATTGATTTGACCCCCAAAAAAAATTTGAAAAAACAAAAAAGAAAAAGAAATTTGAAAAAAAAAAAGAAAAAGAAAAAAAAGAAGTGAAAGTGGATGGTTCTATTTTGTTGTCCTTAATTTTGCAATTTTTAAGTCATAATTTGTGAAATTTATTTATTTGAAAATAGTGAAAATTCATTACTTTGTACCAAATAATTTTTTTATTTTGTTGTTTCAAAGGCCTCAAACTGAAATTGTTAGGTTTTTATTCTTGGTAATTTCGTTTGACAAAACTCTTTTCAGTTGTAATTTTATTCAGTTTTTCATTTCAGTGAGGCTATGAGTTTTAGATGTGAATCCAACCTGAATTGTGCTTATGCAGAGGAGTTTGTGATCTTAATCCTATCATGTTTGCCATTTCGCTGACTATATCGGGGATTGAGCTGCCCAGTCAACTCGCGGAGGTCCAGGGGGCAGCACCCCTTGGCGGGTCCGAGGTAGCGCCCAGGCGGGATGGAGGGGCAGTGCCCCCAAAGCAAAAAACAAAAATACAGTCAAAGTTGCTTGTCTGCTCAAGTGGAGAATCTTTAGTTCTAGAAGTTTGAACTTTCTGCAAAAGTACTAAAAGTTATGTTTTTGCGCTCAAGCAGAACTTCCTGTGCTCGAGCGTCAGTCCGCTCAAGCGGCCATTCTTGCGCTCCAGCGGAGATAGCGGAACAGTTTGCTATAAAAGGTGCGGTTCAATCAGATTTTAAGGTACGGCTTCCAGATCTTCTTCTTGGGTATTAGGGTTTTCATCTGGAGCTTCTTTGCTAGTTTCTCTGATATTTGTTTGAGTTTAACTCATGGTTTGAAAAGTATACATCAAAGGATTGTTTGTTTCATTCAATACAAAAGATAGAGTTGTTCTTCAGTGAATTCTGGAGAATTTGGGCTTGAAGCTTTGGTGGATTCTGGAGTGGCTCATCGTCGTGGATTCGACATCGACATTGTGAATTCAACATTGGGTAAGACAATTCCAAAGTGAAGACCATGGTGGAAGAGGCATATAAGGGTTGGTTCAATTTGGGTGGATTCGTTAGGTAATTGAGAGTACACTTGTGTAATTTCTTTTGTCTTCTTAGTGGATTGTTTTGTGGCTTTTGCCCGTGGTTTTTTTTTTATCACAATTGAAGGCGCTCCAATTGTGGTTTTTCCACATTAAAATCATTGTGTTGATTTGTCTTGATTGTTTGAATGAGATTGCTATTTACTGTTTAAATTGATACATAATCACAAATCAATATGTAGAGGATTTCTAATTTTTTTTCAGAAATTATTAGCTTTAAATCTGAAAAGTATCCCAAGTTTGCAATTGGCCTTTAATTTGGCTAAGAAAGCAGTTTGAGAGATAAGACACAAAGCAGGACAGCCAAAACTGATCTTAATTTTGGCTAAAAGATTATTCCTTAAATTCATATGACCAGTGTAATCAACAGCCAAACAATCAAAATGAAACAAGTTTTAAATAAATAAAGATGTTGTGAAATTGGCTGGACCACCCACTGTTAATCCAAACAAGCTTTTTTAATAACTTTTTGGTTATTTGGCTAAAATATGATGTCAAAAAACTAGTATGTTTGGGATGACTTTTTAGTTTTTTACGAAAATATGTGCAAAAAGTAGAGAAAAAAGGGAATCTTTGACTTTTTGGTATTAGTTGTTGGCTTTTTTATTTTTTTAGTGACTTTTTGACTTTTTAACTAAAATCACCACTTACCAAGTCTTATTTTTTGGCTAATTTAGCTTGGCTAAATTAGTTCTGTTTAACTATTGACCTTTTTTGGTGTGGATGTGATAGTTGTGAGAAAAAAAAAAGTAAAATGATTATAGTTTTGATGTAATATTATGTCTAATTAAATTATTTAGTCTATTGTGTCTTTTTGTTAAATTGTATATACAAAATATAATAAGTGAAGATTTTGTTAGGTAAGTAATCCTAAAATAATTAGAAAAATTTAGTGAGATGTTCTTGTTGAAAAGTATTTATAAGTATTTAAACTTTAGAAGTTTAAGATTCATCTTTAAGTATTTTTTAGTAGTGTTACTTTAATTAAAAAATTATTTTTATTTTTCAAACTCAATAATATAGTAGTCTATTAGGTCATGTTTGATCCACAAGACATATGCTGAAGGGATTAATAATCTTATCAAATTAGTATGGTATTCACTATCCAATTGGATTAGTATGATAAATTATCCCATTGTCCATTGTTTGATTTGCATTGGATTAGTAGGTAAAAGAGTCTTTTTATTTTATATTCCAACTCGTGATATATAATCCCACCTCTACCCGATTACTAATAATTTTACAAATTCGTTGGATTAATTATCCATTGGATTAATAATTTCAAACAAAATTCCAAAAAAACACAGGATTATTAGGCCCAGATTAATAATCTCAATCTCATGCTCTAATCCTATCAACCAAACATGCCCTTAGAATATTTAAGGCAAACTCTCTTTCTTAGGTTTTCTCTTTTTAATTATCAACTAATCATCTTTTTACACATTATTAAGTAAAGAAAATTATTTTAAAAATAGATTTATATACCAATTTTCTTCTTTTCAATTTACATTTATAGCTCAATGTTTCACCACTTCTTGTATATAAACACTATGGCTGTTTAGTTTATGAATTTAGAGAAGGATTTGAGAGTTAAAAATAAAATAAAATGTGCAAAACTTGACATGGATAGGCCCACAAGGACCACAGCCCACAGTGAACAAACCCAAGCCCACCATTTAGACCCTATCGCATAACCCGGGTAGTAAAACCCAGGACAGTTGGAGCCCAACCGAGCAGGGAAGACCAATGACACTCGGACTCATGGCAAAGTGCATCAGCCACGCCACAGACAAAGATCTGCAGTTATTACCCAAAGACATCACCATTAATGCAGCCCATCACAGCATTTATTGCGACAACACCCCTCAGCCGGAATAGCACCCCCTTTGCCCTGAACAAGATAAGCTACAACACAAGCTTTCGGCGGTGAGGACAGGACGGCAGGGACAGTGAAATGATTACCAAAGGATATAAGCAAGGTTTGAAGACAAGAAGAAGGTTAAGCATTATTCCAGTCTCCTAACTCTCTCTCTCTATCTATCTATTGGTATTCGTTACTTCCACTTCTAATTCACACGCCGGAGGGTTCACTGGGGGACTACTCTATTCCCCGTCGAACTTGCTTGCAGGTATTCCAGTGGGCTTCATCACTTGGACGTGGGCTTGGGGAGCTTGGATCAAGTCCAGTCCATCTGCCGTAAATGAACTGTATTATCAATTGGCGCCGTCTGTGGGAACTGGTTGGTCCGCGCGTCAGTTGTGTTCATTGCCGCCGGAGACCCCGTCTCCATAACCTTTTACGTCCCACCCGTCAAGTGTATGGTCACGACTAGATCCATGGCTTCCCACCATAATGCTGCCGATTATCAGACCGACCCTCCCAATCCAAATAACCCACCACAGTACTTCATCGAGCTTACCAACAGCATCAATCGCATGGCCGAGCAAAACCAAGCCTTGATAAATGCTCTGCTCCAAAGAAACCTCCCTACTCCTCCACCACCACCTCCACATATACCACCCCATCCAGAACAAACTCCGAGCCATATTGTCCCACAACCCAACCCACTCAACTCGGGAGGTTTCCCACCCCCTCACCCACATGGCAAACCACCACCTCCGCCTCCACGTCCATCAACAGAACCCCAAATTTCGAGGGAGAAGCCAAGCGGCCCAACACTGCCTCCTCTCGTGGCGACAACATTCCTTTGGGACGCAACTCGCGCCATGAAGCTCCAGCTCCAAGGGGTTATGCAGAATATCCAGCATAAGCCCTGCACCACCACACACTCGCTATTTGTCGCCTCCATCCGAGACAAACCCCTGCCTGCCAAATTCAAAATGCCCACCATAGACTCCTTCGATGGCACAACCGATCCGGCCGACCATCCGAGACCTACCGCACCTCATGATCCTCCATGCCTTCCTCGACGAATCATGTGCCGAGCCTTTCCTGATTAATCAAGGGGTCGGGTTTCTACCGTGGTTTAGCCACCACTACCACCGGACTCTCTCCACCTTTCAAAGATCTCAAATGACTCTTTCTTAAGCCATTTCATCGGGCTCAGCGCCAACGACGCTCGGCCACCCAACTACTCAACATCCGTCTGACCGAGGGGAATCATCACAGCCTTCAGAGCTCGCTTCAATACAAGCCTCAGCAGGGCGGAAAACGATGACAAGGTCATCCTCACGGCTATGGTTTCATGGCCTACGGTCCGACTTCTTTTCTCTCTCCAAAATCCCCGACCTCCATGGCCGCCTCTACTTCCAAAGCCCAGAATACATGAATGCCGAGGATTCCTAGTCGCCGACAGATCCACTCAAGAAACACCACCCCAGAGACAAGCGAAAGGACTCGGAACCCCGGAACACCCAGTACACCAACCAAACACCCCACCACACCGATCGATCACCAGGCCGACCGGTCGACACAAACTCGACCGACCGGTCGGTTCGAGCGGTACACGCCCCATCAATTCTCCCATGGAACAGGTCCTTCATCAGATTCAACGGGATTATCCTCTCAAATGGCCATTACCTTCCCGAACCCTCCAACGAAAAGACTACCCAACATCGCCGCCACCAGGATCATGGCCATAACACTGATGACTGTGTCAACCTTAAGGACCAGGTGGAAGCCCTAATATGTCAGGGGTGCCTCAGCCGGTTCACAGACGCCCGTCCCCAACAGAGGCAAAGGACCGAGCCCCGCAGAGATAACCGCCGGCGCACCCCGCCCCGGCAGCCATCCCAACATAACCAAGGCCATGATCGACCGCAATGTTCCGCCACAAGGTCATCCACCCCCGCTAGTTGGTGAAATTAGAGTTATTGCAGGCGGACTTGCTTGCGGCGGACCATCCCGCTCAGCTTAGAGGGCAGAGCTAAGAAAAATACGGCAGGGCCCAGACAAAACAATCACCACGGTGGACCGACCCCCCAAACAGCCTAAACAGTTGACAGAACCCATCACCTTTACGGACGTCGACTGCACAGGCATCCGCTACCCGCATGATGACCCCCTTGTCATTTCGGCCATCCTCTCTAACTACAAGGTCAGACGAGTTCTCATCGATAATGGCAGCTCCTCAGACATCATCTTCCTCAACTACTTCCGCCAACTCAAGATTGGGGAAGAAAGCTTGTCTCCACTCCAAACCCCCCTGGTCGGTTTCACCGGCGACCGGGTGACCTCCATTGGTTCCATTGACCTCCCCATCACAATCGGCAAATATCCACGGCAGACCACGAAGTTGCTCACCTTCCTTGTAGTTAATTGCCCATCTGCCTACAACATCATCCTTGGTCGCACCGCCCTCAACACTTTCCAAGCCATCACATCCACCTATCATCTTGCCCTCAAATTTCCCACTAATCTCGGGGTCGGAACAGTCAGAGGGGAGCAGACCATGGCCAGGGAGTGTTATGTGGCCTCCCTTAAAGAAGCCAAGCTGAAGGAGGCAATGATCATCGAAGGACTTGACGCCCGGGATAAAGACGAGCTGGTAAGAGGAGAACATGTGGAGGAGCTCGCCGAGGTCCCTATCGACCCCACCAATCCACTAAAATCGCTAAGATTGGCGTACTATCCCCCAGTGCAAAGCCGACCTCACGGCCCTTCCGACCGAAAGCACAATGACGATTTGCTCGACCCATGCGACATGCTGCATTGACCCTCCATCATAACTCACAACCTCAAGATCGAACCTCATTTCCGGACTTCACAAAAGCAGCGTATTTTCCACCCAGAGCGTAATAATCTCATAGCTGCAGAAGTTGACAAACTCCTTAAGGCTCAATTCATCCAAAATGTAGACTATCCCAAGTGGCTGTCCAATGTGGTTCTAGTCCGCAAGAACAATGGCAAGTGGCGTCTCAAGATCGACATTCGACCAACCGAGCTTGCCCCAAAGATAGCTATCTACTCCTCAAGATAGATCTGGCTGTCGACGCCACAAATGGTCACCGATGCTCAACTTCATGGATGCTTTCTCCGTACAACCAAATCATAATGCACTCATCCGACGGGAACACACATCCTTCATTACCGATCGAGGTACCTACCATTACCGTAGGATACCATTCAGATCAAGAATGCCGGCCATCTACCAAAGTTAGTCAATGCAGTTTTCCACCATCAGATCAGACAGAACATGGAAGTATACGTGAACGACATGCTAGTCAAAAGCAAACTCTCCGCTGACCATCTTACCGACTTACGGAGACCTTTGCCACCTCCGCAAGTCAAATGAAGCTCAATCCAGAGAAGTGCGCCTTTTGGCGTAAGATCCGAAAGTTCTTGGTTTCATGGTCAACAACATGCATCGGCCAACCCCGAGAAGATCAAGGCCTTGATTGAGATGCAATACCCAAAACTGCTAAAGAAGTTCAAAGACTCACCGCAGAGTGGCTCTCAACCGCTTTCATTTCACAAGAATCGATAAATGCTCGCCATTCTTCAAAGTCCTTCGCAGACTTTTGAATGGACATCCGAATCCAAGAGGCTTTTTCAAAGAAAAGCAATGCATGGCCAACCCTCCCTTCTCTCACAGTAATCACAAAGTAGCCCCTCTTCCTCTATTTAGCAGTATCGAACACCGCCGTCAGTGCAGCTCTCATACGGGAAGATGGCTCAGTCCAACGGCCGGTCTACTACATCAGCCGAGCTCTCAGGGGGGCAGAGCAGAATTACCTATTGCTAGAAAAGTTGTCCCTGGCCATAGTCACCGCCTCCAGACGACTTCGTCCTTACTTCCAGGCCCACTCCATAGTGGTCCTCACCGACCAACCCCTGAAGAAGATCATCCAGCAGCCAGAGCTTTCTGGCCGACTTATGCAAAGGGTCGCTGAACTCACCAGCTTGACATCTCCTATCGCCTCGACAAAGAATCAAGGGATAAGTCAGAGTGACTTCATCCCGAATTCACCAATACCGCCCCAACCACTACTCCTACACCTCCACCAACCCCAGCCGAACTAGAAGACCCCCACTCTTGGACTCTCAACGTCGACGGGTCATCCCGGAGGGAAGATAGTGGAGCGGGCCTCATCCTCACCTCCCCCGAAGGTGGTTATTTCAAATGCGCTCTTCGTCTCTTGTTTGAGGCCAGCAACAATGAGGCTGAATATGAAGCGTTGATAGCAGGCCTCCGCTTGGCCAAGGACATTGGTGTTAGCCACATCCGCATGTTCAGTGATTCCCAGCTCATCGTCGGTCAGATCACGGGGGAATTCGACGCCAAGGATGGCACAATGCGGGCTTACAGGGACATGGCACTCCCCCTTGCCCACCTCTTCAATACTTTCCAGATCAAACACATACCTCGGGCGGAAAATTCCAAAGCAGATGAGATGGCTCAGTTGGCCTCTGTCGACCAGTCCGACCTCAACCACGGAGTCCGCCTCGAATACCCAACTCACCCGGCCATCACCCCCGACCTGCACGAAGTGCAGTTCCTCTAGATTGAACCCATCCCTTGGGCATCCGACATCATCCTATTTCTGACAACAGGGGCCCTCCCAGACGATAAACAGCAGGCCGCCAAAATAAGGGCTCGGTCGTCCAATTATCTTCTCGATGGTGGCATTCTGTACAAGCGTGGTTTTTCACGACCATATCTGCAATGCCTCAATTCAACACAAGCAACCTATGTCATGCAGGAAATCCATGAGGGAATTGGTGGCAACCACTCGGGCGGCAGGTCCCTAGCACACAAAATACTCCGCACTGGTTACTTTTGGCCAACTCTTAATCAAGATGCGACTGATTTTGTCCTCAAATGCGATAAGTGTTAGCGCTTTGCCAACATCCCCCATGCCCCACCTACAGAGTTGATCACGCTTTGCAGCCCCTATCCCTTCGCCAAATGGGGAATCGACCGATCGTCCGGCTTCCCATCGCCGAGGCCGCACTAAGTTCGGGTCGCCGCCATTGACTACTTCACCAAGTGGGTAGAGGTCAACCCTTAGCCACCATTACCGAAAGTGGAACACAACCAAGTTCATCCGCAATCAATCGCTTGCGTGTTTGGCATCCTCGTGCCATTGTATCGCATAACCAGAAGCAATTCGACAACGCCAAGTACGTAGTTCCAGGCAGATCTCCAGATTCAACCATGTTTCTCCTCCCCGTCATTCCTAAGCCAATGGCCAAGTTGAGGTCACCAATCGCTCTTCTAAAGATCATCAAGGCAAAGTTGAAGTCGCTAAAGGACTTTGGCCGAGGAACCGCCAATGTACTCTGGGCCTACCGAACAACAGCTCAGACCCCACTAGAGAAACTCCATTTCGCCTAACATACGGCGCTGAGGCGGTTATTCCAGTGGAAATCGGTCTGCCTACTCCACGAATTCTACATCCGGATCCAACACTCACTGAAGAGCTCCGTCGGGCGGATTTGGACCTAATCGAAGAGCTCAGGGAGACCGCTGCAGTCAGATCGGCCTCATACCAGCAGGAAATGAGAACACACAACAACCAAGAAAGTCCGACCACGGAGTTCGCCAGAGAGATCTTGTCTTAAGAGAGGCCACTCTTGCCACCAAAAATCCGACTGAGGGAAAACTGGCAGCCAAATGGGAGGGACCCTACATTGTGAAAGCCCGCCCATGCCCGGGCACTTACCGACTCCAAGACATGGAGGGTCGAGACCTTCCCCACCCATGGAACGCTGAACATTTGAAATGCTACTTTCAATAGGCCTTTGTTCTTGTGTTGCTCACTTATTGTACTTTCTGCTCGACACCTAATGTAAATTTTGATCATTGGAATACATTTCCAGTTACATCTGTCGTCTCAATAACATTTTTACTTGCGCCCTTACACCTCAAAAGCCTCGCCAGACCGAGCACTCAAAAGCCTCACCACCTAAGACTCCAAAGCCTCCAGACTGAAAGACTCAAAAGCCTCACCACTGAAAGACTTCAAAAGCCTCACCACTGGAGACTCAAAAGCCTCGGCCAGACCGAGTACTCAAAAGCCTCAGCCAGTCTGAGCACTTCAAAAGCCTCAGCCAGACTGAGCATTCAAAGCCTCATCCAGACCAAGCGCTCAAAGCCTCAGCCAAACTGAGCCCCCAAAGCATCACCTGGGCTGACTGCCACCATTGCTGGTCCAGAGCAAGTTACTCGCAGCTCTAATTCCAGGCCCACACTGAGATCATCCTATCAATGAAACTGCAAAAAGTAGGACACTCAGTCACAATCCGAAGCTTAGCCATAATCCCTGGACCACGTTTTTACTCAGTCAAATTCCAAAGATGCTCACATGCACTTCATTTACTGACCAGATTATCTTCCCCACCATCCCGCCTATTTCTCAAATTTCTTCTCTACAGGCTTTCAGTGGAACATTTAAGTATTAATCCCATTCAAACCTCATTTCACACAATTTCTCAATTTCAGTTAACCACTCTCATTCTTTGAATATTTTATACAAGACCAATCTAACTCTGCATAAAAAAATTTTACTACCACTCTTACCTCAAGGACGGCATTTTTAACCTAACTGCGGACGGAATTTTTAACCTAACTCTGCACGAAATTTTCATTACAAGTTGACCTCTACTCAACATCAACACCAGCACAAGTTCTCCTAGTTCAAGTTCACTTAGTTCACTTAGTTCAAGTTCACCCTGACTTGTAGTTGAATTTTTTCATAAGTTCATCACCGCTTGTCATTACAAGCATTCATTCATTTCAAACGCATAAAACAAACCAACACACCAATTACAAGACATAAAGGAGTTTTATTCATTCACAAAATGTGTACATCACCCACTGTGATACTTCAAAAAAAAAAAAAAAAACAAAACAAAACAACAACTCTTAAAGTACAAAAATCTTCAATCACTCCTCTTCGTCGCTGGAGACGAGATCCGCTTCTTCAACACCCTCATCCAGGGGGGTCTGGGCCACATCATCTTCCCCAATAGTCACACTACTAAGGTCGAGTTCTGGGAACAGCTCAAATTTCTCTGCTTGAACATTTTCCACCCATCGTCCCAAGATCATTATTTCGTGCTTGTAGAACTGATCACTGGAAGCTTGCAATGACTTCAGATCCAGCTTCCCAATGGTCGCCTTGATGGGCCAAATTTCAGATTCCTCCCTTGCTAAGCTGGTGGCGACCGCAGCATCGACCGCCATCTGAAATTTAGGCGACCCTTTGAATTGGTCAACTGCTGCAATGTACAGATCGGGTAGGCAGCTCTCAGAGGTCGCCGCCATTTCTCATCCAAATCTTTTTCATAGGTCGCTTTCGCCAGGCCTTGGCCTTCTCGGCTTCCAATTCCTTTTGTGGCCTCCTCTCGCCAGCTTGACCGCCCCTCTCCACCTCCAACTCCTCCGAGAACCTCCTTCTCGGGTCGCCTTGGCCCTCCTCAAGATCTAACTCCCCACGGAGCGCCTCATTCTCCTCATCCACCTTGGCGCTGCTCGCCTCCAACTCCTTTTGCAGAGCCTCAACCTTGGCATCCCTCATCCTTCTCGCCGACCACCTCTTCATTGTCGCTCATGGCTCTTCGTGTCAGCCGATCATGGTGGCACAGCTTTTTGACTCCTCCAACCTTTTTCATTGCCACCATTGAACTCGAGCGACACAACTCAAGCGACGTGTGTCTCCAATTCCAACCTAATCGCTAGATCGGTTTAAGGCGATCTTCCACGGCACTCTCCTTCGCCAACTGGGCCTTGGCCTCATCTGCCTTCAGCTTGGCAGCCGCCGCCTTTCTCAGGAGGGCCCCCGCTAAGGTGGTCACCTCCATTTGAGCAGAGTACAACCCCTTAGGTGTCACCACCAAATCTTGATGCCGAGCGCAGAGTCAGCCTCTACGATCTTCACCAAGCGATGCTTCCAGACTGGCTGGCCTTTCTTCTCCCTCCAAACCGTCACCCACAAAGACGAGCATGGTAGATGGTCAGATTCAGCCGACCCCACCTTTCTGGGCGCAGGACTTCGGGTCGTTGCTCCTCCCTTTGTTCAAGATCCTCCTCCCACCTCACGCCGATCGCAGCCTCACTAGCACAACTTCCCTAACTCAGGAGGATACGCCCACCACCTCTGGATGACCACCCTTTCTAGGGTCTCCTCCACTTCCTCCACTGCTTGGCCCGACCACCTCCTCCACCTCACCTCCTTTCTCTTTTTTTGGCTCTCCTCACTCCGCCTCAACCTCTTCTTCTTCTTCCCACGCCCAACTCCTTCATCTTCTTCAACGACCTCCTTCAAAGGGTCTTTTGGGAGCGGTCATGCACAAACTCGCCCAAGTGCTTCTCTCCCAAGGGCTTAGGGCGGCTCGGTCGACTTATGACTCTTTAAACTTCTCGAGCCTTCACTAAGATGGCTTGGTCTTCGCCAGATTCTTCTCTTCTCCTGCCTCCCATTCTCGCTTTGGTCGAGGTCCCCACCGACGGTTTCGACCCAACCCGCCTCAAAACAAGGCAGACGGCGAACAAGCCTGCCTCACTTGACCTTCTCCCTCTCCTCCACTCTTTACCTTCTTCACCCTCTCCTCCGCCAAGACCCAACTTTGGCTCCACAGATCTAGTTGGCACTTTCCATATCATGCGACACCAAGACTCCCGAATTGGACACATAGAACCATCGTGGTCTCCAACCCTTGATCAAGTCGGCAACCCCGCCACCAAGCCCTTCCCGCCATCAGAGGGTTACCCAAGTCTCCTCCGCCTCAAGCTTTGTAGCAAAGAAAAGAACTCATCTATCGTCATGGCTCGCTGCCTGCTGCCTTCGCCATGCACTTGCGCAAGATAACAAAATTTTTTCAGCATTGGGCATTAGTCAGCCTGGTGCTACCTCCAAGCGGTTGAGCACATCCACTACGATTTGCGGCAAGTGGCAATCTCAAATTTCACCCTTCAACGCCTCTTCATAGAGGAGAACTCCCCGGCTCGCATCGACGGCCTCGCCGATGTTAAGGCGCCAACCCCACCTCCGCCGAATTTGGTACCTCTCATGATGGCCTCCAACTCGCCATGTAATAATGGACTTGTCAGCCTTCGAATGCCAGTGATCTGGTTCCACCTGATTGAATGGCGTCGGCGCAGCAATCATGGTGTAATCATGGGATCTCATCCTCCACTCCTCCACCTTTTCTGTCCTATATTGTGCCGCTTAATTTTTCAAGATCATCGCTCTAGCGGGTCCACCCTCACAATCGCAGTTTCTTCCTGGGCCATTTCTAAGATATGTATGCGAATCGCTTCTGATGCAGGCGCTAGGAAGTTGAAGAAATGCTCCAATGGTGTATCGCGAGCAACAAATGGGGTAAGACTTGGAATGTTTTGGTTCTTTGAACACTGGTAGGTGAATCAAATAATGCCAAAAGCCCACGGTTTACCTGTATTCCAAGGATCCAAATTAATTCTCGCCAGTTTGAAAACTTTTCAAATTATCCGCCAAAACCGTCTTTTCAACCCCATAATGACCTATCGTTTCATTTTTACTCCAACGCCTCACTTCCCAACCACGATTCTGCCACGTGTATGGTCCCGATACACTGACTCCTGCCCTTACCTTGTCTTTTCCACTTCAAATCATCACGTGACACGCCCGTTTTCTCGCTTTTCCGCACCTTCGTTGTCGGCCTCTCCCGGTCGGACTCTTCCGCTCGGCCACCCTCACGGTCGGCCTCCCTTGCTCGGCCACTCTTACGGCCGGCCTCTTCCGCTCGGCCACCCTCACGGCCAGCCTCTTCCGCTCGGCCACCCTCACAGTCGGCCTCTTCCGCTCGGCCACCCTTACGGTCGGCCTCTCTTGCTCGGCCACGCTCACAGTCGGCCTCTCCCGCTCGGCCACCCTTCATACGGACTCTTCCGCCGGCCACCCTCACGATCGGCACCTCGCGTCGGCCTCTTCCTCACGGCCGGACTCATCTCCCTCACTACTATTCCCTTCGTTGGACTGAAGCTGCACTCGGGAATGAGGGACTACTGACATGGATAGACCCATAAGAACCACAAATTTCACGTGAACAAACCTAAGCCCACCATTTAGACCCCATCGCATAACCCGTAGTAAACCCAGATACCGGAGCCCAACCGGCAGGAAGACCAATGACACTCGGACACATGGCAAAAGTGCGAAGCCACGCCACAGACAAAGATCTGCAGTTATTACCACAAAGACATCACCATTAATGCACCCATCACAAAGATTTATTGCGACAACACCCCTCAGCCGGAATAGCACCCCCTTTGCCCTGAACAAGATAAGCAACAACACAAGCTTTCGGCGGTGAGGACAGGACGGCAGGGACAGTGAAATGATTACCAAAGGATATAAGCAAGGTTTGAAGACAAGAAGAAGGTTAAGCATTATTCCAGTCTCCTAACTCTCTCTCTCTATCTATTTATTGGTATTCGTTACTTTCCACTTCTAATTCACACGGAGGGTTCACTGGGGACTACCTGCCCCGTCGAACTTGCTTGCAGTATTCCAAGGCTTCTTCACTCGGACGTGGGCTTGGGGAGCTTGGATCAAGTCCTGTCCATCTATCGTAAACGAACTGTATTATCAAAACTTAAGTGAAATATAATTATATTTCACTCACATTTTACTTATTTTTTTCTTTTTCTCTAATTTCATAAACCAAACACACCTATTATTATAAGTTTCAAGAACCTTCCATTGTCCTTCCTTGAAGTAATCTCGCTCGTAAGGCCATTGAGTTCACCAAGCAACACGATATAACATGCATAAATAACTCCAACAAACATTTTATAGCAACAACTATGATAATATAAAACTAGCGATTACTTGAGTTTTGATTTGTATTCGGTTTGTTGAAAATTCCTTTAATATTGACTCGTTATGTGAACAAGTGATGTGTGAATACAATTTTAAACTTGTTAAATTTCAAGTTAAGATTGAGTAACTTACTACTCGACTCAAGAAATTTATATATACTATATAAAAATCAAGCTACTCAAATTAACTCATATTTGACTCGGTAAAAATCAACTTATTATGTGAAAAAACCAAATTTCAACATAATTTTAAACTCTTTAAGTTATCAAATCAATCTTAAATAACTTATTACTCGACTTGACTCAGCTCATTTTTAGCCCTATATAAAACTTGCAAACTTTAGTGATTTGAAAAAAATATGTAAAAGTAATCAAGGCATTTGGTCTAACAATTATTTAACACCTAAGTGTAAGATTTCAGATTCAACTTCAATAAAGAGCAGTTTAATATACCCTTTATGGTGGTGGTGTAGTAGAGAGAGTGCTAGGTTTAGGTTTGGTTTTGGCTTTGTTAACTTTCCAGGTCATATAATTGCTCTTATTGATTTGACCCCCAAAAAAAATTTGAAAAAACAAAAAAGAAAAAGAAATTTGAAAAAAAAAAGAAAAAGAAAAAAAAGAAGTGAAAGTGGATGGTTCTATTTTGTTGTCCTTAATTTTGCAATTTTTAAGTCATAATTTGTGAAATTTATTTATTTGAAAATAGTGAAAATTCATTACTTTGTACCAAATAATTTTTTTATTTTGTTGTTTCAAAGGCCTCAAACTGAAATTGTTAGGTTTTTATTCTTGGTAATTTCGTTTGACAAAACTCTTTTCAGTTGTAATTTTATTCAGTTTTTTATTTCAGTGAGGCTATGAGTTTTAGATGTGAATCCAACCTGAATTGTGCTTATGCAGAGGAGTTTGTGATCTTAATCCTATCATGTTTGCCATTTCGCTGACTATATCGCGGATTGAGCCTACCAAACTCATGGAGGTCCAGGGGCAAGACCCTTGGCGGGTCCGAGGTAGCGCCCAGGCGGGATGGAGGGGCAGTGCCCCCAAAGCAAAAAACAAAAATACAGTCAAAGTTGCTTGTCTGCTCAAGTGGAGAATCTTTAGTTCTAGAAGTTTGAACTTTCTGCAAAAGTACTAAAAGTTATGTTTTTGCGCTCAAGCAGAACTTCCTGTGCTCGAGCGTCAGTCCGCTCAAGCGGCCATTCTTGCGCTCCAGCGGAGATAGCGGAACAGTTTGCTATAAAAGGTGCGGTTCAATCAGATTTTAAGGTACGGCTTCCAGATCTTCTTCTTGGGTATTAGGGTTTTCATCTGGAGCTTCTTTGCTAGTTTCTCTGATATTTGTTTGAGTTTAACTCATGGTTTGAAAAGTATACATCAAAGGATTGTTTGTTTCATTCAATACAAAAGATAGAGTTGTTCTTCAGTGAATTCTGGAGAATTTGGGCTTGAAGCTTTGGTGGATTCTGGAGTGGCTCATCGTCGTGGATTCGACATCGACATTGTGAATTCAACATTGGGTAAGACAATTCCAAAGTGAAGACCATGGTGGAAGAGGCATATAAGGGTTGGTTCAATTTGGGTGGATTCGTTAGGTAATTGAGAGTACACTTGTGTAATTCCTTTTGTCTTCTTAGTGGATTGTTTTGTGGCTTTTGCCCGTGGTTTTTTTTTTATCACAATTGAAGGCGCTCCAATTGTGGTTTTTCCACATTAAAATCATTGTGTTGATTTGTCTTGATTGTTTGAATGAGATTGCTATTTACTGTTTAAATTGATACATAATCACAAATCAATATGTAGAGGATTTCTAATTTTTTTCAGAAATTATTAGCTTTAAATCTGAAAAGTATCCCAAGTTTGCAATTGGCCTTTAATTTTTCAATTATTAATTCTCAATTGAAATAGTGTTTTAAAAAAAGTGAAACAGTAATAAATATGAAATAATGATTTGATGAATTGTTTGGTTCTTCCTTTTTTTTCTTATTGAATCAAAGGTCCCATTCTAGTGTGAATTATATAAAATGCCAAGTATAAATGCAAGTTTGAGTGTTATGTGTTGAGAGACAAATGTGAGTTTTCTTATAATATTGAAATTACCAAACCTAATACTTCAAAAAAAAAAAAAAACTGATTAGTATATTTTTTTAAAACGTAACTCTCCAATGTAACACTCTAAAAACATAACACTCTAAAAACATAACACTCTAATGTAACACACTAAAAAACTCATTAGTGTATTTTTTTCAGGCATAACTCGCCAATGTAACACTCTAAAAACATAACATTCCAATATAACACACTAAAAAACTCCTTAGTGTACTTTTATCAAACATAACTCTCTAATGTAATACTCTAAAAATGTAACACTCCAATGTAACACACTAAAAAACTCCTTAGTATACTTTTCCCAAATGTAACATTCTAAAAAAATTTCTTAGTGTACTTTTTTCAAACGTAAAACTTCAATGTAACACACTAAAAAAATTTTATAATGTATTTTTCTCAAACGTTACACTTCCATGTAACATATTAAAAAACTCATTAGTGTACTTTTTTCAAACATAACATTGTAATATTTTAAAAAAACTCCTTAGTGTACAAACGTAACACTCCAATTGATGTAACAAACAAAAGTTTCTTAATGTACTTTTCTCAAACGTAATACTAGTATAGTTTTTTCAAAAAAACTTTTAGTGTATTTTTTCCAAACGTAACACCCCAATCAATATAACATACAAAAACTCTTTAGTATACTTTTTTCAAACGTAGCACTGTAATGTAACATTCTAATGTAACATCAAAAAACTACACTAACAAAAATATAGATTTCCACACTCGATAACTAACACTTCAGTCACCAATCCCTCCAAAAAGAATCTTCCACACCTTATATTTCCATTTCCATCCCAATAAATGAATCAAAAAATTGAAAAAAAATGAATCATCAAAGGACACTCACTTAATTTCAAATGGCACCAAATCAAATAAATATAACTTTCCAAAACAAAAAGAACTAATTGGTTCATAAACATTCCCCCATATGGGATTTAAGGATAAATTTTCTTTTTTAAAATAGTAAATTTCATTGTTTCAAATTAATGAATTTCACTATTCAAATATTGTAGATTCAGTCAAAAAAATAATTAAATTTTACATCTTATAGGTCTTGTTTAATAATCTCAGACAAGAGAATCTCAAATATCTAAATTTTTTGAAAAAACATACATTTAGATTATAATTTATTATTTTTTTAAGTTTTAAAATAATCCAAAAATAACAAAACACTGCTAATTATTAGTGTTAAGGGTATTTTGGTCTAAAAATGAACTCTGAAAATTTGGAGCACTTGAACTATGAAACATTTTTCTTGTCTCTTTATACTAATAAAATGTTATATTGGAGATCTAACCAAATCTCTCAAACAATTATACATTTTTTTATGAAAAGTGTATCAAAAAAAAAATGTAAAATATGTAAAATGCTTTTAAATTTTGTTTAATCAATATTTTTTTCACATGTATTTTAATCAATGTTTTAAGAATTCTTATTAACGACACATATATAATTATTTTTTAAAAAAATATGGTATCATTGTATAAGGAAAATGCCTTTATTCACACAACACAATCAAAAATCACAGTAATATTTTTAAATTTGTGCATACCAGTCGTCCGGCTAGTCATCTAGCAACAAGAGTGACAATTGTGGTTGATAAGAATTGCATTGGTCCTCCGGATGGTCGTCCAAGAGGTCATCCGAACTGTCGACCAACATTCATAAATTCGAACAATTCGGGCAAACTTAAATCCAGTGAATGAATTATTTTTCAAAAAACCATTACACTAAATTATTTGAGATTTCACAAAGCCACCCATTTAATAGTTGTACGGGAAGCAAATATTCCGGCGAGCCCGTACTCCTTTCTTCCAAGCACCTGCCTATCCGATCGACCTGCGAGCACAACGGCGGTGAGCTACCCAACGGTGTGTGGCCGGAAAACCCCTCCGACGATCAAGTTAGAACACACACACAGTGGATAGATAGAGAGAAGGGAGAGTGTTGAGTGCTTAGTGTATGTCTCACTAAATGTTCATCTGTCGCGTATGGGGGGGCGCTGACATGCTTATATACCCTCTGTGCCCCAAATCTACCCTCAGTGATCTCTCAACACGTGGCACTGCAATCCCATCTGTCAGCACAAATCTTGCTGAACATCACCTAACCCAACTGCCTGCCAACTCTAATGGGAGCTCGGCTGCCGGGCTGAACCATCTCGGCTATCAACGGCTATATTGCGCTTCAAGCGTAAGTATTCCCATGGCCAAAACTAATGAGGACCGGGCTCGGCTGTATCCCGGCATAGCCGAGCTCGATCAAGCTCATGCTTGTCCGCCGTCAACCCTTCTGCCGAGCAAAACACAAGTAGCCCGGTCTGACCTTGGCCGCCACCAGACATCTCACTTGACCGGCCTTGATACCATGATACCGCGTACCTCAGCCTGCCTTAACCGAGCAGATTCCCGCAAGGGCCGAACTACCTCGGCCCAACCTCGTTAGGCCCAAATCTGTCCGGCCCAGTTCCAGATCATAAATCCCCCTCTCAATTGCCCCTTAATTCCGTCCGCGCAAGCGTGACTGGGATTACCCATTCGGACCGGGATAATCTCTTCCCCGGTTCATAATTTGCAAGAAACCAACCGAGCTAACTTCCATGCTCGGTTCCCAGTCTTGCTCGGTCGACGTCTCGTCTGACCTTAACGTCTCTCGTCTTGCCCGGTTGACGCCTCATCTCATCTCCCTGTCTCTTCAACTCTGACGCTGCCATTAATGGGGACACCTGTCAATCCTCCATTGGTCCTCGAGCAGCCAACCCAGCCGTCCCCATGAATTCGAATTTGGGCGGTCTTTCTTCCTCCATATACACGCCTTCCTCCTCCTCATTTCACCCTTACTGATTCTTACTCTCCCTTGCCGATCCAAAGTTTTTGCCATTTCGCACCTACCATTTCTGAGCTCGAGTTCAAGGAAGTAGCTACTGCCCTTTACAGGTATGCCCTCCAACTCCCCTTTTGCTGTTATTTCCTTCGATATTTCACACATTAGGGTACTAAAACGTAGCTTTTAGGACATAGGCACTAAAAACCATCCCAAACCTCCAACTGTGAGTGGTGCTCTTTATTTTCCCTAAAGAACACTGAAAATCTGGGGCGGACCGGGCTCCAGGTCTTCATTTGATCCAAAAAGCCAATCTGACCAAGCAAATAACCTGTTTGTCCCAACCTTAGCAAAAACCGGGATAACAAAAGGACTTGGCCGCTCGACCGGACTAACATCTGGTCCGCTTGGGCGACCGAGCTCCTTGGTTAGCCTTTACAACCGAGGTGGTTTGGCACTCTCATGACCTAGCTAAAGTCAAGCTCGCTTTGCGCGACAGCGCTCACACTTACAATTCATTTTTTTCCTGCAGTCCAAGGGGACCACCGCCTAAATAATGAGGCTCCCAAAGACCGTGCAGCCATCAATACACCAGACAGTGCCAAACCTCCTCAGTCGAGCTAACCTAGCCGGTTACACATGGGGAAATTTCGCTTCCTTGTCGATACTCCGGCTGCGCTGGCTGCATTCAGGGAGGAGTACGGTATCCCGACCGACGTCCACCTAGAGCTAGCACCAATTCAAACAACCCCTTGGGGCAGATTAGACCAGTGCCCCTTTACCGTGCTGTCCATCGTCGAAGGAGGCCTCCGCTTCCCAGTCAACCCATTGATGACCGAGTTTCTACGCCGGACTAAACTTGCGCCCACACAAGTGTCAACGAACACTTACCGCATTATCAACGGTGTCCACGAGCTTAACAACCGGCTAGGCACCAACTTAGGTTTAGCCGAGATATTGAGGCAGTACACACTCGGGCACACCAGGGATGGCCTCGCATATTACTTAAAAATCCGACCGGGCAAAGAGAAAATAGTGATCGGCACCCCAGATAAAGACCTTCACGACGATGACTTTTTCTGGGTGTCCGGCAACTATGAAACAACCGACGTACCGGGCTGGGCAATTAGCCAGAACTTCGGTTCCACATGTAAGCCGTGCTAATTTGCTCGGTTCTGAATTTCTTCAATATTTTGTACTTAACTTTTCCTGTTTCTTTTGCAGCAATTTAAGCCTTGCAAGCCAACTACCAATTTCCCAACGTTGAGGCCATCCGGACCGTGCTCCGCTACAACCACCGGGATTGTAACGAGTTACTCGGCTACACTCCCACTTACAGATATTCAGCTCCACGCCGGAGTAAAGTAACAGACTTTCTCCGTGCTCCATCGCCTCCTCCAGACCCAACTTTGCCTGACGTCCCACTAATCCGGTTGACTGAAGCCGAAGAGATGGCAAAAAGAAGTCGCATCAAAAACTTGCTCACGGTGACCTCGGTAGAGATCTGAAACATCGTCACCGCTCCCATGCCGGTCAATCCAATGCGTGGTCACTTTGGCATCTCCGCCATGGCAGTCAAGATAGGAAGCTTCACGGCAAGCAAACGACCTCACATGACCCATCTCTGAATTTGGTTGCCGAGCTAACCACCAAGCAGCCCGCCGTCACAACTGAGCCAACACCACCATGGCAACAGCAGCTGAAACACCGGGGAAAAGACATCCCGGCAAACGCTTCTGTCAAGGGCGACAAGGAGCACTTGCTTGCCTTCGACCTCTTAAAAGCTCTACTGCCGCCGAGCGACGTGATTGGCAACGACCACGTTCTTGACACCCGGCTGGTGAAATCAGCCGTGAAGTCCATGACCAAGGTAAGAATCTCAATCTTCTACTTAAATTTTCACAAGTGTTTGCACGGTTTCTTCTCTGATCAAATTCTCTTTTTGCAGGCCATCCAAAAGCAACACTTGGTCATGGAGCGCATCTACAGACTTCGGCAAAAGGCGAATGACACCGCCAGCCAAGTCCAAAGCCTTCAGACCGAGCTTGGCCGAGCAAAGTCCTCACTCGAAATGGCCAACGCCGACAACAACCGGTTGCTCGGTCAGCTTGGCAAGGTCGAGAAGAAGCGGGATGAGCTCTAGACCGAGCTTGATGCACTCAAGAAGTCGAGGAAGAAAGACTGCCAAGATGCCAACAACGCCGACTTCAACGAAGCCGAGGACAACTACAAGAAGCAAGTCTTTGCCACTCAAGATATTTACTTCAAAGTCAGCTGGAAGTCTGCCTGCGAACACCTCGGTCAGGGTCCAGACACCGACGTGTTTGCCACTCCGCCACCTGCCTTCTTACCGACCTATCTCATGCCATATGCCAACGACGTCTTCAGCGCGTTGTAGGCTGAGGCCGAGAAGGTATCGAAGAAGAGGCCGAGACAGATGCCGAGGGAGAGGACCTACAAGAGCAGGAGCAGCCCGGTAAAACTGAGCCCGGCGTCCAAGACCAATCTCCAACCATAGATTTGGAGACAACCGAGGATGAGTTTGCAAACCTCTCCCCCTTGGCGTAGTTTTCTTTCTCCCCTTTTTTTTGTGCTTGTTGCTTTACAATGTAACCAGGCTACTAGTCCCACCTTTTGTACTTATTTGCTATCAATGAAAATTTCAAATTTCATCAAGTGTTTGATCGGTATACATGTCTTATAACTTCAGCCGAACAAAACACCTCGGCAAGACAAACCACTTTAAGTAATTCATACCATCGGAAAAGACATCTCGGCTTAAATTTCTTAAGTGAACAAAACATCAACTCTTTTCAACCGGAATAAACATCTCGGCTGAGTAACTAAGTTGAACAAAGCATCAACGCCATCAACCGAAGTAAATCATCTCGGTTGGAAATACCCAAGTTGAACAAAACATCAACGCCTTCAACCGGAGTAAATCATCTCGGTTGGAGGTGCGTAAGTTGAACAAAACATCAACGCCTTCAACCGGAATAAATCATCACGGTTGGAGGTACCTAAGTTGAACAAAACATTAACGCCTTCAACTGGAGTAAATCATCTCGGTTTGAGGTACCTAAGTTGAACAAAACATCAATGCCTTCAACCGGAGTGAATCATCTCGGTTGAATTCTGTGAGTTGAACAAAACATCAACTAAGCCAACCGGAGTAAACATCTCGGTTTTTTCATAAAAATAACAATCTGAATGCTAAGGAAAAGAAGAAACACTTCTATATATTGACAAAAAGAATTACATTCTGAAGTGTAAACCAAAAAATTCCTTTGCACAAAAAGAAGGCTAAAGCTAGAAATAATACAGTTTGAGGTTGGCCGCATTCCATGGCCGGGGTATTGTTCTACCATCTAGATCCTCCAAGTGGTATGCCCCCTTGCCCGCCAGACCGGTTATCTTGTAGGGTCCTTCCCAATTTGCCCCTAGCTTGCCTTCACCTGGCACCAGGGTGTTGCCCATAACTTTTCTCAACACCCAATCACCTACTTTGAACGGTCTGGGGTGCACCGTCTTGTTGTATTTCCTTGAAAGCTCCTGTTGATAGGCGGCCACGTGGATGAGGGCCTTTTCCCGACGCTCTTCCACTAGATCAAGTTCCAGGGCGATAGCCTCGGCGTTCAACTCGGGCTCAAAACTTTCACTTCTTAGGGTGGGCATGCCAACTTCCAAAGGTATGACCGCCTCCATGCCATAAGCCAAAGCAAATGGAGTTTCCCCGGTAGACCGTCGCGAGGTTGTGCGGTATGCCCAAAGGACGCTGGGGAGTTCCTCGACCCACTTTCCCTTAGCTTTCTCAAGCCTTTTCTTCAACCCATCTAGGATGGTCTTGTTGGACGCCTCGGCTTGACCGTTGGACTGCGGGTAAGCAGGAGTAGAGTTGTAAAATTCAATCTTTAAATCTTCACAAAAACATCTGAACAGGCGACCGTCGAACTGCGTACCGTTATCAGAGATTAGAATTTTGGGGACACCAAACCGTGTGACCACGTTCTGCCAGACAAACCGCTTCACGTCTTTCTCCTTGATTGTTGCCAAAGGCTCAGCTTCGACCCATTTGGTGAAGTAGTCTGTAGCCGCGATGAAGAACTTCCGGTTGCTTGGTGCTGTTGGAAGCGGCCCCACTATATCCAGCCCCCACATCACAAAGGGCCAAGGGCTGGTGAGGGGAAGGAGTTCCTTGGCCGGCTGATGGATCTGGTGGGCAAATTTCTGGCACTTCTCACACTTACGAACATACTTCTGTGCGTCGGCCTACATGCATGGCCACCAGTAGCCCTGCGAAATAGCTCGGTAGGCCAAGGACCTGCCCCCTATATGACTGCCACAAATGCCTTCATAAATTTCGTACAGGAAGGTCTCCACACTGCTTGGGTGCACACACTTCAGATAAGGACCGGTGAAGGACTTTTTATACAACACTCCAGATGGAGAGAGCCAAAACTGCTCTGACTTCACCCGGACTTTGTGTGCTTCCTTCTTGTCGGCTGGCAGCGTCCGCTGGCTGAGGAACTAGATTATAAGGTCCATCCAAGAAGGACCTAGCGCGGCGCAGAATACATCCGTCTGCCCGACTTCCTCAATGCTGGGCCGCAGAAGGAATTCAATCAAAAGAGGGTTAGGAGATGTACTATCAACCATGGAAGCAAGGCCGGCCAACTCATCTGCTCGGCTGTTTTCTTCACGGCTAATCTGTTGAACTCTAATTGCCTGAAATTGCTTGATGTGTTCTCTGACCAGAGCTTGGTACTTTGCCATTCTGTCATCCTTTGCTTCGTAAATCCCAGCGACTTGGTTAACTACGAGCTGGAAATCACTGTACACCATCAGCTCGGAAGCTTGCATCTGAAGAACGCTCTTGAGTCCGGCCAAAAGCGCCTCGTACTCAGCCTCATTGTTGGATGCTGGGAAGCCAAGGGTGATAGAATGTTCAATAGTCAGACCATCCGGCGAGATAAGAACTATACCTAGCCCGGCACCGTAACGGTTCGACGCACCATCAACGAAAAGTTTCCACATCTCCCCCACAAAGAGCTTCCAACATTCTGAAGGATCCTGCGAGCCTCGAAGGGTGATGGGATCACGGTTGCTCGGCTGTCCGGTTTCACGATCTGTGCTGATTGGTTCCACTTCTGCCCCCTTTGGTGATTCGGCATCGGACTCGGCAAGTTGATGTACAATGCCCAAGTCCGTAGGCGAATCACCAGGTTGCGGTATTACGCCGGCCGCAGGCTCTGTGCTGAGTGGTTCCATTTCTTCCCCCCGCGGTGATGCGGCCCCGGACAGAAAAGGTTGGTCGGTGAGACCCGACTCCATCATCGCATCCCCGATCGGTGGAGTTGTACAAACTGAGAGTGCGTTGGTGGGGCGCGCAAATTCCGCGTCGCAAACTCTACCGGGTTGTTGTATCTCGGCCAGGCTTGCATTTACCTCCTCATCTGCCGCGGCAATGTCGACCGGGCACACCGGATGAGTTTCAGGTGAGAATTCGACAACGAAATCGGCCAAGGTCTGGGCTTTTATAGCTGTGCGTGGCTGGAACTTCACGTCAAATTGTCCCAATTCGACCGCCCACTTGAGAATCCGACCGGAAAAGTCCGCCCGTTCGAACAAAGCCTTAAGGGGGAACTCGGTCAGAACGATGATGGTATGGGCGTGGAAATAGTGCGCCAACTTCCTTGAAGCCATCATCAATGCCAACGCAAGCTTTTCCAACGGCAAGTATCTCGACTCGGCTGGTAGCAAGGTTTTACTGACGTAAAAGATCGGAAGATGCTCGATTCCTTTAACTCGGACAAGCACCGCACTGACTGCATGCTGTGAAACGGCCAGGTAAAGGTAGAGTTCCTCAGCGAGCTTTGGTGTAACCAAAAGTGGCGTCGAAGACAGATACTCCTTGAGCTCGGCCAAAGCCCGGTTACACTCCTCATCCCACGAGAACTTTGATTTCAATGCCTGAAAGAAAGGACGGCAGCGATTTGATGGCAAACTTATCGTCGATTAAGCGGCGACCATTCGGCCAGATCTTTGCCGTCCTTAGCGAGCTAACTGCTTCAACTCTGTCTGACTCGATCTGCGTGAAGTGCGCCGATGCCTCGGTTCGTGACTAGGAATCCCAAAAATTCTGGAGCCACGCCAAGGCACACTTGATGCATTCAGCGACAATGCTTTTGAGAATGGCAAACATCTCGGCTAAGTCGGACAAGTGGTCTGCTTGATGCCGGCTCTTAACCACCATATCATCAATGTAAGCCTCCATTGTCCGGCCCAGCAAAGGCGTAAACATCTTGGTCACCATCCTCTGAAAAGTTGCCCCAGCGTTTTTCAAACCAAAAGGCATGACTCGGTAGCAGAAGAGTCCCCTTGGAGTCGTGAAGGAGGTGATTTCTCGGTCAGGCCCATGCATTGCAATCTGATGGTAGCCTCAGTAGGCATCAAGCCCGAGCTGTCATGCCCGTCAAATCCACAATTTGGTCAATGCAGGCGGGAAGTCATCTTTCGGACAAGCTCGGTTGACTATCTTGTAATTGACACAAACTCGCCACTTCCCATTCTTCTTGGGCACCACTACCGTGTTAGAGATCCACCGAGGGTAGTGCACTTCTTGAATTGCTCGTGCCTCAAGCAAGTTCTTCACTTCCTCGGCAACTACCTCGGCGTGATGCAGCGCTGATCTCCTTGTTCGCTAGATGACTGGCTTTGCGCCGGGGAAGACATTGAGGTGATGGCAGATAAAACTCGGATCGAGGCCAGGCATGTCGTAAGGCGACCACGCGAAGACCTCGATGTTGGCCGTCAAAAACTCAACCATTTCGGTCCTTTCTTGGGCAGTAAGGCTGGAGCCAAGCAAGAAGAACTTGTCCGGATGTTCTGTATCAATTTGCACCTCCTCCAATTCCTCGACGGCTTTGTCCTCTACCATGGTACCCACATCGTCAAGAACTCCCCGGTCCTCCGGTCCTTCTACCATTTGAACGAAGCCTTTGGCAGCCCGGCTGCCGTTGACCACCACAAAGCACTGCTTCGACATGACTTGGTCTCCCCAAATTTCTTCGATTGCCCCCATAGCCGAGGGAAATCTCATCACCTGATGGTAGGTCGACGCTACGGCTTGTATAGCGTGAAGCCATCCCCTTCCAAGGATCAGGTTGTAAGTAGAAGGCACTTGTAACACCCAGAACTCCACTTGCTTGATCACGGATCCTGCTTTGACCGGCAGTATGATCTTTCCCAAAGGCCACTCTGGTTGCGAGTTGAAACCGACCAGTGGCGAAGTCGCCGGGGCCAAGTCTGTATCACGGAGCTTGAGCTGCTTGAATGCATCGTAGTACATGATCTCGACTGAGCTTCCCTGATCGATGAAGATCCGTTTGACATCAAATTCCTTGACGCGGAGCGTCACCACTAAGGCGTCATTGTGCGGTGTCTGAATGCGCTCTAGATTCCTTGAGGAGAAACTGAGCACATATTTTTCTTCGCTCTTCCCCCTCTTGATCGCAGGCTGCACGGACAAAACTTCCCGCATGTGTTCTGCCTTCTTGATCATACCCCGGAGCTCGCAAACACGAGCCGGTTCCACTATGCCGTGGATGACATTAATAACCCCTTGTGGAGGCGCATCTCGGTCATCCTGTCCCCTGGGATCGACCGAAGCTTGATTTGCCTTTACGCCCCCATCAATGTAGAGGTCTAAGTGTCCGGCCGCGACTAGCTCTTCCAAGTGTTGCCTCAAAGGCAAACAATCTTCTGTCCGGTGGCCTCGCTCCCGGTGAAATGTGCAACGATACTGCGGATTGAAGCCCTTCTGTCCATCGCCCAACTTAGCAGGAAATCGGACGTACTCCTCGTCACGGATTTCACTAAGTATGCGATAGATCGGAATTTTGAAGACCGTGGTAATGCCCGTCCTGGCCTTCAACCTTCTGTTTGCGTCGGCTTCATCGTCCCGGCGGTAGTCATTCCGGTCATCCCAACGCCCCCTACCCCGATTTTTGCAATTTGAGCCACGGTCCGATTCCTCAGCGCGGTCATTTGATCGGCTGGACTCTTGTCTAACTCCATGCACTTTGCCAGCTGACCTCTTGTCCGTTGCTACCGGAGTCGCCTTCGCGGTAGATGCTGACGCATCATCCTCTACTTAAATGTGCTCATTGATGTGCTGCATTAGCTGGCCCATGGACGTTGGCTGGTGCATGGTAAGCGAGTCCCATAGTCTATGTCCGACCGGGAGACCACACTTATACTGAGTGATTGCAAGATTGACTGGGGAATCCAAGATCTCGTTGAAGGTCTCCCAATATCTGGAGTTGTATGCCTTCAATGTGTCGCTCGGTTCCATCTTGACACTCAGTAGGTGATCAACTTCCTTTGGCGTTTTGGTGTTGGTTTTGAAGCGTGTCACAAAGGCTTCAGCCAACTGATGCCACCTTTCAATGCTCCCTTCCGGCAACCTTTCAAACCATTTCAAGCCCAGTTCGCCTAAACTTGATGGGAATATAAGGCACATAAGTGCGTCATTCCGCCTATGTCCGGCCATAACCTGTCGGAAGTGGCTCACATGCATGTAAGGATCGGTCTTTCCGTCGTAAAGTGTGAATTTAGGTTGGTGGAAGCCTGCCAGAAGCGGTGTTGTTTCTATTTCTAGGGAGAAAGGAGTGGCGCTCAGCCTTGCCAAGTCTGAGTCTACAAGGGGCGACGCTGCTTGGCGAGATGGAGGCATTCCGACCTCCTTGCTGGTGTGAACTTCGTAGGATAGCCGCTGGAACGCCGGCACCCTCTGAGCCTCCCGCCAGTGAGCCCGTTCCTTTAAGACTACCCGCAAATCTTCTGAACGCGCGGAATAGGAGTACCTCGACGTCGTCGCCGGACGTGAGGGCTGGTAAGTGCTATCTTGCGCACTGGACTTTTCTTCACGCACATCGGAATCACCAACCTTGTAACTTCTAGTAATAGAAATGGACGGAGTGTGTCGCTGACTCTGACTGCCCAAACGGCGGGGTTGGGTACGCTCACTGTGGTCTCCCATTCCAGCTACACCCTTCCCTTTCACATACCGCTTCAGCTCCTCCATCTCCGCCGCCATCCGCCGGATGACGGCGTCCTGGTCTCTGAGCTTGTGTTCCAAACGTCTCGCATGTGATTCTCTCCGTCGCCGATGACCGTTTGGGCTCCGTGAATGACCATAGCTCCTTCCGCGCTTATCCCACGCGTCTCCCGTCTGCCCTCCTGGGAACGTCTCCAAGTCCGCCATTGGAGGGATGACGGTATGACCTTCTCTCCGTCTGCCTGACTCCGGGGTAACTCCGTCGATGGCGGACAACGGAAACTCCTCGTTGTTCACCATGAACGGCGATCAGATGAGTCTGGAAGACAAGGTTTTGTCTGTCAAGATTCCCACAGACAGCGCCAATTGTACGGGAATCAAGTATTCTGGCGAGCCCGTACTCCTTTTTTCCAAGCTCCTGCCTGTCCGATCGACCTGCAAGCACAACGGCAGTGAGCTACCCGGTGGTGTGTGGCCGGAAAACCCCTCTGACGATCAAGTTAGAACACACACACAGGGGATAGATAGAGAGAAGGGAAAGTGTTGAGTGTTTAGTGTATGTCTCACCAAATGTTCATCTGTCACGTATGGGGGGGGCGCTGACATGCTTATATACCCTCTGCGCCCCAAATCTACCCTCAGTGATCTCTTAACACGTGGCACTGCAATCTCATCTGTCAGCACAAATCTTGCTGAACATCACCTAATCCAACTGCCTGCCAACTCTAATGGGAGCTTGGCTGCCGGGCTGAACCATCTCGGCTATCAACGGCTATATTGCACTTCAAGCGTAAGTATTCCCATGGCCAAGACTAATGAGGACCGGGCTCGGCTGCATCCCGGCATAGCCAAGCTCGGTCAAGCTCATGCTTGTCCGCCGTCAACCCTCCTGCCGAGCAAAACACAATTAGCCCGGTCTGACCTTGGCTGCCGCCAGACATCTCACTTGACCAGCCTTGATACCATGATACCGCGTACCTCAGCCTACCTTAACCGAGCAGATTCTCGCAAAGGCCGAACTACCTCGGCCCAACCTCGTTGGGCCCAAATCTGTCCGGCCTAGTTCCAGATCATAAATCCCTCTCTCAATAGTAATGGAACTATATGAACAAAATTGTAAGGTTTCTTTATGTTATATGAGTTATTGGGTATGTTTGGTTTGTATTTGAGAGATGTGTTTTAGAGATAAAAAGTACGAAAACATGTTTGGTTTGGTTTTTTTCAAAAGACGTTTTGGAAAATTATTTTGAAATAGAGTTTTGGAAAAAGTGATTGATTTGATATGTGTGAGAGAGAGATTTGTTTGGAAAACTTGTTTGGTTTACAAGTTTTGGGAAATTTTTTTGGGAAAATTTGTTTGGTTTTTACTTTTGAAAACTTATTTGTAGAGAAAATTTCCCAAAATTTTTTTAGAAAATCAAACCAAACGAGCCCATTGTTTCCTGATCATACTGTCTAAACATCTTATAACATTTTCTAATTAAAATATAATATTATTACCGAAATTGCATCGTACATTCAAAATAATCACATAATAGTCACATGACATATTTTCCCTCCTTCAAGTCCAAGGAAAACAATAATCAAGATTGCTTTATCCCATATCAAACAAAATTGGCCAATTTATTGCACTACAATAAAAACACATTTTAGTGACACTATACTAGTGGCATGTTTTTAAAAAATGTCACAAAAAGAATATTTTGTGGCATGTTTTAGAAAAATATCACACGGCCACAAACATACAAGGCTTTAGTGAAAAAGTGCTATAGTGATCCCGGTTTCGACCCTTCTTTCATGTTTTGCCACTTATTTGGGCGGTCATCATTTCATGGGGTCCAGGTGCCCTTGGCGAGTCCGAGGCGCCCAAAAAAAATGCAAAATGCATTCGAAGTTACTTTTCCGCTCGAGTGGCCGTTTATGCACTTGAGCGAAGAATGTTTGGTTCCAGAAGTTTGACCTGTCTGAAATAGTACTAGGAAGGTGTATTCGATGCTCGAGCGAGGCTTTCCACGCTCGAACGGACCATGTTATATCAGTTTGTGAATCTGATATTTCAGATCACTTTTGTATATCTCTCTCTCTAAAAACATTTCCTCTCCCTTCTCTCTACATTTCCCTACGTCAAATTGGATCAAAACCTTGATTTTTCAAGATCCGTTGGGAGTTAGACCGAAGTTCTTCATCAAAGTTGTGTAACTTCTCGAGGGATTCGTTGTGTGCGGTGGAGATCGAGTTTCGACACCGTAAATTTTGGGGTTTCATCTCATTTCTTCTTCAAAACTTGAGGTACAGATTTTCTTAGAGTTATATATATATATATATTGCAAGATCTATATGATCTTGAAATCATCTTTCGATAGCTTTGAAAATTGATTGTTGATTCAAGAAGTTTAGCGATTTTGAAAGTGGGTTTGTCTCTTGTTCTTTTAAAATGATCTTATGGGTTTTGATCTTCGTTGATTGAAGAAAAGATGATTTTGGAAAGGTTTCTTTCAAAAGATTTGAGTTTTATAGTTTTGGTAAGAAAACCTAGAATTTGGGGATTTTTTTTTAAGAGACTAAAATTCCATGAATGATGTTGTTATATTTATTTTGTGTGTCAAAATAAATGGATGTTTGGAAATTTTCTTATTTATATTTATATAAATGAT
The DNA here is from genome assembly GCA_025200525.1 of Camellia lanceoleosa. Classification (NCBI taxonomy): domain Eukaryota; kingdom Viridiplantae; phylum Streptophyta; class Magnoliopsida; order Ericales; family Theaceae; genus Camellia; species Camellia lanceoleosa. The sequence goes on from CM045766.1 coordinate 35,885,503, forward strand.
GAATTTAAGGGAATATGAGAATTATTGTTCATTTTGGAAATTATTGTTCAAAATGTTGAAATAGTCTTGAAATGACTAATTGTGGAGGATACTTGAGAAGAGGGAATTGTGTTATTCCTTGGATGATGAATTGGAATAAAAGTATTTATATTCATCTTGTGTTATTGGCATATCAATTCATTTGATTACATTAAACTTTGAAAGTTGATTTAAAAACTTGCATTGAGAAAAGAATGTTGAGAAACAAGTTTTCATGGAATGGTTTTGGGGTAAATACGTTGGTAAGTCTTGATAGGTAGTGTAGATGATATTGAATAAGTTGGCCTGAGAGTCCGGGGTGAAAGATCGAAAACCCGCGCGGATAGGTGTCGAGCCTTCCGGGTAATATTGGTAAAAATGACAAATTGATAGTACTTGTATAGTCTAATTGCAGATACCGACCTAGGGATTACCAGAGTCGTATTTACCACTCTTAAAATGAATTGCTTAGTTTTAAAGAATTGAAATTGCATGACATCATTGAGCATGATGGTTTTCAAAGATGAAGATGTGATTTTCTTTCAAAAGGATATAGCATGGCATGTGCATTTCATCTCTTGAGATTTGTATAAAATGTATATACTTTGTTAAGGATTTTTTACTGGGCTTTATGCTCACCTTACGGGATTTTTGTGTAGGAAAAGATGTGGTGATGCCGCCTAACTAAAGGCGAGAAAATGTATGTTGAAAGTACGAGACTCTCATTTTGCTATGACTCTGTGTGTAAGCCAAGGGCTGTATGTGTGTGGGTTTGAATAACCGTTTTATGTAATCAGGCTCAAGCCTTAGAAACTTGTAAACCCTTGGCGGTATTTATTTGTTTATTTACTTGTTGTTGGATTAATGTATTGTTGCATGAAGAACTATTCTATCATGTAATGTAAGTTTGGAGATTTATATTCGGTTTTCCTTGAAAGAGCCATGATTGTTGTATTATCATTTGGGCTAGAAATTTGAGGCGTTACAAGTGCCATTTCACTACAACAAAAATGTGATTTAATAGCATCAATTTAATGGCATTTTATAAAAGAATGACACAAGAAATTGTTTTAATGACATTTATCAAAGGATGCCACTAAAGTTTAGTAGCAATGGCATTTTTTTTTTAAATGTCACTAAACTAGATAGATGTAAGTTACTTTTTATGACATTAAGTGAAAAGTGTCAAAAACAAATATTTTATGACATTTTGAGAAATGTCACTAAACCAAAAAGTTTCCAAGCTATCTAATGTCATTTTTTGAAGAAAAAAAAAATGTCAATATACTTCCAAATTTTTTTAAAATGTATAAAATAAATATAAAAAAATAAATTGAACTCAATATAACATGCTATCAATTGGACCAATTTGAAACAAAATAAAAAATTCAAGGTTAAAACCGATTCAATTGAAATTACAAAAACTAAAATAACACAATAGCCAAAATAGAGGGACTAATAGTGTAAAGCATTTTTTTAATGACCAATATGCACATAAGTGACATATGTCATTTTTTTAGAGGCAAAATAATAATTTTGCTCAACTTGGTGAGTTAATCTGAACAAATTCAGTGATCATTTTTCGTCAAAAACACTAACGGTATTATTAGTTGGACCAAATTGACACAAAATTAAAAATTAAAATTGATCTACTTAAAAATATAAAGATAAAAAATAATATTAATTTATTATTTAAATTGTGAACAAATTTATTTATAAATAAATAAATAAAGTTTTGGTACACTACTTGTAGTGATCCTAATTTTTCTTAAGTCATTATTTATTATTATTATTACTTTAATTTTTTTTTGGCTTTATTAATTGTGTGGGTACATAAGAATTTAATGTGGTATTTAATTAATTTAATGTGATATTTAATTATATATAATTAATATGAATATTTATATATATTTATATGCTTTTCATATATATAAAAAGGTATTATATATATTGATCTTATATAGCATATTTATATATGTTGTATTTATATAATAAAATATAATATAATAGTTATTAGGTTATCAGCATAAGAGGCAAAGAAAAAAAAAAGAGAGGTTGTGCCTGTGTGAACAAAAAAAAACAAAAAAGCAAAACAAAAAAGAGAGGGCGGAAAAGAAAGCCGAGAGAAAGAGAGAGAGAGCCGAGGGAGTTTCGAGAAAGAGTAGAGAAAACAAGAAAGGGTTAGAGTTTTATTTTGGTGATTTCATTATTTCTCTAAGTATTTCTTGATCTTCAAAAAAATAATTGTGAGTGCAAAACCCACTTTTCTTGATTTATATTTATTTTGTTGTTTTTATTTATTTAATGTTGGTTTGATATTGAACTTGCATGTAGATGATGGATTGATTTCAACTATTTTGGTTAGTTGTGTATGTAAGGTTTAGGGTTTTTATATGTATTTATTTTATGGTTGTAATCATACTCATGGATATATGAAATTAAAATAGATTAGGAACCCATAAATAAATTCCAAATACTCCACCATACCTCTATGAATTGTTGTTTTATTTTAGTGCTGGTGAGAAAAAGTGTATAAAAAAAAAGTGAAGATTATGAGATTTATTTGAATGCCTTAGGCTCGGCATTGTTATGTTTGTTCTCATGAGTAGATGAGGGGTTGTGTATATATATTGCTGCCTCGTTCTCAATAGGGGTGCAACTTGGGTGGGTTCAACTCGAGCAACCTGAACCCAATCCGAATTTTTTTAGGGCTTGGACAAGATATTTTCAAATTCGGTATGGGCTTGGGCAAAAATTCAGAAGCTCAAATTAAATTTGGACGGGCTTGGGTAAAGATATCAAATAACCCGAGCAACCCGAAAGCCAAATTATACATATACACATATATAAAAATATTAAATATAAATATAAATTATTAGCCATTACATGATATTAAAGTAATTTAGATTATTAAATCATATTGAATATATATTATATATACAAATAACATAAAATTTTACTCTTTTTTTTTTTTTTATTTTCACTCATAAATTGTAAAGACTACTATAGCGGTATCTCTCTTACATTATATAGATTATTTGTTTTGATAGTATTAATGATTTTCTATATATATAAAAAATGTAAATAGAGTCAAATTTTAATAATTTAATAATGTAGCTGCAAAAAAAATAAAAATAAAAAATACAATTCGGGCAACTCGGGCAATTCAGGTTTAACTCGGGTCGGGCTTGGGCAAGCAACCTCGGGTTACAATTTAGGCTTGGGTGGGTCTGGGTAGATCTCAGCACAACTTGGGCTGGGATTGGACAACCTCTCAACCCGACCGAACTCGCCCGAGTTGCACCCTAGTTCTCAAGAGTAGACGAGTGCTTTGATTTACGCGCGTACGTATATGCTAACCGTCTGGGGAGTGTAGGTCAAACTCGAAACAATATCCCCGTACAAGTTTGGCTTCGAAGCAGTGTTAGGTATACATGAGGCACATAGAATATATGTGTAGGCCGGAAGTGAAGGGCCGAAGTGGTGAAGTTGAGATACAAAGAATTACATACGAACTTATTGGTATAGTTTGAATTGCTTTGATTTGTACATCTCGAAAAATAGTAAACGACCTTAATAAATTATGAAATTTGGGCAAAGGCATGTATATGTAATTCTAGACAACTTTTTTATTTTAAATTTTTACTAAAAATATCGATTAGAACTTGTAATCAAATGATCTTGGTTATAATAGTTTTTATTCATTTTAGCAATGCAAATTTTAGATGTTGTTTTAACCCACGAAACGAGTTTATTTTTATTGATTTCGCAAAAACTGAAGTAAAATATTATTCTAAACACTTTTCATGTTTTGAACTTTTTCAAAAAAAAACCATCTTAGGGCAGTTTCTTTTCAATTTCAGCTTTAGATTTTTTGGTTGAATTCCGTCTAGGTTCTTCTATCAAGTTTTTCTCTCAACTTGTTCAGTTTATACTAAATTCGTTAGCGCTGCCTTTTAGGAAATTTGATTGTATACGACTTTTATTTTTTGAGTTTTGGTCAATTCGAATTATTTAAGCATAAAATGGTGTATTTTTGTACTTCTTCAGTAATTTACTTATAATTAAATTATACAAACTTTATTTTTTGTAGAATGGTGGTCTTACTAGCTTTTTTTATGCAGGGCAGACCCACCACCATATATTTTTTTTTTTTCATTTTTTTTTATATACTCAATTTATATTTAATTGTGTACGGCAAGAAACTAAATGCCACCGTATCTCGGGAAACTATCTTTCGTCTCGGTACGGGTGGAACTATTTGTCTTGTCCCGTAACAAGAATTAAATGTACTTTTGTTTGTGTCTGGTGGACACGTGGGTGTCACATCTTGTACTCATACCAGTATACTTGTATACTGATCCGTTTCGTCTCTTGGCATCTCATAACAAGAATTAAATGTACTTTTATTAATGTTTTCCTACACATATATATACATACATATATCTATGTGTGCGTGTTTGTAAAATTAATTAGTTCAAATTTGGTTAGGTCGCAACAACTTCTAGTCTTCTTGACATGGCAGCTTGACATTAAGTATGGTCCTTGTCATCGATACAAGATGCCTCTCTTACTCAGGTATCCACTAAGAGCTAATCATATATATCACATTACTTCAAGCTTTATTTTAGAATAGCATGCAAAACTCTTACAATTAACCAAGGAATGAATATTGTGGACCTAAATTCCATTGTTTAAATCTAAACAAAATGTGCTACATAGTAAAAACCATGACATGATGAAGCTTGTGCTTTTTTTTTTTTTAATTTTTTTTTTATAATTTTCTTGTGAAGCTTCAACAAGACATCTCTCAATCATTTATTACTGCATGGGCTCTTTCTGATTCCCTCAAAATATTGCTTGAAAGTAATTAGGTGATTGTCATTTTTCACAATTACATTTGATTTACATTGTTGAATTTAGGGGATCTTGATATTCATAATGGGCATGGTTCTGATTGTTGTTGATTGGTGCCTTTGGTTGTTATTGATTTTTTAAGCTATTGTTTGATATTGTCTAAAGACTTACTATTGTTACTTTTATATAATTTGTTGTAGTGTGGTGAGCCAATTAAGTGATTAAATCACGTGGCTTGGTTATCTACTAGAGAAATGCATATCACTTTCAGTTGTGAGCATCTTCACTCTGACACTTTGTACTAATTTATTTTTAAAATATTATTTATTAATTATAAATATATAATTACTTAAATAGTTAAATCTTGATTTACAGGTGGGAGATATAGTTGTTCTAAAAAGTATAATTAGGCCAACAGAAACAGTTGCAATCGGAGTACTTAAAAACAGAGACCCATCTAAAGAAGTAGAAGGGGAAGAATTAGGACCTGACTATTGGGAGGTACATGTTCAAGTGCCAGTCAAACCTAATGAGAGCTTGATCCGATCATATGGAGTTGTCAAAATAATTGGATAAGCTATTGGAGCTCATGTTGCTTGGCCTGCTCCATTTATGGTATATTTCTTTCGTAAATACTAATTTCATTAACAAATTTATATTAACTTAATATAGTTTATATGTTTATCTTCTGGATGTAGATTTCGCAAGTTATGGATGCAACCCGAGAATATTTATACAAGTGAGGTTGAGAATTTGGGAGCTGAATTTATTTTGATAATGTCTCTTTGGAAGATGTATATCATTATGGCTTTTCAGAACTTATGGTTGGAATAATTTTCTTTTAAATTTTTTTTGCTTTAACTTTGTTAGTGTGGTAGAATATTTTATAATTTTGATTATGATTTTTATTGCAATATAAATAAATTTATATTTTTAGAGAAAAAATGATTGTGGTTTGATTTTTTTTTTTTTTTTTTTTGATGTGATGATCCTATAGTGATAATATTTGTTTATTATTATGAATATATTACAAGATGAATGGATGTCAAATTAATATAGGATGTGGCAATTAATATTCAATTGTTTATAAAATCGATTCAATTTTTACAGGTATTTATACATGCTTAGTTGTGGCTTTTAAAAGTGTCAATGAAAAGAACATATAAATGGCATTTTGTAGTAGTGGTAGTAGCTTTGCAAAGTGTCACTAGAATAAGCTCCAATGACACTTATATCCATTTAATGGCACAAATGAATTGGATTTAGTGGCATTTATGAAGTTGTTAAAAATATCAATTGTGGCATAACAAGCGCCATTAAAAATCCATATAGTGACATTTTTTAGATTGTACGTCTTCTTTAATGGCACTTAATAGCATCACGAATAGTATCTATCATGACATTAAAATCTCACTGAAAGTCTTTAACCTTGATGGTGTAATGGCATTTATAAGTGTCACTGAAGTGCTACTAAGTCTTTTTTTAATGGCGCTTGATAATGTCACAAATAGTATCTATCATGACATCAAAGTGTCATTGAAAGTTTTTAGCCATGATGGTGTAGTGGCACTTGCAAGTGTCACTAAGGTGCCACTAATATCTATCGTGGCACGGGTATAAATGACAGTTGTTTAAAATGCCACAAGACTAAAAAATGTCATTAGAAGAATAGTTTTGTGACATTTTCAAATGTCACTAAACTAAAAAAATGTTGTAGTGTTGGTTAATATTAGAAAAATGATTGATACATCGAATTTGAGCTCGCCTAAATAGCTCGGATTATATAAGCCAGACGACTGTTCGGATGACCGAAGTCACCCTTGTCAACTGGCATGTCAATCAGCATCTAACAGATGACCAGTTGGACGACTGACCTGCACAAAATTAAAAGATTTGGGCAAGTCCAAATTCGGTATAGCATTGCTATTAATATTATATGCATAAACTCTATAATTATTCATAAAATATAAGGTTAATTACACCAATATTCCATCAACTATTAGTGACTATTACTAGACTATCATGAGTGTATTTGTGTAATTTTTAAATTTAAAAAAATCAAAATATATGAATTCATAAATAAAAATAATAAAATAATATTTATTAATAATTGAAAGGATCATGATATAATAATTTCTAAACTATATACATATTGTGGGGATATATTTTCTGAGTACCAACACGTGGCAAGGTGACGTCGACGTGTCAGCAGAGGTGCCACGTGTCCTGGTCGTGACACCGAGGTGATCTCGGCAAGGCCGAGGTTATCTCCGACGATATCGGAATCCGAGATAAGTGGATAAGGGACAAGAGTCCTAGAATGAAGAGGGAACTCAACATGGATGAGGGACAAGAGTCCTAGATTGGGAGAAGACTTCAGTTTGGGTAAAGATAAGACTCTTAGAGAGTTTATCATAATCCCACTGGGAGTCCCAGATTAGCAGTAATCCTGAGTCCATAGAAGTTAGGCTTCTATTAGGACTAGGTTTATGTTGGCTATAAAAGAGAGGCACCCCCATGGGTCTAAGGTATGGTTTTTATGCTCAAGCTAGTGAGTTTAGCACTATTGATTATCTTTAAGAGATATTGAGTACTGACTTGATCGTCGGAGTACCCCCGGGTGGCGAACCACCACAGGAGTCTTCTCTTTCTGTTGCAGGTTAGCTAAAAGCCATCTATTCTGCCGATACTCTCCAGTTGATTACTAAGCGAGCAGTGTGATCAGAAAAGCACTTACACAATTTGGCGCCGTCTGTGAGAAAGAAAGAAGAATAGATGGCCAATGAAAGAAAGAAGAATAGATGGCCAATGACGGACAGAAGGATCAGACTGGAGACAACGCTCCTGCTGGGAATGGGAGACCTATCAACCTCGACGTTGAAGGGGACAACCGCAACACAGAAACTCGTGACCAGAGTCACGGAGTGAAAGACGCCGGCTAGGAAGGTGACGCACCAAAGACAACAGATCGAAGCGGATACTACAACGAAGATGACCTCCAGGTATGGAAGGATAGATACCTGCGGAGGAACGAAGACCCTTCCAGAAGGGATGCAAAAACAGGGGGCATGAGCGTTCCCAAGGAGATAACATTCAAGTATAGAAGAACTCATCCTGAGTGAGCAGATCCTGGATTCCAGATCCTGGATCCCTGATCCGAAAAGACATGATCTCAACTTAGACAAGTAGGCCCGAGAAGACGAGAGCTCAGCCTAAGTGAGCAGATCCCGGATTCCAGATCCCGGATCCTAGAAGATATGATCTCGGCCTAGATGAGTAGGTCCGAGAAGAGAAGAGCTCAACCTGAGTGAGCAGATCCAAGATTCTAGCAGACAAGATCTCGGCACTTAAGTCCGAAAAGAGAAGAGCTCAGTGAGCAAATCTCAAATCCCAGAAGATAAAAAAGAAAACACACAAGGTTGGACTGCAGTTAGCCAGGTTGAAGACCTTTTATAAGGTTCGCAAAGGAGTATGTGGAAGCCATGCAGGGGGTAGAGAGAAGAAGAATATGTTTACCACTTGTTGAAATTTGTAGCAATTTACAAGTTGGTTAAACCGATATGATGTTTACCACTTGTTGAAATTTGTAGCAATTTACAAGTTGGTTAAACTGAGATGATGTTTACCACTTGTTGAAATTTGTAGCAATTTACAAGTTGGTTAAACCGAGATGATGTTTAACACTTGTTGAAATTCTGTGTGAATTTACAAGTTGAAGTTAAATCGATGTGATATTTAACACTTGTTGAAATTCTATGTGAATTTACAAGTTGAAGTTAAACTGGTGTGATATTTAACACTTGTTGAAATTCTGTGTGAATTTACAAGTTAGTTAAACCGAGATGATGTTTAACACTTGTTGAAATTCTATGTGAATTTACAAGTTAAAGTTAAACCGAGATGATGTTTAACACTTGTTGAAATTCTGTGTGAATTTACAAGTTGAAGTTAAACCGATGTGATATTTAACACTTGTTGAAATTCTGTGTGAATTTACAAGTTGGAGTTAAACCGAGGTCGTATCGGAAGAATATTGGTTTAAACACTTGTTGAAATTCTGTGTGAATTTACAAGTTATAGTTAAAACCAAGGTTATGATAAAGGAAGATGGTTTAACCCTTGTTGAAATTTTGAGAAAAATTTACAAGCTGAAGTTAAGCTGAGGTTATGATAAAGGATGATGGTTAAACACTTGTTGAAATTTTTGAGAAAAATTTACAAGTTAAAGTCAAGCTCAAGCAATATCTGCGTACTTGCCGAGACTACCAGGTTGTCAAAACTTGAAATATGGAAAAACTGAAATCTTGATAGAAGACATTGAGAAAGTGACAAGTCCTAAGCAACACTTGTGAAAATATTTGTTACAATATTTTTCAAGTGTTAGGACAAGGCCGAGATGAGCAAGATTAGAAGTTGTGACAGAGGTATTTTACCCGAAGAGATTGCACAGTCAAGGTGTACTTTGAAGACATGAAAATTATTCCAAGTATAGAATCATACAAGAGCAGAAAAAAGAAGACATACATTCAAAGAAGAAATCAGAGAAATGCATTTAAAGAAGAAAGAAAGCACTTCGGCCTGAATATTGAAAAATAAATTATTCAGACTACAAAAATGGCACGTCGGCCGGATTAAAAACATACAAAGACGGGCAAAGTACAAGGTACAAGGTACAAGGAGTAAAAGAAGGAAACAAAACTACTCGACATCAATGGCAGGATATAGAAGACAGTTGGGAAGACTTCTCAACGGCCTTCTCGGCCTCGAGCTCAGCATCGATCTCCCGAAGAGTTTGATCAAGGCTCTTCTCGGCGATTGGCACCTCGGAGTTTGAAGGCAAAGATTGAAAGCAAGAATCTGGAAAAAGACATAGAAAACAGAAACAAGAATGTAATTCGTAATCAAGAATGGTGATGAAGCTATCAAGAAATCAGGACAAAAAGATTGCACAGGTGTGTCAAGCCAAGAACAGTGGCAGAAATCAATAGATGTGTGAACAGTGTGCATTCAAGAAGATGATTTGGAAACAACGGGTAAATCAGCAATGATGATTAACAATGAAGCAGAGCTTCTTGGAAAACAATAAGAAATAAAACCAGGAGGAACAGTGGCTTACCAGAAAGAGGGAAGCCGGAATGAGAATTGCCGAAGTCTGACGATAATGACAGAATGACGTAAGCTTCACCGGAGGAGAGGAACGAAGACAGTTGCAGAAGCTTGAAAGCTTGGAACAATGACAGATTTAAGCAAAAGAGCTAGAAAAAGAAAAAGCTAGAGGATTGAATGAAAAAAGAGAAAAATAGTCAAGAAGACGACAAAGTTCAAGAATAAAGCCAAGTGCACAGGCACTAAGTATGTATGTGAAGAACAAGAAAGTAATGACCCAAACACGATGCTAGCAACAGAAAACGGATATGACAAGAACAGTGCCAGACATTCAAACAATTCAAAACTTAAAGACAGACGAAAATAAAAGGCAACAGATGGCAAGTAAACAGATTCATAAGAGTTATGAAAGATTGAGCTTAATAGCAAGTAAAGACTTTATGAACCTACCAAGTGAAATGAACACCGATATGAAAATCGCCGGAGTCAAATAGATGACTGGAAATCGGGAACTCACCAGAGAGTGTGAGTGGAGCAGTTGCAAAGCTCTTGGAGTTTACAAATTAATGGAACCAGAACCTCAGCTAGGAGGTGCGATTTCAAGCAGCTTGGAAAGCATGAAACTTGATTCTTGACATCAGTGGACAGTAAAGTCCAGGGAACTTTGAGGTCGGCGAGTTTGATCTCGGACAGAGGGGCATAGATGAACGAACAGTGTAGGTTCCATCACCTCAGAATGCCGAGGTAATAGAACCTAGGGGGCAGTTGTGGGGATATATTTTCTGAGTACCAACACGTGGCAAGGTGACGCCGACATGTCAGCAGAGGTGCCACGTGTCCTGGTCATGACGCTGAGGTGATCTCGGCAAGGCCGAGGTTATCTCCGAAGATATCGGAATCCGAGATAAGTGGATAAGAGACAAGAGTCCTAGAATGAAGAGGGAACTCAACATGGATGAGGGACAAGAGTCCTAGATTAGGAGAAGACTTCAGTTTGGGTAAAGATAAGACTCTTAGAGAGTTTATCATAATCCCACTGGGAGTCCCAGATTAGCAGTAATCCTGAGTCCATAGAAGTTAGGCTTCTATTGGGACTAGGTTTATGTTGGCTATAAAAGAGAGGCACCCCCATGGGTCTAAGGTATGGTTTTTATGCTCAAGCTAGTGAGTTTAGCACTATTGATTATTTTTTAGAGATATTGAGTACTGACTTGATCGTCGGAGTACCCCCGGGTGGAGAACCACCACCGGAGTCTTCTCTTTCTGTTGCAGGTTAGCTAAAAGCCATCTATTCTGCCGGTGCTCTCCAGTTGATTACTAAGCGGGCAGTGTGATCACACATATATTATGTTTGGAATATATACTCCATGCAATGGACCGAAAGTATAAGGATATGGTATCGGACAACACAAAGGAGGATTCTTTAGAAATTGGAGTTACAAACTAGATGATTGGGAATATAAATTAACATCACACTCCTTGTTTTTCGAATATGTAAAACAAAAAGATGATGGAAAATATACATATATGAATTAGACTATTATATATATATTTTTTTTGTTTATATGTTCACTTTAATACACAATTTTAATATTTTTATTGAATATGTTCAAGGTCCAGGTTGATATGCGGAGGGGAATATATTATTTTGATCGGATATATAAGGATAAAACAAAATTATGTGGGTCTCTATGTGTCTCCATATTTTTCACACTGTAGCCTTTTAGGGTTATTTTAGAAATTGATTATTTTAATTAATTTTTTGACTTTTTGCTAAGGGAAATGCTATTTTCACATCATACAAACTCTCAATACACATCACAAATATGTTTGGATATAAATTTTTGAACAAATATCAAATGTTCGGATTTAAGTTATAAACAAAAAAAAATTGTTCAAATATATAGTTTGTTCAATTATTTATATCTAAACAACTGCTTTATGTTCATAAATTTAAATCCGAACATATGGTATTTGTTCAAAAATTTATATCGGAAAACATTTGTGGTGTGTACTAAAAACTTGTATAGTGTGCAAATAGAATTATCCTTTTACTAAAAAACATACAAAAAGTAAAGAAAAAAAATTAATTTTCTCATAGTAATTTTTTAATTTTTTTTGAATTATTTTAACCTATTGCCATAACATGTCTCAGTGTGCTGAGCACACATTTGGCTAATTCATGGCTTTGATTAAGCCAAGTATTTAGTGGAGCTACGGTAGAGGTGTAGTGCTTGGCAAAATTATTTGGTGTGTCTAAGATAAGTTTATACGGTGCTCTAATTTAATATTTATTGATTAAAATAATAAGATTTAATAATTTTTGTTAAAATTTTTTAGAGTAACTTAACTTGTGTCAAGTGATAAATGATATGAAATATTGTTTCAAGGTTATCAAATAACTTCTAGTAGATACTGCAACTTCAAGTCGAATTCAATTCCTTTGTAGTATATTGTCTATAATATACATTGTAATGTCCTAAAATAATGTGTTTTGGGAGAAAAGTTAAAAAAAATAATAAAGAAAATGAAAGAAAAGAACTTGCCTTTTCCTTTTAAATTTTGCCTCAAAATAATGAAGTTTTGAAACATTACATAGTGCAATACAGGCAATACACTATAGAGGATCAGAATTCCTTCGAGTCTTGCCCTCAATTTTCCACCTCCACAATTACCTTGTGCCAAAGCTCTTCTTTTTCTTTTTCTTTTTCTTTTTTTTTCCTTTGTTTTTAAAATTTTTTTCTTTTCTAGATTGTTTTGCAATAGACAATATCATATCTATAATCTGTTCAACTTTAACTAAGAAAAATCATAATGAAAAGTTCTCTAACCAACCAATCACCACCCCTGTAGCACTTGTGTCCTTTAAAGCTTTTGGTAAGTGTATTTGAACCCTTTATTCCATTTTGGGAATCTTTGGTGTTGTTATGGGTTGGTTTTGGAGGAGTACAATCCGATTTAACTTGTTGCGTTTGGTTGTTCGCACTTATTCTTGTCAAAAGTTCCTTGGAGACTTAGAAATTCCATTCTAGAGTCGACACCAGCCTTCCTAAGGGTCGACCCTTACCTGTTGGTGAAGTTCTGGAAGTGTTGCTGGAAGATAGGGTAGACGCCAAACTGGGAGAGGATCGACCTTCTTATGTCTGTGTGTTAGTTGCTGGAAGATACGATAGACACCAAACTGGGAGAGGGTCGACCCTCTTATGTCTGTGTGTTGGTTACTGGAAGATAGGGTCGACCCCCTCCTGTCTAAGGATCGACCCCTGCGTGTTTTTTTCAGATTTTTGAGGTCCGAATGGGCTCTATCAAAGGGGATTTTTGGGCCTATTATTTTATTCGACCTTAGGGTTTTTCCTTACTAATATAAATAGGCCCAAACCATTCTTTCTCTCATGATTTTCTTTCCCTTTTTCCTCTCAAACCGTTGTCTCTCTCTTCTCTCTCTAAAACTCAACTTTTTCACTTAAATCTCTAGATCTACTCACCTAGAGTGATCTTCTCACCTTGCTCCTTTGAGATACAGTGTAGAGCTTGTTGAGAGTTTCATTTTGATCGGAGCAAAACGTCGTTTCTTCTCCATTGACTTTTAGATTTTTCTTCCTTCTTCCTCTTCTAAGCTTAAGATAGGGATATTCTACTCTCCTATATGGATTTTAACATAGATATTGTCATCTTGTATAAATGGTGTGATTTGGGAAGGTTTTGGTGAATTTTTGGTTGGTTTCTATATATATAAAAGAGGGGTTTTCTATTTGGGTTCCTTATGGGCATGAGAGGTCTTGAATATGTTATGACTTGAGAAGAATTGATGAAATTTGGTCTTAGGTATAATATTTGATAAATGGGGAGATTTGCCCTAATTTGAATTAAATGAGTTATTTTGTATAAATAACGAGATTGACTTGGAAATTATGGAATTGAAGGAACATGTGATTAAATGGTGTAATTGGATTAATAAATCACTCACCTATGAGAAAAGTTGATAAATTATCTGTTGATAAATTTATTTATTTGTTTAGAAATATCTACTTTGGGCTATCGGTGGTGGATAGCCATGATTGTTGTAGAAATTGCATAATGATTAGGTGAATTGAAACTAATCAATTGGATTATGTCATTGAATATGACGGTTTGATTAAAACATTGAATATGTGATTTAATTGGCCATTGTATATGACAAACGTGCTTAAATACATTGTATATGTATCTTTGTTTAGAAGGAGATAGGGGATGTACTCCATTGTTTGGGAGGAGATAGGGAATGGACTCCATTGATAATTAAGTTGGCTGGAGTGTCCACAGTGAAAGTCCTGAAATCTTATATTTATTTGGGTGCCGGTTCCCTCGGACGTAGTTCCATAAAATGGCAAGAAATGGAAGTGTATGAATAAATGTTTATGATTGAAGTATTGACAAATAAGTTGTAGTCTCATTTTGAATTGTTTAGATGATGATGACCTATGTCCATGAATTGATTTGGATAAGTAAATGTAAGTGAATGGAAGTATGGATGTCAATGTTAATTGGTTATGAAAAAGGTGTAAGTTGGTTTTCAAGTGTTAAACATTTATCGGATGCTAATGTTTTAGTTAATTCTCATCTACTGTTTAGTATATCTCTACTGGGCTTTGGCTCACCCTACTTGGGACACCATTTTTTAGGTACAAAGGGCATGCCACTTCCAAGGACATAGCTTGGGAGGTTTAGGGGTGAAAGACTCCATTTTACATATTTTGTTTGGTGTTAAATGTAAAATTTCAAGCCAAGGGCTTTATATGTAAAAAGTTAGAACTCTTCTTTTGTTGTAACCAAGTGTTAACTTAGAAAGCTGTAAGCTCTTTGGGCACTTATTTTTGTTATTTAGAAGTTAGAGTTACATGCTATAGTTTCAAGATGAATGTTTATGAAAATGAAACGCATGTAATATCTTTTGTAAAGGAAACTCTGATGAATGAAGAGATGATGTTTCCTCTATGTTTATGACAATTAGTGAATGGTTGTCTTGTACTTTTTTTGAGGGCGTTACAACTTGGTATCAGAGCGTACCGGGTTTGAATACTTTTGGTACGTAGGAAGTGGTTAGTACCACAATGGGTTTGTCTCGCTTGTTAGAGACTTATGTATGATATTGAGTGTTTATGTGATAACATGCTTATGTGATTATATGGGTATGAGATTTAGTTTCTAGGATATAAATTGGGTCTATGGGTTTCAGGGAGTCCTGTTGGAAAGACACTTGATCACTGCCGTTTCTAACTGGAATTCTAGCAACACCACGGGACGGTCATTATCTGGAAATGAAATTCGTAAGTGTTTATGTGATTATGTGCTTATGTAGAATGAATTACAGTTGTCCATTGCATTAGGACGCGAGTGAGATAGCTTTGGCACATTTGTAAATGTGCTAATTTCTTCTGTCACCTTTATTAGGATGTCAAGATGAGGTCGTAGTGGTATGTGTGGTAAGCCTAGGAGGCAAGAGATGCCTATACTGGATGAGATTCTGGTGCAGGAGGAGGAAGTTGGTCAGGCCAATGTGGCCGAACCGATTGGTCAGCAGGTCGTGGGTGCTCTAGCCCGTGAAATGGCCGAAGCATTGAGGGAATCTATGGACATTCTCAGGGCTGAGAATCAAGTCCAGGCCCAAGTAGCTGAAGCAGGGCCTTCTTTTTTGAAGAGGGAGTTCTTCCGGTCAAATCCAGACGAGTTTTTAGGAGATCATACGGAGCCACTGAAGGCTGACGAGTGGTTGGAGCAGATGACAAAGACGTTTGAGATGCTTGGCATCGAAGACGGAGGTTTGAAGGTGACCTTGGCGTCCTTCCAATTAAAGGGAGACGCAAGTCAGTGGTGGAAGTTTGTACGGGGACGTATTGGAGGAACTTGGGAGGCTTTTGTTGACGCCTTCCATGAGAAGTTTTTGCCCCTCACTGTTAGGGAAAAGTTGAGGGACCAGTTTTGTCAGCTCAAGCGGTTGAACACACCAGTGGCCGAGTTTGAGGCTACATTTACCAGTTTGTCAAGGTTTGCACTAGAGTTGGTGGTGACCGAGGAGCGCAGGTGTTTGGAGTTCGAGAAGAAATTGAGGACCGAACTCATGTTTCGAGTGGCCGGGTCCATGATTAGAGAGTATGGGCGCCTTGTGGAGGCTGCAGCCCATCTTGAGACTATTATGCATGCTGAGGAGGAGAGGATGAGGCGCTGTAGGAGGAGTCAGGATAGTCAGAGGGACAGCAGCAGAGGGGTTCTAACCCTCAGCAGTTCCAGAGAGCCCATTCGAGGTCTACCTTTCCAGTACCAAGTTCGGGTTTTGAGAGAAGCGGTCACGGAGACATCACTTGTTACAAATATGGTAAGTTGGGCCACAAGTCTCCAGCTTGCCCATAGAGAGGAGGAGGGCAGCGTGCAGCATTTTCTTCGGCCCGTTCTCAGGGCCAAAGTCAAGGCAGAGGCCAGCCGCTCACTTATTATCAATGTGGGCAAGCGGGGTACCTGAAGAGGTTTTGCCCACAGGCTCCATCTATTATGAGAGGTACTTTTCTGTTCTGCAACTCAGTTGCTAATGTGTTAATTGATACGAGTGCATCCCACTCTTTTATATCTACTGCATTTACATCTGTTTTGGGGTTGGAGTTGGCACAGTTAGCATCTCCTTTATGTGTTGTATCACCTGTTAGAGGTGAGATGATTTTGAAACAAAGGTGTCGGGGTTATGATATAGAGGTTGCCGATCGTCGACTACCCTTTTCTTTTGTGTTGATGGATATGTCTGGTTTTGATGTCATTTTGGGTATGGACTGGTTATCGTCATACCGAGCTGTTATAGATTGCTACCGTCAGAGGGTTACTGTATGTACCTTGAGCGGTGATTGTTTCCATTTCTTGGGAGATCGGGTTGGTAGGGTTTTACCACCGGTGTATGATCCGTGTGGGTGGAGTGAGCTTAGTTGTCTTCTTGCTAGTTTTATGAGTAGTGAGTGTGATGAGGCCCGGACTAAGTTGCCAAGGGTGGTTAGTGAGTACTCGGACGTTTTACCCGAGGATCTTGTTAGTTTACCACCCCATTGAGAGATCGAGTTCTTTATTGACTTAGTGCCTGGCACGGCACCGATTTCTATGGCACCGTATCGTTTTGCCCCAGCCGAATTGAGTGAGTTGAAGATTCAACTCCAAGAGTTACTAGATAAGGGTTTTATTCGCCCTAGTACTTCGCCTTAGGAAGCACCGGCCCTTTTTACTAAGAAGAAAGATGGGACCTTGAGACTTTATATTGATTATCAAAAATTGAACTGGGTTATGGTTAAGAACAAATACCCTATGCCTTGTATAGATGATCTGTTTGATCAGTTGAAAGGATCCCGTTGTTTCTCTAAGATAGATTTGAGATCGGGCTACCATCAGTTGAGAGTCAGGGAGGAGGATATCCCGAAGACGGCATTCCGTACTGGGTATGGCCATTATGAGTTTCTAGTGATGCCTTTTGGGCTTACCAATGCCCCAACTGTGTTCATGGATTTGATGAACCGGATTTTTTGAGAGTTCTTAGATCGCTTTGTAGTCGTCTTTGTGGACGACATCCTGATTTATTCGCCTTCTAAGGAGGAGCACGAGGAACACCTTCGAGTGGTGCTTTAGTTGCTTAGAGCCCATAAGCCGTATGCCAAGTTTGGGAAGTGTGAATTCTGGTTAAGAGAAGTTAGGTTCTTAGGCCACGTAGTTTTAGGGGAAGGGGTGACTGTAGACTTATCCAAGATTGAGGCCGTGCAAGATTGGACACAACCTAAGAATGTTTTCAAGATCCGTAGTTTCTTGGGGTTGGCCGGGTATTATCGTCGATTTGTGAAAGATTTCTCCAGACTAGCTTCGCTTTTGACTAGATTGACGCGAAAATGGGTCAAATTTATGTGGAGTGAGACTTGTGAAAAGTCATTCCAAGAGCTTAAGGTTAGACTTACCACCGCTCTAGTCTTGATTATTCTGGAGAGGGGTTTGGGCTATTCAGTGTATTGTGATGCCTCACAAAAGGGTTTGGATTGTGTACTGATGCAAGAAGGGAAAGTAGTAGCCTATGGCTCGCGGCAATTGAAAACACACAAGAGGAATTACCCTACTCATGATCTAGAGTTAGAAGCTGTGATATTTGCCTTAAAGATTTGGAGGCACTATCTGTACGGTGAGAGGTTTGAGGTATTTTCTGATCATAAGAGTCTGAAGTATCTGTTTACACAGAAGGCCTTGAATTTGAGGCAGAGAAGGTGGATGGAGTTCATAGAAGATTATGATTTCGAGTTGCACTATCATCCAGGAAAGGCCAATGTAGTGGCCGATGCCCTAAGTAGGAAGTCTATCAGTAGCGTGGCTTGTATAGCTATCCGGGAATGGGAGATGTTGGGTGCTCTTGGTGAGTTTGACTTGCGCCTGGGCAGGTCTGTTGAGTTTGCAGCTTTGTTTTCAGTAGTTGCACAACCTACACTTGTGAACCGAGTATTAGAAGCGCAGAAGGGTGACTTCGAGGTAGAATCCCTCCGGGAGAAGATCTCCAGTGGGAAGGTAGAGAAGGGTTTGACTGTGTATCCCGACCTGAATGTGAGGTACCGAGACCGCTTGTTTGTGTCGGAGTTTTGCCGAGAGGAAGTACTCCGAGAGTTTCACCATTCACGCCTTGCGATGCATCCTGGAGGCACAAAGATGTATCATGATTTGAGTCGCCAGTTTTTGTGGAGGGGTATGAAGAAGGATGTGGCAGTGTTTGTATCGAAATGCCTTACTTGTCAGCAGGTGAAGGCTAAGCATCAAAGGCCAGCGGGTTTGTTACAACCCTTGCCTATAGCCGAGTGGAAATTGGAGCACGTCACGATGGATTTTGTCGTGGGCCTTCCGAGGACTCAACGGGGTAGTGATGCCATTTGGGTGTAGTGGATCGGTTGACTAAGTCGACGCACTTTATTCCTATATGCATAAGAGATTCGGTAGATTACCTTGCTGACTTGTATATTCGGGACATAGTGAGGTTGCACGGGGTCCCAGTGTCGATTGTCTTAGATAGAGACTTGCATTTCACTGCCCGATTTTGGCAGCGTTTACAGAGTGCCTTGGGCACTAGATTGACTTTTAGCACGGCTTACCATCCTCAGACTGACAGGCAATCCGAGTGCATTATTCAGATACTTGAGGATATGCTTCGAGGCTGTATCCTTAACTTTCAGGGATCGTGGGAGAGACACCTACCCTTAGTGGAGTTTGCCTACAATAATAGTTTCCAATCGAGTATTGGTATGGCACCGTTTGAGGCCTTGTATGGCCGACCGTGTAGATCTCCAGTGTGTTGGGCCAAGGTGGGTGATGCACCTCTGTTGGGTCCAGAGTTGGTTCGGGAAAGGACGGAGAAAATGGCACTTATTCGTAAGAGGTTGGTTATAGACCAGAATAGCCAAAAGAGTTATGCCGACCGTAGGAGGAGACCATTGTCTATTGAGGTGGGCGATCATGTCTTTTTGAAAATATCACATAGACGGGGTTTGATGAGGTTTGGGAAGAGTGGGAAGTTATCCCTTCAGTTTATTGGCCCTTCTGAGATCCTTGAGCGGATTGGGGATGTTGCATATCGTTTGGCGTTACCTCCACAACTTTCCGGAATGCATGACGTGTTTCATATTAGTATGCTTTGGAAGTATGAACCGGACGTATCGTATGTGTTGGATTGGACCGACTTAGAGGTAAATGAGGATGCCTCGTATGAGGAGAGACCGGTGAGGGTCTTGGATAGACGGGACCAAGTCTTGCGAGGCAAGACGATTTCCTTGGTCAAAGTATTGTGGAAACATCACGGAGTTGAGGAGGCAACTTGGGAACGAGAATTGGAGGTCTGAGAGAAATATCCGAACCTATTTGTTAATGTTTGAGTATATGTTGAAAACTTTGTTTTGTTGATGAACTATAAGAACATTGTATATGTTTTGAGATTGTAATACATTGTGAATGTTGAGTATGTTACACAAGTTAAATTTGAACATTGCATATGTTATTTAAGCTTTGGAAATGTAAACTTGTCATAAGCATTGAATATGTTTGGAAACACGTGATGAATGTGTTGAAATGTGTTAAATCTCAGAATACGCATATTGGTAATATATGTTGTGGATTTGTTCTATTGTGAAGAGATGGAATGACCGGTAGATGGGTCATGGTGATAAAGTTGATTGATTATTATTGTTTGGATTGGTTTAATCATGGCTTTAAATACCTGCTTTAAAATTTCGGGGACGAAATTTTCTAAGGTGGGGAGGTTGTAGCACTTGTGTCCTTTAAAGCTTTTGGTAAGTGTATTTTAACCCTTTATTCTATTTTGGGAATCTTTGGTGTTGTTATGGGTTGGTTTTGGAGGAGTACAATCCTATTTAAACTTGTTGGGCTTGGTTGTTCGCACTTATTCTTGTCAAAAGTTCCTTAGAGACTTAGAAATTCCATTCTAGAGTCGACACCAACCTTCCTAAGGGTCGACCTTTACCTGTTGGTGAAGTTCTGGAAGTGTTGCTGGAAGATAGGGTAGACACCAGATTGGGAGATGGTCGACCCTTTTATGTCTGTGTGTTAGTTGCTGGAAGATAGGGTAAACACTAGACTGGGAGAGGGTCGACCCTCTTATGTCTGTGTGTTGGTTGCTGGAAGATAAGGTCGACCCCCTCCTGTCTAAGGGTCGACCCTTGCGTGTTTTTTTTAGATTTTTGAGGTCCAAATGGGCCCTATCAAAGGGGGTTTTTGGGCCTATTATTTTATTCGACCTTAGGGCTTTTCCTCACTACTATAAATAGGCCCAAACCATTCATTCTCTCATGATTTCTTTCCCTTTTTCCTCTCAAATCGTGGTCTCTCTCTTCTCTCTCTAAAATTTAACTTTTTCATTTAAATCTCTAGATCTACTTACCTAGAGTGATCTTCTCACTTTGCTCCTTTGAGATACATTGTAGAGCTTGTCGAGGGCTTCATTTTGATCGGAGCAAAACGTCATTTCTCCTCCGTCAACTTTTGGGTTTTTCTTCATTCTTCCTCTTCTAAGCTTGAGGTAGGGATATTCTACTCTTCTATATGGGTTTTAACATAGATATTGTCATCTTGTATAAATGGTGTGATTTGGGAAGGTTTTTGGTGAATTTTTGGTTGGTTTCTATATATATAAAAGAGGGGTTTTCTATTTGGGTTCCATATGGACATGAGAGGTTTTGAACATGTTATGACTTGAGAAGAATTAATGAAATTTGGTCTTAGGTATAATATTTGATAAAGGAGGAAATTTGCCCTAATTTGAATTAAATGAATTATTTTGTATAAATAACGAGATTGACTTAGAAATTATGAAATTAAAGGAACATGTGATTAAATGGTGTAGTTAGATTAATAAATCACTCACTTATGGAAAAAGTTGATAAATTATCTGTTGATAGATTTATTTATCTGTTTAGAAATATCTACTTTGGGCTATCGGTGGAGGATAGCCATGATTGTTGTAGAAATTGCATGATGATTAGGTGAATTGAAACTAATCAATTGGATTATGTCATTGAATATAACGGTTTGATTAAAACATTGAATATGTGATTTAATTGGTCAATGTATATGATAACGTGTTTAAATACATTGTATATGTATCTTTATTTGGGAAGAGATAGGGGATGTACTCCATTGTTTGGGAGGAGATAGGGGATAGACTCCATTGATAATTAAGTTGGCCGGAGTGTCCACGGTGAAAGTCTTGAAATCTTATATTTATTTGGGTGCCGGTTCCCTCGGACGTAGTTCCGTAAAATGGCAAGAAATGGAAGTGTATGAATAAATGTTTATGATTGAAGTATTGATAAATGAATTGTAGTCTCATTTTGAATTGTTTAGATGATGATAACCTATGTCTATGAATTGATTTGGATAAGTAAATGTAAGTGAATGGAAGTATGGATGTCAATGTTGATTGGTTATGAAAAATGTGTAAGTTGGTTTTCAAGTGTTGAATATTTATCGGATGCTAATGTTTTAGGTAATTCTCATATACTGTTTAGCATATCTTTACTGGACTGTGGCTCACCCTACTTGGGACACCATTTTTCAGGTACAGAGGGCATGCCACCTCCAAGGACATAGCTTGGGAGGTTTAAGGGTGGAAGACTCCATTTTACATATTTTGTTTGGTGTTAAATATAAAATTTCAAGCCAAGGGCTTTATATGTAAAGAGTTAGAACTCTTCTTTAGTTGCAACCAAGTGTTAACTTGGAAAGCTGTAAGCTCTTTGGGCACTTATTTTTGTTGTTTAGAAGTTAGAGTTACATGTTATAGTTTCAAGATGAATGTTTATGAGAATGTAATGCATGTAATATTTTTTGTAAACGAAACTCTGATGAATGAAGAGATGATGCTTCTTCTATGTTTATGACAATTAGTGAATGGTTGTCTTGTACTTTTTTTGAGGGCGTTACAGCCCCCCCACCCCACCCCAATTTAATAGTTGGTTGTACTACAAAAAACATCTCATTGCACCTAATTTCCAATTGTACCATACTCAAAATATAAATTTCTAATTTATCTCCTAAGAGTAACTGCACCTAATTTCCAATTGTACCATACTCAAAATATAAATTTCTAATTTATCTCCTAAGAGTAACTCCAAGACTCTTCCAATGAGATTTATTAATTAAAATAACTAACCCTTAACGTTTTTTTCCGACTCCAACAAAACCCTAAATGGATTGAAATTTTGCATATCGTCAATTTGACTAGTTACATTTGATTAGTTGTTAAAGACTAGCTAAATTGATTAGTCAACTCCCACCTTTGATTTCCGCTGTTGCCACCTTTCGACCACCAACCTTTTATCATTGCCCAGTCTACTGACAACCTCCATCCCCTGTTGTGACTCCACTTTCCGACTTCTATCCCTACTAGTGGCTCTCATCCCTCACAATGACCCCCTCATTGCAACCCCCTTCCCCTATTGCAACCCCATCTCTAGCCCCGCCATTATGATCCCCCTCCCCAAATCTAGGTTTTGAACACTTTTTTTTTTATTAAAATTGACATGGATAGACCCACAAGGACCACAGCCCATAGTGAACAAACCCAAGCCCACTATTTAGACCCCATTGCATAACCCGTGTAGTAAAACCCAAGACAGCTGGAGGCCAACTGAGCAGGGAAGACCAATGATACTCGGACACATGGCAGGTGCAGAACAGGCCACGTCAGCAGACAAAGATCTGCAAAGTTATTACCACAGCACATCACCATTAATGCAGCCCATCACAGCATTTATTGCGACAACACTCCTCAGCCGGAATAACACTCCCTTGCTCTGAACAAGATAAGCAACAACACAAGCTTTCGGCGGTGAGGACAGGACGGCAGGGACAGTGAAATGATTACCAAAGGATATAAGCAAGGTTTGAAGACAAGAAGAAGGTTAAGCATTTTCTATCTCTCTAACTCTCTCTCTCTATCTATATCCACGATTCCCACTTCTAATTTACACGCCGGAGGGTTCACTGGGGGACTATCCCGTTCCCCTTTTGAACTTGTTTGCAGGTCTCCCGGTGGGCTTCACCATTCGGACGAGGGCTTGAGGAGCTTGGATCGGTCCAGTCCATCTACTGAGAATGAACTGTATCATCAGTTGGCGCCGTCTGTGGAAACTGGTTGGTCCGTGCGCCAGTTGTGCTCATTGCCGCCGGAGACCCCGTTCCCGTAACCTTTTACGTCAGTGTATGGTCACGACTAGATCCATGGCTTCCCACCATAACGTTGTCGATCCCTAGACCGACCCTCCCAATCCAAACAACCCACCACAGTACTTCATCGAGCTTACCAACAGCATCAACCGCATGGCCGAGCAAAACCAGGCCTTAATAAATGCTTTGCTCCAGAGAAACCCCCATATTCCTCCACCACCACCTCCTCTAGACATTCCACCCCATCCGGAACAAACTCCGAGTCATATTGTCCCACAACCCAACCCACTCAACTCGGGAGGTTTCCAACCCCCTCACCCACATGTAAATCCACCACCTCCACCCCCACGTCCATCGGTCATAACACCAGCCCCCGAGGGAGAAGCCAGCAGCGTCCAACACCTGTCTCCCTCTGGTGGCGACAACATTCCCCTTTGGGACGCTGAACTCCGCGCCATGAAGCTCCAGCTCCAAGGGGTTATGCAGAATATCCAGCATAAGCCCTCCACCACCTCACACTCGCCATTTGTCGCCTCCATCCGAGACAAACCCCTGCCTGCCAAATTCAAAATTCCCACCATTGACTCCTTCGATGGCACAACCGACCCGGTCGACCATCTGGAGACCTACCGCACCCTCATGATCCTCCATGCCTTCCCTGACGAAATCATGTGCCGAGCCTTTCCCGTGACACTGAAGGGGTCGGCTCGGCTGTGGTTTAGCCAGTTACCACCGGACTCGGTCTCCACTTTTCAGCATCTCAGCGACTCTTTCTTAAGCCATTTTATTGGGGCTCAGCGCCAACGACGCCCGGCCACCCAACTTCTCAACATCCGTCAGACCGAGGGGGAATCACTGCGCAGCTTCGTAGTTCGCTTCAATACCGAAGCCCTGCAGGTGGCGGAAAACGATGACAAGGTCATCCTCACGGCTTTCATGGCCGGCCTACAGTCGTTCGACTTCCTTTTCTCTCTCTCCAAGAACCCCCCGACCTCCATGGCCGCCCTGCTCTCCAAAGCCCAGAAATACATGAATGCCGAGGATTCCCTAGCTGCTCGGCAGGATCCACTCACTAAACACTCGACCCCCAGAGACAAGCGAAAGGACTTGGAACCCCGAAACACCCAGTACACCAACCAAACACCCCACCCCACCATACCGACCGACCCCCTCGTACCGACCGGTCGGTACAAACTCGACCGACCGGTCGGTTCGAGCGGTACACGCCCCTTAATTCTCCCATGGAACAGGTCCTTCATCAGATTCAACGGGATTACCCTCTCAAATGGCCATTACCTTCCCGAACCCCCTCCAGTCGGAAAGACCAGTTCAAATACTGCCGCTTTCACCAAGATCATGGCCATAACACTGATGACTGTGTCAACCTCAAGGACCAGGTGGAAGCCCTCATACGTCAGGGGCGCCTCAGCCGATTCACAGATGCCCGCCCCCAATAAAGGCAAAGGACCGAGCCCCGCAGAGATAACCGTCGGCGCACCCCGCCCCGGCATCCAGCCCAACATAACCAAGGCCATGATCGACCTCCGCAACAACCCCAGCCACAAGGTCATCCACCCCCGCTAGTTGGTGAAATTAGAGTTATTGCAGGCGGACTTGCTTGCGGCGGACCATCCCGCCACTTCGGCTGGCGAGCTAAGAAAAAATCTGGCGAGGCCAGACAAAACAATCACCACGGTGGACCGACCCCAAAAGCCCTAAGCAATGATGAGAACCCATCACCTTCTACGGACAAGTCAGCATCCGCTACCCGCATGATGACCCCCTTGTCATTTCGGCCATCCTCTCTAACTACAAGGTCAGACGGGTTCTCATCGATAATGGCAGCTCCTCAGACATCATCTTCCTCAACTGCTTCCGCCAACTCAAGATTGGGGAAGAAAGCTTGTCTCCACTCCAAACCCCCCTTGTCGGTTTCACTGGCGACCAGGTGACCTCCATTGGTTCCATCGACCTCCCCATCACAATCGGCGAATACCCACGGCAGACCACGAAGTTGCTCACCTTCCTTGTAGTTGATTGCCCATCTGCCTACAACATCATCCTTGGCCGAACCGCCCTCAACACTTTCCAAGCCATCATATCCACATATCATCTTGCCCTCAAATTTCCCACTGATCTCGGGGTCGGAACAGTCAGAGGCGAGCAGACCATGGCCAGGGAGTGTTATGTTGCCTCCCTTAAAGAAGCCAAGCTGAAGGAGGCAATGATCATCGAAGGACTTGACGCCCGGGATGAAGACGAGCTGGTCAGAGGAGAACTTGTGGAGGAGCTCATCGAGGTCCCTATCGACCCCACCAATCCACTAAAAACTGCTAAGATTGGCAGCCAACTATCCCCACAGGCAAAAGCCGACCTCACTGCCCTTCTGACCAAGCACAATGACGTATTTGCCTGGACCCATGCAGACATGCCTGGCATTGACCCCTCCTTCATAACTCACCGCCTCAGCATCGAACCTCATTTCCGTCCTTACCGTCAAAAGCAGCGTATTTTCCACCCAGAGCGTAATAATCTCATAGCTGCAGAAGTTGACAAACTCCTTGAGGCTCAATTCATCCAAAATGTAGACTACCCTAAGTGGCTGTCCAATGTGGTTCTAGTCCGCAAGAACAATGGCAAGTGGCGCCTCTGCGTCGACATTCGACTGACCGAGCTTGCCCCAAAGATAGCTATCCACTTCAAGATAGATCTGGTCGACGCCACAGCCGGTCACCAAATGCTCAGCTTCATGGATGCTTTCTCCGGGTACAACCAAATCATGATGCACTCATCCGATCGGGAACACACATCCTTCATCACCGACCGAGGTACCTACCATTACCGTATGATGCCATTCGGACTGAAGAATGCCGGGGCCACCTACCAGCGGTTAGTCAATGCAGTTTTCCACCATCAGATCGGTCGGAACATGGAAGTATATGTGGACGACATGCTAGTCAAAAGCAAACTCTCCGCTGACCATCTGACCGACCTACGAGAGACCTTTGCCACCCTTCGCAAGTATCAGATGAAGCTCAATCCAGAGAAGTACGCCTTTGGCGTAGGATCTGGAAAGTTCTTGGGTTTCATGGTCAGTCAGCGCGGCATCGAAGCCAACCCTGAGAAGATCAAGGCCTTGATTGAGATGCAGTCACCCAAAACTGTTAAAGAAGTTCAAAGACTCACTGGCAGAGTGGCGGCCCTCAACCGTTTCATTTCCCGTGCAACAGATAAGTGCTTGCCATTCTTCAAAGTCCTTCGGCAGACTTTTGAATGGACATCTGAATCCGAAGAGGCTTTTCAGCAGTTAAAGCAATGCATGGCCAACCCCCCCTTCTCTCACAGGCAATCATGGGCGAGCCCCTCTTCCTCTATTTAGCAGTATCGAACACTGCCGTCAGTACAGCTCTCATACGGGAAGATGGCTCAGTCCAACGGCCGGTCTACTACATCAGCCGAGCTCTCAGGGGGGCAGAGCAGAATTACCCATTGCTAGAAAAGTTGTCCCTGGCCTTAGTCACCGCCTCCAAACGACTTCGTCCTTACTTCCAAGCCCACTCCATAGTGGTCCTCACCGACCAACCCCTGAAGAAGATCATCCAGCAGCCAGAGCTTTCTGGCCGACTTATGCAGTGGTCAGTGGAACTCAGCCAGTTTGACATCTCCTATCGCCCTCGCACAGCAATCAAGGGACAAGCTGTAGCCGACTTCATCCTGGAATTCACCAATACCACCCCAACCACTACTCCTACACCTCCACCTCCACCAACCCCTGCCGAACCAGAAGACCCCCACTCTTGGACTCTCAATGTCGACGGGTCATCCCGGAGGGAAGGTAGTGGGGCGGGCCTCATCCTCACCTCCCCTGAAGGTGGTTATTTCAAATACGCTCTCCGTTTCTTGTTTGAGGCCAGCAACAATGAGGCTGAATATGAAGCGTTGATAGCAGGCCTCCGCCTGGCTAAGGACATTGGTGTTAGCCACATTCGCATGTTCAGTGACTCCCAGCTCATCGTCGGTCAGATCACGGGGGAATTCGATGCCAAGGATGGCACAATGCGGGCTTACAGGGACATGGCACTCCCCCTTGTTCGCCTCTTCAATACTTTCCAGATCAAACACATACCTCGGGCGAAAAATTCCAAAGAAGATGAGATGGCTCAGTTGGCCTCAGCCGACTAGTCCGACCTCAGCCACAGAGTCCTCCTCGAATACCTAACTCATCCGGCCACCACCCCCGACCTGCACGAAGTGCAGTTCCTTCAGACTGAACCCATCCCTTGGGCATCCGACATCATCCTATTTCTGATGACAGGGGCCCTCCCAGATGATAAACAGCAGGCCGCCAAAGTAAGGGCTCGGTCGTCAAATTATCTTCTCGATGGTGGCATTCTGTACAAGCGTGGTTTTTCACGACCATATTTGCGATGCCTCAATCCAACACAAGCAACCTATGTCATGCAGGAAATCCATGAGGGAATTTGTGGCAACCACTCGGGCGGCAGGTCCCTAGCACACAAAATACTTCGTACTGGTTACTTTTGGCCAACTCTTAATCAAGATGCGACTGATTTTGTCCTCAAGTGCGATAAGTGTCAGCGCTTTGCCAACATCCCCCATGCCCCGCCTACAGAGTTGATCACGCTTTGCAGCCCCTATCCATTCGCCAAATGGGGGATCGACCTGATTGGTCCACTTCCCACTGGCCGAGGCCAGACCAAGTTCGCAGTCGTCGCCATTGACTACTTCACCAAGTGGGTTGAGGCTGAACCTTTAGCCACCATTATCGAGCGGAACACAACCAAGTTCATCTGGCAATCGATCGTGTGCAGGTTTGGCATCCCTCAGGCCATTGTGTCAGACAATGGCAAGCAATTCGACAACGCCAAGTACAGAAAGTTCTGTGCCGATCTCCAGATTCAACCATGTTTCTCCTCTCCTGGCCATCCCCAAGCCAATGGCCAAGTTGAGGTCACCAATCGTTCCCTTCTGAAGATCATCAAGGCTAAGCTGGAAGCTGCTAAGGGACTTTGGGCTGAAGAGCTGCCGAATGTACTCTAGGCCTACTGGACAACAGCTCGGACACCCACTGGAGAAACCCCCTTTCGCCTAACTTACGGCGCTGAGGCGGTTATTCCAGTGGAAATTGGTTTGCCTACTCCACGAGTTCTACATCCGGATCCAACGCTCACTGAAGAGCTCCGTCGGGCGGATTTGGACCTAATTGAAGAGCTCAGGGAAACCGCTGCAGTTAGATTGGCCTCATACCAACAGAAAATGAGAACACACTACAACCGCAAAGTCCGACCACGGGAATTCGCCGTATGAGATCTTGTCTTAGGAGAGGCCACTCTTGCCACCAAAAATCCGACTGAAGGAAAACTGGCAGCCAAATGGGAGGGACCCTACATTGTGAAAGCCCGTTCACGCCCGGGCACTTACCGACTTCAAGACATGGAGGGTCGAGACCTTCCCCATCCATGGAACGCTAAACATTTGAAACGCTACTTTCAATAGGCTTTTGCTCTTGTGTTGCCCAATTATTGTACTTTCTGCTTAATTATTGTACTTTCTTTTCGACGCATAATGTAAATGTTGGTCATTAGAATACACTTCCAGCTACAACTGTCCTCTCAATAACATTTTTTACTTGCAGTCCTTACACTTAAAAAGCCTCGGCCAGACTGAGCACTTCCAAAGCCTCGGCTAGACCGAGCACTTAAAAAGCCTTGGCTAGACCGAGCACTTCAAAAGCCTCAGCTAGACTGAGCATTTCCAAAGCCTCGGCCAGATCGCGCACTTCAAAAGCCTCAGCCAAACAAAGCCTCGGCCAGAACGAGCACTTAAAAAGCCTCGGCCAGACCAAGCACTTCAAAAGCCTCAGCCAGACTGAGCACTTCCAAAGCCTCGGCCAGATCGCGCACTTTAAAAGCCTCAGTTAGACAAAGCCTCGGCCAGAACGAGCACTTAAAAAGCCTCGGCCAGACCGAGCACTTCAAAAGCCTCAGCCAGACTGAGCACTTCCAAAGCCTCGGCTAGACCGAGCACTTAAAAAGCCTCGGCCAGACCTAGCACTTCCAAATCCTCGGCTAGATCGCGCACTCCAAAAGCCTCAGCCAAACAAAGCCTCGGCCAGAACGAGCACTTAAAAAGCCTCGGCCAGACCGAGCACTTCAAAAGCCTCAGTCAGACTGAGCACTCCCAAAGCCTCGGCCAGACCGAGCACTTAAAAAGCCTCGGCCAGACCTAGCACTGCCAAAGCCTCAGCCAGACTGAGCACTCCCAAAGCCCTCGGCCAAACCGAGCACTGCCAAAGCCTCAGCCAGACTGAGCACTTCCCAAGCCCTCGGCCAGACTGAACTCTTCAACAGACTCAGCCATAATAAACAGCCCACGTCTCAACCAGACTGGGTGCCACCAGTGCAGGTTCAGAATGCGTTCTTTATAACCTCATTTCTACCATCAGTCACAATTCCAGATCACAATTCCAG
The DNA here is from genome assembly GCA_025200525.1 of Camellia lanceoleosa. Classification (NCBI taxonomy): domain Eukaryota; kingdom Viridiplantae; phylum Streptophyta; class Magnoliopsida; order Ericales; family Theaceae; genus Camellia; species Camellia lanceoleosa. Next base: position 35,915,685 of record CM045766.1, read on the forward strand.
ATCAAAGTTTTTACATCACCCTATACTTAGTCAAATTCCAAAGATGACCTCACATCCTTCACCTACTAATCAGATTAACTCCGATCGGTCACTCTCATCCATTCGATTTTTATACAAGTCCCATTTTAGCCTACATTGTGCATTCAGGAGCTTTTTTACTTTACTTTGTATTGAAGATTTTTTCCAAGTCCAATTTTACTCTCTATTAAAAAGCACTTCACTGTAATTCTATACAAAGTCCAATCCCCACTACCTTGAATTCCACTAGATTTTCATACAACTCCAGCTTTACTCCGCATTGAATTGTTACTTAATCCAATCCTACTCTGCGTTAAGTTTTCGTCCAGGTTCAGTTTCACTATGCCTAAGCGAGCTTTTAGTTTTCCTCAGCGTTGAATTCTTGTTTCACCTCTGTATGGAGAAATTCCCAAAGATAGTTCACTGACTTATACACAAGCAAACACAATCAACTAATAGAAACAAATGCAACTTCATTTATTGACAGAAATCTATACACGAGTCCATTACATCAATTCAAAAAACAAAAACAAAAACAAAAAAAAAAAATTTACAATAAGTATACAAAGACAAAACAAAACACTACTTCAATTCACTCCTCATCCCCGCTGGAGACCAGATCTTCTTCTTCAATTCCTTCATCCAGGGGAGTCTGGGCCACGTCATCCTCCCCAATCGTGACACTACTCAGGTCAAGCTCTGGGAACAGCTCCTCAGCTCTACGTTTGAACATCTTCCACCCGCTGTCCCAGTACTCGGCCATTTCGTGCTTGTAGAAGTCGGATTGTTGGAAGCTTTCAATGACTCCCCCAACAGATCTCGCCCTTGATGGGCGGCCCACCAGATTCTTCAGCATAAGCGACGGCGACCGCAGCATCAACCGCCATTTGAAATTCAGGCGATCCTTTGAATTGATCGACTGCCGCGATGTCTGGTCGGGTAGGCGCGCCGCCTTTCCTCATCCAGCTCCTTCTGTAGGACCGCCTTCTCATAAGAAGCTTTGGCCCTCTCAACTTCCAACTCTTTTTGCAGAGCCTCCCTCTCAGCAGTCGCCCTTCCTCTTTCTGCTTCTAACTCTTTACGCAGATTCTCCCTCTGCTCCACCCCCTGGCACGTTCGCCCTCCAGCTCCTCTTGTAGAGCATCAACCTTAGTATCCGCCTCGTCCTTTTGCCTGACGAGCTCCTCATTATTGCTCATAGCCTCCTCATGCCTTTCGATAGCAACGGCGCAAGCCTTCTGGGCCTCCTCCAACTTCCTGCCGCCATGAAGTGAACTTCGGCGACACAACTGGCGGCGTCGTCCTCGACTCCGACTTTGCTCGCGGCTCGGTGTAAGCGATCTTCCGGCCTCTCCTTCGTCAACTTGGCCAACTGCGACTTGGCCTCTTCTGCTTTGAGTTTGGCTGCCCCCGCTTTTCTCAGAAGGGCCCCTGCCAAGGTAGTTACTTCCATTTGAGCGGAGTATAACCCCCTCAGCAGGTCGGCCTCATTGAACCCGGATGCCGAGCGCAGGGCAGTCTCCTCTACAATCTTCACTAGGCGATTCGCCTCGCACTGGTGGCCTTCTTCTCCTCGGCCTTCCGGCCCACAAAGACGCAGCGTGATAAATTGCTGCACCCAAACCGATTCCTCTTTCCTGGGGTGCAGGGCTTTTTTGGATCTGCTCCCTCCTACTTGGCTCAGTCCCAGCCAACCCAACTCCACTTGCACTACAGGGGCCCCCTCCACAACCCCCACTGATGGGCTGACTACCACCGCCTCTGGCGTATCTTTGGCCACAGTGGCCTCCACCCCAGCTGGAGCGACCTTAGCCTTTTTGGGCCCAACTTCATCTGCAGCCCCCTCTGGGGCACTCTTCTTCTTCTTCTTCCTTTTCAGAGCCTCCTCCTCCTTTCTGGCCTGTTCTTTCACAGGGTCCACTGGGGGCGGCCGTGGCTCAAAACTGCTTAAGTCCTTCCCCCCCAATGGCCTTGGGCGCGGTCGGATCCTCTCCCGCGCAATCGGTTGAGCCGGTCGGCCTTCCTGCGCCTTCTTCAACTTTGTAGCTCTGGCAAGGATAGCTTGATCCTCTACCTCCTAAGCTTCTCTCCTCGCTTCTAACTCCGCCCGGTCGAGGTCCCCACCGATCGGTCACGGACCCCACCCCGCCTCAAACAACGCGGACGGCTGCACAAGCTCATCCCATTTAGCCTTCTCTCTCTCCCTCCATTCCTTCACCCTCTTCACCCTCTCCTCTGCCGCCGCCCCTAGTCTTGCCTCCATCGACCTGGTGGGCACCTTCCAGATGGTGCGCACCCCAAACCCCCCATTGGCAGACACGTAAAACCACCGTGGTCGCCAGCCTTTGATCGATATCGGCAGACCCGCCCCCAACCCCTTCCCCATCACTGCCTGCAAGGTGACCCACGTTTCTTGTTGCCCCGAGGCTTTATAGCAGGCGAAAAATTCATCAACTGTCATGGCCTCCCCTCCATTCGCCTTCGGTCACGAGCTTGCACACACCAGCAGGATCTTCCATGCATTAGGCATCAGTTGGCCCGGTGCCACCTCCAAACGGTTAAGTACATCCACTACCACTTGGGGCAACGGCAACCTCAGTCCACCTTTCAGCGCCTCCTCGTAAAGGGAAAACTCTCCTGGCCTGGCGTCGGACGGCCTCTCCGTTGATGTTGGCAGTGATAGCACCACCTCTGTCGGAATCTGATATTTTTCACGAATAGCCTCCAAATCGATAGCAGATTGATTTATCCGCCGTGTGCGGGCTCGATTACTGGTGATTGGCTCAAGAACCGTGATAGCGATTGCTGCCCTCTCCATTCTATCTTTGCCGCGACTCCTTGCCATCATCCTCCCCAAGCGGATCCACCATCACAATCGCAGTTTCTTCCTGGGCCATTTTTAAGCTATGTCTGCGAATCGCTTCTGATGCAGCTGCAAGAAAATCGAAAAAATGCTTCAAAGGTGTATCGTGAGCAACGAAGGAATTAACACAAGGGATGTTTTGAGTTTTTGTAAAGAAGTAGGTAAATCGTATGATACCAAAAGCCCACGGTTTGCCCGTATTCCAAGGATCCCAATTAATGTTCGCCAGTTTGAAAACTTTTCAAATCATCCACCAAAACTGTCTTTTCAATCCCAAAATTACCTATCGTTTCATTTTCACTCCAACGCCTCACTTCCCCACCATACGATTCTGCCACGTGTATGGTCACGATGAACTGACTCCTCCCCTTACCCTGTCTTTTCCACTTCAAATCACCACGTGACACGCCGCCTTTTGAGCCCCGTGCCCCTCCGCTCGGCCACCCTCACGGTCGGACTTCTTCCCGGCCACCACGGCCGGCCTCTCCGGTCTCTCCTCACGAGACTCTTCCGCTCGGCCACCCTCACGGTCGGCCTCTCCCACTCGGCCACACCCACGGTCGGCCTCTCCCGCTCGGCCACCCTCACGATCGGCACCCTCGCGGTCGGCCTCTCCCTGCCGGTCGGACTCATCTCCCTCATTACTATTCCCTTCATTGGACTGAAGCTGCACTCGGGAACAGGGGACTACTGACATGGATAGGGCCACAAGGACCACAGCCTACAGTGAATAAACCCAAGCCCACCATTTAGACCCCATTGCATAACCCGGGTAGTAAAACCCAGGACAGCTGGAGGCCAACTGAGCAGGGAAGACCAATGATACTCGGACACATGGCAGGTGCAGAACTGGCCACGTCAGCAGACAAAGATCTGCAAAGTTATTACCACAGCACATCACCATTAATGCAGCCCATCACAGCATTTATTGCGACAACACCCCTCAGCCGGAATAACACCCCCTTGCCCTGAACAAGATAAGCAACAACACAAGCTTTCGGCGGTGAGGACAGGACGGCAAGGACAGTGAAATGATTACCAAAGGATATAAGTAAGGTTTGAAGACAAGAAGAAGGTTAAGCATTTTCTATCTCTCTAACTCTCTCTCTCTCTCTATCTATATCCACGATTCCCACTTCTAATTTACACCCCGGAGGGTTCACTAGGGGACTATCCCGTTCCCCCTTTGAACTTGTTTGTAGGTCTCCCGGTGGGCTTCACCATTCGGACGAGGGCTTGAGGAGCTTGGATCGATCCAGTCCATCTACTGAGAACGAACTGTATCATCAAAAATTAAATTTGATGGGGACAAAAAATGAATAATTAAAAATGCTCTAGCATGTTAAGTTGAAAAATAATATACAAGCTCACTTTCTAGACTCAATGATGTGTAAGTGATATGATTAGTTAATGATTAGAGAAAATATGAGAGAAAATGTTATATTTAATATCTTAATTGATTATCATATTACTAGATTTAAAAATTGAGTATAACTTTTATTCTTGAATAACAATGCTCTAAGTTTATTCCTATTTTTATTTGTATCTGTTTATTTATTTATTTTGAATTGCAAATTACGAGGATGGTGGATTTCAAAGTAAAAGTTGACATTTTGGATAGGAAGAAAATGAAGGGACCATAACCCTTTCATTAGTGGAGGGTTGTCCCAATGTCAAAGTAGGCAAAATTCCAATTAGTGGTTAATAGAATATTATTATTACCTATATATATTGATTGGATTTGTAATGTTTAATTGCTTAGCTACTTATTGGCACGGTGACTTCTAAACCTGCTTAATTGCTTAGCTACTTATTGGCATGGTGACCTCTAAACCTAACTTAGAAGAAACAGATGCATGTGCAAGTTGGTTACCATCCAATGAACACCAGACTTGGGCAGATACTAGTGTAATTAATTACTAATTGAACCACAAGAGCTTTTGTAAGTTGAGGGGTAGGCAAATATAGGTCTGATCTGACCCGGGTTAAGACTGTATTTGTGTTATGTAACAAGAATATATGTGTTATTTAAAATTTAGTCTGGCTCGATATTTGGCCTAATTTAATCATTTCAAGTTGAATTTTATTTTTTTTAATTCCAAACTTGACCACATAACTCAATAGATATGAGCTATTATTATTATTAAATTATACTGAATTTATTAAAAAATATAATAAATCATACAAGTTTTGTATAATTATATAAACTTCTCTATTAATAAAACTAAAACAACCAAAACTAATATAAATAATGGATAGATATAAGGATAAATAAAATAAAATATATATTTCAACTTAAAGATATAACAATATTATTTTTTCATCTGTAAGACTAACAAAATACTAATGAAAAGATAATTAATTATTATGTGAATTAAAAACTTAATAAAATTCAATATAATTATGTTAATCGTGTGAGATTTAATGCATTTTTTTCTAACTCTTACTGGAAGTTGGTGTAATTTAATTTTTTATCAATCTATTTATTTGTAATTTTTTTCTTAAAAAACGTAAATTACACTAACCTACGTTAAAATTTGGAGAAAATATTGCAAGTCTTATAATTTTTGCATAATTATCATGACTTTCTTTTTAATATGGACAAAAGGGATCGGAAAACTTACCCAAAAGAAAAGAAAATTGGAAATGATTCAGATGGTGTGAAAATATAAAGATGAATAATAAAAAAAATATATTTAAACGTAATATAACAATATCATTTTTTTTTCATTCATATGATTAACGAATTCTTGATGAAAAGTGAATTAAGTGTAATGTGAATTAAAATCTTAAAGGAATCTAATGTAGTTATATCAAAATTGTGAGACTTTATGTATCTTCTTTAAATTTCAAGGGGGTCAATTTAATTTATCCATAAAAAAAAATAAAAAATAAATAAAAAAAGAAGAAGAAAAAAAGCATAAGCTTCTATCTAGTCTTGATCTGGACTAGAAAGGGATTGTTTGGGTCCGTGAGACTTACCATGGGTTGCTTTTCAATTAAGGATGAGAATTTTCAATACAACTTGAACTATACACGAAGTTAGCATGTTGGTTGACTATTTCCAACAGACACATATATAATACGATCTAATATCACAAAATATTAAATAGGTGGGGTTAGTATCAATTCTATATAATGCAAAATTGACACAAATAACATGTATAATAAACAATTAATTACATATTTTAATATTATATTTTATGTAACTCCATCAAATTTGTTAAAAAGTATATAAAAATAAGATTTTAAGACTAATATAAATTTTGTTGAATATACTATTTTAATAATTTTTTGACTTTTCACGAAAAAATATATAAAAAAGTAAAGAGATGATATGACCTAAAAAATATAAAAAGTATATTATTTTAGGTTAACCCAAACGGCCTAGTTTGGGATCTACTACAAAAGCCAAAAAGTCAAAAAGTTACTAAAAAAGCTAAAAAGTTCATATTATATATAATTGAAGATAATATATTTTGTCTACTATTTGAGTTAATTTAGTAAAAAATAATAATAACATATCATTTTTATAAATAAAATTGAGTTTAAATCAAATATTCTTATGAATAATTTTGTTAAATAGAAATTAGTTGTATTGAATTTAACTTGAGACGAAAAAAATAATTTTTTATACACTTGATTTTTTTAGTTGATAGATTTTTTTATTTTTATTTATTTATTTTTTTTGACATAACATGTTAAAAAGATAAAAATTGGACCAAGACTGAAAATGATACGATATGAAATAATAAGCTATTTGAATTAATGTTGAGGTAATTCTAATATGAATCCAAAATTATACAATACGAACATGATCCAATACTTATTACGACCAATTCCTAATTTCAATGATTTATTATTTTGGGGCACTCAGGTTAACAGGCCATTTATGAAATTCTTGGGCCAATACTGAAGCATTTTTTTTTTTTTTTTTGTGGCCAAAATGACATTATTTGTTGAAAAGAATATCTATTTGTTCAAACTTTATCTGTCTATTTATCTATTCAAATGTCATTTATTTGTACACGTGTCACCTATATGTGCAAATTATCTATTCAAATGTCACTTATCTATACACGTGTTTAAAAGTCTAACTATTTGTACGTGTGTCACGTATCTATTCAATTTATTGCCACTCACTATTGCCGCTAGTTACCACCACCGGCAATTTTTCCAACGCCAATGATTTTTCTAATAACTTTTCAATGGGTGTCCTCATTATAAGAAAAAAAAAAGGGGTTTAAACTTTAGACTAACTGACATATGGTATGAATAACCCATTATTTTTTAAGATCTTTGGTATGTATCATTATTAAAAAAATTAAATTTAAATAAGAACACTCGGGTGATAAATTTAAATTTGAATTTTAGTTTCCCAAAGGTCTACACACTAAAATATCATGTCTATAAGGACAAGTTTCTACAAAATGATGAAAATACTCATTCATACAGATCTGTTGAAATTGACGTTGTTTGTCTATTTCTTCAAACTATTTTTTTCTCTTTTCTCTCTCCCGTTCCCTCTAAACCCTCTTTCTACCTCTACCTTTACCACTACCTCTACTTCTCTCACTCTCTCTCTCTCTCTTTCTCTTCAAACCCTAGACCCGACGAAAACACTATTGTAGCCCAGCTACATTATTAGAGCGGCGTTAGTGGATGTGGCAACATCGCTGATGGTAAAGTGGACCACCGAAAAATGCCACAGTAATTAGACCTTCTCTGTCTCGAAAATGGCAAAGAAGCGGAGGAGGAGAGTACCAGAGGTTCTATGGAGGCTATTCCACAACTGCGGTCGCACTCTTGCTGATATCATCATCTCTTTGATTCCACCATCTCTGTGGTCGCCTGAGTGTCTTTACCAAGGATGCCAATACCTCGGTTGTAGTGGTGACGGCGCCATGTCATTTCTGCTTAGGCTAGATAACCCTTCTGACTATCGCAAACTCTTAACTCACTGTGTCGCTGTTGTCTCTGACAATGCTCCTCCTCTCTTAACCTTCCGTTCCGACTATTGTTTCCAAGACGAGGTCTCTTTTTACCTCTACTCTCTCATGTGAAACTTTGAATCTCCTTCGACAGCATGAGTCACATCCACTATCGCTGCCGCCACATCCGCCACTATTGTAAAGAAGTTTTTAGCGAACGGAGATCTGTATACTGGCAGATCTGAGAAGAAAAAAAGTAGGGTAGATCTGTACACCAGTAAATCTGTATATGTATGTATAGAGAGAAATAAAGAGAGTCAAAAAAGAGAAAAAAAAAATTCAAATAGGATGATGAGATTTGAAGAAGTGATTGTTTCTCTCTCTCTACTCTCTCACTACATTACATAGATAGGATCAATTTCTACTATTTGTACAGATAAAAAAATATATACAAATAAAAGATTGGACAGATAAAATTTGAACAGATAAGCGAAAAAATTAAACATATAGGAAAAAAATTAAACATCCAAAACAACCAAATGACTTCTCACCAAACTATTTCATAAAATGTGGGCTTCTCACCAACAAAAAAATATTCACTGGGCCTAATGTATTAAACAATTGTTAGATTGGACTTTTCAATAATTTTCTCTTTAAATAAAAAAATACTCATAAAAATCAACCAATAATCGATCCTATAAAAAATAAATAAATAAATAAATAAAAAGGATTAATTACATTTTATCCCTTTATCGTTTAGCTCAAATGCACGTTACCCCCATCAAGTTTAGAAATATACACATAACGTACTTGTGTTTTGAGGTAAAGTGCAAAATTTATCTCTGATAATGATTTTTGCACGAGTCGATATTACTTTTATTTTTATTTTCAATTTTCTTCATATGCCATTATCGCCATAACTTTCTCTCTCTAAAATTGAACTACACACCCCTTCTAACATACCAGAATAACTCCCGACAATAATTCAACCCCTTTGCATTGTTTCCTTTCTAACCCAAGACATCCACTTTATGCTTGCTCCAAGGCAACCATCATCATCTTCAAGCGTACAACCCTTTCAACAACGAAGATTGTAGATTAAATGTAATTTTTGAAGAAAACATGAAGCCCATTGTTGTATTATATATAATTTTTTGTATGTATATATAAATTTTTTTTCTTCTTCCAGTAAAACTGTCAATGTTATTAATTTTGTCAAATTATTTTGTTATTTGCATTATGAAGCTTTGACTGAAGTACTTCTACTGGAATATGTCTTCAATTATAAAGTTCAAACTAATTACTCTCTTTTGTCTTGGTTGGAATCTTGTGAGCATTACAACAATTATAATTTGAGACCTTGGCTAAAAGTTAATTATTTTAGGTCATATCACTTCTTTATTTTTTTTACACATTTTTTCAAAAAATTCAAAAAAAACTTAAAAAGTTAACTTTTTAACTAACTTCTTAAAACAAGCTATTAAATCACTAATTTATTTGAATGAAAGAAGGTTTTGGAAAAAATAATTTTGTGGCCACCATGTGATGATTGATTCTTCCAATATATGTATGTGTGCGTGTGTGTAACGTCCCAAATTTCTAGCCCAAATGATAATACAACAATCATGGCTCTTTCAAGGAAAACTGAATATAAATCTCCAAACTTACATTACATGATACAATAGTTCTTTATGCAATAATACATTAATCTAACAACAAGTAAATAAATAAATAAATACCCCAAAGGGTTTACAAGTTTTCAAGGCTTGAGCCTGTTTACACAAAACGGTTATTCAAATCCACACACATACAGCCCTTGGCTTACACACAGAGTCACAACAAAATGAGAGTCTCGTACTCTCAACACACATTTCCTCGCCTTTAGTTAGGCGGCATCATCACGCATTTTTCTGCACAAAAATCCCGTAGGGTGAGCATAATGCCCAGTAAGAAATCCTTAATAAAGTATATACATTTTATACAAGTCTTAAGAGATGAAATGCATATGCCATGCTATGCCCATTTTTGAAGTTAAATGACATTTTCATCTTTTGAAAACCATCATGCTCAATGATGTCATGTAATTTCAATTGTTCAAAACTTAACAATTTATTTCAAGAGTGGTAAATACGACTCTAGTAATCCCTAGGTTGGTGTCTGCAAGTGGACTATACAAGTACTACCAAATTGTCATTTTTACCGGTATTAACCGGAAGGCTCAACACCTATCCACGCGGGTTTTCGGTCTTTCACCCTAGACTCTCAGGCCAACTTATTCGATATCATCTACACCACCTATCAAGACTTACTAACATATTTACCCCAAAACCATTCCATGAAAATTTGTTTCTCAACATTTTTTTCTCAATGCAAGTTTTCAAATCAACTTTCAAAGTTTAATGTAATCAAATGAATTGATATGCCAATAACACAAGATGAACATAAATACTTTTATTCCAATTCATCATTCAAGGAATAACACAATTCTTTTTTCTCAAGTATCCTCAACAATTAGTCATTTCAAGACTATTTCAACGTTTTGAACAATAATTTCCAAAACGAACAATAATTCTCATATTCCCTGAAATTCATCATTTATATAAATATAAATAAGAAATTTTCCAAAGATCTATTTATTTTGACATACAAAATAAATATAACAATATCATTTATGAATTTTCAGTCTCTTAAAAAAAACTCCAAATTCTAGGTTTTCTCACCAAACTATAAAACTCAAATCTTTTGAAAGAAAATTTTCCAAAATCATCTTTTCTTCAATTAACGATGATCAAAACCCATGAGATCATTTTAAAAGAATAAGAGACAAACCCACTTTCAAAATCGCTTAACTTCTTGAATCAACAATCAATTTTCAAAGCTATCGAAAGATTATTTCGAAAATCATATAGATCTTGCAAAAACATATATATAACTCTAAGAAACAAGTTTTGAAGAAGAAATGAGATGAGACCCCCAAAATCAACGGTGTCGAAACTCGATCTTCACCGCACACAACGAAACCCTCGAGATGATAACCAACTTTGGTGAAGAACTTAGGTCTAAATCCCAATGGATTTGGAGAAATCAAAGAGAGAAGATGACTTCTAGAGAAAGAAGCTCCCGATCTGGAATTCTGGAGAGTTTTAGAGAGAGAGAGAGAGGATTGAAAAAGTGATCTGAAATATCAAAGTGACAAAACATGAAAGAAGGATCGAAACCAGAATCGCTACAGCATGACTGTGTTGTGTTAATAGGAAATTGTGGGGAGTGATGATGGTAGTGTTTCGATGAGCGGGGATGTGGCCATGGGTCAATTGTGGTTTTGGGTTGGGTTCTTTGTGATGAGACGTAATACACAAATTGTTGATGATAAAATAAGGAAATGAGGACATTATAATAATTTTGATTTCAAATTATATCCTTAATAATGTCACCACACTTCTTAACTAAGATTGAGCTACACGCACTGTTATCTACAATGGTTTCCGTTAATTTTACATTTTATTCAAAACCATGAACGATTTATGTGTATATTTATAAACTTGAAAGAGATTAGTTTGTTTGGTTTCACTTTTTAGAATTTATTTTTTTAAAAATTGAAATTTTTTATTTTTTGTATTTTTTTTGTTTTCATTGAATTTTTTTAATATTTTAAATAATTTTTTTTTAATTTTTAGATACACTTATCATAAATATACTTCAAAATATAATATTTGTGAAAAAAATCTAAAAACAATCCACTAAATACCAAAAATAAAAAATATAAAAATTTAATATATTTTTGTATTCTTATTAGGAGTATAAAAATGGCTCGTAACCCGCTCGCGGCCCGGTGTAGGTCCGGCTCGTTTAGGTCTGTTTGGGCCCGAGCCCAAGCCCAGCCCGACCCTTGGGCCTGGGCCATCATTTTGAAATCGGTCCGGCCTGTGGCTCAATCCATCGACTCGCTTAAGACCCACTCAAGGCCCGACTAAGGCCTAGTGATTTTTTTTAGTAGAAAATAATAAAAATTTGGTAGAAAAAATAAAAAAAAAAACGAAAAAAATATTAGGCCCGCCAAAGTCCGGCCCAAGCCCGAGGCCAGACCCAAGCCCATGGGCCCGGTCCGAGGCTCAGCCCACTGACCCTCCCAAGGACTGAATACCCTTTGGCTTTGGCTTTGGCTTGGGCTTGGGCTTGGGCTTGAGCCTAATTTTTTTGGCCCACGAGCCAGCTCAACTCAGCCCCGCCCGAATTTTGGCGAGAGTCTGTGAGGCCTGACATGGATCAGGCTGGATTTACACCCCCTACTTCTTATATATTTATTGGCTTTTTAAAAAATTAAAACTAAGGTCTCGTTTGGGAAGCAACTGTTTTAGCTTAAAAGTCAAAAAGTTATTAAAAAAATCAAAAAGCCTATAACTTATATCAAAAAGTCAAAAATTTCATTTTCTCTCTACTTTTTACACATCTTTTTGTAAAAAATCAAAAAGTCATCCCAAACGTTCTAATTTTTTTACCTTATATTTTAACTAAAAAAATCAAAAAGTTACTAAAAAAAAAGTCTCTGCCCAAACAGGCCTTAAATACAATAAATATATTTTTGAGTTAAATTAAACTAAAACGGGTAAAATGGCCCTGTTTGGTAGAGTTGTGGGAAAGTGGTTATAACTTATGCCTAAACAGCTTATAACTTATAACTATGAATATAAGCTGATTTTTGACTTATAAATTAAGTATCTCCTGTCCCACTTAAAAAATAAGCTGATTTCTGACTTCCAAAAAATTATAAGGTATAATCTATAAGTTAAACCAAACACATCAAAATAACTTAAATTAAGTTGAAAGTTGAAATAAGCAGCTGGAAGTCAGAAATTAGCTTATTCTTTGAGTGGGGCAGGAGATACTTTAAGAATAAGCTGAAAATCAGCTTAAGTTAAAAGTTATAAGTTATAAACTGTTTAGGCATAAGGTATAAACTGTTTCTCATAGCTCTATCAAACGGGGCTAATATAGGGGCAATTTGACAACTTAAAGCTACTTTAAAAGCCAAATCCTAACGAGAGTCGACGCGATCCGCAAGAAATACGACAAGTACGACTTCGACAAGCAGAAACATCTCAACCTCTCCGCCGCCGCCGACGCCGACGCCGACGCCGACGCCGACGCCTTCGCCCTCCTTTACGCCGCCGTCGACTCCGACATCGACGCCGCTCTCCAGGTCTCTCTCAAAAAGTTCTTTTTTCTAGGGCCTCTGCGGTTGCTATCAATGCCAAGATTCGACGCACCAAAGCTCGGTTGCTTGAGGAAGTCCCTAAACTGGAGAGATTGGCTATAGAAAAGGTTCGATCTCTTTGAAATTATTCTGTTGATTTTATAGTAGAAATGTATAATTTGATAATTTACTTTGACTTTATTGAATTTGAATTTTGTGGTTATGCGATATTTTTGAAATCATAGAACTGAGGTTGACTTGATTGTTCAACAGTTTTGGGGAACTAATGATTCTATGTTTATGTTAGAATGTTCTAAATTTGGTTGGGTTTCAAAAGTGACAGCTTGTTGAATTTTTTAAGCTTGATTTGCTAGGGTTTTGGGGTTGAAATATCCATTTCGAGGACTGTGAACAGTGACCTGTGAATACTAACTTTAAGTTTTTGTGAAAATAAGGAGAAGGAAGAAGAAAAGTAGAGGAAGCAAGAAAAGCTTACCCTGATAAGGGTGAAGCAAAACACATAAAAAATATATAATAATCTCCAATTCTCTAGAGCTCAACTCCATTGAATTGAGGAATTACAATAGTATTTGTAGGATTTTAGTAAAGTCTGCTTATTTATCCAAAAAAAAAAAAATAGTATTTGTAGGATGCTATATTTATCGTATTTCCATTATGAATTTTGACTCACAAATAAGAATGATAAACCGTACTGGTTAAAGTATTGTAAACCAACTTTAAACTATAGGCTAAGAAGCACGGACACTTCAAAAAAGATGATGTATCCGTGTCTTGTCCTTGTCGGATACCGACACTCTTAGGACACGTTTCCGACACTCTTTAAAACGTGTCCTATTTTTAAATTTTTTTTAAAAACCCGGACATTCTTTGGACACTTGGAGGACACAAGTGTCAATCGCTTAAACAAACGTGTCTATCAATTAGACACATGTAAAACTAATTATAAGTTTGAACAAAACAACTTCAGATACAATAATAAAACAAAATCCATATAAATTTATAGGAATTAGTGTCATATTGCATTTTTTATTATCTTTGAATTATATATTTATATATAATATATAATAAATATATAAAATTATATATTTTAGGCGTGTCCCTCACGTGTCGTGTCCTGCATTTTTTTTAAAATTAACGTGCCGGCGTATCCGTGTCGTATCCGTATTGTGTCACATGTCCGTATCCGCGTCCATGCTTCTTAGACTATAGGAAAGACCCAAAAACATTTCAACCATAATACGACTCATTGGCGACCCTCATGACTTGTTTTCAGGAAAACTGAAAACTACTAAAATACACTCAACTCAACCCTTAGAACCTAATAGGGGGTTGTTTGGGATGACCTAAATAAGTGCACTTTTTGTCTTTTTACGAAAAGATGTGCAGAAAAGTAGAGAGGTGATGTGATGAAAAAAAGATAAAAAGATAAAAAGTGTGTACTTATTTTGGGTAGCCAAACTTGGCCTAAATTACATGTAAATCTTTTTTTTTAAATTAATTAATTAATTTATTTATTTATTTATTTATTTTATTTTTTTTTATTTTTATTTTTTTTTTTATAACTGGGTGTTTGGGCCAGCTTGCGGGCACCTCAACTAATTCTAGGGCTCTGAAATTAACGACCAGGCAAATCTCCAGTAGCTCCTTAGAGTAACTCGAACTTGAGATCTTGAATCTTATCCTCAAGTCTTTATTGCTTGGCTAACCCCTTGGGATTTAAATTACATGTAAATCTGTCCAGCTATGTCCAAACAAACTTCATATTATTATAATTGGAGACTCTCAAAACTTCCATGGGCCCCTTCCTTTTGACTGAAAAAGCGTCTTGATAACCGTGGTACCCATGGCCTTTGTCTTAAGCTTCTAAAGCCTATTAGATTTGTTTAACCATTTGACAGATGTTGCATCAATAATAAATCTTACGTTCAGGTTAAGGGGCTTTCGACAGAAGAACTTGCTGCCCGTAATGATTTGGTCCTTGCTCTGCCAGATAGGATTCAAGCCATACCAGATGGGACTGCAGCTGCTCCCAAACAATCAGGAGGCTGGACAGGTTCAGCTTCCCGCACAGAAATCAAGTTTGATTCAGGTGATTGGTTGCCTTTATTCTACTCTTTTTTTCCCCTCCTTTTTTCTTTTTTCTGGGAGGCTCTTACTTGAGATTTGTTGTTCAATTATTTGTTTCATTTGGATCATAGATGGACAGTTCAACAGTGAATACTTCCAGCAAACAGAAGAGTCCAGCCAATTAAGACAAGAATATGAAATGCGGAAAATGAAGCAGGCATGTAATTCTTTAGAGTTGAATACCTTTCTTTTTTTAATTGGAGGGAAATATGATTTTTTTTCTTTCTGATGAGGATTTGTTCTTCTGTGGTTTCTGCATTCATTGTTCTATTGATTCCAAATAAAAAATAAAAATAATGTGTTTTACTTGATGTTCACACAGGATCAAGGATTGGAAGTGATATAAGAAGGTTTGGATACATTGAAAAACATGGCCCATGATTTGAATGAGGTTTGCTACTACCTTGTGCATTTGTATTTGTTGCTTTGTCCCATTTTGTGGACATCAATTTATGACTTTGCAATTCATACAGGACATGGATAGGCAAGTTCCTTTAATGGACGAGATTGACACTAAGGTTTGAGAACACATCCCGTACTGGTAACATCTGAAGCTACAAGTATTCTTAAATTATTAATGGTGTATTTCTTCGCATCCTACAGGTCGACAAGGTGGCATCTGACCTTAAGAACACCAATGTGTGACTTAAGGATACTGTTAACCAGGTGATTGAGCTGCCACTGTATTTTCTATAGATTTGCATCACTTTGTGTGCTGCAGAGAGAGAGAGAGAGAGAGAGAGAGAGAGAGAGCTATGCTATGTCGTAGATCTCTTTGCTAGATTTGACAGAAAGTTTTGATTTGTTTCAGCTGAGGTCCAGTTGAAATTTCTATATTGATATTATACTGTTGTGCATAATTCTTGGGATTGCCGCCTATCTATACAAGTAAGTTTCACTTTCTCAAAAAAATGGGAAGGAAATGTTTTATCTAATTCTTGGTAATAGCTGACTTGCTTAATGGACTCTAGAAAATAATTTCATGCATGGGTTAACTTATAGTTAGAAGCCAATAATTGAACTTGTAAACTAAAGCTGACTGCATGGTTATTCTGGTTGGATCTTCTTCTTGCTTGATTCAGTTTCTCCTGTTAATCTCTCTTTTCACTACCTTTTTACATTTCAATTAAATAACAATCATCAGATTGATTCTCATAATTGTCTGGGCTGAAATTTGATTGTTTGGTCAACATTTGATTTTTTAGATTTCCTTCTCTTTTGGTTTAGTATTTTAAGCCGTCATTCTGATGGTTGTTGTACCTGCAGTGTATTGAAGAATTAAGATGAACGATGGGCTACTGTTTCTGCTTGTGATATTGGCCTTGTCTGGTATTGTTTTGCGTTTATTGAGGCCTTGTTATGTGCTTATTTTGGAGATGATTTGTTTTCCCAGTGTGTGCATGTCTTTGCTCATACTTTTAACTACTGTTTCTGTACCTTTGTCTTTCAAATACAACTTTCGGCACATCAGACATTTCGGGATTAATAATGTATATTTGTTCCAGCTTTCATTTTGTCTCCTTAATTTAAGGTATTATATTTCTATGCATATGATTAATGTTGTGACTCCTGTAAACACCACTTATGGTATTTGTGCAACCTATAAAGAGAAGAACCAAAATTGATGAATTTGTAGGCTAGGGTTGCAATAAGTGAAACTCCTATAAAGGATAAATTACCAATATGTCCTAATAGTTGGACTTAATTCTTATGAAGTCCTATTGAAAATAAGTTTTAGTAAAATTGTTGCTAAAAATAATTTTTTGTGACGATATTTTGCATGTCACTAAAAATTGACAATGATTTTTTTGTCGTCGTTTTTATAAATTGTCGCTAAAATTTACAATAGTGACTTTTTTGTGACAAATTTTTCAAATTGTTATTGAAAATTGAAAATTAGTGACTTTTTTTATGACAAATTTTTAAACTGTCTCTAAAACTTATAACTAGTGACATTTTTTTTATGACAAATTTAAAACTATCGCTGAAAATTGACAATTAGTGACTTTTTTTAATAGTGTTTGATGAAAAACGCCATTAATTATCGTAGGGCTTATTGGATAATAAATCTACCTATTAGGACTTACACGTAAGCCTCCCTATAAAAACTGATCTGGAAAAATCTGCAATTAAAGTCTAGGATATTTGCTGTTAGGATTAAACTAGGGATTGGCCAGTTGAATGTTAAAAAGATGAATTCGTGCTGGTACTAAAGAGCAAGAATTCAGAATTTTATTGAGTTGATTTACAACAAAAATTTGTTCTGCATCACTTTTTCATAGAAATCTCCTTGTGGTTTTAATTTCTTCTCGTAACTTTTTGTTTTTGTGTTTTTTGTTTTTTTTCGTTTGTCTTTCTAAAACATTGGAAACATTATTGAAGTTGACCTTTCAGTTATAGCTGGGTTGTAATGTTAACAATTTCATGTCATGGCTCTCAAACTTACATCATATGATACCATGATATTGTAGACATTCTATTTACTACAGACAACAAAGTAGTAGAAGGAGAGATATTTGGTGCTCTATGTTACAACATCCTCCTTACCATAGAAAAGTTGTAAAATCGATCAGAATACTAGTAGCATAGAATGTGGCCAGCATTCAACAGTGTAACTGTTTTTCTTTTTTTAAAACCTAAGAAGAGTTGTAAATTCAATCCGAATAAAATTAGCATAGGATGTAGCCAGCATTCAGTGGTGTTTGCCTACTTTTCTAGCTGAATAAAAATGATCGTCTCTTGGGTCTTCTTTTCCCTCTTGTTTATGGCATTTAATGGCTATTAGATGTTCCAAGGAATTAGCCTTTTCTATGTTTCGTGATGTGTAGAGGGTCCAAATGTAAACATTGGAGAAATGGATACTGCAAACGTTTAGTTGGAGATGATGGAGATTACTATGAGTAAAGAGCAACACAAGCAGTGTAGGACCCAAAGGAATAGTTGGTGAATATATGATCCAAATGAGGAGAGGAGCCTTCCTTTTATAAGCAGAGGAGATTGAGGTAAAGTTACTTATAAAAAAAAGAAAAAGAAAAACAGAGATTGAGATAAAGTTGAAGTCCTTTTAGTATGTAAGTGGGCCTTGTGTTGCAATTGAAATAGAAATTATTTGTGATCAAGTTAGGATTCTTCTCTATGATAATCTGATGAGGATCTTATGATGTCAATGATATCAAGATAAGTGCCTGTTGTCGATTGGTCGAGGTGACGACATCATCCACACCATGATTAGACTTTGCTCTTAGCCACTAAGCCACATGATTCCCAATTCTCAGAATGGATCATGATACTACTTGAAGACCACACCCCAGACACAATATTGGCCATGAAACTATCTGAAAACCACACTATGGCTTCACACCAAGCTGCAAGAGCCCCCAAGTCTTGCTAGTCAATTGTGGCAAACATCAGTTTGGGTGTGTGAGAGGTGAGGAGGAGGTTCTAGTCTAGCAGGAGATCCTCACTCTTCTGAAAGATAGGAGAAAGTGGCCCCTACTGAAGGGTCTCACTCTTTTTGAGGTTAAGAGTCGAGACAAATGTTTTTGTTTTGTCCTTATGGTACCGTTGGAGATGTGGATGCTCTTTCAGAAAACCTCACCTAAAACATATGATGACCCCCTAGTCCAGCATCAGTTCTATAAAATGGCATAGAAACTGACTCGTGTTAGCGCCCTTCCTTCAGCTAGCTCCGCTTGATCTATCCATCTTTTTTTTCTTCTAATAGATACTAGTCATATAATTGATCTTTCGGTTTTTGAATTGTGCGGTTCAGTTCAGGTTATTTTACCAGGTTGGCAATTCAAACCCGAATTCCAACATCAGTTAACATAACTAAACGATGTATTTCACTGATTAAGCCAATTTGCATATGAAGTTTCAGTTTTACAAATCAAACCTGAATTCCATTTCCCCAAAATTCAACATAAATAGTGAATATCAGAACAAAACAATTTTAGAATTCTAATTTGATAATCATACTTCATAAAAACTACCAACAAAAAATTCCATTCTAAGGATGAAAAAAGCACACTTTATGTCTAAATTTTCTCATCTGCTTCTCATTTGCTCTCATATTGCCCTTTGCTTAATCGCTTTCCCTCTTTGATTTCTTCATGGAAGGCACTGCCAAACCTGACTATGCCACCTACCTGAAGATCTCCACGAATGACTATGATTCCACCATTGATGGACTGAATAGTAGCATTGCAGACAGTCATTGTCCAATGAGGAAGAGCAGAGGGAAGTGATAGCAGAGAATAATGGGGAGAGAGAGAGAGAGAGAGAGAGAGTAAATAGGATTCACGAGTAGGATAAGTTTTACAGTATAGTACGACAGATCTGGCAAACTTTATGTATAGTCATGCACTAATGCATTAAATAATAGATTTGAAATAGGTAAATGGGATTTCTGTTGGTTTTGATTCACTCTGTCTCCAAAATACAAAAGCAGGATACCGAACCAAAACTGATAAAAACCCTATCAGTTGGTCGGCTATTTTAAACCCCTACTTCCTACGGTATCTCGACCGCCAATCATACATGGCAGTTCGAGGAAACTGATCAACCACCAGCATAATTTAATCGTGCTATGCCTAGGTAAAAGTAGCCCAAAAACAATACTCACATGATCACAATTAACAGTTGCAATGGGGAAGTCACTATCTTGTGACTGGCCCGTAGCTAACTGATGAGTGTGACACCTGTTGCTCGTCTGTCCAACATCCCTCCATATACTAGGCCTATAACATTTGTCTTCCAAGAAGAGAACAACTTTATCTTGCCTAAGATGGATTATACCCCTTCCTGCCCTTCCTGTAGCTCTTGGATTAGAAAATTTCCATCTTCCCCATATTTGATTCACAACGAGCTTGAAAAAGATTCTGTGAATAAACACCTTTAATAGCATCAGATTCAATTACCTCAACCATAAAGTATTAAATCATTCTACAACTCAATGCATTTGCAACATGGTTTTGTGAACTATCCTCATGCTTAAGGACAAAATTGTAAGCTACAATGCTTGCACCACAACTTAAAATTCCACATTAATACAATTTCCTTGTGTCGTTAACTTCTTGCTTAAAATGCAATAGGTTTATTCCGTTGGCTAAGATTCTACCAAACTGACTTGAGAAACATCACATTCCACTTCAAGTGCTAGGTTGAAATCCTCTCCCTTGCAGGCAGGAAATGGAGATCTCTACATCATAATCAATGATTGTAAAAGAGCCACATTAATACATCAGTATTTTAAAACTCATAATGATGTGGCAATTTATAGGCTCTGAATTTTGAATTTTGATGATGTTCCACAAAATAGACCTAGGTGGTGGC
The DNA here is from genome assembly GCA_025200525.1 of Camellia lanceoleosa. Classification (NCBI taxonomy): domain Eukaryota; kingdom Viridiplantae; phylum Streptophyta; class Magnoliopsida; order Ericales; family Theaceae; genus Camellia; species Camellia lanceoleosa. Next base: position 35,936,173 of record CM045766.1, read on the forward strand.
CTCTCTTCTTCCTCATGGAATGAGTTTATCTCTACTTTTTTGGACATTGAAGCCTGTATATCATATCCTAAACTGAATCGTAGCTCCTTTTGCAAGTTTTTGCACTTCCCATGCAAGGGCTGCCACTTGCTGGGTCAAATCTACTAGAAAGTGTTAATTTTTGTCAAGCTGCCCCCTCCTTGCCTTGAAGTATAAAAGCAGTTTCTATGGACTTCAAACTTACTTTAATGTAAAAAAGCAACAAAGAGAGAAAAATAGAAAAAATAAACACAGTAGAGTATTGAGAAAAAGACTTGATAATTCACCGAAGCAAGCATCAATAGCAGTAGATGAACAAAAATCCCGAAGTGGCTGTTTTTCTGACAATCTATATACATATTAACAATTGAGTACCAAATCCTTATTTTGTCACCCTTGTGAATACCATTAAATCCATGACTTCAGTTGCAAAATCCTTTTCCGTTAATCCTATACGGTAAAAGCATAATAAAACACTCACTTAAATCATCAAACAGAACTCTAATGCTCTCTAAGATTAAGAATAAGATAAATAAATTGGTCAGGTCCTGGAACTCCTCTTTTAACTCTGGCGTTGCTAAACTTTTTATCAGATTCTTCTCCTGAGCTGTATCACATAAGTAAACATACATAACAACATTAATCACATTCTAGCTCAAACAAATCCATATTTGGAAATATAAGTTTACATACATAAGTTTGCACCACAATTTAATTTCAATAAAAAATGCCTTAACCACCAAAACATTTTCTAAATTAACCTAAATTCATTTCAATTGCAAAAAAGTCGTTAGTTACCAAATATGAGATCATGCCTTGCACATAAAATTAAATTTACACAATGTCTAGGACTCTAGCATATACACAAATTTCCTAACTCATCCTAGCAACTAAAATTTAACATACTCAACATAAAATCTAAGAACAAATTTATGCACTTATATATTTATAGCATGTGAACTTATAAAAAAAAATGAAGTTTGGGGGTGTGAAAACCTTACTCGAAGCAAGTCTTTATTAATAGAGATGAAAAGAGTACAAAGAGCTTACAAGCTTGCACTCATCATCAACACCCTCAATGTCGATGTTGCCACTTTTTATCATTTGTGTAGTTGCTAGTAACAGTCAAACCATTCGAACTTACGTTCACCTAGTTTATTTTTATATTGCTACTTCTTGTTTAATGGTTAAGACTTGACCTAATAATCTTGAGGTTATGGGTTCAAGTCTTGGGACCATCACTTTGTGTATTATGCCAAAGGTTAGGTGTGTACTTAATCTTTTCCCTCCCAAACACATATTAATGTGTACTAATTGGGCTTTTTTTTTTTCCCCCCCCCTTGTTTATTACATTTCTGTCTTATTTATCTCAGATTCTCAGTTTTGTTCTCTGTGTGTGTGTGTGTGGTGTTTGGGGGGGGGGGGGGGGGGGGGTGGTTAAGTGAGCAATTTGATTACCAAAAAAGAGATGTAATGAGGCTTGGGACATGACCCTAAGTGTCCGTAAAAAATAAACTTTTGAGGCAACACAACTCTTGGGCAATATAAAAACAAGATCTAACCAAACAAAGAAAGTAAAACCCTCACAACTCGAGGGACTAGGCCAAAGCATGAAAACCAAAATATAAACAAATTAACCGCACCCATCCAAAACACTTCTTCGCACAACCCAGAGGCTCAGTAGTAGGCATATATAACTCAAGAACTATACAATAAACAAATAGAACCATTAGCCCACATCTCGTTATATCAATTAGAGTGTGAACTCTTCCTAGAAGGCTTTTGGCATGATTTCCTTTCCCTTGCAATTTGTTTGGTTGAGTTTTTAGAATTTGCTTTTGAAATTTTTTCAAAAAACTACAAATTAGTTTGACCAAAAAAAAAACACCAAACTAGTTTATTTTTGAATTTTTTAAAATTATTTTCGCCCCCAAAAAAGAGAACACTATGAAAATAATGATTTTTTTTTTCTTTCACCAAACTAAGTTTTGTAAATTTTCAAAAATAGATTCTGAGAACTCAACCAAACAGAATTTGAATTTCTCTTTAAGTTTCCTTTTGTTCTCATCTCTAAAAGGAGTGGCATCCATAATCCTTTTAGTTTCATCCTTGGCTTCTTTTTATTTATTTATTTGTTTTATTAGCAATAAAAGGAGTGTTTTGAGGCTAGAGGGCCATCTATCTCTCCCCGAAGCTTATATTCTGTAGTTCTTGTGTGCTAAATAAAATCCTACCTTTGTATTCTCCTCAGGGATCTTGTTTTCTCCTTTGTGATTGTAGTTCCTTCTGTGGCTGCTTATTTGGTATTAGAGCCGTGGAAGCTTTAACATTTGTTTTTCTAGTTTTTCCAACTTCAAGTTATAATCCATTACCTTTTCTACTTGGACTTAGCACAGAAATAGTATGCTCTGTGATTGTCGCTATTTGTGGATCATATCATCCGTAGCATTTTCCTTGTAAGAAATACTCACATATTTCCTCTATTTTTTCCCTTTATGCTATGTTTGGTTGGGGGATTTGGGGAGGGATTTGGAAAGGGAAAGGGAAAATGGGTGTGAAATTAGGTGAAATGTAAGTATGTTTTATTTACATTTCACCTGTCTTTTCCCTTTCTATTTCCATTTCCAATTCTAAATCCCTTCCCAAGTCTTCCAACCAAACACAACATTACTCTTCATCTCAATCCCTGGAATCTCATTTGGAACACATGCTGATAACACATCAAAAATATTTGATGAAGTTGGATAAGTGGACGTAGAGGTCACACCTCAAGCTTTTTCTTTGGGCAAGCATGCATGACATATTTACCATATCTCTTTTTGGCTTTTCGCCCATTCACTGGGTTTTGTTTCTCCTTTATCCTTTTTAACTAACCATTCTTGTTTGGTTGAGGAACTAGAAACCATGAGCTTTGGTTAATGACTAAAAGCCTTGCACTCATCACATTTTTGGGGTTTTCTTGACACTTCAACTCTAATTTCATAAGGGTCCTCATGACCTAAATTAAGTATGAAGGAATTTGGAATCTCCTTATTTGCTTAAATTTTAATACACACGCTTTGGAAAAATAAGCCTACAATGGGATCGAGTATACTGCCAATCACATTCGCCACATAGCTGAAACCATCTTCTATTCAAAGCTTAAATGGAACATCAAAAAACTTCCCGCAAACCAGCACACTAGAGAGTTCACTCCTAAATAATTTCATACCAGGGCGACATCTTTTTACAATTTCATACATTTCAACTTCCACAATTCAAGTATGTTTGTCTTACTATATCATGTTAAGTAGCTTCCAAACATTTTCTATTATAAGAATTGGTGGTTGGTCTTATAGTTCTTACATTTCACCCATGGCGTTGTGATATGCATTATCAAATTTTCTCATTAATGATTTGACTATAGATTACAAAATGGTACCCTTTTAAAATCTATGGGGCTGTGATATTCATTATTTTTAATTAATGTATGTTTTTGTTAAGTTATATTTCTTCATCTATTTGATTGTAGTCTTATATATTCAAAACCTCTTAATCTAAAGCTGTTCTCTACTCTTAAAACATTTATTCTACTATAATTTCGTTGATCAATACTTTTAACAATTAACATATCTCATGTAATCTTGTCTTCAACATGTCTAGCCACTTCATTCATTAATTGCAAAGAAAACATTCAATAAGCTTGTAACAGTTTCATTTAACCCAAAGATTCACATGCTTGGAGAGTGAACTTTTAGTTCTAATATATGTATATATATTACTCAGATATCTACAACGTACCCATTTATGTACATATGTATTTACTTATGAAAAAAGTAGTGATTTACATACAGAATTTATAACTAGAAATTCACTAGTAGAACATGGCATGTTAGTGTCTAATTATTTCATAACAAATATCCATCATCATTGTTATTATTTTCTGAAGTAATAGTGCCGTGTCATTCTAGTTAGAAATTCTTTTTATGAAGCATTCCCAGTGAAATAAATCACTGTATTTGCTTTGGCCCACTACCTTGTACAAGACATATTTGACACATTCCAACATCTTTAACAATATGAAACCTACAGTCACTTCCAGAAAACACCTAGATGTTATATCCATAGGGTTTCCCGAATACGTCACTCACCTTTTGCAAAGTCCCAAGTGATTAAACTCTTGATATTGGATTATAGAATTCCATTGGTTGGTGTTGAAGTTGTTACCTTCGGACTGGTTTGTAATACATAAATTTGATTCAGTTCTGTTGTCGCTCCATTGATCATCTCTGTCAGTTACCTTCTTGGGTTGGATGAAATTCTCATACTGAGTTCCTTCAGTGGGCTGCTTTCTCTTATGTCCATTGATCGAACTGTTGAAAGGTGGGACTAAGTATTGTGAATAGTTTGTCAGAATAGCCTTCACAGACTGAAGTAGAGGTTTTGCTAGCTTCAAAGCTTATGCTAGAAACTGTGTCCATGGAAGACCCAATGATTAATGGTAACACCAGGCAATCTCTGTACAGAAATTCTCTGACCATTTCAAGTTTGGCATTTGTACTTGTAGAGCATGGTTCTTCACAAAGTGGTTCATTTCTATAACCAAATTGATCTTCCAAACTGTTCCTTATACTGTTTTTCTGCCGAACTTGGCAGAGTACCCAATCATCGAACTGTAAAGAAGAAAAGCATTCGGTCAATCTCTGCTAGTGTAAAAAAATAGAAAAATTATCAATATTCTTGTGCTGGTATTGAGTTGATATATGAAATGTGTATTGTGTCTGCATGTGTTATTGGAAACTCATGAGAAGTGGAGCTGCTTAGAGCTTGTTGTAGACTATGCCAATGCAAGAAGTGGCATGAAAGGTTAAGCCCTTATGTAGGATCCAGTGATTCATAAGAACATCCACTTCTTGTTAACACTCTATTTGTTTGCGTTGGTGTTTGGCATAACGGAAAACGAAAGTCAACGCAAAATGTTTCCGTGGTCAACGGAAAAGAAGCCTACTTGGGTAGAAAACGTTTTCCAGACTAACATCATGGCAATTTAAACCCGGCCCGACGGGGACCCGAGCCCCCGACCCCGATTAGAATGGGTTTTTCCCGAAAATTATCCCCATAGGGTCGAGGATGGTATTGAAAATTAAATCCCCAACGGTTTTCGGGCCGGGGACGGGGATAGGTTCCCCCGGCCCCGCCCCGCCCCGCCCCGAATATTCCCTGAATATTCCCCATATATATATAAAATATGTTTGAGTCTGCCTCTCTCTCACTCATATTCATTAATTTCTCTCAGCCTCTCTCCGTCTCTCTCTGTGCGTAGTTACTAGGGGTGTGCATAATACCGCCGAAACCGCACCGAGCCGTACCGCTAAAGCAAATTCGTTATTATTTGCCAATCGAACCGCCGGTTTTTAGTAAGAAAAATGGCAAATTCTAGTGACACTTTTATCAATCCGCCAGTTTTTATTTTTCTTCCAAACCGCACCGACCCGCACCGCTATTAAATCATGTTTTATAAGATTCTAAAAATTCTTTTTTAATTAAATTTGCTTGTTGTTCTATACCTTAGAATATAGTATTACATTACTGCTCGAGGGAAATTCAAGATGTCAGTAATCCAAAATAAAGTTGGATTCCTATTCACTTTTCAATCTTCTTTTTTTTTTTTTTTGCAAACTTGCATCAGCTCACTTTTTAATCTAAATACTTTTCAACAGTAAACATTTTCAATATATTGTAAATCCTGAATGATATTAATTTTATGTATTGTATTTGATCATTGTAGCTTCCACAGATGCTTGTAATGAACTGATGGCATAGTCGTTGATATTATCATGTTGTTGCTACACTTGTTGCACTAGAAGAAAGCTTCGCAAGATGCTTAATATCATGGTATCTCTCGTCTTTTTTTTACTCTTTGATTTAAGTTTTGTAATTTGAATTATATTTTTTATAAACCGCCAATCCGCCCGAACCGCCAAGGCAAATCCGCCATTATTTGCCAACCGACCCGTCGGTTTTTGATAAGAAAAATGGCAAATTCTAGTGACACTTTTATCAATCCGCCACCTGCCATACGGTTTCTATTTTTCTCTCAAACCGCACCGACCCGCACCGCGCACGCCCCTAGTAGTTACCCCTCACGGCATCAGTGGCGATCTCCTTCCTCCCATCACCGCCGATCTCCCTCCTCCCATCACTGTTGATTGCCGTCGTCCCTCCATCATCAGAGTTTTGTTGCTCCTCTCCATCACCGCTGATCGTCGTCGTCCCTCCACCATTAGTGTGGTGTTGTTGATGATGATGATGATGATGATGATGAAGTTGATAGGATCAAATCTGATATATGCTCAGATCTGTGTTGAAGTTGATAAGCTCATATCTGGTACATGCTCAGATCTGTATGGGTGTGTTAAATATATCTGGTATTTGAATATATCTGGGTGGGTGTGTTGAATAGATCTATATGGGTGTGTTGAATATACTTTCCATCACTAATAGGGGGAGAGAGAGTTGTAAAAGGAACAATGTTCTAATGGCTACCCACATCACTTGACATTCACTTTCATGGTGGTTTTTGTTTTTATTTTTTTGATTTTATTTTTTTTCTCCCTAGCATTGGAAAATTTGTTGCTGTAACATATTGTTTTATTATCACCCAGTGTTTCCATTAGATTAATTAAGAAAAATATTGAAGTTTGTTCGTTACTGATGACTAGAAGTCCATGGATGTTTTGAGTTATATAGCTTTTTATGTAGCCTTTCCCTTGTGACTATGCTTTCATTATTTTTTGCTTTTCACATGTTCATAGAGGTTGGATAGTGTCAAACCATTAATCTGAGTTGTCCACATTCTGGAAACTTAGGTATATGCTTAGATCTTCTATTGTTTTTTTTTTTTTTTTTAGCCGGTGAATTTTCGGGGTCGGGGAAACCCGATCCCCGTTAGGGGATGGGGGCGGGGTTGGTGATAGGCTCCCTGTCGGGGATCGGGGTTGGGAACAGGGAAATTTCTACCGTCAGGGATCAGGGACAGGGAGTGTGATCCTCGGCCATGGCCCGGCCCGGCCCGTTGCCATTCCTACATACCAATGGCACTACACTACCACCGCTACCATCACCTTCACCACCACCACCACCACTGCGGCCACCACCGCTGCCCCACTACCACCACTAATACAACCATTATTACATTAGAGCTGCTTGTAGACTATGCCAATGCAAGAAGTGGCACGAAAGGTTAAGCCCTCATGTTGGATCCAGTGATCCATAAGAACATCTACTTCTTGTTAACACTCCATTTGTTTGCGCTGGTTTTTGGCATAATGGAAAACGAAAGCCAACAGAAAATGTTTCCGTGGTCAAAGGAAAAGAAGCCTATTTGGGCGGAAAACGTTTTCTGGACTAACATCGTACCAGTGGCACTGCACTATCACCGCTACCATCACCTTCACCACCACGATCACCACTGCGGCCACCATTGCCGCCCCACCACCACCACTAATACAATCATTAGTATATTAGTTTCAAGGATGCAGCCAAACATAGGAAAGTGTTTTCTCTGAAAGTTTTCTGCTGAAGCAAATGGAACGTAAATGAAAGCTAGATATCATGCAATACAACTTACCCTTATGCATACTTTTTGGTTGGAAGTCAACATCGTTGCTTCGGGCAATCTGTACTCCTGCATGTTCCAGCCCGTCTTGATTCCTCTTGGAGGGCGTCCTCTATAGAACACCAGAGCTTTTTTCACTCCAATTATCCTTGCTCCACATGAACTGCGAATTGGTTTATTAGAGCATCTCCAACCACACTCTTTATTTTTCACTAGTTAAAGTATAAAAAAATGACACTCTTTATTTTATCTAATTAGTTTAGCTATTGTGTGTTCCAACCATACTCTTTATTTTAGCTAGTCATTCAAACTAATTTAACCAATTTTCAAAACAAAAAATGCTATATATATATATATATTACTCTTTTTCATAGAATGCCACATATGCACCTACTCTCTAATATGGTTGCCAATGTGACATTTGCGATAATATTTTTAAAAATAATATTTTTTAATATTAGTTTTAAAAATATTATAAAAAATAATTTTGAGTAATATTTAATTTTTTTATTATAAAATTTAAAGTATGTAAATACATTTCAACATATGAATTTGGTGGACCATCTTGAAAGGAATGGAGGGGAAGAATAAAAGAAAACAATAAAGAATTTTTTTAAAAAAATAACAATACAAAGGAAGTTCTTCAATAATTATAATTTATGAAATTAAGAACCGAAAGAACACAAATTAACTAATTAAAAACCTTACAAAAGTCAATGAATAAATAAGAAAAAAAAAATCATAAATAGCAAAGTTAGGAATAAAATTCAAAATAAATAAACTATTTCTAACACCAGTTGTTACAAATCTCCATGTAGATGCCACAAATGCTCAACTAGGTCTGCTTGGAGTTTAGAATGAGTTTGTCTATCTCTGTTGCGATGATGATTTTGAATGAATTCATAAAGTTCGGGTGTACGCTCGTGTGACACTGCTGGAGGGAGAGTTTCATCGATTGCATCATAATTACAGTCTATATTTTGTTCATTTCGCTCATCCTCAACAATCATGTTATGCAATATTATACATGCCTTCATAATAACTTTAAGGGTTTCAACTTTCCAAAAACGTGCAGGTCCTCGCACAATTGAGAAACGTGCTTGGAGCACTCCAAATGCTCGTTCGACATCCTTCCTTGCTAACTCTTGAGCCTTAGCAAAATGTATTTGCTTATTGCCTCGTGGAGATGGAATTGTTTTAATGAATGTTGACCATTGAGGATATATACCATCAGCGAGATAATATCCCATTGTATAGTCATTTCCATTGATTGAGTAATCAACTTGGGGAGCACGCCCTTCAGTAAGGAGAGAAAATACAGAAGAACGTTCTAACACATTGATGTCGTTATGAGATCCCGGTAATCCAAAAAATGCATGCCATATCCATAGATCATAGGAAGCCACCGCTTCTAAAATAATAGTTGGTTCATGGATATGACCACAATACATACCTTTCCATGCAGTAGGACAATTCTTTCACTTCCAATGCATACAATCAATGCTCCCCAACATTCCAGGAAACCCACGATTTTTTTCCACCTCTAGTAATTTAGCAATGTCATCTTTGTTTGGTGCCCTCAAGTACACATTTGAAAAGATTGCAACCACTGCCTGAACAAACCTTTGTAGACTTTCTATTGCAGTGCTTTCTCCAATCCTCACATAATCATCTACAGAATCGGCTGCTACTCCATAAGCGAGCATCCTCATAGCCGCTGTCATCTTTTGAAGGGAAGACAGACCAAGAACTCCAATAGCATCTTCCTTCTGGACAAAATAAGGATCATATGCTTCCACCATAGATAAAATACGCAGAAAGAGATATCGACTCATCCGAAACCTCCTCCTAAATAAATTGGGAGGATATGTAGGCGTTTCAGAGAAGTAATCTTGATAAAGTCTCTTGTGGCCTTGAATTCGATTACGATAAATAACTGTATGACCTTGAATGGAACCACGACGTAATCCCAATTGCCTCTTATTATTTAGCCGCTCTTCTTCTAAAGCAGCTATTGCAAATATCTCCAATTCATTATCAGAATCAGAGTCATCAATAATCATCTTCATTACACTATTGCGAGCCATGGAAATTAAAAGAAGAATGAAGCTGAGTAATAAGCTGCTAAAAATAAATATTAGGTTGTGTTTTGCTTCTTAAGCTTTGCAAGTTTCTGCCTAACAACTTCAATTTTCTGCAAAGTCAAATTTATAAAACATATCAAACAACTTCCAAAATCAAAACACCAGCAACTTACATAATTTATATTTAATTGATCAACAAATAGAAATGTCCTGTAAATAAGAAGCACTCCAATCCAACATACAATAAGAATTATATTTAACCATGGAGTACTTCAGCAAGCATTCAACAAGAATTCCATTCAGTAATTAAATTACTACTAGTTCAACCATTCAACAATAGGTAGTTCCAAAAAAATTTTAACATATAATAAATAATTCCAACATAAACTGCATAAAAAACATAGTTCTGCCTACAATGGAGAATCAAATCCAACAATAAATAAAGTGAAAAACATAGTTCCAACAACTAAATTTTTTTTGGGTAGTTCCAACAACTAAATCTTTTTTTGGAGAATTTCCATTTGGCGGTGATGAAGGTATTCTGCTTGCAATGAAGGCAGACCACTCGTATCTATTGACATTATTCGCTCTTCCTCCTTCAATTGTTCCATTCGTATCTTCTCTTTCTCATTATCAACCTTTTCTTGTTCTGTTTGTGTCCTCTTTTTCTCATTATCAATCTTTTCTTGCTCTTGAAGATACGACCTTTCATACATCTCTATTTTCTTGTCATTCATTTTCTTTCTATCTTCCTTTAAATCCTCTAATAATATTAAAATAGGTGACCCTCCTTCATTTCCACGGTCTTTATTCTTTCTTTTATTCAGACGTTCCTTTTCAGCTTTCCTACCCGGTGGTCTTTCCAAGTCTACATTGTCATTATGTGAAACATCATTGTCCTCTAAATTGATTGAATCTGGTGCACTAGGAGAACAAACACCGGGAGTTGCCACTTTTTTTGGTTTTTGTTTCTTCATGCTATATTCCTCTCGCCATTTTGGTTGATCTCTTAACTCATGCCAACAATGTTCAAATGGAAATGACGATTTGTACAACTCTTTGTATAATTTCTTCGCATCAAGAATCTGAATAATAGATAAAAGAACACTAATTATCATGAGATTAGACAATTCCAATGATAATAAGTATAAAAATCTCAATGGCATTAATACCTTATCTTTGTCAGTCTTTCCACTTTGATTCAACCTTTGGATTTGGGCGAAGCACCCACTGAACTTATTCGTGGCAAGTTGGATTGCTGACCAACGATTCATTAAAGAAGTTTGACTACGATTAGATGAAAAAGTTTTGTACTGGTGGAAATACTCCCACACTCTTAGCCAATAAGCCTTTGATTTTTGTTCATTCCCTTGCACTGGATCTAAGCTAATGTTAAGCCACGCCGATATGAGCATACTGTCTTCTTCTGTAGTGAAGTTGCCACCTCGTTGTGGTTTCTTGGTGGTTTCTATTTGAGGAGAGATTGGGGAAGACTGATCCCTTTGGTCAAGAGGTTCATCCATAAATTCATAATCAGTCCCATCATTCATCAAGTTGGTGAAATATGCATCATTTTGTTGCTGACTCATCTATAGACAAGGTAAAGAAAATTATGGCAACATATATTGGGTTGGAGAAATAATTAAGATTCCCAATTGGGAACAAATTAATTAATAATTGGAGATCATGTAAATTAAAACACTAGTTGTTTTGTTGAAAATAATTCAATGATAATTTTAGATAAATAAATGGAGATCGTGTAAATTCAATGAAAAAGAATTCAATGATAGTTGCAACCAACTCTCTATCATTGATAGACAACTTAGGTATTGGGAATATTATTTGAGTTAAGAAGTTTAAGATTCATTTTGTTTCTTGTGCTTGGCATTTCTTTTATTTAATTCTATTTTGGTTACTTTTTTCTTGTCAGACCTTCGGCATAAGAATGAAGGCAATACAAATTTGATATCTAAGATTGGCTATCCCTATAAGAGACTGTCCCTCAGAATCGGAGACTAATAAAGCAGAAGCAAAGAAACAAAAACAATTTAGTAGTATGAAAGTATGAAACAAGGGAGATAAATGAGTTCAAGCTGCTATATTGATATTATTAAAGACTTGCAAGAAGTGCATAAGAAAACTCTCTATAATAAATGCTTGTTTGTTTTTAATAGAGTTTACATAAGAATATGATATGAATGATGTAAAAAGAAATTTAATACTAATAAGACATCTTTGTATATAGGCTTTGTTTGGGAAGCTAATAATGTTTTTATTTGTCCACTTGGCTGCTAAGAGCTAATTAAAGTTTTAGTTTTTTGGACTCTCTAGAGTGTCTTTGACATATTTTTAGTGAATTTTTAATTATTCTGCAAAATCAAACTCGCTACAATTTTCTCTCTTTCACATGTTCTTGATAAAAAGCAAACCTTACTCAGCAAATTTAGTAGATTCCAATAACTGTCAAAGTTATCACACTTCATATAAGAATAATTTATTTGACTAAGAAACAATTATTTGGAAAATGATGTGTGGATGTCATTTTTCATTTTTTACTAGGTACATTGAGTTGGATAATGGATCATATTTAGCTTATGAAATGAGAATTAATGGGTAAGGAATAACAATTTTTTAAAACTAATATACACTCCATGCTTATTCCCACATTTTTTGGGATCTTCAATGTAGATCAGTTCAACATGTGGAGTTTTTAAAGAACTATCCATGTCTCTTCCCCACTGTCATTCCCATTCCCAAACTCTTTTTCCACTTTATATTCATAATTTGAGCTAGTCATAATTGGGAGTAAATTAATGTCCAAGTTGAAAAGACATCTGCCCCAAGAGGGACACTACAGTCTACACTATAATATGAGCATGAAATATGAACAATCCAACAAGAGTGACACTAAAGTCTTAGACTTTGACAAAAAGATAGCAGATCAATAAGCATATCTTTTACATAAGCATGAAGCTTGAAAGAGTCCATCAACACTCTTTAAGAGATATATATTAAACTGGGCAAGGCATGTGCGAAGTGCACCTCAGTCAATACAACAATGACAGCAGATCTTTTATGTCAAAGCAAATCACAATACCCCATCTTGACAAAATTCTATCTTCTTTCTATGCTAGCATTTCATTAATTTTGCATAAGAAGATAATTGGAGCACCACTTTAGGAGAGGTCAAGGATTCAAGTCAATTAAAAAAAATAACAAATATATAATGTTTTGACTTGTGGGGTTGGACTTGTATGCTTTGGTTTTTTTTTTTTTTTTTTGTTCTTTTTTTTTTTCTTTTGGGTGCAAACTCTGTTTTGAGGTGGTTGTGTTTCTTGATAGTTTGGTCTCATGGGGGTATCAATTCAAATTAATAGGGTAAGCCCAAGAAAATGATTTCCTATTTATGAGGCACTTAAAAAAGCAACTGTGAAATTAATTAAGGAAGAAAAAATGGGAGGCAAGGCTATGGTGACATATGATTTATAAGCAAAGAAATGACAAGGCTAAGGAATTCTGAGAAAATAAAAAAGGTTAATTAGTCCACCTAATAGTCTTACTCCCCACTGCCCAGGGGCAATTACTCAATGCCATATTGATCATTCATGTTAAAGAACAACATTTTGGGGGAAGCTTATGATTTCCATCTTTGTTATGGGAAATTAGCATTACCAAAGTTAGCCAACACCGCATGATTTTTTCCCCTGAGTTTTTGCTAAGCCTAGTTTATATAGTGATAATCATTAGAATCCCCTTACATGAAAAGGTTAAAAAAAAAATAAAAAAAAAAAACCAACCAACAAACTCTTCCCTCCTAAATCATGAAAATTTATAATTGCATTCCAATTCAACAAATTCCCAAATTTTATATTTTGCTTCTTGGTCAGTTGTAATTCCAAAAAGATTTGTAAATTTATCTTGTAATTTCACCTTTTGTTAATTTCCTTGGAACATATTCGTCTGCAATGCACAATTCAATTTTTCTCTTGGTTTTCTACCTTCAGACTGTAAAGTATCTAATTGCCCCTCACTGTGATCTACATGGCACATGGGGGTTGTTGGCTGGCATGTTCTTTGAGATTTTTGCAGCCCTATGCTTTATTATATATACTTAGTTTGGTCTATGTGATGGAGCAGTTTAGAAGTTAAAGCTTGTTTGAAAGTTAATTAGTGGGATTGTGGGTGTGTTGGGGGAAGCTCATCCTACCTGATTGAATGAAGAAGGCTAAAAGAGCACTTGCATTGATAATATTTCAGTCCTGTCGTCTTCAAAAGAGACAAGATACAGCTTGAACTGAGATTTAATCACCATAGCTAGTTGCTTGTAATGTATCATACATATAAGTATTATGTGCATATAAATGTGTTTGTTCATGTGCCTGTCATGTCTGAAAGATGCATGATACAGCTTAAAGTGAGACTTAATCACCACTAGTTGCTTGAATTTGATACCGAGTCATACGTATGGGTATTATGTGCATCTAAATATGTGTTGTTCCTGTGGTTGTGAGTTCTCTGATGGTTTTAATTACTTACTAGTCCAGATTCTTGTTCTGCATTTGAATAGCATTCTCATGATCTTTGGTGGTTTTAAATCATGATTACTCAACACTCAATATGCTTGCTAGATGGTAAAAAACTTGGTATTCTATCATTAAAAATAAGTACAGGATTCAAGCCAACAGGTGGGATTCTAAAGTGATTAACTAGAGAAATTCATGTGCTCCTTGGAAACCAATTTTCTAAATTGTTGGATTTATTCTATGATTTAATTTGTTTCAAGAGGATAAAATTCTTAGAATATGTAGAATTAAGGTCCATCTTGCAAAATCATTCGCAACACAAAAACACAAAAACAGAACAGTAAAGTATCAATGTATGCTTGAACTCACATATGAGACCCTCAAGTACACATATAAATTGTATACAGATTGTAAAACCAAGAAAATGGGAGAGCCCATATTACAGAGGAAAAAGGAAAGTTTGTGCTATACATGCATATATATATATATATAGAGGGTTTATGAGTTGCATAGAAGGGGAAGACAGAGAGATAGAAGGATCCATACCTTGAAGAAGAGGTCGATGGAGGGAGTTGCAGACAACGTTGAAGGAGAAGATCGATTTCACTGAAAGAGCAGATCGTTTTCGCGGGAGAGACGTGTTTGGAGATCGATTTCGCGCTGAAGAAGCAAATCAATTTCGCGGGAGAGACGTGAGCAGATCGATTTCGCAGGAGAGACGAGTTTGGAGAGCATTCAATCACTCTCCAATTGAAGCCAGCGGAAAAGCCGCGAGGGAAAATAGGAAGCCATTTAGCCAGCCCGTTGGAGTGAGAATATTAGGCTGATATGAGCTAAAATAGCTAACAGTACCAATATACCTCTTCCCTTGGAGTTGCTCTTAGTTCCCATAGCCTTCCAATAACCTGAAGCTGCCATCCTATTAGGCCTCACTCCATTGGGGTACTTCCTAGCCCTTGGGGTGAAGAAGTAGCATTCCTCCTCGCCAAACAAAGCTTTCCCTGTTTAAAAAAAAAAAAAAAAAAAAAAAAAAATTCTTTTTCACTTGGTAAGTTTGACCGTCAAAAGAATAAAAGAAGATTTCAAGAACAAAGTGTTGGGTGCAACAACACAGACTTGGTAGCTCCCAAGGCTTGCACTCGTAGAGATCTACTTCAGCAATAATAGCTGCTGGCAGTGAACTTGCAGTTGCTTTGTTTCTCAAATAGTGCATGATGAATTCCTCGTCTGTTGGGTGGAACCTAAAACCAGGTGGAAGTTGAATATTTGAGTTGGTTTTTTTCTCCATGGAAGAGGGCTTTGTTCTTCTTTTGTTGATGGAGGAACCTAGGATGAATTAACTACCGATATTATCGAGTGCGGTCGATGTGAATTAGAGAGCAGTGTACTGGTTATATTATATATGGTGTACTCTCATGCAGATTAGGGCATTGATGTTGGCTAATAAAATAGGATTAAATCAATTACATGTGGGTGGTTTTATGAAATTGAAAGGAAAGCAACCCTTTGTCTTAACTAGTGACTTATTTGTGTGGACAATGATGGGTCTTTGTATATACCATTCTTAGAAGTGTGAGATAGTATTGTAGCCTCTTGCTAGAATTTTGACCAGTATAATGATTGTGGAGATTCAATATGAAGTCTGCTAATTGAATGGCTTGGATCATCTAAGTATAACCAATCTATGACTGATTTTGAGTTGGCGCAGCATGGAAGTAATGTGTGAAATTTGATAACGTGGTTAGGTTGCATTATGCTTCCATAAATATAAAATTGAATGGCTTGAATTGTGACAAGTATAATGAACCCAGCTCTTTGTGACGTTTATTTAGCCATGATTTTGTTTTTGTGGGAAATATTTTTCAGTTGGATAGAAGTACCATGTTTGTTTTTCAGAGCCTATCAGAAATTTGATGGCTAGCCTTGATTTATTCTCGTTTGTTACACGTATGAACTGGTTGATCAAACATCTTCCTGAGAGAACTAGGAGTTATTTTCTGCATTCTTTGGTCAAACATCCATGAAAAAGCTGGCATTGAGGCGGAAGTTTCCAAGCCAACATGGCTAGCCTGTTGGTCAAGAGTCTCTATACCTCGCTAGGATGTTCGAGGTTTGACTCTTCTAACATTTTGTAGGTCATATTTTTGTTATATTTGTTTGGAGTTTTCTGGTATCTGTTTGGTTTGATGAGCTTGTTGTATGATTTTGGCTACATGTTAGACTTTATTTGTACTTTTCTTGTTATTTATCTCCTCCTTCCTATTGACCAAAAATAAAAAAAGAAAAGAGTTTCTGTTGGTATTGATTTGATGCAAAATGATAGATATATAAAAGCAGATGGCTTCAATTAGTCTCGGCAATATCTTTTATTTGTAAAATATTTCAAAATCGAAAGCTTCAAAATAATTTGCTTTAAATTCAATTATTGGATTCATCAGAATAAGATTTTCAGAGCATAAGGAGAAAATTAAATCACTTTATAATTATTATTATTGTTATTTGTTATATATGTATTTTCTCCGTACTCGTACAGAATAAAATATAATGAATAGAAAATTAAAGCTAATTAAAAGTGAGGAGTCGAGACCCGAATTAACCTCCAGTTTGATTACGAAAATAAGGAAAATATTAAACATAAATATTTCCTTTATATAAAAAAAAAAATAAAACTTGTACAGAATCTCTTAGGCGTCATTTTGTTGTTTTTCAATGGACGAATATTATTTTATACATATAAAAAAATTCAATATATAAATTATTATGTTTTTTTGTTTGTACAAGGTTGCCGTACAGATGCTGCCCTTTGGCTCCATCCGTGCCATGTCATGACTTAAGCCAAGTTTGGCAACATCAAAATAATCTATCTTTTTATCTTTTTTTTATCACATCACCTCTCTACTTTTCTGCACATCTTTTCGTAAAAAGACAAAAAGTACACTTATTTAGGTCATCCCAAACAATCCTTTAGCTTTGTCCGTATAAAATTCCAAAAGGAAGAACCCTGTGAAAAACTTGCTATGAAGTTAAACTGGAGAAAAACAACTCTTTTGAAAACTACAAAATCTTTTGATACCCAAGGTTGCATGCAGATGAAATGAACCGTGTGAGGTCATTATGTTTAGGGTTAAAAGAACTGAGCCGTTAATAAACAATATAACTCAGCTTGTTTAAAGTTAATTTGAGTTGGACTCATTTGTTAAATAAATAATTTCAAATCAAATTTTTAGACTTGTTTAGTATTGAGTCGAGATTGAGTAGACTCAAACTCGATTAAGCTTGTGAATATAGTTACTTAAATTAATATTTATTTTTAATGATATATAAAATATATTTTATTTGTCTATTTATGTTTGATATTTGTACAAATTTAAATATTTGATTGATAAAATTTATTATTAATATGTTTTTTCTTTTGGGTGCTCATAATGTTTTTTTTTTTTTTTTTTTTCTTAATGTGCATTATAGTTTAGTGTTCTTTTATTTTTTAAAAAATAAAAATAAAAAATTCTTTTCGAACTTGAGTTTGGCTCTTTTATATAATCAAGTTGACTTGAATTGATTTCAATCTCGAGCTCGGGTTTTATAAGTTTGTTGAGCTCATCTTGAGCTTGAGTAATCAAATTTTTAGTAAGCTAAGCTCGAATATTTCAAAATATATCTCGATTCAATTTGACTTGACTCGGTTCACTTAGACAAGAAACGTGTTGTGAGATTATTCATACCGATGCTTCCATGTCATGTTCTGTAGATATGTACGTGAATCCTAAGGGAGGTTTTGTTTGGGAGTTTGGAAAAGATATGGATATTCTTTGGGGGCTCGAAATCTTGGCAGCTAGCAGAGTTTTTGTATTGACAAAACACACAGCCATTTTACTAGTAATGATGAAAATGTTTTTGAGGTTGGTTTGACAAGGTTAGTGTGTTAGGTACTGTTTGGTGCAAGTTAGGATATGTTTTTCAGAGTTTGTTAGTATTTGGTGCAATTTTGCTAATAAATTGTGAGGTAAAAAATATTTTAAAAAGCTAAAAAAAGAAAAACTTGAAGCGGAGTAGGGATTGTTTTTAGCTTTTGCATTTAGATTTGTAAACCAACAAATCATAGTAATTTAGCTATCTATTGTTTTACAAAATAAAGAAAAAAAAATGCCTTTAATGTATATTGTTTTTTTTTTTTTTGGGGGGGGGGGAATTACAAAAGAAATTTCAAGATTTGAGTCTTTTAACAAAATAAATTATGGGTTTTCAATTTTATCAATTTAAATCTTAATATTTTGATTTGTTTTCAATCTAAACCATTCATCTATTTTATTATGTGCAATCAATGGAAAAAAAATATTTTAGTCATTAAACTCAATATAAGAGCATCTCCAACGTTGTATATTTATTTTTACCAAATTTGAGTAAAAATTCCATCTGATCTTACGCGCTCCAACGAACTTTCATCAAAACACCAATCGATCAGGTGGATGACCAGCTGGATGTCCTGCCAATTGTCCCCCCAGATGGACCACCTCCTTGCAAAAATTTGTGAAAAAATTATACTAGCTAGTTGTCTGGTGGTGAAAATGACCTGTAGTTCCAACGGCTATGAATAGTGATTTGATGCTCAATTTGATGAAAAATTTGAAAAATCCTAGGTTTGATGAAACATTTGGTGCTGGGTTGGAGCAGCAAAAGGTGGGTTTTTTCATCAAATTTTATATTTGGTGAAACATTTGATGTTAGGTTGGAGATGGTCTAAGTATACATAAAATGTCTAAAATATTATTTTTATTGAGTTTAATGACTAAAATATCATTTTATAGTTATTTTTACTTAATAAAAATAGACAAATGGTTTAGATTGAAAACAAATTAAAAGTTTAGGGTTTAAATTGACAAAATTAAGAGTTTATGGTTTATTTTGATATAAGGGTCAAACTTTGTGATTTTTTTTTTATTTTTTTATTTTTAATGGTAATGCATTAATTTATAGTTTAAATCTGGTTTCTGCTAAACCCTGCCCCAGTTTTGATATGTAATTGTGTAACCTACTGAATAAGAGATGTCAAATGGGTTTCTCACTTGCAAGGAAATCTTCTAGACTGGGCTATTACTAAGAACTACTGGTGAAAATGGATCATTAATGTTATGTCCCAGACTTATCAGCTTAGATTTTTTTTGATATTGTATTTGTATGGTAAATATTAAATGATATAGTGTGGAGTTTACATATAAATGAATCTAAGTCATAAGTCGATGTTTCTGAATAAAATTTGGGATAAAAATTATGAATTCGTATTATTACTCAAAATGGATAGGTATAGGGCTGAACATGGTTCAGTTTTAAGATAAATCAAGACTAAATCACTATTTACAGTTTTATGAAATTTAGAATCAAATTGAATTATGAAAATTTTGGAACTAAATCAAATCGAACTTAGAAAATGTAAGGTTTGGAACAACGGTTTTTATATACTTTGTCATTATGTACAATATAACCACAATACGCTCAAAACATAAAATTATGTCATAATTTTACAAACAATAATTGTTTAAAGGAAAATTTGGTCAAGATCCCTTCATAATAAAACGAAATTTTTTCTTGGAAAGTCCGTTGAGTGATTTAATAAATTAAATTTTAAATTCCTATCTAAAAAATAAATAAATTTTAAATTGATATAACTTTTGATTTAGACTTCGTTGTTTAATAAAATTAATATTTTTAAAATTCTCTTATTAAGATTTATCAAATAAGATCCATGAAATTTTTTAAAAAAAGTAATAAAATTTTCACCGTTGAAATTAATGTCAACAATAAAATTTATAGAGAATCAGAGTAAAATTTTATTATAAAATTTATATTTTATTTTGTATTGTCTTCAAGATTAAATTGATTCGAATTTAGTACTTTAATGACTAAATTGACAAAATCGAAACTTGAAGAACTTACACGAAAAGATGTTAAATTGTAAGGACTAACTGTAATTTATCCAAGTAATATCAACCTGGAAGTTTATACATGGGACTGCCCATTTTTCAATCAATCAACCCACATTAGGATTAAAAGCAACTTCTTTGAGTCTCCCGTATAATTTATTCAATAATATTGACAATCACTCATGACATTGGTGCAATTGCACACAAAACACAAATTTCAAATTCACCCCATAAATTATTACATGGCTAATAATAAAGTAAGTCCAGTTGTACCCACAAAACACAAGGTTTTGCTAGTAGCATCATCAACCCAACAAACAAGAACACACACTACAAAGAGCAAATAGCTTATTCAAATTTAGACAACAGTCTGATAAATGTAATCATAACTAGTAGATAGTTTCCACAGATATATGAGACCACCCTGTAACCTTGGTTGGTTTCTCCAACTTCTTGATCTTCATAGAATTTGAGAAAATCATGCCTCGAAAATCACCTGTGAGGAAAAAAAAAAGCCAAATCTAAATGGTTTATAGAGATACCAGAGAGAAGAAAAATATTAAAAAAAGAACAAACACATGTTCTCATATATATATATAGATATAGATATATATATGTTTCTTTTTTCTTTACTTTCTTTTCTTTTAAACGGACAACATGGATGTCTCAACAACATGTGTCGTTTCATAGTTGGTTTAGTTAACAAATCTAGAGATGCCCAACAAAAGCAAAGCTAAATAGTTATTAGGTCAACCTCAAAAGAAGAAGAAAATTATTAGGAAAATCAGACGGGATAAAAATTCTAGAACAGGAACAAAGTACAAATATATTGTTATCCCCAATGGTTGTGTGTAAGTGTAAATAAATGTATAAAAAAAAATAAACAACAAAACAAAAATAATTAATCTAGAAAATAATTATAGAAATTAAATTTCGAATCAATTGTTTACAGAAATTATAAGTCGAGACTTGTGTTGGACACAATCTCTTTAAAGTAGATTTTCTTGCTTCGACAAGCCGAGATTTATCGGCGTCTACTTCGCAGGATGTAACGACTAATACTTGATTTGCAGCACTACAAACACAAGTCTGACGAACCAAACAATGCTGTAACTCTCTCTTTCTTTTCTTAGAAACTAAATGATAGACAAATGCAAAAGCACATAAGGACAAACAGAAGAAGAAAAGGAAGAAATGTTTGGAAAATTTCGATAATAGAATTGCTGGAATCACATGATATATATAGGAGAACATGTAGCTTTTTCGAACAGATGTCAATAGATAGAAAAAAAATTTCAGATAAATTCAACAGGTAGAAAATTTGTTTGGACAGATTTGAATAGAAACAGATTTGTTTGGATGGAATTTCAACAGGTATGAACCTCTTTGGGTGGATTCTAACATGTATGAACCTGTTAAGGTGAAGAAAAAAATTTGGACAGATTTATTTTGAATTTTGAAACCGAAATTCAAAATTAAATAAATAAAATACAAATGCTTTTGGCTAAAAAAGATAAGTATTGGGTCAGACAAGCCCAACCCACTCCAATCTCACACCACGCACCCGTGCCCAAGCCCAAGCCCAAGCCCAAGCCCAAGCCCGACCTGACCGACCGATTGGAAGGACAGCGGCGACGCGCTCGTGTTTTTGTTTTGGGTCCAATAGGTCTAGCCCACTTTACCCATAACCTCACCCTCCCACAAACTTGGGTACCCCTTGGGGGCCATCCCAAGTATCCCAAACTAGAGTTTATATACCCATTTAAATCCTTAAGCCTTTCCAATGTAGGACAAGCACATTTCACAAATGTGTAGGAAACCCACCTAAAGCTATTTCCACGAATCCGAAAATGTGCGTTGAATTCTCATTCATCCGGAAATGGTTTTGAGCAACCAAATATATGATGTTATTCACTACGTGACATTAAGCATGAACCCAATTAGTAACGTAAAAAATAATGCTTGGGTTCTACCTTAATTAATACTCAAAGTTAGCAAAAAATAAGGTTTTTTTTTTCAAAACCATTTCCCAACAATCCCTCACATGAATGGAATTTACGATAATGTACATGCAACAAGATGCAGACAAAGAAAGAGTACATTAAGAAGATACACCACATCGAGATAGGTAGCTTTTAGGTTTGAACCTCCTCTAGTGAAAGCCTATCAAACTTACTGACTAACTCGTGGACGTGATGCTTTGAACTGTTCAGCTGTTTGTGTAAGCCAAGACAATAGACTACACATAATGTATCTGCAGACATAGTTTGGTTCTTAAGGTTGTGTTCATTTTGGCCCTGAACAACACATAATTCATGAGTGCTCTAGAGAACTTAACCTTCTCAATTCTCACAAAACCGGCCCAGTTCACACTCATAAAAGTGACTTCTTATTAAGAGTATCTTGCTATACCTTACTTAGATATCCAAGCTATAAGAATCATTAACAGAAAAGCTTATCCTACTAACACTGCAAGTGTCACTCTTGTTATCATAGAAATGGGTAGGAGTAAACCTCCTTAGTGATACATGAAGTCATCCATAATTCGGTTGATCCTTTGAACCTAGATTTCGGGATCTCCAGTCAACTAGGTTGGGTTGCCATTATGGCGACTTTTAAGTAATAGGTTTTAATCTCATTCCCCTCGATAAATCGTACACTTGCTCTCTGGCTAGCCTTTTAGTCAATGGATCCGCAATATTCTCCTTTGACTTTACATATTCTATAGAAATTATTCTATGTGAAAGCAAATGCCTAACGGTATTATGTCTTCGACGAATGTGTCGAGACTTACCGTTATACATATGATTCTGTGCCCATCCTATTGTTGCTTCACTATCACAATGAATGCATATAGTTGGCACAGGTTTAGGCCGCATTGGAATGTCTTCTAAGAAATTACGAAACCATTTTGCTTCTTCTGTTTTATCTAATGCGATAAACTCAAATTCCATCGTCGACCTTACTATGAATGTCTGCTTGGAGGATTTCCAAGAGACTGTAGCATCTCCTAGGGTAAAGACGTATCCACTAGTGGATTTTGAGTCTTTAGTATCCGATATCCAATTCGCATTCTCAAGTAATCGCCGGATATTTGGTATAATGTGTTTAATTGCACTGGTATGTCTTAGATACCTAAGTACCCTAATTATCGATTTCTAGTGATCAGACCCTGGATTACTTATGTACTTACTCAATTTGCTTACAGCTTAGGCCATATCTGGCCTAGTGCAATTCATTAAATATATTAAGCTTCCGATTATCCGAGAGTACTCTAACTGTGATATGCCTGCACTTGTATTTTTTGACAAATGAAGACTAATGTCAACAAGTGTTTTAGCAGGACGGTCGTCATGCTTTCCAAAATTCTCCAGAATCTTCTCAATATAATAAGACTGAGATAAAGCATATTCTTCAGATGTTCTACTAATTTTTATTCCTAAAATTACATTTGCTACTCCCAAATCTTTCAAGTCAAACTTTTTGTTCAACATTTTCTTTGTGGATTTAATTATATCATTATTGCTTCCAGTAATGAGTATGTCATCCACATAAAGGCACACTATGACATAGCCTTTGTCTATGTGTTTAACATAGACGCATTTGTCATATTCGTTTATCTTAAAATCATCCGAAAGCATAATGCGATCAAATTTTTCATGCCATTGTTTCGGAACTTGTTTTAATCCATAAAGGGATTTGACAAGTTTACAAAACCTTTTTCTCTTGGTCGGGAACTTGAAACCCTTCCGATTGTTCCATATAGATTTTCTCATCTAACTTGTCATTCAAAAAGGTTGTTTTAACAACCATTTGATGTATCTCTAGATTATATAAAGTCGAATCGCAATTAGCATGCTAATAAATGTTATTCTTGTCACCGATTTAATAGGTGTCAAAATAATCAAGGCCTTCATTCTACCTCAAGATCCTTAACAACAAGCCTAGCCTTGTATTTATCAATTGAACCATCTGCTTTTATTTTTTTCTTGAACATCCACTTATATCCAAGAGGTTTACACCTTGGTAGAAGATCCACCAATTCCCAAGTATGATTTTGCAGAATTGATTCAATTTCATTATTCATAGCCTCTTTTCACAATGGAGCTTCAGGACTTGACATTGTTTCCTTGAAGTTTTGAGGCTCATTTTCTAACAGATATATTAGAAAATCTAGACTAAATGATTTAGAGATCCTAGCCCTCTTGCTACGTCTAGGTTCATCTGCTTCTTTATCATTTTGGTCTTCACTGTCACCTATAGCACTATCAAAAGTTCTTTTATTTGAAATTGTCTCTTCAGTTCCCTTTCAAGGAAAAATGTGTTCGAAAAACGACGCATTCCTTGACTCAATAATAGTGTTTACATGCATATCAAGATTTTCAGATCTATGAACTAAAAATCTGTATGCACTACTATTATTTGCATAACCATTGAACACAATCAATGGTTTTTAGTCCTATCTCAGTTGTTTTAGGACTAGGGATTGCCACTTTGGTCAAACACCCCCACACTTTGAGGTAATTGTAGGTAGGTCATCAACCTTTCCATACTTCATAAGGTGTATGATTGATTTTCTTGTGGGGTACCCTATTAAGGATAAAGTAAGGCATAAAATCGCCTCCCCCACAAGTTATGAGGTAACCCTGAACTAATCAACATGGAATTCATCATCTCTTTAAGAGTTCGATTCTTGCTCTCAGCTACTCCATTTGACTAAAGAGAATAGGGTGCAGTGGTTTGGTGAATAATACCATGTTCAGAACAAGATTCCTCAAATGGTGCTTCATACTCACCACCTCAGTCACTCACTGTCTTAATAGTTTTGCCAAGTTGATTTTCAACCTCAAGCTTATATTGCTTAAAAGCTTCTAAGGCTTCATATTTACTTCTCAATAAGTAAACATAACAATATCGGGTGCAATCATCAATAAAAGTAATAAAGTATTTTTTACCTCCTCTAATTTGACAAATTTTAAATCACAGATATCTGTGTGAATTAAACTTAGATGTTCAATACTTCTTTCTACTTTATTAAATGATGCCTTAGTGAGTTTTGCGTCAACACAAATCTCACATTTATGATTAGGATCAAACTCTAAGCTTAGCAAACATTCTAAAGAAACAAGTCTATGCAAAGAATTAAAATTTACATTTCCTAATCTACCATGCCATAAAAAAGAAGACTCAGCAATATAAACAGCAGATGTGTTCTTATTATTAATAGCCAAATTTGGTACAACAGTTAATACATTGAGCTTAAAAAGCCCATTCATGTAACCTCGCCTCACATACATTCCACTCTTGGAGAGTACAATCTTGTCAGATTCAAAGAGTAGTCTTGTAATAACCCCGACCCTGATTAGCGCTAATTGGGACTTAATTATGTCTAATAGTAATTAAGGGAAAAATATGGAATTTATTTGCATGTGCATTGCATGAATTATGTGTTTCTATCTGTTTGGTGTTAAAACACCTGTTTGTATTTTAAACTTTAAACTGCAAATTGGAAGCCTTATCGGCGCCCGATTCCGAAATTGATTAGTATTTTTGACTAGTTAGATTTTATGTGATTTTATGGTAGGTTCAATTAAAATTCGGTTCGGAGTGACTAAATTCGATTAAAATAATGCCATTTATTTAATTTGGGCCAAACACCACCTAAAGGCTATTGTTTTACTCCACTAACTCACCCCTCTTGCATTTCATTACACACTTTGAGCCTCAACAAGAGAGAAAACGTGGGTGAGAGGGTGAATTGAAGAAATTGGGTCTTAGCTCAAGATTTAACTTGGGAATTTGGAAGAATTGAAATGAGTATTGGCAATTAAGCTCATACAACTTAAATTCAAGACTTAGGTATGATAATTCAATCCCCCCATTGTTGTATTTAAGATGGTTCTTACATAATACATGGTCCATTTAAGGGTTGTGTTTAGAAAATTGGTTCTAGGTGTTGAATTTAAGCTTAATCTAGGCATGCATGCTCAAACCATGCCATTTTGAAATGTTTTCATGAAAATTCTTTACATGCAAGGCCACATTCAAGTTGTAGTCCATGAATTCAACAAAATTCTAAGTTTAATTGTACTTTGGATCATGTTTGAAGCTTTGAAATGAAATTGAACTCATGCATGTTTGTTTAACCCATGTTCTTGGAAATCTATGGCAATGGTGCTCAAATTGACTCACTCTTGGGCAATGATCTTATAAATTGGCTTTTGGAACTTGATGTACTATGTGTTTAAAGTGTTTTTCCAGAATTTGGGCCCAAGAGGTTGAGTTTTGGGTTGTAGAATGTTTGGTTCGAACTTGGGAGACAAATCTGGAAATTCCAGATTTTGCTTCCTCGCTCGAGTGAGAACCTTTGTCCAGGGCTCCGCTCGAGTGAGCGTCGAGCGACCATCGCGCGTAAAATTCCAACATCCAGTATTTTTACTGTTTCATCAGACCGCTCGAGCGAAGAAAGGCTCGCTCGAGCGAACCCTTTGATTTTGGGGGCTTGCTCCAGCGCGGCCCCTGTTTTCAAAGAACTTTTGAAAAATGTTTTCTAAGGCATTTTTGCATCCACATTCCATCCTAGGCATTCCTAGGCCATGATTAAGACTCCATACTAAGGGTAAGGGGGTTAGATATACACTTAGAATCATGGATGTGAGTTTTGTACAAGTGAAGTACATGTTTCAAAGTGTGTACCCGTAATGTGTTATGTAGGTCACGTGCCGCAATCTGTTGACCCATTGACTTCGTCTACTTGTATCAACGCCCACTGTGAGTAATAACTTTGTAAAGTTATGTTCAATGTTATGTATTTTCAGTATACTATGATATGAAATGGTTGGTTCCTGAAAAGCTATGATATATTGGAAATGAATGAATGAATGTCTAGTTTTCTGAAAAGTAGTTGTGGCACCCTTAGTTCCGATGGCCCTCGCCCGGGGGTAACAATACCGTGGCCGATGGCCCTTGTCCGGGGGTAAGAATACCGTGACCGATGGCCCTCGTCCGGGGGTAACAATACCGTGACCGATGGCCCTTGTCCGGGGGTAAGAATACCGTGACCGATGGCCCTCGCCCGGGGGTAATAATACCGTGGCCGATGGCCCTTGCCCGGGGGTAACAATATCGTGGCCGATGGATCTATTAGCTAAGGGGTGTACCACATATGATCTTATGCAAAATATGAATATGAATATGAGCATGTATCTGAACCTATATCTGATTTGAAATCTGAATATGCATAAGACTCTGTTTCTGATAAGATTATGTTTTGGATATAAACTCTGGTTTCTAACTCTGTGATGGACATCATTCATTAAACCCTTTACCCTGTTATTATTCACTAGGCTTTCGCTCACTGTTTTATATATATATATGTAGGTGAGCCGGCACAAGACCCTGGCCAGAGTTGATGGCCCTCTGTTTTGTTTTTGGTCAGCCACCTGTTGCGCCTCCCGAGGAGGTTCCGCCTGAAGCCTAACCCTGTGGCAGTTTTGTACCTCATGCTAGTCAATGGTAGTGTTTTTGTAAAGTCGGACCTTGGGACGTACTTATGTAAATATTTTGTATATATTGGTGCACTTCGACTGGCATGATTATGTATGTAAATAAGTTTTAAACTTTCTGTCTCATGTTTGTCATCACAGCTCATTGGACCTTGTTTATTTTACTATATTGCTTCCGCAGCCTCTTAATATTTGTTATTCTATTTGGAGGCCGTAGGTAATCCACTTGACATCGGCGATACGTCGCCAAACCTATAGGGGCGGGTTTGGGTCGTGACAAGTCTAAACCCATTTTTGATCAACAATGGCCCAAAAATCAATTCTCACGAATCTATGGCACATGAAGTAAATTGTTAAGAGTGAGTTCTTTTCCCGAGGTCATTTTCAACACAATCTTTCATTGTCTTTCCACAGTTGATGTAGAGGAGTTTCTTATAAAAAGTTGTTCCCCACTTTCTACCGCTTTGTAAGTTGAGAACAACTTCTTATCGACACAGATATGGCAAGTTGGTCTAGTATCCACCCACCACCCAATGGGATTGCCCACCAAATTTGCCTCAGAGACTACTGCAGCAAGATTGATGTCTGCCACTCCATCGAAAAGATAAAAATCCTCGGCTATGTTGGCTTGTGCTGGCTTTTTGATTGAACTCCCTCTGTCCTTGCAAACGTGACAATCCTTAGTGCGATATCCATCTTTGCTGCACACAAAACACTTGCCTTTGAACCTCTTGTTGAACCCGTTGTTGACCCCTTCGTTGATCTTACTAGTGGATCCTTGTTTGAGACCATTGCCATCATGCTTCCGCTTCTTGTTGTTGAACTTTGACCCTTATTAATGTTCCACAACATTTGCTTTAGCCTGCATGATATGGTTTCCTGATTTCTTGTCGGAACCACGGTTGTTCTCCTCAATTCTGAGTCGCACTATCAGTTCTTCCAATTTTATTTCCTTGCGCTTATCCTTCAGATAATTCTTTAATTCTTTCCAAGATAGTAGCAATTTTTCAATGATTGCCGCTACTTGGAAAGATTCACTGAGAACCATCCCTTCCGCATGTATGTCATGGAGAATTAATTGGAGATCTTGAACCTGGTAATAATCGTCTTGAAATCCATTATTTTAAAATCCAAAAAACGGCTAACAACAAATTTCTCTCAGACCGCATCCTCTCATATATTTATGATCTAGAGATTCCCACAGTTCTTTTGTAGTGCTTTTGACAACTATACACATTGTACAGTGTATTGTCCAACCATTAAGGATATATTTCCGACACAGAAAATTACCATGTTTCCATCCATTAACTGTGGCAATCACTTGCCTGTCAATTTCTCCCTCATTCAATGTCGAAGCTTTTTTATGAGTGAAGTGAGCCAAATTCAATGTTGTAAGATAAAACATCATCTTTTGTTGTCATCTTTTAAAATTATTTCCATTGAATTTTTCTGACTTTTCCCCGCGATTTACCAATACTACCGGAGTCATCATTGGCACAACAGGTGTGGGGGTCGAAGTACGAACAGTCTCAATACTGTTTGTTTCAGTAGTCATATTTCTGACGAAACAACAATGTACCAATCACAAAATTTATACCAAATTTAATTTACACAAAATATACAGAATAATATTTTGTAACAATACTCCAATGATAAAGAATATATGACTACTATGTTATCAAAGAAAACGTTAAACAATATATTACTACTTTTAAGAAATTAAACAGTATACGACTAATATTTAATTTCTCGAAACAAAATATTCTCTGTCTAACACAAATAATAAAAAACAAAAATCTACTTTAAGATTGTTATCCCCAGTGGTTGTGTGTATATGTAAATAAATGTATAAAAAAAAACAATAAAACAAAGATAATTAATCCAGAAATAACGTATCAATTGCTTACAGAAATTATAAGTCGAGGCTTGTGTTGGATACAATCTCCTTAAAGTAGATTTTGCATTCGTTTTGCCGATTCGAGATATATCGGCGTCTACTTCCCAGGATGCAACGACTAACACTTGATTTGCAGCACTACAAACTCAAGTCCGGCGAACCAAACAACGTTGTAACTCTCTCTTTCTTTTCTTAGAAACTAAATGGCGCATGCATTTGTATACGTATGACAAATAGCAGAAGAAAATGAAGAAATATTTGGAAAATTTCGATGATAGAATTGCTGGAATGACAGGATATATATATAGGGGAACATATGGCTTTTCCGAACAGGTGTCAATAGATAGAAAACTTGTTC
The DNA here is from genome assembly GCA_025200525.1 of Camellia lanceoleosa. Taxonomy (NCBI): domain Eukaryota; kingdom Viridiplantae; phylum Streptophyta; class Magnoliopsida; order Ericales; family Theaceae; genus Camellia; species Camellia lanceoleosa. The sequence goes on from CM045766.1 coordinate 35,966,073, forward strand.
GGACATATTTAGTAGGTAGAAAACCTGTTTGAATAGAAACAAATCTATTTGGGTGGAATTTCAACAGGTATGAACCTATTCGAGTAGATTCTAACAGGTATGAACTTGTTAAGGTGGAGGAACAAATTTGGATAGATTTATTTGGATAGATTTATTTTGAATTATGAAACCGAAATTCTAAATTAAATAAATAAAATACAAATATTTTTTTCCCAAAAAGATAAGCATTGGGTCGAACAAGCCCAACCCAACCTCACACCACGCACTCGCGCCCAAGTCCAGCCTGCCCGGACGGACAAACGGCGCACGCGTGTTTTTGTTCTGGGTTCAATGTGTCTAACCCACTTTACCGATAATCTCACCCTTCCAAAAACTTGGGTACCCCTTGGGGCCCATCCCAAGTATCCTAAGCTAGAGTTTATATACCCATTTAAATCCTTAAGCCTTTCCAATGTGGGACAAACACTTTTCACAAATGTGTAGAAAACTCACCTAAAGCCATTTTCACGAACCAGAAAATGCGCGTTGAATTCTCATTCATCCGGAAATGGTTTTGAGCAATCAAATACACAATGTTATTCACTACGCGACATTAAACATGAACCCAATTAGTAACGTTAAAAATAACGCTTGGGTCCTACCTTAATTAATGCTCAAAGTTAGCAAAAAATAAGATTTTTTCAAAACCATTTTCCAACACATATATATTCCATCTATTTGTTTGTACTTTTATTTTCACATAAATCTATTTCTTTCATTAAAAAGAAGCCTATATACAAACTATGTACTATGCTTTGTCTATTTTGAAGGGGACACAAAAATCTATGAGAGGTGTTTTGAAAAATGTGTTCAGTAGAAAACATTGTCTTATATTTGGTTAGGACTCTAAAAATGATGATACTTATAGTCGTGGTAGTAGTGATATTGGTTGTGATAGCGGTGGTTGGGGTGGTGGCTATGGCAATGGTAGTAACAATGGTGGTTATAGGGTGGTTAGTGGTAGAGAGGTGATAATGGTAACCGGTGGGTCGTTAAGCACACCAAAAATAAAGTCCAAACTAAACCTAAATTTTGTAGAATAATGGCAAGTCTAGGTATCAATCCATAAGGACTAATGTGAAATTCAATTACTTTTAATGGCAAGTTTCCTAGATTAATTTAGACAAGAATGATTGATAATAATTAAATTAAAGCGAGAATTAAAATAACTAGAAAATTAAATTAACACTAAAGATTAAGGTTGAAAATTCAATTTGGGAAAAATCCTAGGGCAAAGAATCGACCACTAGTTGTGTAAATATGGTTTAACATCGGCATCTAATTGCAATGTAGTTTGAACTAGCCAATGTTTCACAACTACAAGTTTGAAACACTGATCAAAATGATTGTTGCGTTCAACGTATAGGCACGAATCATTTCAAGTAGTACGAGTCGTTCACTCTAGACTACGGTAGTAACACGACTCATTTCTTGTAGCATGACTCGTCTCATACTTTGAGTACAGCACATAGAAAACCATTGTATGAAAAGCATTCAACAATCACAGAAAGTATAATATTGAAAGGAAATTGAAATTAAAACTCCTAAAACATTCATACAACTTGCTCAAACCATTTAAAAAAATCAAAGCCTAGTTAAAACTCTATTTACATGGCTAAGGTTTCATCAAAACCCTAGAAAGAGAAGCCTGGCTGCTCATGGAGGAGTAGAAAGATGATGAAGAAGCTACCATGGAAGACCTCCAATCCTTAAACTCCAAAACCCTAGCCTCCTTTGCCTATTTTTTCCAGAGAATTTTCGAACCCTAGAACAGTCTTTTTTTCCTCATCTTATACTTTTCCAGCAAAACATGTGACTTTATAAAAAAATGTGCATGAAATCGACGTGGCCACACGTGCGGGAAATGTTGGCCACATACGTGAAAAAGGCCGTATGTACGGGAAAGGCTCCGCACGTACGAGAAAAACCCTCTGCAAGTGCAGATTATGCAATTTGTTTTGATCTTCAGGAAGGGCGCTTCACACATAGGAATGACCCGTTGCATGTGCGGTGCATGCTTTTCAACTAAAATATCACTTTTGGCTCATTTTGTACTTCAAACGCATCAAACCAGATTCACGTCAAACACTAGTAAAATTTACAAAGTTGCATCAAGAAAATGGTTAAGAAATCTCAATTATAGGCCTTAATGGTATACATTTTGACTTCAATCGCACCCCCAAACTTACAACTTGCTAGTCATCGAGTACGGAAACAACGAAAAAAAAGAAAAAATAAAACAAAGCAAAATCTAGTTACATCCTCTTTCGTGAAAAGAATGATTGCATTTAGCATATGTTTGAACTGGATAATCCTTTGTGATATGTTTAAAGCTGAACATATTGAAATAGGAAAAAGAACGTTAATTTATGCAAGGAAATACTATATGCAAGTTATGTCATTTGTGAGTTTGATTATCATAAATGGCATAACTTAATACCATGGGAGTCATAACTAAAAATAAGAAAAATAAAAAAAATTGAGTTATAACCAAACATCACATGAAGTATAACCAAACAACTCTTGGATCATAAGTAAAATAATGTCATAACCAATATCACAATATGTCATAACTAACAACACTGTAGTTCATAACAAATGACACATAAATCATAGCTAAAAGTGCATATAGTACACACTACCATAAAATTTGTGTGCTTAGTATTCCTCAAAAATAAAGTTAGTTGGTAAAAACACGAAGAATTAAAATTTTGTGCAATCAATAGGATATGCATGCAAAAAACTTTTCTCTAAAGAGTTGATAATCTGCAATTGTTAATACCTGACAACGCTGCTAATTGTCATCGTCGTCAATGTCAAAGTCAGAGTCAGAGTCAATCTCAAAGCTAACTTCATCCTCGTTGCCTATGTAGTAATTACAGAGAAACTAATGTTAATATTTGGCAATGTTGTTGAAGTAAAAATCAATTTGTTTGTAAAATAATGAACCTAGCCACATCTTCTATACTAGGGGTGTTTGGTGCAACTTATTGTAAGCTAAAAGTTGATAATCAGAAAGTAGAAATCAAAAGCACCCCTTCCTTAATTTCTAAATAATCAGCTTTTCTCAACTTATTTAAGCTATTTTTGTCTAAAAAACTATAAGCAGAAGCTGCACCAAATAGTCTGGCACAGATTCTCAAATTAAAATAAGCTATAATCACCCCTATAATCCATACCAAACACCCCTATTGTATACAATTGGCGATGGCATGAAGCATATCTGAAGCAGAACCGGAGCTAGAATTTTGGCTCCAATGGGGCAATAGTAAAGGAAAATGTTATTTGTATAATAGTGTTACCCATCCCGTTAATGATTTAATACAAAGACTAAAATACCCTTGTATTTTCTTCATTTGTTTGAAAGGTAAGTGCACTTTAATCCCTTATGCTTTATTCCATGTGCGATTTGCCACCTTGAAATATGAAAATAAGCATATAACTATTGTGTCTGCCACATGTTTTACACTTGTTGTTAAGTTGGATAGAAAGTTTAACGGTACACTTTAGTCGACAAACTACATTGGGGTTATGTGGTTATTTCCAAACGTTAGGAGGTAAACCGCACATTACTCCAATCACAGGGAGTAAAGTGAAGTTTGCTCAAAACAAAATGTTTAATTATGAATGTGTGGTTCTTAGTTGTAATCAATAGTGATGTTTATTATGATTTAGGTATAATTCATTATAGTGTTGGTTATGATTTAGTTATCACTTATTGTAATTGTTATTTTGGTTATAATCGAAATTTTTTGAGTTATACCTCAAATGATATTTGGTTTATTGTGGTGTTGATTATGGCATATTGTGGATACTATTTTAATTATGACCAACGAGGTCTTTAGTTATGTCTCAAGTGAATTTTGGTTATGGCCCATTGTTTTTTTTATTTTAATTATGACTAAAAGTGATTTAATTATGATATTTGTAATATTAGTACCACAATTATCATAACTTTCATACAATACACACCTAACATCATTTGTATCTCAAGCATGGGATCGGGTGTATATCATATGCATTGTTTTACGTATTTTTTGTGTGTGTATATATTATGATAATGTGTGACAATTATTATGTAATTTTCTAATTGAGTTACAAGAGTTTATTATTAAAAAATAAAGTCAAACAATACAAAAATGCCTAATTTTCTTTTTGAATCACAAATTATTGTAATTTTATTAAAAAATTACATAATATTTATTATAAAAATATATTTAAAAAAATACTTGCACCACCTCCAGGAAGGGATTTCCCTTGTTGTTGGACACCAATAATTATATGAACCCCACTTAACTATGCCGAATTTACCTAAAATGAGAATGTGTGAGATTGAATTTGTGTAGTGTATGGCCCATGTATAAAATTAATCTAAACTATAAAATGATAAATCTAAATGCTTAAATCTAAATTTATAGTATTACTGTGTTGCGCACACCATGGTTGTTAGTGAGGTACCTGTGTGGTTAGGTTTAGGTCTCGCTTGGAGACTAAACATTTTAGTCAAAAAGTCAAAATGTCATTATAATTGTCGCATCATACTTTATTTTTTAGCACATCTTTTCGTAAAAAATTAAAAAGTTACTGACTGACTAGTATTTACCTTGTGAAAATATTTTTAGAAGTTAATTTTATTTCACTTTTATAATTTAACTCAAATTTTATTTTGGCCCTCATCCAAATTTTTGTTAATTTTTTTTATATGTACATTCTAAAATTGTTAATTTTAACTTCTAACTTGAATAGAAGGACCAAACTAAAACTAGATTTAAAGTATAGAGACCAAACTGTTCAATTTGAAATCATAAGGGCCAAAGTGAAACTTGGGTTAAACTACAAGAGTCAAAAGTGCAATTAACCCTAATCTAATTACTAACTTGCTAATTTCCTAACTTTATCAAAAATAAAATAAAATAAAAATAATAATTAAAAAATAAATAAATATTATCATTTTGCAAACTTATAAGCACCTAATTGTAATTTTCCCCAAAGTTTAACCATATTCATTAGTAATGTGAGAGATTGTGTAGAATATTATAAGCACCTAATTGTAATTATTCTTTGGAATTAAATGAAATAGAATGGTCATTCCATTAGAACATATATTTTCATATTTGGTGTACTAAAAATATAATATAAAATATATTATAAATAGAATTATTATTTACTATGGTAAAAGAATAATCATTTCATAAAAAGGTTAAGAAATGATTATTTAGTTTCAATATTTTATTTTAGTGAATCAAATACTACCTTATCATAACTACTTTTTTCTTAGCTGTAAGATGTGTATGTATATCTAAAAATTTGAGTAGTGAAGTTGCCTTCTTGAGTTCGTCAAAAACTTGCAAATATATAATTGGAGTTTTACCTGGAAATTTGGGGCAGAGTCTTACAGAGGTTCTTCCTGCTGGAATTTCAGTATTATTTACATCCGGGCCAAAACACACGAGACTTGGAAGATTTATAAGTTTGACAAAGTAAATTCTTCGCGAAAAGATTTCATCGTTTTCCCTGGTGACAATCTTTTCTACCTTCTCGCAATGTTCAACTGTAAGATCGTCTAGATTCACAAGAACGTTGGCCATGGAAATTGTGAATATATATCTCAGGTTGTCACAGCACTGCACTCTTAGAAATCTTAGATTTTCGAAACAATGAGTTTGTTGGGAAATGTTCTTCCATATGTGTGTCAACTTGGGCAAATACTTCAATTTCAAAACAATGAGTTCGTTGGGAAATGTTTCTTTCTCAGCAACATCAGCACATACCCCCTCTTGGAGATCAAATATCATTTCCAGTGAATCACACCACCATACTTCTAGCCGTTGTATATTGTGCAGCCTTTGCATTAACTTGGCCGAGACAACACTTGACAATTTTCCACAACACTGGACCCGCATGAATCTTACTTTGTCAAGGCATCCGACTTCAAGTTGATTGTGCCATATCTCAGTTGGCTCATCTATTCCTGTGACATCAAGCATTCCCTCGGTGCTTAAACTAAACTGCAATTGTTATCACTTCAATTGTGTTAGTGACATATTCACTAATCCATTGTTTGGTTAAAAAATGAAGATCGGATTAATAGTCAAATACACATCATTTCGAACAAAATAGTTAAGGGACTAATTATTTAGGACTAACAGTTTATTCTATTGTAATCCGCCCTTATCTATTCCTTCCAAACAAACACTCCCTTAGTGTTAACACCATTTAATTGTGAGTTGGGAACAATTGACAAAAGAATAATGACAAACAAACAGAAAAAAACATATAACATTTGTATACAGAATGATGTGATTGCACCAAGACTTATCTTTTTAAAATCATGTGCCCATTAAAATGACATTTAATTACAAAAAATACCACCATTACATCATTCTAGAAAAAAAGAATTAGGGAAAATATCATATCAGAAGAGTTTTGAAAAAATAATTACAAATTAGTGAGAAACTTTATAAATATTAATAATCAAAATTATAAATTACTTTTTCACGGACCTTTCCCCCCCCCCCCCCTTCTAACATCCACTGGGATGTAATAATCCCAAAAAATTATGTTTAATTTTTTTTTTTTTTTTAAAGAATGGATTAATTTTCTTGACAAAATCTTTGACCGCATCATGCTAAAGAGTTTATTCTCCTTGACTTTTTGTACCCAACAATTCTTTCCTCTTCAAACATTTAGAGGTTTGTCCTTAGTTTAATGGATATTGGAAATATTTTCTTTGAAAGAATGGGTTGTTAATGTTGAATACTATAATTTTAAGACAACTCACTTACCTTTGTATCCAAGAGATGGTGTTGAGCTGAGTTAAAAAATTCCACTTCTCGAACATTGCGCTGCGATGCTGAAGGGATTGCCCTCATGTTGGGACAGTTGATTACTTTTATCTTCTTGATGAATGATCCTTCAAATGTGTAAGCTTGGGGACATAAACTCTTCAGGTTTGGCAGATGACAGAGTTTGAGACTATTTAGTTGAGGGAACATGATTATATTTGTTGCGACTTCATCATCTACTTTTGGTTCCTCATTAACAATCGCTTCCAGCACACCACATTCAACTACACTTATTTTTTGTAGTTTCACAAGAAGTTTGGCTTGAGAAGATGAGAATATATATCTCAAACTGCTACAACCCACTACTGTTAAGGATGTCAGGTTCTGAACGCTTGGAATTCTTAGTAAGTTGTTCTTCCAAACATGTGTCAACTTTGGTAGATAAAGTAGGGCCAATTCTGTTGAAGTAGGGTCAATTCCTTCAAGATCAAATGCTACTTCCACAGATTGACAGTACCCCACTATAAGTCGTTCAATACTCTGCATGCCCTTAAGAATATTCAATAGCTTATGACAATGCGAAATTGACATCCTTCCCACTTTAGGTTGAAGTTCCCTAGGCCATATCTCTATCACGTTATCCATTCCAGAGATCACCAATTCCTCAATGGTAATTAATTTAACCTACAAAGTCCATTCACAGGGTTACAAATATAGTTAAACACAACATATTTTATTTCCATTAAAAAAAATCCATTAAATATCATTCATTTAATGAGAAAATAACATAGTAGAATTTTCGATTCTATTTGTGTCGAGTGTGGTTTAGATAATGAAGTTGCTAACCACTTAATCGTGATCTTGAGTGAATTTCATTTTTTTTTTAAATTAAAATTATTTTCTTCAAAAACTATAAAATTAGAGCATTATTATACAAGTTCAAAAATTAGACCCACTTTTTAAGTTCAATGATGTGACAATCAATTAAGGCATTTAAGGTAACATTCTTTCTCATATCTTCTCTAATTATCAACCAATCATATTACTTACATATCATTGGATCTAAAAAATAAGTCTAAAAAGTGGATTTGTATATCATTTTTTTATAAAATTATACACGTTTTCTAATGCAAGCTGACTATACTTGAAAATCATTGATTTTGTCATTCATAGCAAGATAAGGTTAACAAGAAAAAATAGAATATATTTTTGACTTTAATAAAATATTGGCCTCCAAACACGTTTTACAATGTAAATCAGAATTTTGACAATTTAAGTAAGTATGAGCAAGTAAAATGATTTAGTGGGATCTATGTTTGTTGTTGTTTGTTTGTGTTTTGTTTTTCCTTTGATTAGTCCCTCTCCAATTCTTGGGTCAAGTGCTAGCTATAAGATTGTACTTGCTTTTCAGTGTCAATCTAATTGGGATTTTCGACTCTAGCTATGATACTTTGTGCACTTCCGTCCTTTGTTGATGTAAGTTATGCTTGTAATTTTACTTCTTCATCAATAAAGTCTTTTCTTTACCGATCAAAAAATATATATTAGATACTGTAATTAAATTTTACCATATTAGAATATTTTTATTGATAGCTTTCTTGGTGACCACTCTTACTTGATTATATATAGGCCTCTCATTGTATTGTAAACAGAGACATCATTTAATACACTTTTCTATTTCTTCAATACTATTAACATGGTATTAGAACTATAGGTTAAGTTCTTGGTGTTCTTCTCCTTACCGATGGGCGACAACCTTTCATTGGCCACTTGCCGGGTCTCAGTCCTATCTGTTATCCTTGCATCCCAAACCCCTCAGTCCTTGAACTTGAGTATCTCACAGCCACACATTCGTCTCTTTCTCCGACCATCGCCGCCATTACTCACCGCAACTTCAGCAATTGCCTCCACCTCGGACGTCTATTCCATCACACCAGCTACAGCTCCGGCCATCACGCCGGCAGTTCCGATCCAACGCCACCATCCTTCGCCGTTGCTAAACCACCAGCCCACATTCAAGATCTTTCCTCTCCCTCTTTCGGATTTACCCCTCTCTAATCTACACTTTTATTTTTTTAAGCAAACCCATCCTACACACTCTCCCAAACCCACAATTTTTTAATTAAACCCATCCAAATTCTCTCTCTCTCTCTCTCTCTCTCGGGGTACACTCTTTCTATTCAAACAAAACAATATGTTTTTCAACTCTATCACATGGGCTTGTCCCACTATTAAAATAAAAATTCTTTCTATAATTGTTTTTTAGAATATGATCTCTCCCTTCCGCTCCACTCTGTCTTTCCCTCTATTTCAACCTCAAATAAGTTTATATCTTCAAACCTATTTGAGTTTGAGGGGGGGGGTTGGGGGGGTAATATACTTATATCATGGTGAGCAAAGTGATACACTATGCTAACCACCCAAGCTATCACTTGGCGCACCACCTAAGTCACCTCCTTAGCACACCACCACCTAAGCTGCCCCTTGGCACACTACCTAAGTCAGCCCCTAGCGCATTCTGTCTTAAGTTGCCCCTGGCACACTAAATTCCTACAATGGTCCGGTACAACCATAAACTGTCTTATGACATTAGCTCCAGTTGCTCCTATAACGGTCCGGTATGACCATAAACAGAATTCCGGCATTAGTTTCAATTGCTCCTACAACGGTCATGCACAACCATAAATTGTCTTCAAGCATTATTAGTTTTATTTTATTTTATTTTCTCTTTCCAAACTCTAGTTGGTCTCTTTGCAACCACCATAAGTTTAAGAGAAACTGTTAGTGAATATTGTACATATATATATATATTATATTCACTATATATATTAGATACTGTAATTAGGTTTTACCATATTAGGATATTTCTATTGTTAGCTTTCTTGGTGACCACTCTTCCCCGCCTATATATAGGCATCTCATTGTATTGCAAAGATACATTTTATTGAATACACTTTTCTATTTCTTCAATACTGTTAACATTGAGAAAGAATAAGGTTAACAAGAATGCTTTCTATTAAAATATCAAACTTAAATTAATTAATTTTTGCTTTATTAATATTTTGAAAATTGAGAAATTACAGATTAGAGGCGAACTTATAAATTTCCTCTACTTTATCTGGGGAAAGCTCACCTAAAAACAAAATAGGTTTATCATACACACACACACACACACACACAGATCAGGGTGGCTTGGGGAGGTAGAGGTAGGGCCAGGGCCAGCCTTGAGATTTATGAGATCTTAGGCAAACTACGAAATGAGGCCCTCTTACATATACATTTTTGGGTAAATTACAAATACATTCCATGAAGTTTGCTTAAAATATAAATTGCCTCTTGTGGTTTTGAAAGTTACAGGCCGTCTCTTGAAGTTTCTAATTTCATAACAAATTGTGCATTTTATTAATAAATCATCAAGCCAATTAACAGGATCTAATGATGTCATAAATTTATTTCAATTAATAATTTAGGTAATTCTATTATTGAATAAGAGAGCAATTAGAAATTTCATTTTTTCAATTAATTCTGTTAAATAAAATTTTTTGGCAATGGGATATTTGTAATTTTCTAAACCACAGGGGCAATCTATATTTTAAGCAAACCTCAAGAGGTATTTATATTTTACCCTACTTTTTTTGTAAAAATTTTATAGATAAAATGATAAGTACTAATAATTTTTTAATTTGTTAGTAGTCACAAAAAAAAATCACTTGCACAAATAATCGTTAAAATTATAAATTAAAATTTACTTCCATATATTAGGATAAAAAGAAATTATTGCAAAGAGTCAAAAAGATAAAAATTTGATGCTGTTATTTTATAATTTAGCACTATTTAGTTTACAATTGACTCAACTATCACATTTTAGCGGCAAAATCACTAATTAAATTTGCATAATCTAATTATTTACCAAATCTTTTTCAATAGATAATATAACTAATCCATTCAATAATTCTTGTAACATTGTTGATCAAAGGAAAGATTTATTCAATATATATATTCAATTTGGCCCAACAACACATATGAAAAAATAAAAAATTGTTCGTTGCTGGTACAAGAATTTTTTTAGGGGCCCTTTAGACTAGGCCTCAATTAATAACAAAAAAAAAAAAAATGGTAAATTACAAATACATCTTTTAAAATTTTCTTAAAATACGAATTCCCCTTGTGATTGGAAAATTATAAGTATTCTCAATTTTATTTTATTAGTTAATCCATATAATTTCAGTATTGTATGAGAGAGCAGTTAAGAATTTTAATTTTTTCAATTAATTTTGTTAAATAAAATATTTCGCTTAATAAAAAAAAAGTGGGCCCCAATGTTTATTAGGTCTATTTGAATAATATAGTATAAGGTACTAATGCATTGGGTTATCTACCAGCCGGTCCTATTTTTGGATTTTATTGCCATTAGGTTCTGACTTAGAATCTTATGTACACATAAGTCCTGGCCCATCTATTATTTTTCCTTTTTTATCCTTGAGTGTTTTGTGTTGCCCTAAACAATTTTTTGTTCTCTTTCTTCCTCCACCATTTGCGTAGACTCTCTCTCTCTCTCTCTCACACAGAGAAGAGTACTCATCTCTTTCTACCATTTCTATAGAGTTTCATCGCCGCACCACCACCGTCACATTGGTTGTTCACCCACTATGGCCATCGTCATCAACCACTACCACCACCATTGTTCACCAAACATCTCCACTGTTCTTCTCTGTTGCCATCAACGTCACCATGACAACCACTACAGTCATCGTTGAGCCATCACCACCATCACCACCATCGTCGTCCATTCGCAACCACCATCGATCTACACTCCACCATCAAGAATCCACCACCTTGTTCACCAACTACATCAACCATCACCGATCTACACTCTACATCTCCGATCTTCACTCTATTGTCGCCAATCTATCGATTTAGCTATAGATCTACATTGACCTAGTTGTTTCAATGGTGAAATCGACTCCAAATGACTCCAAACAACACTATTTTTTCATATCTTACTTCTTCTCTTCCTTATCCTCATTCTCCTCCTCCTCCTCCTCCTCTCTCTCTGTAACGCCCTCAAAAAAAATAACATTAAACCCATCAATTTAGACATGCATTGATATAAGAGACAAACGTCATTCTATTCATCAGAGTAATTCTTTACAAAAAGTATTACATGTTAACCACAAAAGCAAATGCCCTATGGGCTTACAGCTTTCCAAGCTAACACTTGGTTACAAAGAGGAGAGTACTAACTCAAATACACATTAAGCCCTTGGCTCCCAAACACAACCAACCTGTAACAAACCTGCCGAACACATCCTATAACCCAAATACAAAGTATGAAGGACGTAAACAAGGTTTAAACACTGCTAACATCCACGGAACTAATTCCGGATCACTGTACAACAAGGGTTAAAACCCGGGATCGCTATACTCTCTCTCTCTCTCTCTATTTTTAAAAATAGATTTGCTGCAAAAAAAAATTAGTAATAAATTTATCAGTATCTAGTTTTGTTCAGTGACAAATTTATCACTGAACGTATCATTAATTTTTGTTGATTTTGTATTGATCTATGATGGATCCATTATTTTTTCAATGATAAATTTATCAGTCTCTATTGTTTATTGTGTGTGTGTATGTGTGTGGATTATTGTAAATAAGTGAGTGAACATGATTAAGAGTGAATTATTCAAATTTATTTGTAATTTTTAAAAAATCTATTATCACTGATGAAAGTGTGTCTAAATATGACTGAGTAATTGAGTGGTGGAGATGGTGGCAACAGTGATGTAGTGGTGATAAATGTTATTTTTGTTGAAACAATTCAATAAAATATCGTTGGAGGTGGTCCCCAGCGCCGAAGGTGATCGCCAATGACCAGAGGTATCGGTGACCGGAGGTGGTTGTTGGCGGAGGGAGAGAAAGATATAATAGTGTTGCTGCGAGCGGCCAAGTTGCTGGATAGTGAGTTTTGGGCTAAGGGTAAAATTGGAAAAACATGGTTATGATTTGGGGTTAGGACCTAGTGGGCCAAATTCTGGGGGTCCAAGCCTTGCTTACTCACCCCAGGCTAGTGAGGAGGTGTCTACTGGGGAAAGGAAAGAAGGAGACAGGATATTATTTTATATCCAATAATCTAAAACCATAAAACTCATTATTAGAATATCTAAATAAAAGAAAAATACATTGAATTAAGCATATATTCCTCAAATGAGTGATGTGAAATCTGTTTATTTTAAATTCATATCTAAAAGCACAATTATATTATTCATTTTAATGATGGTTTCAGTTGAAATTATAAGAACAAGTTTAAGAGCGAGAGAAGAGAATATGAAAATAAGAGAGAGAGAGAGAGATAACTAGGAAGAGCCACAAAACGTCATGTTAGGGTTTCCCTCTATGACACTATGTATTTATACTAGGAGCAATAAGTACATAAAGAAAAAAATACCCTTCATCTAACTTAACACTCCTGCTCAAGTTGGTGCATAAATATCTCATGCCCAACTTGCACACAATACGATGAAAAACCTTGCTACCAAACCCTTTAGTAAAAACATTGGCTAACTAATGTTCGAATTGCATAAAAAGGCATACAAATCACACCACTACTTATTTGCGTCTTGATAAAATGTATGTCAATCTCAATGTGTTTGGTCCTATCATGCTGGATAGGACTATGAACGATGTTAATAGCAGCCTTATTATCACAATACAACCGCATTGGTCCACCATTCAACAATTCTAAGTCAGCCAATAACACTTGAAGCCACAGGAGCTCACCACAGATGCCATTTGCCATTTCCTGGTACTTCGCTTCTGCACTTGATCTAGCCACAATAACTTGCTTCTTACTCTGCCAAGTCACCAAATTATCGTCTACAAAAGTGCAATAACCCGAAGTAGACCGCCTGTCATCAACTACACCAACCCAATTTGCATCAGTGAAAGCCTCTATTTTCAGATGACCATGATTAGAGAACAAGATTCCTTTTCCAAGTACGAATTTGAGATACCTAAGGATCCGATCAACTGCATCCAAATGCCCTATTCGAGGATCATGCATGAATTGACTTACAACACCAACTACATATGCAATATCTGGCCTAGTATAAGAAAGATATATTAACCTCCCTACAAGTCTCTGATACCTTCCTTTATCTGCACAATCTCCATCACTGTTGCTAAGTTTGTGATTGACCTCAATAGGAGAATCTGCTAGTCTACATCCCAGCATACCTACTTTCTCAAGTAGATCCAAATGTACTTTCTTTGAAAAATAAAGATGCCATTATCCGATTTAGCAATCTCAATCCCAAGAAAATGCCGCAAAGAGCTAAGATCTTTGATTTCAAACTCCTTGGAAAGTTGAGCCTTGATTTGGGACATCTCCTCTACATCATTACCAATCACCACTATGTCATCCACATAGACAATAAGAATAACAATTTTATCTCCACATCTTTTGGTGAACATAGTATGATTAGCATGATTTTGCTTGTACCCAAATTTGAGCGTCACCTTAGGAAACCTATCAAACCAGGCTCTAAGAGACTGTTTCAATCCATACAAAGCTCTTTAATCGAAAAACATTCCCTTCAGTGACCGAAGAAGAGAAACCTGGAGGAACATCCATGTACACTTCTTCTTCTAGATCACCATGGAGAAAAGCATTCTTTACATCAAGCTGCTGTAATGGCTAACCCAGATTTGCAGCACATGAAAGAAGGGCATGAATAGAATTCATTTTAGCCATGGGAGCAAAAGTCTCCTGATAATCAATGCCATATGTCTGAGTAAACCCTTTAGCAACCAGTCTCGCCTTATATCTGTCAATAGTCCCATAGGCCTATTACTTGATTGTAAACACCCATTTGCAACCCACAAGTTTTTTACCCAATGGTAAAGAAACTAACTCTCAAGTGCCATTCTTACTTACAGCTCTCATCTCCTCTGCCATAGCTTCTTTCCACTTACGATCAATGAATGCTTCATTCTAATTCTAAAGAATGGAGACAGAATACAAAGACGAAACAAAAGCATGATATGATGTAAACAAGGAATCATATGACACAAATTTAGAAATAGGATGTTGAGTACAAGTTTTAACACCTTTTCTAATAGCAATAAGAAGATTTGAATCATCAATAGGAATAGTATGAGCAGTAACCAACGACTCATTACCTGAGGATTCCATAAAGAATTAGGAATTGGAGTCAGAGGTGATGATTGACACAGTGGCACATAAGTCGACTGTTCTCTTTGTCTCTGAGACTAGGTCTGAGATCAGGTCTATCCAACCTACTAGACTCCTCCTAAACACACTTACTCAGATCCTTCTCACAATATGGCAGCGCCTCCTCTCCCTTATAACAAATAGTAGAAAACAATGGATAAGAAGAAACAATCTCTTCAATTGAAGGAACCTCCACTTGAAGAGATTGGGCCCTGAAGAACGGCTCAGACTCATAAAAGGTGATATCCATGGTGACATACGTTTTGTGAGAGAGAGAATCATAGCACTTGTAACCTTTCTAGGTGGAGGAGTAACCAATGAAGACATACTGAAGAGCCTTGGGATCCAGTTTGCCCGGGTAGAACGAGAAATGTGAACAAAGCAAACACAACCAAACACCTTAGGAGAAAGGAAATGAGGGGGTATAGACATGGGAAGGAGGAAGGTAAGGGAGTGCTGAAACTAGAGGACACTAGAAGGCATGCGGTTAATGAGATACACGGGGGTGAGAACAGCATCACCCCAGAATGGTTTAGGTACCCGCATTTTGAACATAAGGGCACGAGCAACCTCAAGAAGATGATGGTTTTTGCGTTCAGCAAAACCCTTCTATTCGGGGGTGCCAACACAACTGGTTTGATAAAGAATACCATGCCCCTCAAGATATGTGCGAAATTCACCATCAATGTACTCAGTACCATTATCACTCTGAATGACTTTAATTTCGGTTACAAACTGAGTACGGACCATCTTATCAAATGTTTGAAAGCAAGAAAAGACCTCACTTTTGGTGCAAAGTAGTAAGTAAACCTAAGTGACACGAGAATGACAGTCAATAAAAGTGACAAACCAACGATAACCAAACACAGACATAGTACGAGAGAGACCCCATAAATCAGAATGAATAACCATAAATGGAAACAAACTTCTTTTATTAATTGAAGGCTAACAAGTTCATTTATGTTTAGCAAAATTACAAACATCACAACGAAAATGATTCCTATCACAATCCTTCACAAAACTAGGACAAAATTTCTGCAAAACTGAAATAGAGGGATGGCCTAAACACTGACGCCACTGATGTAATAGAGAAAGAGATAAAGTGCTGGTTGCATGAAGAGCTTGGCTGGCAACAAAAGATCCACCCTCTAGAAAATACAATCCCCCATGTACTTTACCACTGCCAATTGTTCTCCCCGTACCCAATTCCTAAAAAACACAATGAGAGGGTAAAAAGGTTACAGAACAATTTAAGGAATTAATGTATCTGATAGACAGTAAATTAGAAGAAAATTTGGGAATATGAAGAACAGAGGAAAGAGAAATAGAGGGAGAATAATGAATAGAACTGGTCCCAGACACAAAAGATAAAGACCCATCAGCCACTCTTACTTTATTCTTGCCATAACAAGGAAAGTAGGAGTGGAAAAAGATGGACAAACCTGTCATATAATCTGTAGCATTGGAGTCAATAATCCAAGGGAAGGAAGAGACAACACTCAAAGCATGTGTAGGAGTACTTGTAGAAGCAAAGTTAGAGGAAAGATGATCAGAAGCAGAAGCAGGAGAAGAATCAAGCAGAGCTATCAGACGCCGAAGAGTATGTAACTCATCATATAGCGTTTCTGGTTTAAAACTGACCCATTTGACTTATGGATTTAGGTTTCTTTTCCTTATATAGTTGTTCTTGCATTATTTTCCATTATTTCTCCTTGAGTTGGGCTATTGGGTTGTGTTTATTGCGTTTGGAACAGGTTGGTAACTTGTTTTTCAAACTTTTGGTTGCCCAGAATTTTATTCCTTCGCTCGAGCAAAGCTTCTTGCGCTTGAGCGGTCTTCGCGAACATCCAATATTTTTGCAGGTCTGTAAAACTACTGAGATTTTGTATTCTTCGCTCGAGCGAAGATTCTTGCGGCGCTCGAGCAACGACCTCTGTCTGCAAAACTACTGAGAGTGTGTCTTCTGCGCTCGAGCGAAACAACTTATTGTGTCTGGTCGCTCGAGCAACAACTCTTGCACTTGAGCGAATTATGCGTATATCAATTCATAAACAGCCCATTTTAAGTCACTTTTTTATCTCTCTAAACATTTCAAAACCTTAATATCTCTCACTCTCTGTCTCTAAAATTCATCTTTAACCCTCCAATACACTATCGTCCATTGATCTCTACACCCTAGTCACTTTATTAAAAAGGTAGAGCTCACCTAGAGCTACCATTTGATCGAAGCAAAGTCCATTTTCGACTCCAATGAAGTTTCACCTCTGGTCTTGCTTGTCTTCTAACTTGAGGTAGGGATACTTTCCACACTTTTTTTTATGAGTTTTAACTTAATTATTTGTCATTCCTAAACCATATTGTGAATTTGGAAGAATTTGAACAAATCTAGGGTTTTGGATAAAAATCAAAATAGGGGTTTTTCAAATAGGTTCTTGGAAATGGTTTTGATGTTGGAAATAATGCTGAGTTGGGTGGAAATGGTTAATTTTGATACTTGAGGTTGATTTTGAAAAGAGTAAGAATTTTGCACTAAATACCTCAAATGTTGGTTTTGTACAAGTAATGAAATTGATGTTGAAATTATGAAATTGGATTGATATTGATAAAGATCGTAGAGTTGGATATGTATTATCACTCACCTCTTGGAAATTTGGAAAGTGTATCTTTATGAAATATAAATTATCTATTTAGAAATATTTGTTTTGGGCTATCGGTGGAGGATAGCTATGAGTGTTGTAGAAATCGCATGTGAATTAGGAGAATTGAAACTATTTTCTCATTTATTTGTATTGAGCATTATTTCACATTTATACATTGAAAATGTTTATCATTTTGAGAAAAAAGGTGAAATTGGGAAACATGAATTGTATTGTTGAACTAAGTTGGCTTGAGTGTCCTAGGTGAAAGTCCCGAAAATCGCGCGTGTACATGGGTGCCGATCCCGCAGACGAAATTTTCGTGAAATGGCAATAGTAGTGCTTTCATAGCCTACGTTTACATGGGTCCTGACTTACGGTTTCCTCCCGACGAAATTTCCGAAGAAGGTTGCATTTGTTTTGAAATTCCCAGATTCACTACCCTATTTTCTATTGTGATAGAAATGATTTTATGAATCAAGACATCAACTTCGCATTGCATAGTTTTGAAAAGAGGTATATAAAAATGTTTTGGCACAAGCATTGCATATGCATCCACTTTATAGCTTTGTTAAGATTTATATACTGGGTTAGTTTATTTCTACTAGGCTTTAGCTCACCTTACATGGGCAAAACATTTCAGGTGCTGATGATATTCCTCCGCCAAGGCAATAGCTTGGGAGGACTTGGAATGAGAGCTTCTTTTTTTGTGTGTATTTATTGTATTTATTTTGTAGAAGCCAAGGGCTTTAACTGTATTGCACTTAAGTTCACTTTTGTTGTAGCCAAGCATCATCTTGGAAATATATAAGCCCTTAGGACATTCTTGTCTGTTTATCTTCCACTCTTTCTTTTAACTTGCAACATATGCTATAGATTTAGGGCTAGGTATTATGAATGTATGCCGTATATGTTTCTCTTTTGTAAATCACATTGGACTTAATGGAAGATACTTCTATTATTATTGTTGTCATAAGTGGACATTGTGGATGGATTATTGTAATTATTTTGGGATGTTACAAGAGAGCTACAGAATCACCTAAAGTACTAGTAGAGGATTCTGACAGGTGTGCATGAGAGTGGACAGTACCACCTCAGCCACTAGTACCACCACGGCCACTACCTCTCCCATGATTAGGTCTACCATGTAACTTTTAACAGTGCTCCCGATCATGCCTTTCTTTCCCACAATAATCACAGATAATTTGATTATGAGCACTAGAAGGACCTTTACCCCCTGACGGAGATAGACCAAATCTCCCATCCTTAGGAGTAGAGCAGACTGGTTTTGAAGAGGCTAATGAACCATAGCACTCCATCGACTCTCTTCTTGGAGAACATAAGCATAGTCCTCACGGACAGTAGGAAACAGCTGGCGACCGAGAACCTGAACACGAATCCAAGTTGAGACTGGCAAGAAAGTCATAGACTCATTCCTTGGACACCATCTGCTGAAAGATAGCGACATCTTGAGAACAGGCAGCTTGGAAGTTATAATAATAATCAAGTTCTTGCCACCTATCTTTCTGATTAAATCCCCGAATCTTTTTTCGTAGTTCATATGTTTGAGCATCATTACCTCTTTGAGAATACATCTGAGAGGCTGCAGTCCAAATCTTATAAACAATATCCATCAACATAAAGGATCGGCTATAGCAACCCCGGTCTTTTCCATTTGGTTGTTGTATCCGGACTTATGTTCCGTAGATCCTGTTGTTATATATTTGTTGTTGTCGTCCTTTAATTCCTTATTTTTGAGTTATAGGATGTTTTGGGACAGGTTGGTTACAGGTTGGGAGTGTTTGGGAGCAAAGGGTTGCTGCCCAGAATTTTGGTCCTTCGCTCAAGCGAGAAGTTTGTCGCTCGAGCGAGCTCTTTGTTTTTGGTCCTTCGCTCGAGTCAGGGTTTCTTCGCTCGAGCGAGCGACTGCGTCTAGTATAGACCTGAGAGCTGTATTTCTTGGCGGCGAGATTTCGCCGTTCGGCGGCGAGTGTATGTTTTCGAGTCCTTCGCTCGGCGAGCATTATCGCTTCGGCGTGCTTAAGTTGCTGACACTGGAGCATCGTGTTGTCGGCTTGAGCGAGTCTTTATACGCTCGAGCGAGTATTCTTTGTGTCTGGTCGCTCGAGCAACCAAGTCTTCGCTCGAGCGAGCCTGTTTTATTTTAATATGCAGCAGTGGTTTTAAAAACACATTTTCATCCTCTTTTTGTTTTCAGCACCCTAGGTTAAAGTGTTTTCTCTCCTCCACTCACCTTCTCTCTTAGGTTTCATCTATTATTAAGGTGTTCCTCCCTAGGTTCTTTATTAAAAAGATAGAGGGTCACGAGGGCTTTACTTTAATCTGAGAGTTTGGCGGTTTAGAGCACTTTGGATTTTGGGTCATCATCTCCATCATCTCCATTTGAGTTCTTCACTTCGAGGTAGGGATTTCCTATTCCATATTATAGGTTTTGTCCTAAGTTTTGGTATTTCTGATATGTTGGTGTCGTTTAGTAATTTTGGGAAAACCAGGGTTTGTATTATAACTTGAGAAATAGGGAATTTGTTTATATATTAAATTCCATGTGATTGTGGATCATGAAAAATGGCATTGGCAATGTCAAGTTGATAAAATTGAACCTTAGGGTTAATTTTGAGGAAAGGGGGAAAAGCCCTAATTGTTGTAATAAATTAATTTGTATAATTAGTTTTGAGAAAATCGTGAAATTAAGTTTAATTCATGAAATTGGGGAACTATGGGATTAAATGGTGTAGTTGGTTAGCTTAATCACTCACCTATGAAAATGTTGAGTTTACATCTGTTGTTACATTTATTTCCTGTTTAGAAATAACTGTTTTGGGCTATCGGTGGAGGATAGTCGTGATTGTTGTAGACATCGCATGTTGATTAGGGAAAACTGAAACTAATCACATTGAATGAGTCATTAGATATGACAGTTGAATTAATACAGCGAATCTATGTATTGATTGAATATTGTGTATGACAAGTGTTTAATACATTGTATATGCATATTGTTTGGGAGGAGATAGGGGATGTACTCCATGGTTTGAGGGAAGATAGGGGATGGACTCTCAAACCTGTTTAGGAGGAGAAAGGGGATGGACTCTATTAGTACAGCAAATATGTGTACTTATTGATTTATGGAAGTGTTTTAGTATGAGCCTTAGTCTCATTTGATTTGTTGATATTGGAAGTAATGTTAATGTGAGATGTAATCTCACTATTATTGTTGGCGAGTTACGAGCCATATGCGTATAATTGGAAAGTTGAATAATAACGTAAAGAGAAACGTGTCATGGACATTATTGTCATGAAACTGTAAAGAGATATAATGGATTGAACAGTGTTAACCATCTATCGAATGCTATTGCTTTAGTCAATTCTTATATTTGGTTTAGTATATTTCTGCTGGGCTGTGGCTCACCCTATACGGGAACATCATTTTCAGGTTCAGGTGATATGCTACCTCCAAGGAATTAGCTTGGAAGGATTTGGAGTTGAAGACTCTGTTTAGATTAGTTGTTATTTTATTTTGTTTTGATATTACATGTAAACTCAAGCCAATGACTTAATGTGTAATTGAGTTAGTACTCAGACTTTTGTGTCCAAGTGTTGGCTTGGAAAGATGTAAGCCCGTAGGGCATTTACTTGCGTTATTACATGTAATGTCTTTTAATAAGATTACTCTGATGAATGGAATAAGGTTTTGGTTTTTCTTAATCAATGCATTTTAATATTGTATATATTATGGGTTTATTTTGAGGGCGTTACATCGGCTAATGGTAGGGTGGATGGAATTGATTAGCCAAGTCATAACAAGTGCATTCTCCTTATTCCATTTGTCATGTGCTGGTCAATCCTCACTAGGAACCTTCGTAACTCCAGTTATGTAACCCAACATACTATGAGCAGTAATGGCCAACTGAAAAGAACGTGACCAAACCAGATAGTTGCTACCATCTAACTTGACAGAAATCAGTTGAAGAGAAGAGGTATCACCCAGAGATATAATAAGACCAGAACCTTTGGCCTCACTAGGAAACTTATTCCATTTTATTAGCCAAGTCATAACAAGTGCATTCTCCTTATTCCATTTGTCATGTGCTGGTCAATCCTCACTAGGAACCTTAGTAACTCCAGTTATGTAACCCAACATACTATGAGCAGTAATGGCCAACTGAAAAGAACGTGACCAAACCAGATAGTTGCTACCATCTAACTTGACAGAAATCAGTTGAAGAGAAGAGGTATCACCCAGAGATATAATAAGGCCAGACCCTTTGGCCTCACTGGTCATAAGGTTCTTGTTATCATCAGCCATGGACTAAGAACACAACTATATCAAAACAATAGAGAGAACGGTGGAACAGCCCTAACAAACCTCAAAACCAATCCCACAAGAGCCAAAAACAATCCAAAAAATGGCAAAACAGTAAAGTAGATTGAAAAAACACCCATAACTGGACTTGGAGTCCAAAAAACAAGCCCAGAGCAACAACTAAAGTCAAGGAGGGCAAGAGAGGGTCTAGTCGGCTCCTAGGGATTAGGACCCAAGCCACGAATCCAGCAAAAAACTCACAGAACAAACAGATCAAAAAATAGGGTCAATTTTCTGAAAAATAGAAAAAAATTCAAAAAATAGGCAACAACCATCAAGAAAAATATGAAACTTTTTTTGGGAAATCTGGAGCCCTAGGCGAGCATCCTAGATATATTTTTTTTTTCTTTTTTTACATTTTTGAATAAAAAAAAAAAAGAAGAACGAACAAGAACAGAGAAGAATAGAAGATTACCTCTGCACAGCTTTAATACCAAGTTGAAATTATAAGAACAAGTTTAAGAGTGAAAGAAGAGAAGAGGAAAATAAAAGAGAGATAACTAGAAAGAAGCACAAAACCTCATCTTAGGGTTTCCCTCTATAACACTATGTGTTTATACTAGAAGCAATAAGTACATAAAAACAAAAATACCCTTCATCTAACTTAACAATTTCGAAGGTTGATAAGAATGAATATAAAAAGCGCATTACACACAAGTTCCCTTTTGTGAACTTATACTTCATTAAGTCTTAAATAAGATTTTGAGTGTAGCTATTAGCACCTACTTAATTTTTTTGGACCCTCCAATTCTCACCTTTTTTTTTCAATTACAATTATACCTTGAAGTAAAATTACATTAAAGGACAACTTTTAATGGAACACCCACCTACCAAATGAAAACAATTAGAATGGCACTCTATAATATTGGACACCCATCTTCATCCTTATCTATACATATTCCTTACCAATCTAAACCCTAATCGTATTATCCTAAACCCATGTATTCATCTTTAATGAAAAACATTTGAAACTACCTAATCAATTACCGTTTTGTTCGGTGGTTTCAAATTTGTTTGGCATTCCAAATCAGTTAATGTTGCAAACAATCCTATTACAGACTCCAAGTTTATACATTTGTGGTCGTTGTCACCATTCGTTGATACTTATAGAGTAATAGAGGACGATGACAACAACTCTGATGAGGTTAGCATTGCATTGGTAAGTTTATCTATCTTGCATTAATTTATGATTCTGGGTTGTTTTCGTTTTGGTACTGTTTGCCGACTGTTAAGGTTCTATTCTGTAATACAATACTGAATAGAAACATTTAGTTTAGTACTACAGTGTTGAACATAAACAATTTGTTTGGCACTGGAATACCTAACAGTTCCATTTTGTAGAATTTTCCTGCTATTTCTATTTTTTTTCTAAGGGTTTTTCCCTCTAAAACCCCCTATACCAAGGGTTTTACCCTGAAATAAACAAAAAATAAAATAAAATAAAATGTGATAGGGAGTTGGAGGTTACCTAAAAGAAAAAGAAAGAGACCGTCGAAGAGATTTCCGACTAAGATACTGTTGTTCACGGTGACAAGGAGAAAGAGACCATCGTTTATGAGAGAAGGAGAAGAGAGAGACAGTCAATTCGTCTCTCAATCGTTTGTTGCTCTCAATCGTTTCTCAATTGTTCATCGTTTACTGAGAGAAGAAGAATAGAAGGTGTGCAAAATTAAGTGGGTGTGCACTTGGGTGTAATGATATTATGAATATGGGTAAAATTGGTATTAAGTGGGGTGTTAAAAAAAAATTCTTATTCCAAATAAATGGGGGGTCCAAAGAAATTAGGTAGGCGCCAATAGCAGCCCTCATAATTTTTGTTCCTTCAAGTCCCATAATTTTTTAATAGATAAAAATTATCCTTCAAACAATGGTTGTTTTTCATTTGTAATTGTTTATAAAAAAAAGAATGGTGATGTAACATTTATTTTGATTTTCAAAACTTCAAATCATCATAATTTTTACAATGTATATTTTATTTTTGATAAAATTTATATTTTTACAATCAACAAAACAAAATCTATCAAACCAGATTAATATTAAATACAAAATTATATAAAAATTAAAATATGTTTTTATTACAAATTTACAATTTAAACCATTTTTAATCGTAAGTTTTAACTTACTTAACTAATTATATTTTTGTGGTCTAATTTTGTCAATTTTTTTCAAGTTTCAAAAACTAAGTTTTAAAACTGGAAAAAAATGAGAAATTTCTCAAAAACTGAGAATATTTTTAATTAATACTGGAAAAAAAAGAGAAATTTCTCAGTTTTACTGGATAATTTCGAAAATTGAGATATGATTAGTTTTGTATGGCTAAAAAAATAATATTTTCTTTTTATAAAATTTTATATTCGATATTGGTCTTATTTGATAAATCTCGTTGTGTATACTTCAAAAACATAAATTTATTAATTATGAAGTTTTTAAGTTTTGAAACAAGAAAATAAAAGTAAAATGCCACATCAACATTGTGACGACCGGGTGCGTAGCTCGCCTTGTTTTTCTTTTGATTGTGTTGAGCTTACTCATGTTAGAGTGTTGGGGATTAACTTGAGGCGTTGTCGACCGTTTGGATTCACCGTTCTTGAAACCTTCTTCAGGTTCTTGTCTTTATTTTATTCCAGAGTCGAGTTTTGCTTGTTTCGGAAGGCATGAGGTTGGATCCGGGGTGTCTTGGGTCCAACTAGTGAAATTTTTGGCTGGGAGGCAGAACCGCACGTGCGAGGCTTGGGCCACACGTGCGGAAAGGGGGTCGCATGTGCGAGAGACGAGGCCGCACGTGCGGTGAGGAGGGAGTGTCGATGGTGCAAGACTGCTTTTATTGCCTGGCGAGGTTAGGTGTGGAGGGATAAACCGCGCATGCGAGGGTGAGTGCAGCACGTGTAGCACATATGCGGAAATATGTTGAGTCTGAAAATCTGCCTTTTTTCTTCTTCTTGGGCTGAGTGCATCTCACTTTTTACACACCTCCCTCTCTCTCTAAAAATATCTTTTCCTCTCCCTTCTCTATAAAAACATCCACCAAACACCATAAACTCTTGATTTCTTCCAATCCCTTGGAGTTTTGACCCAACACCCTTCATTAATTTTGGAGAGCTAACCGAGGGCTTGGTTTTGTGCAGTGGAGGTTGGATTTCAACGCCGTCAAATTTGGGGGTTTCTTCTCTTTTCTTCTCCAAAACTTGAGGTAGGGATTTTCTTTGATCTTTTTCAATACCTCATCTATAGATCGACATGTGGTAGTTTTATTACATAAAAACCATGTTTGTTATGGATTTTTCGAAAATCATGAAAGGGGATATTTGAGATTGAGATTTGTGAAATTGATTGTTGTTTGGGCTAATTAGGGAGTGGTTTAACATGTTCATATTGAGAAAGAGGTAAAGCCCTAGTTTTTGTAATAATGTCTAATAGGTAAAAAGGGTTGAAATTGTGAAATAATCATGTTATGAATTAAGGAATTTGATTAATGATTTGGTAATTAATTTAAGATTAAATCGGGTCTCATGATTTTAGCATTAACTTTGTGTTGGGTTGATTATAGTTGAGTATAATGAATTGGTAGTTTGTTAATTGCTAAAAAGGGGATTAACCATGAGATTTGAATCATTGGGTTACACTTTGTTGAGTTGAAATTGAATGGATTATGACTTTGTTATCCATGGATTGGGTTTTTGGTTAATGAAGGAAATGAGTTTTTTTTTTTTTTTTGTTTTTGAAAAATATAGTTGATGTATTGTGAATTAGCAATTGTGGAAATTGAGTTTGGAAAGAAGACGTAATTATAACTCTTTTGCAAATTGAGAAAGAACTTTAGGTAGAAGTTGAAAATCTTTGAATATTATTGTTGTTGTTGGACTTAATGCCTCATAAGAATTGGATAATTGTATTACGTATATTTAATACATATTGTTTAGAGGTTTTGCCCTTGGTCATCAGTGGACGATGACATTGTGATGTTGAAATGATTATGTGTGTGTAGTACACTCGAGTTATTTATGCTTGTTGTACAAAGTGATGGTTGGAAAATGTGCATGCGCTGAGAATATAAGGTACCAGTACCTTCCAGCTAGCGCTTAGAGAACTTGGCTGCACTGGGAATAAGAGGTACCAGTACCTTCCAGCTAGCGCCTGGAGAACTTGGCAGAGGTACCATCACCTTCCAATCGGTGTCTGGAAAATTGGCATTTTGTTGAGAAAAGATGTACCGTTGGCTTACCGTGCTTAAGGAAGATAAAGAAAAGTTGTTTATTATTATTGTTACAGTGTAACTTTGATATGTCATGTGTTATGATGATTGTGGTTCTGGGAGACCGAGTTGTCTTAAAAGTTGAGTATGTATTGGTTGAGTGTGTGTTGTTTTCACCTCTTGAGCTAAATGGTAATGTGTACACATGGGTGTATCAAATTGGTTGTTGATAGTATTTTCCTTAACATTGGTTTTACGGCATCGAAAAGTGATGAATGTATTTATGCATTGAGGTTGTAAGAAACAAGGAAAAGAAAATCGGATCTTTGTGATTTGTTTCAAAGGCAAGGCAATTATTATGTAATACTTTGTTAAAGATGGAAAAATGAGAAGTAAATCTGAACAAGTTGTGTTATTGAATAAATCGGATGATTTTGAGAAAAGCATCTATGTATGTATACTTTGGTTATAAACCGTCACAATATGTATATGATATGATGTGAATCATTCATAATCATAGCTATCTATATGTTGCTATTGTTTAGGATCATGTTGGGATCCTTACTGGACTTTATGTTCAGCCCACGTTACTAATTCTTTTTAGGTGATGTTAAGAAGTGCTCGAGATCGAGGATCATCCTTAGTTGTCGGCCACGGGGCCTTTTTATTTGTGGGCAGAATGCCGTTATTGTAAAAGGGTTAACCCATTTCTTTTACTTTTAAAGATATAAGCCTACGGGCAATTTATTTAGTTATACTCCTATTGCATTCATTTTGTATTCAGATGAGGGAATCTTTATTTATTATTTCTCATTGCGGGAATCTTGAATCAATTTAATGATTTTGGTAATGGATTTTGAGTAATAAAAAGTGGGGCGCTATAAACAATACCATTTGAATAAGAGAAAATATATGGTACTTTCGAGGCACAGTTAGGTGATTACCAAAAGTTTTGTGTATGTGGAGGGTGGGGCCCAATTTATTTTGGAGCATGAAACATAATGATGGGTGATTGGTGGATAATATTGTCATGTATTACACTTATAACACCAAATAATTTTTTATTAGCACTTCATCAATTGTTGCTTCTCAATGCCTTCCACCTTTTAATAAGGGTAAAACAATCATATATACATAAATATTTTGAAAATAGGACTCTGTGTTAAAAAAAAAAACAGAGAAAATTCTAATTACACCTCAATTACTCTCAGTTCACACCATTATTTATAATATTTTAATTACAATTTTATCCTTTAATCAAATATCCAAATTGCCCTCATCTCGATTTCATCCCTTCATCGACAAACCCTAACCTAACCTATTGATAGCCACCACCACCGATTGGCCAACCACCACCATTAGAAAGTCATCTTTACCGTTGTCGTCATCGCTCTCCTTCTCCTTCTTTCATTAAAATCGTTGCAGCCATCACCACCCTCCTTGCAACTTTTCTCCGTTGCTCGCCATGCCATTTGCCATTGCCTTCGCCTTCCGATCCATCGCTACGCCACCATCCGTAATCACCACCATTACAATGACCTATCACCATCATGCCTCTCATCACGTTGAGACCACCACCATCGCAACTCGCCTACATCTGATGACCAACCATGTGTAGTCCGTAGAGAGAGATTTGTGGGATTGCGACGACTGTGCATCACTTCAATAAGGGTTGCGATGGTGGTAGGGCAGTGGTGGTAGGAGCAAAGATGAGGGTTGCGACGAGAAGGGGAGAGGGGTGGAGGTCGGTGGCTGACGACCAGTGATGGCCAAGGTTTTTGGTTAGGGTTAGGGTTAGGGTCGGAGACGATGAGAATAATTTGGTATTATTTAAAAATTAGTGGTGTGTCTTGAGAAAAAATTAAAAGCTTTCATTTGTGTGTGGTGTGAACTGAGCAGGTGATGTGTACTAAAAGGATTTGTGGTGTGTAAATAGAATCACCCTAAAACAAAAAGAAGAAAAACTTAATGGAATATCAACCTTTATCAATAGGACTTTTAGATGATGAACCCTACAAAATAACACTATAAAACTAATCATTTCAAAAGTTCTTCCCAAGAATTCTAAGTAAAACAAAAACCTTATAAGTTATAAAAATCTCTTTGGAACTGCTACTCAAACAAGTAAAGATCTTTTGTAGTGTTTTTCCTTGTAGGGTTTGTGTAGTACACCAAAATGACGTCGTTTTGGTGCACATACCAAAAAAATGAAATGAAACGAAATGTAAAAGAGAAAAAAAAAAGCCAGAGAGAAGAAGACCCACAGTGCAAACAAAACACTTTTTCACCTTCCTTTCTCACAATCGACTACCATGACCACCTCTAGCAATCACCCCTCATTTCCCATTCTCCCCTCCCTCTCCTTTCCCAAAATCTGCTATTAACATCTCTGGCGACCCCCCGCCTACGAGATCCACCTCATCTTCCCACTGTAGACCCACCCCTACCAATCCTTTCTCCATCTCATTTTCGACGAGCCTCTCTAACCCGTTTCTACCCCCACACGCCCCTGCTTGGCCACCATTGCCACCGCAAGCTCTCTCTATCTCTATCTCTATTTCGATCTCGCCAGTGCTGGTGTTAGCGGGGGTAGTAGGGTGGTTAGATAGTGGAGGGGTAGTATCGGTCAAGCACCTCTCTCTCTCTCTCTTTCGCCTATAGGTCTTCTCTCTCGTGCTTCTATGCTTTGCTCTTGCGTTTTGTTGCAAAATTATTTTTTGGGGGGTGTGCAACAAAATGACGTTAGTTTAGTTTCGCATGTGGCATTTATTAGTGCAAAATTCTAATGGTGAATGACAGAGACCACATTGCAACAAAATTGAAAATATAGGGTTTAAATTGAAACTACAGTGACTAAATTGACATTTCATTTAAAATATATGGACTAATGGTTGTTCCTTAACCTCAAAACTCTTTATTTTAAATTCTAGGGATAATTACCAAAAAAAAAAAAAAAATTCCAATGTTTGACCCTTGCAACAATATGAACTCTGAGTTTTCAATTTTATCAATTTAAACCATAATCTTTTAATTTGTTTTTAATCTAAATCATTTGTCTACTTTTGTTAACTAAAAATGATCATAACGAAATAGTATTTCAGTTATTAAACTCAATGTAGGTACATAAAATGTCCAAAATACCCATTTTCATTGAGTTTAATGACTAATATATCCATTTTTCTATCGATTGTACTTAACAAAAATAGACAAATGATTGATTAAACAAATTAAAATTCAATTTTAAATTGATAAAATTAAAATTCATGATTTATTTTAATACAAGGGTCATTTTTTGTATTTTTTGTTTTTTGTTGTGTGTGTGTGTGTAATTTCCCCAAAATTCTTCCATCCAAAATACAATCTTAGTGATTTTTAAATAAGAAACTTACGTGTAAGTCTTAATATGTAGACTTATTGTCCAATATGCCCTGTGAGAATTAATAGCCTTTTTCATCAAACACTGTTAAAAAAAAAAAATCACTAATTGTTAATTTTTAGCGACAGTTTGAAAATTGTCACAAAAAATAGCCATAATTATAAGTTTTAATGACGGTTTAAATAAATCATCACAAAGTCACTAATTTTTAACTTTCAGTGACAGTTTGAAAAATTCGTCACATAAAAATGTCACTAATTGTAAGTTTTAGAAACAGTTTATAAAAAAAGTAACCAAAAAAAAGTCACTAATTGTTAATTTTTAGCGACATATGCAAAAAATAGTCATAAAAAATTATTTTTAGCGACGATTTTACTAGGACTTATTTTCAATAGTACTTGATAGGAATTAAGGCCAACAATTAGGACCAATTGGTATTTTACCCTTTAAATAATTTGGTCAAAGTTCGCAAAATCATAGCCCAATTCATATTAGTTTAGCAAAATTTTTAGTCAAAAGAAATAGGGCAAATTATACCTATAGTATTATACCTATAGTCTCTATACTTGCCTCTCATGTCAATTTGGTTTCTGTAATATTAATTTTGCCCTTTAATTTTTCAAATTGTGTCAATCTAGTCTTAAGCGATAATAGCCGTTAAAAAATTGAATAAAAATCAAAGGCAAAATGAACTATTAAAAAGATAATGAATCATTTCAAATTGGATGCGAATCCTTCAATAACTTTGAAGGGAATTATAAAAACCATTTTGTCTCTCCATTTTAGTCCAATTTCTAAATGAAATATTATCAATTAGACTAAATTGATACCATATGCAAAATTGAAAGGTAAAATTGATGCAGTAAAATTACAAGAACCAAATTCATATAAACAAACTAGAAGAATTAAATGTAATTTGTCTAAAGAAATACGACTAATAAAAAGAAATTTGTTCCAAAATACTAATTAATTTCAAGTGTAGTTTGGCGTTCCTATCTTTGCATCCAACAACATATTCAATCCAAAATATGTTGTGTTCTCATTATATTAAAGGTCAAATGAAAATAGCAAAATAATAACTAAATTTATAATCGCCCCACAGCAATAAAGCTTAAATAAATAAATAAGCTTAAGTCAAAGAAGCATACCTTATTGAAAAGAGGTTGAATAATATCGTAATTGTTATCCGAAGTATTACAAAAACTATTGAGCTTTGGCATCCGGCTGAGTTTCAGCTTTTTCAATTGCAGCAACTCAATTCCATTCATAGCCTTGCAGATTGCAATAAAACTTGGCAGGTGATGGAGATACAAGTCCACAAGTTTAGGAAACACAATTTTATCTGTTGCTTCTGTTGTTGTTGATGCTATCTCATTTTTATCTCCTTCTTCTTCACTCGAAATAAGTACTTCCAACTTACGACAATCAGATACACGAAGTATCTCTAGTTGCATCAGATCTCTGGCTATGGATAATGAGAACATGCTTTCCAGTTTATCACATCTCTCTAGTTTTAGAAAAGTGAGGTTGCGGAGCTGTACAAGTTGAGTAGGACCCTTCCACAAATGTGTCAATGCGGGCATGTCCCATAGTTCTAGCGTTTTCAACGCACTGAAGGCCACCTGTAATGCCCCAATTTTCACAAAATCCGATGAAACAAATCAAACTCATATTCCTTGTTTATGTTCAGATCAAATCAAATTAACATGCAAAAGCCAAAAATCTTATCAAGATTCAACAATAATCATATACAAAATAATTCTCTTTTCTTGTTATACTTCATTTCATTATAGTTTGAGATTTACAAAAGAGGTTACATACAATTACACATTCACAATTTCCAAAGCATGGATCTATAACATGTGATATAATACTACATAAATATTCAAAATTTAAATGCCTAATGGATTACAAGTTACAATGGTTAGAACTCTAATACAAACAGAATGTGTCTCTACCCAAACATATAAACCAATGCTTTACAAAAATAAGCAAACAAAATGAAGGAGCATTCATGCTCCAAAAATCACATCACGAGCCTTCAACGAGGCGGCGGCAAATCAGTAACAACTAAAAATGATTTTCCACGAAGGGATGAACATTGATACCCAGTAGATATAATATGAACAATGTATATGAGATTAACAAGATTATGATCATGAATGCAATGATGTGTGCTATGCTTAAAATATAAGCTTTTTTTTTTTCAATAGGATGCTCAATGCACAACTTTCAAAATAATATTCATTTCAACATTTTCATTTCAAAACATCGGGCCAATAAGGCCTTGTTTGGCAAAGGCTAAAATTCGACTTTTTAGGAGAAAATTCACAAAAAGACAAAAGGCTAAAATAGCCAATAAGACAAAATGTCACATCAAACTCATAATCATTTCACTTTTTCTCTCACAAACATCATATGTAACTACAAAAAAATCCAGCCATCTTCCCAAACACAAAAATTTTAGCCTACTAAAGTAGTGAAAAACTAAAATAACCTACTAAAATACCCAACTTCCTAGACAAGGCCTAAATAAGACATTGGAATTTCCTAGTACGTGTCTGCGAGTAGGCTCTCAAGCACTACCAAATACTACTTTAATGGCTACTAACCAGAAGGAAATTGATACGTATTCCGCTCGTGTTTTAGGACTTTTACCATGACTCAAACAAACTTAATTCTCAAATCCACAATTACATCCCCTATTCAGATTTACCACGTTATCAACATTTCCAATATTTTCAAAATAATAGCACAATCTCATTGTAAGGCCATGGAAGTGCAATGGATGCATGAAACAGTAATCTGTAACAAAATATTCCAATAAGAAAATATATTTACAGCATAACTCAACATTCTCAATAATTCCAAAATAGTATGAGATTCCTACAAACTCATCAGTTACTCGCAACATATATCCCATATTTCATAATTTCTATTATTTCCAATAAATCCAATAAATTCAACATAACTAATATCTCCAAGGAAATTCACAATCTCCATAATAAATCACCAATTTTCACATTATTCCAACAATTTAATCCTATTCAAAATCACATTTTTCATTTCCCAAATTTTCTAGGGTTTGAAAAAAATTTAGAGTTTAAATAATTTAAATATAACCAAAGTTTTAAATAACGGTGGCGATTCTTGAAATGCTAGCGATATCTGAGACCGGTTGCGAGGTGTAGCTGTCGTTATTATGCTAATGGCGACAAGCTGGGCCGTGAATTTTTTAATTCTTCGCACAACTTTAAGAAAGCATACCGATATGCATGTTTTTATTTTAGAATCACAATTAGTGAGGCTCAAAATGATTTTTAGTATTTTTATTTAGTTTTAAAAAATGATCCAATATATATACTAATTTTTATGTTAGTTTTAAGTTGCTCTGAAAATTTTTCCTATTGTTGAATTTATTTAATTTTTCATTACTTTACTAATTATAATTATGGATAACTTTTCCGATTTGTTAAAAAAAATGAATATTAAAAACAATAGTCTCATAAATAGAAATTCAAAATACAAAATGTCGAACATAATAATGTAAAAGTACGTAACATGAAATCTAAGTTTTGCTCAATAAATTTAACTTAAGAGAAATATATCAAGTTCATATTCAAATATAATTAAGTAAAAAAGTAATTAAACCCTGTAGAACTTGAAGATTAGACATTCAAAATATATATAGATAAGATTTTTACTTAAATTTTACGTAACTAGAAAATAAAAACAGAAAATAGCAATATCATAAAATTTATATAAAAATAATATATATATATGTGTGTGTATTATGTGTGTCTTGTGTATGTATGTATATATGATATTATGGCGGCAATGTAGCCGCTACATCCTTTACGTAATAGCCGCTGACCTTTACGGTGGCGGCCGTTGCGGTCATGAATTTTTGTCACACCACTATAGGGGTCATAACGGGTAGCGATGATAACCACCACAATCATTACATAACGATGTTAGTAATGGTTGCGGTTGCTTTTTAAAATCTTGAATATGACACTTTGAAATTTATATACCATATATCATTTTGGGTAGAGAATTTTAAACATTTGATAAAATATGAGCAAATCCTAATTTTTATACAATATATGTATATATATATATAAAATAAAAGACCTCAATTTCTTCAAAATCATAACTAACAAAAAATACCACACAATCAAGGTAAAACAAATATACAAAGAGGAGAAGAAAAGTCTCAAAATCAAATGCATCAAAAACGCGATAAACAAGGTCAAACGAAACACCCAACACACTATATTTCGTATCAAAATAGCAAGGTGTGATTTGTTTCAAAGGCAAGGCGATTATTTTGTAATACTTTGTTAAACCTTTTAATAAGGGTAAAACAATCATATATACATAAATATTTTGAAAATAGGACTTTGTGTTAAAAAAAAAGAAAAAAAAAATTCTATTTACACCTCAATTACTCTCAGTTCACACCATTATTTATAATATTTTAATTACAATTTTATCCTTTAATCAAATATCCAAATTGCCCCCATCTCTATTTCATCCCTTCATGAACAAACCCTAACCTAACCTATTGACAGCCACCACCACCGATTGGCCAACCACCACCATCAGAAAGTCGTCTTTACCGTCGTTGTCATTGCTCTCCTTCTTCTTCTTTCATTCCGTCGTTGCAGCCATCACCACCCTCCTTTGCAACTTTACTCCGTTGCTCCGCCATCGCTGCCATTGCCGCTTCGCCTTCCCAGTCCATCGCTACCGCCACCATCCTGTAATCACCACCATTACAATGACCTATCACCATCATGCCTCTCATCACGTTGAGACCACCACCATCGCAACTTGCCTACATCTGATGATCAACCATGTGTAGTCCGAAGAGAGATTTGTGGGATTGCGGACGTGCACCACTTCAATGAGGGTTACGATGGTGGTAGGGGCGAAGATGAGGGTTGCGATGAGAAGAGGAGAGGGTTGGAGGTCGGTGGCTGACGACCAGCGATGGACAAGGATTTGGGTTAGGGCTAGGGTCGGAGACGATGAGAATAATTTGGTATTATTTAAAAATTAGTGGTGTGTCTTGAGAAAAAAATTAAAAGCTTTCATTTGTGTGTGGTGTGTGAAAGCGGTGATTTGTACTAAAAGGATTTGTGGTGTGTAAATAGAATCACCCTAAAACAAAAGAAGAAAAAACTTAATGGAATATCAACCTTTATCAATAGGACTTTTAGATGATGAACCCTACAAAATAACACTATAAAACTAATCATTTCAAAAGTTCTTACTTAAGAATTCTAAGTAAAACAAAAACCTTATTAGTTATAAAAATCTCTTTGGAACTGCTACTCAAACAACTAAAGATCTTTTGTAGTGTTTTTCCTTGTAGTGTTTGTGTAGTGCACCAAAATGACGTCGTTTTGGTGCACATACCAAACAAATGAAACGAAACGAAATGTAAAAGAGAAAAAAAAAAAAAAAAGCCAGAGAGAAGAAGACCCACAGTGCAAACAAAGCACTTTTTCACCTTCCTTTCTCACAATCGACTACCATGACCACCTCTGGCAATCACCCCTCATTTCCCATTCTCTCCCCTCCCTCTCCTTTTCCAAAATCTGCTATTAACATCTCTGGCGACCCCCCGCCTGTGAGATCCACCTCATCTTTCCACTGTAGACCCACCCCTACCAATCCTTTCTCCATCTCAACTCCGACGAGCCTCTCTAACCCGTTTCTACCCCCACCCGCCCCTGCTTGCCACCATTGCCACCGCAAGCTCTCTCTATCTCTATCTCTATTTCGATCTCGCCAGTGCTGGTGTTAGCGGGGGTAGTAGGGTGGTTAGATAGTGGAGGGGTAGTATCAGTCAAGCACCTCTCTCTCTCTCTCTCTCTCTCTCACCTATAGGTTTTCTCTCTCGTGCTTCTATGCTTTGCTCTTGCGTTTTGTTGCAAAATTATTTTTTGGGGGGTGTGCAACAAAATGACGTTAGTTTAGTTTTGCATGTGGCATTTATCCGTGCAAAATTCTAATGGTGAATGACAGCGAGACCACATTGCAACAAAATTGAAAATATAGGGTTTAAATTGAAACTACAGTGACTAAACTGACATTTCATTTAAACTATATGGACTAATGGTTGTTCCTTAACCTCAAAACTCTTTATTTTAAATTCTAGGGATAATTATCACAAAAAAAAAAAAAAAAAAATTCCAATGTTTGACCCTTGCAACAATATAAACTCTGAGTTTTCAATTTTATCAATTTAAACCATCATCTTTTAATTTGTTTTTAATCTAAATCATTTGTCTACTTTTGTTAACTAAAAATTATCATAACAAAAAAGTATTTTAGTTATTAAACTCAATGTAAGTACATAAAATGTCCAAAATACCCATTTTCATTGAGTTTAATGACTAATATATCCATTTTTCTATTGATTGTACTTAATAAAAATAGACAAATGATTCAGATTGAAAACAAATTAAAAATTCAATTTTTAAATTGATAAAATTAAAATTCATGGTTTATTTTGTTACAAGGGTCATTTTTTGTATTTTTTGTTTTTGTTGTGTGTGTCTGGTGTGTAATTTCCCCAAAATTCTTCCATCAAAATACAATCTTAGTATTTTTAAATAAGAAACTTACGTGTAAGTCTTAATGTGTAGACTTATTGTCCAATATGTCCTGTGAGAATTAATAGCCTTTTTCATCAAACACTGTTAAAAAAAAAAAAATCACTAATTGTTAATTTTCAGCGATAGTTTGAAAATTGTCACAAAAAATTGTCATAATTATAAGTTTTAACGACGGTTTAAATAAATCATCACAAAAAGTCACTAATTTTTAACTTTCAGTGACAGTTTGAAAAATTTGTCACATAAAAATGTCACTAATTGTAAGTTTTAGAAACAATTTATAAAAAATGTAACCAAAAAAAAAGTCACTAATTGTTAATTTTTAGCGACATGCAAAAAATAGTCATAAAAAATTATTTTTAGCGACGATTTTACTAGGACTTCATTTCAATAGTACTTGATAAGAATTAAGGCCAACTATTAGGACCAATTGGTATTTTACCCTTTAAATAATTTGGTCAAAGTTCGCAAAATCAAAGCCCAATTCATATTAGTTTAGCAAAATTTTTAGTCAAAAGAAATAGGGCAAATTATAACTATAGTCTCTATACTTGCCTCTCATGTCAATTTGGTTTCTGTAATATTAATTTTTCCCTTTAATTTTTCAAATTGTGTCAATCTAGTCTAAGCGATAATAATAGTTAAAAATTGAATAAAAATCAAAGGCAAAATGAACTATTAAAAAGATAATGAATCATTTCAAATTGGATGCGAATCTTTCAATAACTTTGAAGGGAATTAAGAAAACCATTTTGTCTCTTCAGTTTAGTCCAATTTCTAAATGAAATATTATCAATTAGACTAAATTGATACCATGTGTAAAATCGAAAGGTAAAATTGATGCATTAAAATTAGAAGAACCAAATTGATATAAACAAACTAGAAGAATTAAATGTAATTTGTCTAAAGAGAATCGACTCATAAAAAGAAATTTGTTCCTAAATACTAATTAATTTCAAGTGTAGTTTGACGTTCTTATCTTTGCATCCAACAACATATTCAATCCAATAGCGACCCCGGTTTTCCCTCCATTGATTATTGTATTCCGGACATAGGTTCCGTAGAGTTGATGTTCTGTATATCTTGTTTCCGTCCTTCAATACTTTGTATTTGAGTTATAGGATGTTATGTGCAAGATTGTTACAGGTTATGAGTGATTGGGTGCGAATGGTTGCTGCCCAGAATTTTGGTCCTTCGCTCGAGCGAGACTTTTGTCGCTCGAGCGAGCTATGTGTTTTGGATCCTTCGCTCGAGCCAAGGTTCCTTCGCTCGAGCAAGAGTTAAGTTTTTGTATCTGGTGGCTCGAGCGAGCAATCCTCCGCTCGAGCCTGCGTCTGCGTCGAGTTGGACTGAGCGGCAATTCTTCGCTTCGGCGAGCTTTCGCCTTTCGGCGGCGAGGTCTATGTTTTGGGTTTCTTCGCTCGGCGAGCATTCTTGCGCTTCGGCGTGCTTCAGTTGCGAACTGAAGCCGATTGTTAACTGGCGAGGCTTTCTCGCTCGGCGAGGTTCTTTGTGTTTGGTCGCTCGAGCGACCAATCCTTCGCTCGAGCAAGCCTGTGTTATATCAGTAGGCAGCAGCGATTTTAAACTTCACTTTTTCATCTCCTTCATTATACAAATCCTAGAACCGACTCTCCCTCTCTCTCTACATATCTTCTCTCTAGGGATTGATCTACTTAGAGTGTGTTTCTACCCTAAGTTCTTTGCAATAAAGGTAGAGGGTCGCGAGGGCTTTGTTTTAATCTGAACAATAGTGGATTTGGAGCACTTTGGTTTTTCCTCATCTACTCCTTTGGGCTTCTAACTTCGAGGTAGGGATACCCTACTCCATCTTATGAGCTTTGTCTTTGATTTTGGTCATTTTGATTAGTTGGTGATGTTGGGCAATTTTTGGAAAAGTTGGGGTTATTGTGTAATTTATAAAAGACAGGTTTTGTAATTTACAAACTCCATGTGTATATTAGACCATGGAAAATGGCATTATTGTTGTAGATTGGTGAAATCAAACCTTAGGGTTGATATTGAGAAAAGGGAGAAAAGCCTTAATTGTTGTCAAATATTAATTTGCATAATTAATTTGGGAAAATGTGGAATTTAGTTGAAATCCATGAAATTGGGGAATTATGGGATTGAATGGTGTAGTTGGATTAATTTAATCACTTACCTATGAAAATGTTGAGATTATATCTGTTGATGCATTTATTATGTGTTTAGAAACAACTGCTTTGGGCTATCGGTAGAGGATAGTCGTGATTGTTGTAGACATTGTATGTTGATTCTGAAGCGAAACTAATTACATTGACTAAGTCATTGAATATGGCAGTTGAATTAATCTGACAAATCGTGTATTGATTGGTTATTGTATATGACAAGTGTTGAATACATTTTATATGCATATTGTTTGGGAGGAGATAGGGGATGTACTCCATGGTTTGAGGGGAGATAGGGGATAGACTCTCAAACCTGTTTGGGAGGAGATAGGGGATGTATAGCGACCCCGGTCTTTTCCTTTTGGTTGTTGTATCCGGACTTATGTTAGTAGATCTGTTGTTATTTAATTGTTGTTGTCGTCCTTTAATTTCTTATTTAGAGTTATAGGATGTATTGGGCAGGTTTGTTACAGGTGGGTTGGGTTTAGAAACCAAGTGTTGCTGTCCAAATTTTTGGACCGTCGCTCGAGCCAGGAGTTGGTCGCTCGAGCGAGATCTTCTTTTGGTCCTTCGCTCGAGCCAGGGTTTCTTCGCTCGGGCGGCGATTCGTCTAGTATAGACACGAGCTGTATTTGTTGGCTCGGCGAGCTTTCCTTCGCTCGGCGAGTTTAGTTCTTCGCTCGGCGGCGAGCATTTGTCGCTCGGCGTGCTTGAGTTCTGAACTGAAGCATTGCATTCTTAACTCGGCGAGACTTTTTCGCTCGGCGAGTCATTCTTAATGTCAGTCGCTCGGCGACCAATCCTTCGCTTCAGCGAGCTTTGTCGGGTCTAAATAGGCAGCAGCGGTTTTTAAAACACTTTTTCACCCTCTTTTGATTCCGAACCCTAGATGCGACTTCTCTCTCTCTACACACCTTCTCTCTTAGGTTTGATCTACTTAGAGTGTATTTACGCCTAGAGTCTTTATTAAAAAGATAGAGTGAGCCTAAACTTCGTTTTAATCTGGCGATTAGCGATTTGGAGCACTTTGGATTTTGGGTGCGTCATCTCCATCTTCTCCATTCGAGTTATTTACTTCGAGGTAGGGATTTCCTACTCCGTTTTATAAGTTTTGTTCTAAGTTTGGTATTTTGATATGTTGGGAGTATTTTGGTAATTTTGGGAAAAAACCCTAGTTGTTTTAATAAATTTATTTGTATAATTTATTAAAGGAAAATTGAAATTTAGTTAAATTCACGAAATTGAGAATTTATTGGTTAAATGGTGTAGTTGGTTAAATTAAATCACTTGCCTATTAAATTATTGATATATTTATTTCCAGTCTAGAAATAACTGTTTTGGGCTATCGGTGGAGGATAGTCGTGATTGTTGTCGACATTGCATGTGGATTAGGGATAACTGAAACTAATCACATTGGTTAAGTCATTAATTTTGACTATTGAATTATCTGAGAAAATACGTGTATTGATTGAGCATTGCATTTGCATATTGTGTGGAAGGAGATAGGGGATGTACTCCACGGTTTAGGGGAAGATAGGGGATGGACCTCCAAACCGGATTTTGTTTGGGAGGAGATAGGGGATGGACTCCATTAGCATCACTATTATGTGCTTATTGATATTGAAGTGTTTTTACATGCTATTGATCTGACACCAAAATGTGTATCAAGCGGGAAGTATGAAGTGTTTTGATATGAGCTTGAGTCTCATTTGTTTGGTTGATATTGGAAGTAATGTGAATATGATATATATAGTTCACTTCCTTTGTTGTAAGTTTGGCGGGTTACGAGCCATATTGATAGTAATGGAAAGTGAAAGCGTGTCATAGACATTAGTGTCATGAGGCGTATAATGATATAATTGATTATCTTGGTTAACCATCTATTGAATACTCTTGCTTTATTCAATGCTTATACTTGGTTTAGTACATCTCTCTTGAGGTTGGTTCACCCTATATAGAACATCATTTTGAGGTCGGTGATAAGCTACCTCAAGGACTTAGCTTGGAAGGATTTGGATTTTGAAGACTATCTTTAGTTAAATGTTTTTATTTGATAGTACATGTAAACATTCAAGCATAGGGCTTTATTTGTATTTGAGTTAGAACTCATATTTTTGTGTCCAAGTGTTGGCTTGGAAAGATGTAAGCTTAGTAGGACATTTAATTTGATGTTACATGTAATGCTTTTATTTAGTAATACTCGATGGATGAGATAATTAATTGTTTTCTTTTAATATTGCATGTCAATGATATATATATATAATGGGTTTATTTTGAGGTGTTACAACTTGGTATCGAGGCGTCTGGGTTTGAATACTTTAGTGCGTGGGAAATGATTAGTATCACAATGGGTTCATCTCGTTTGATGGAGACTTAGTGTCTTGTTATATGCTTATATGAGAACATGTTTATGTGATTATGTGGGTATGGAGCGTAGTTTCTAGGATGTTAATTGGACCCTTGAGTTTCTAGTAGTCTTGTTGGAAAGGCACTTGATCAATCTTGCTTCCGAACTATAATGTAACCGGGACTATTATCATCCGAGAATGAAATAAATGCGTGCTTATGTGATTATGTGCTTATGTGGAATGAATTATTGTTGTCAATGCATTAGGGCCGAGTGTTTAACCGGCACATTTATTAATGTGCTAACGTCTTTGTTTCCTTTATTAGGATGTCGGGGCGAGGGCGAGGCGATGGCGTGGTAGGCGGGGTGGCGGGAGGTGCTGTGCGGGAGATTCCGTGATGAGGAGTTGGCGAGCCAATGTGGCGAGCCAATAGGCGGCAAAGAATAGGCGCTTGCTTGAGAGATAGCGAGGGCATTCGAGGTCGTTGGGGGCATTGATTGCGGATCACGGGACCTCCTTTTCGAAGAGGAGTTCTTAGGTCTAATCCGGATGAATTTGTGGGTGATCCTAAAGAGCCGCTTAAGGCAGATGAATGGCTCGAACTGACAACGAAGACGTTTGAGATGCTTGGCATCGAAGACGAGGGGTTGAAAGTGACCTTGGCATCTTTCCAGCTGAAGGGGGATGCGGGTCAGTGGTGAAAGTTCACTAAGGGTCGCATTGGAGGTACATGGGAGGCTTTTGTGAATGCTTTCCAGGAGAGGTTCTTATCTCCAGCAGTTAGGGAGAAGCTGAGAGACCAGTTCTGCCAGCTTAAGCAATCGAGTTCTTCAGTGGCCGAGTTTGAGGCTACATTTACTAGCTTGTCCAGGTTTGCACCTGAGTTGGTAGCGTCTGAGGAACGCCGTTGTATTGAGCTCGAGAAGAAGTTGAGGCGTGGCCTCAAGTTGAGAGTTGGGGGAACTATGATTCGGGAGTATGGGCGTATGGTTGATCTTTGCGGCCCATATGGAATCATGATGCAAGAGGAGGAGGAAGAGGCGAAAGGCTCAGGAGGAGTCGGGATGGCGAGTGATGGTAGGAGAGCGAAGGGTTTTAACCCTCGGCGATCTCGGGGTAGCTTTTCTAGATCGACTTTTTCTGTCTTGAGTGCTAGTTCGGGAAAAGCGACCAGGAGACATTACTGTTTCAAGTGTGGCGGTGGGCCACAAGTCTCATTTGTCCTCGGAGGAGGAGTACAAAGCGGCATCATCTTGGCTCGATCTCGAGCGAGTCGGGGTAGAGGCGGCCGCTCTCTTGTTTTCAGTCTTGATCGAGGGCACATGAAGAGGTATTGCCCATGATTGGGTGCACACAGTGCATCTGGTTTGAGGCGGACTCGGCCAGTCGGGTCGAGCCTCGAGGGCCAATCGAGCTTCATCGTCGATGCATCTGTCGCGATCTTATGCTCATAGGGGTGGCGAGTTGATCGAAGACCATCTGGGCGTGTATCTTTATCTGCGAGGATCTTATCTTAAGCTCCATCAGTTGTGAGAGGTACCTTCTTGTTTTACAATTCGGTTGCTAGTGTTTTGATTGATCTGGTGCATCTCATTCCTTTGTGTCTGCTGCATTTGCATCTGTTTTGGAGTTGGAGTTAGCAGTTAGCATCTCCTATTTGTGTAGTGTCACCTCTTGGGGTGAATTGATCTTGAAACAAGGTGTTAGGGGTTGTGATATAGAGGTCGGATCATAGGCTTAGTTTCCTTTGTAGTTATGCCCATGAAGGGCTTTGATGTTATTTTGGGTATGGGTAGTTATCGTCATCTTGGGCGATTATCGATTACTACTGCTTGAGGTCACTTGTTGTCTGAGTGAGTGGGGAGTGTTTTCATTTTCGGGGCTGGGTTGGTAGTGTTTTGCCACGAGGTATGATCATGAGGGAGTGAGCTTAGTGGTCTACTTGCTAGCTTTGAGAGTGGTGAGTGTGATGAGACCCGGTATGTTGCCAAGGGTGGTTTGTGAGTACTCGGACGTCTTTCGAGGATCTTGTTAGTTTGCCACCGCATCGAGATTGAGTTCTCTATTGATCTAGTGCGACGCAGCCGATTTCTATGGCACCTTATCGTTTTGCCCCAGCCGAGTTAGTTGAGTTAAAGATTCAGCTCCAGGAGTTGCTAGATAAGGGCTATATCCGTCCTAGTGTTTCACCGTGGGGAGCACCGGCTCTCTTTGTTAAAAAGAAAGATGGTGCTTTGAGACTTTGTATAGATTACCGGAAATTGAATCGGGCTACGGTTAAGAATAAGTACCCTATGCCTCATATAGATGATCTGTTCGATCAGTTGAAGGGTTCCCGTTGTTTCTCTAAGATAGATTTGAGATCGGGTTACCATCAGTTGAGAGTCAGGGAGGAGGATACTCCGAAGACGGCATTCCGTACGCGGTATGGCCACTATGAGTTTCTGGTGATGCCATTTGGGCTAACCAATGCACTGCGGTGTTTATGGACTTGATGAGCAGGATATTAGAATTCTTGGATCGTTTGTAGTAGTCTTTGTGAAGCGACATTCTTATCTATTCACCTTGGAGGAGGAGCACGAGGAGCACTTGAGAGTGGTGCTTGAGTTACTTAGAGCCCATAAGCTTTACGCTAAGTTTGGGAAATGTGAGTTACGGCTAGAGGAGGTGAAGTTCTTAGGCCATGTGGTTTCGAGGAAGGGTGTCTGTTGATACATCCAAGGCGATGCAAGATTGGGCAGCCTAAGAGTGTGTTTGAGATCCATGATTTTA
This sequence comes from Camellia lanceoleosa, assembly GCA_025200525.1. NCBI lineage: Eukaryota > Viridiplantae > Streptophyta > Magnoliopsida > Ericales > Theaceae > Camellia > Camellia lanceoleosa. The sequence continues at coordinate 36,009,609 of CM045766.1, forward strand.
AGGATTAGTGGGTATTATCGCGGTTTGTGAAGGATTTCTCGAGTTAACCGCCTTTGACTAGATTGACTCGGAAGGAATCAAATTTGTATGGAGTGAGACTTGTGAAAAGTCGTTTGAGTTGAAAGTTAAAGCGACCACCGCTCGATCTTGATTATTAGAGAGGGTTGGGTTATCACGGTTTATTGTGGCCTTCACGAAGATGCAGGTTGTGTGTTGATGCAAGAGGGGAAAGTGGTTGCCTATGGTTCACGTCAGTTGAAAATACACGAGAAGAATTACCCTACCCATGACCTAGAGTTAGCAGCTGTGATATTTGCCTTGAAGATTTGGAGGCATTATCTTTACGGTGAGAGGTTCGAGGTATTCTCGGATCATAAGAGTCTGAAATATCTGTTTACACAGAAAGACTTGAACTTGAAATTTGAGGAGGTGGATGGAGTTCATTGAGGATTATGACTTGAGTTGCATTATCATCAGGGAAGGCCAATGTGGTGGCGATGCTCTTAGCGAGAAATCTGTTGGTGGCGTAGCTAGTATAGCCATCAAAGTGGGAGATGTTGGGTGCAATTGGGAGTTTGATTTATACAGGCGAATCCGTTGGAGACTCTTGCCTTGTTTTCTGTTATTCTTGTGACCTACACTTGTGACTCGAGTATTAGAGGCTCGGAGGGTGACCTTGAGGTGGAATCTCTCAGAGAAGATCTCCAATGGGAAGGTTGAGAAGGGTTTGACGGTGTATCCACTGAGTGTGAGATCTGAGGCCGTCTGTTTGTCTTGGGAGTCTTCGAGAGGAGATACTCGAGAGTTTCATCATTCACGCCTTGCGGTGCATCAGGAGGCACTAAGATGTATCGAGATTTGGGTAGCTAGTTTTGGTGGCGGGGTATGAAGAGATGTGGCGACTTTAGGTGTCTAAGTGCCTTACTTGTCGACAAGTGAAGGCCGAACATCGAGAGGCCGGGTTTGTTGCAACCCTTGCCTATTCTTAGAGTGGAAGTGGGAGCATGTCACTATGGACTTCGTTGTAGGTCTTGAGGACTCGTGGGGTAGTGATGCTATTTGGGTGGTTGTAGACCCGGTTGACTAAGTCGGCGCATTTCATCCTATCTTGGCGTGAGAGATTCGGTAGATCATCTTGCCGACTTGTACATTCGGGACATAGTGAGGTTGCGGGGTCCCGGTGGCGATCGTCTCGAGATAGAGATCCTCGTTTATTGCTAGGTTGTGGCGAGTTTGCGAGTGCCTTAGGCACTAAGTTGACCTTTATACGGACTTATCATCCTCGGGCCGGCAGGCGGTCGGCGTACTATTGATCCTTGAGGATATGCTTGAGGTTGTGTTCTTGATTTGATGGGTGTGGAGAGGCACTTGCCTTTGGTGGAGTTTGCCTACAACAACGGTTTCGATCTAATGTCGGTAGGGCACCGTTTGAGGCCTTGTATGGCCGGCCGTGTAGATCTCGGTTTGTTGGGTCGGTGGGTGATGCACCTTTGTTGGGTCGAGTTGGTGAGAAAGCAGCGGAGAAAGTTGAGCTTATCCGTAGAGGCTTATTCTGACCAGTCGTCGAAATCTTATCTTGGCCGTGGGAGGAGACCTTTGGTGTTTGAGGTGGGTGATCATGTCTTTTCGAAGATATCACCTAGGCGAGGATTGATGAGGTTTGGGAAGAAGCGGGAAGTTGTCCCCTCGGTTCGTTGGTCCTTTTGAGATCCTTGAGAGGATTGGCGAAAGCTTATCGTTTAGCTTTGCCACCTTGATTATCTGGAGTTCATGGCGTGTTTCATGTGAGTATGCTTGAGTATGGCGGATCCATCACATGTGTTGGATTGGACCGATTTAGTGGTTGACGAGGATGTCTCGTATGAGGAGAGACCGGTACGGGTCTTGGATAGGCGGGATCAAGTTTTGCAAGGCAAGACCATCCCTTTGGTAAAAGTTCTGTGGAAGCATCACGGGGTGGAGGAAGCCACTTGGGAACGTGAGTTGGAAGTCCGCGAGAAATATCCGGACATGTTTATTGATTTGTAATCTTGTATCTAGATTTTGTAATATTGTTGAACTTAAGAGCTTTATATATGTCTTAAGTTGGAAAACATTGAGAATGTTTTGTTTTAATGATAGTAGTTTGAAACTTGCTTCATAATGGACGTGGAATGTAACATTTATAGATTGAATGTGTTTTATATATCATGGAATTGAATATGATATGGAAATGGGAATCATGTATATTGAAATTGTTAACATTGAAAGGAAAATTGCATATTAATAATGCGGGTTGAAATGTATTTGAGATGCCTCTTGATAAGAGATGAAATGACCCGATGTTAGGTCAAGTTGTTCATTATTGAAATGTCATATTGTTGAAATTTCAAAAAAAAAGCATTTTTAAAACTTATGCTTAATTTGGGCGAAATTCTTTTAAGGGAGGTTATAGCGACCGGTCTTTCCTTTTGGTTGTTGTATCAGGACTTATGTTAGTAGATCCTGTTGTTATTTAATTGTTGTTGTCGTCCTTTAATTTCTTATTTTGAGTTATAGGATGTATTGGGCAGGTTTGTTACAGGTGGGTTGGGTTTAGAAACCAAGTGTTGCTGTCCAAATTTTTGGACCGTCGCTCGAGCCAGGAGTTGGTCGCTCGAGCGAGCTCTTGTTTTTGGTCCTTCGCTCGAGCCAGGGTTTCTTCGCTCGAGCGAGCGATTGCGTCTAGTATAGACCTGAGAGCTGTATTTGTTGGCTCGAGCGAGCTTTCCTTCGCTCGAGCGAGTTTCGAGTTCTTCGCTCGAGCGAGCATTCATCGCTCGGCGTGCTTCAAGTTCTGAACTGAAGCATTGCATTCTTAACTCGGCGAGACTTTTTCGCTCGGCGAGTCATTCTTAATGTCTGGTCGCTCGGCGACCAATCTTCCCCTCGAGCGGGCTTGTCGGGTCTAAGTAGGCGGCAGCGGTTTTTAAAACACTTTTTCACCCTCTTTTTGATTCCAGAACCCTAGGTACGACTTCTCTCTCCCTCTACACACCTTCTCTCTTAGGTTTGATCTACTTAGAGTGTATTTCTGCCCTAGAGTCTTTATTAAAAAGATAGAGTGAGCCTAGAGCTTCGTTTTAATCTGAGCGGTTAGCAGTTTGGAGCACTTTGGATTTTGGGTCGTCATCTCCATCTTCTCCATTCGAGTTATTTACTTCGAGGTAGGGATTTCCTACTCCGTTTTATAAGTTTTGTTCTAAGTTTGGTATTTTGATATGTTGGGAGTATTTTGGTAATTTTGGGAAAAATCCTAGTTGTTTTAATAAATTTATTTGTATAATTTATTAAAGGAAAATTAGAATTTAGTTAAATTCACGAAATTGAAATTTATTGCTTAAATGGTGTAGTTGGTTAATTTAAATCACTTGCCTATTAAATTATTGATATATTTATTTCCAGTCTAGAAATAACTGTTTTGGGCTATCGGTGGAGGATAGTCGTGATAGTTGTCGACATTGCATGTGTGTGAGGGATAACTGAAACTAAGCACATTGGTTAAGTCATTAATTTTGACTATTGAATTATCTGAAAATCGTGTATTGATTGAGCATTGCATTTGCATATTGTGTGGGAGGAGGTAGGGCATGTACTCCATGGTTTAGGGGAAGATAGGAGATGGACCTCTAAATCGAATATTGTTTGGGAGGAGATAGGGGATGGACTCCATTTATTATGTGTGCTTATTAATATTGAAGTGTTTTTACATGCTATTGATCTGACCAAAATGTGTATCAAGCAGGAAGTATGAAGTGTTTTGATATGAGCTTGAGTCTCATTTGTTTGGTTGATATTGGAAGTAATGTGAATATGATATATATAGTTCACTTCCTGTTGTAAGTTTGGCTAAGTTAAAGCCATATTGATAGTAATGGAAAGTGAAGCGTGTCATAGACATTAGTGTCATGAGGCGTATAATGATATAATTGATTATCTTGGTTAACCATCTATTGAATACTCTTGCTTTATTCAATGCTTATACTTGGTTTAGTACATCTCTCTTGGGCGTGGTTCACCCTATATAGAACATCATTTTCAGGTCCAGGTGATAAGCTACCTCCAAGGACTTAGCTTGGAAGGATTTGGATTTTGAAGACTATCTTTAGTTAAATGTTTTTATTTGATAGTACATGTAAACATTCAAGCATAGGGCTTTATTTGTATTTGAGTTAGAACTCATATTTTTGTGTCCAAGTGTTGGCTTGGAAAGATGTAAGCCCGTAGGGCATTTAATTTGATGTTACATGTAATGCTTTTATTTAGTAATACTCTGATGGATGAGATAATTAATTGTTTTCTTTTAATATTGCATGTCAATGATATATATATAATGGGTTTATTTTGAGGGCGTTACAGGATGAACTCCATTAGTACAACAAATATGTGTACTTATTGAATTATGGAAGTGCTTTAATATGAGCCTTAGTCTCATTTGAATTGTTGATGTTGGAAGTAATTTTAATATGGGATGTATTCCCACGTAATTGGTTGGCTAAGTTCTGAGCCATGTTTATCAAATGATTTGGAATAGTAAAGGAGAGTGGAATATAACATGGAACTGTATCGTGTTATAGTTTGGTTTATAAGTGTTAACCATCTATCAAATGCTATTGTTTTAGTCATTGCTTATACTTGGTTTAGTATATCTCTACTGGGCTTTGGCTCACCCTATATGGGACATCATTTTTAGGTTCAGGTGATATGCTACCTCCAAGGACATAGCTTGGAAGGTTCTGCGAGTTGAAGACTCTTTTTGCTTATGTTGTTAGTTTGATATTAATTGCAACTTCAAGCCAAGGGCTTAATATGTATTTGAGTTAGTACTCACTTTTTTGTATCCAAGTGTTGGCTTGGAAAATTTTACATGTCTGACGGCATTTACTTTTGTTGACCACATATAATATCTTTTGTAAAAATACTCTGATGAATGGAAGGATGTTTTATTTTCTCATATCAATGTATGTCAAAATTGTTCGGTTTTATGTATATTTTTGAGGGCGTTACATATGTTGTGTTCTCATTATAGCCTAAAAGGTCAAATGAAAATAGCAAAATAATAACTAAATTAATAATTGCCCCACAGCAATGAAGCTTAAATAAATAAATAAGCTTAAGTCAAAGAAGCATACCTTATTGAAAAGAGGTTGAATAGTATCGTAATTGTTATCCGAAGTATTACAAAAACTATTGAGCTTTGACATCAGGCTGAGTTTCAGCTTTTTCAATTGCAACAACTCAATTCCATTCATATCCTTGCAGATTGCAGTAAAACTTGGTAGGTCATGGAGATACAAGCGCACAAGTTTAGGAAACACAATTTTATCTGTTGCTTCTGTTGTTGTTGATGCTATCTCATTTTCATCTCCTTCTTCTTCACTCGAAATAAATACTTCCAACTTACGACAATCAGATACACGAAGTATCTCTAGTTGCATCAGATCTCTGGCTATGGATAATGAGAACATGCTTTCCAGTTTATCACATCTCTCCAGTTTTAGAAAAGTGAGGTTGCGGAGCTGTGCAAGTTGAGTAGGACCCTTCCACAAATGTGTCAATGCGGGCATGTCCCATAGTTCTAGCATTTTCAACGCACAGAAGGCCACCTGTAATGCTCCAATTTTCATAAAATCCGATGAAACAAATCAAACTCATATTCCTTATTTATGTTCAGATCAAATCAAATTAACATGCAGAAGCCAAAAATCTTATCAAGATTCAACAATAATCATATACAAAATAATAAGGGTAAAACAATCATAAATACATAAATATTTTGAAAATAGGACTGTGTGTTAAAAAAAAAACAGAGAAAATTCTAATTACACCTCAATTACTCTCAGTTCACACCATTATTTATAATATTTTAATTACAATTTTATCCTTTAATCAAATATCCAAATTGCCCTCATCTCGATTTCATCCCTTCATCGACAAACCCTAACCTAACCTATTGATAGCCACCACCACCGATTGGCCAACCACCACCATTAGAAAGTCATCTTTACCGTTGTCGTCATCGCTCTCCTTCTCCTTCTTTCATTCCGTCGTTGCAGCCATCACCACCCTCCTTGCAACTTTTCTCCGTTGCTCCGCCATCGCTGCCATTGCCGCTTCGCCTTCCCAGTCCATCGCTACCGCCACCATCCCGTAATCACCACCATTACAATGACCTATCACCATCATGCCTCTCATCACGTTGAGACCACCACCATCGCAACTCGCCTACATCTGATGACCAACCATGTGTAGTCCGTAGAGAGAGATTTGTGGGATTGCGACGACTGTGCATCACTTCAATAAGGGTTGCGATGGTGGTAGGGCAGTGGTGGTAGGAGCAAAGATGAGGGTTGCGACGAGAAGGGGAGAGGGGTGGAGGTCGGTGGCTGACGACCAGTGATGGCCAAGGTTTTTGGTTAGGGTTAGGGTTAGGGTCGGAGACGATGAGAATAATTTGGTATTATTTAAAAATTAGTGGTGTGTCTTGAGAAAAAATTAAAAGCTTTCATTTGTGTGTGGTGTGAACTGAGCAGGTGATGTGTACTAAAAGGATTTGTGGTGTGTAAATAGAATCACCCTAAAACAAAAAGAAGAAAAACTTAATGGAATATCAACCTTTATCAATAGGACTTTTAGATGATGAACCCTACAAAATAACACTATAAAACTAATCATTTCAAAAGTTCTTCCCAAGAATTCTAAGTAAAACAAAAACCTTATAAGTTATAAAAATCTCTTTGGAACTGCTACTCAAACAAGTAAAGATCTTTTGTAGTGTTTTTCCTTGTAGGGTTTGTGTAGTACACCAAAATGACGTCGTTTTGGTGCACATACCAAAAAAATGAAATGAAACGAAATGTAAAAGAGAAAAAAAAAAGCCAGAGAGAAGAAGACCCACAGTGCAAACAAAACACTTTTTCACCTTCCTTTCTCACAATCGACTACCATGACCACCTCTAGCAATCACCCCTCATTTCCCATTCTCTCCCCTCCCTCTCCTTTCCCAAAATCTGCTATTAACATCTCTGGCGACCCCCCGCCTACGAGATCCACCTCATCTTCCCACTGTAGACCCACCCCTACCAATCCTTTCTCCATCTCATTTTCGACGAGCCTCTCTAACCCGTTTCTACCCCCACACGCCCCTGCTTGGCCACCATTGCCACCGCAAGCTCTCTCTATCTCTATCTCTATTTCGATCTCGCCAGTGCTGGTGTTAGCGGGGGTAGTAGGGTGGTTAGATAGTGGAGGGGTAGTATCGGTCAAGCACCTCTCTCTCTCTCTCTTTCGCCTATAGGTCTTCTCTCTCGTGCTTCTATGCTTTGCTCTTGCGTTTTGTTGCAAAATTATTTTTTGGGGGGTGTGCAACAAAATGACGTTAGTTTAGTTTCGCATGTGGCATTTATTAGTGCAAAATTCTAATGGTGAATGACAGCGAGACCACATTGCAACAAAATTGAAAATATAGGGTTTAAATTGAAACTACAGTGACTAAATTGACATTTCATTTAAAATATATGGACTAATGGTTGTTCCTTAACCTCAAAACTCTTTATTTTAAATTCTAGGGATAATTACCAAAAAAAAAAAAAAAATTCCAATGTTTGACCCTTGCAACAATATGAACTCTGAGTTTTCAATTTTATCAATTTAAACCATAATCTTTTAATTTGTTTTTAATCTAAATCATTTTCTACTTTTGTTAACTAAAAATGATCATAACGAAATAGTATTTCAGTTATTAAACTCAATGTAGGTACATAAAATGTCCAAAATACCCATTTTCATTGAGTTTAATGACTAATATATCCATTTTTCTATCGATTGTACTTAACAAAAATAGACAAATGATTCAGATTGAAAACAAATTAAAAATTCAATTTTTAAATTGATAAAATTAAAATTCATGATTTATTTTATTACAAGGGTCATTTTTTGTATTTTTTGTTTTTTGTTGTGTGTGTGTGTGTAATTTCCCCAAAATTCTTCCATCCAAAATACAATCTTAGTGATTTTTAAATAAGAAACTTACGTGTAAGTCTTAATATGTAGACTTATTGTCCAATATGCCCTGTGAGAATTCATAGCCTTTTTCATCAAACACTGTTATAAAAAAAAAATCACTAATTGTTAATTTTTAGCGACAGTTTGAAAATTGTCACAAAAAATAGCCATAATTATAAGTTTTAACGACGGTTTAAATAAATCATCACAAAGTCACTAATTTTTAACTTTCAGTGACAGTTTGAAAAATTCGTCACATAAAAATGTCACTAATTGTAAGTTTTAGAAACAGTTTATAAAAAAAGTAACCAAAAAAAAGTCACTAATTGTTAATTTTTAGCGACATATGCAAAAAATAGTCATAAAAAATTATTTTTAGCGACGATTTTACTAGGACTTATTTTCAATAGTACTTGATAGGAATTAAGGCCAACAATTAGGACCAATTGGTATTTTACCCTTTAAATAATTTGGTCAAAGTTCGCAAAATCATAGCCCAATTCATATTAGTTTAGCAAAATTTTTAGTCAAAAGAAATAGGGCAAATTATACCTATAGTATTATACCTATAGTCTCTATACTTGCCTCTCATGTCAATTTGGTTTCTGTAATATTAATTTTGCCCTTTAATTTTTCAAATTGTGTCAATCTAGTCTTAAGCGATAATAATAGTTAAAAATTGAATAAAAATCAAAGGCAAAATGAACTATTAAAAAGATAATGAATCATTTCAAATTGGATGCGAATCCTTCAATAACTTTGAAGGGAATTATAAAAACCATTTTGTCTCTCCATTTTAGTCCAATTTCTAAATGAAATATTATCAATTAGACTAAATTGATACCATATGCAAAATTGAAAGGTAAAATTGATGCAGTAAAATTACAAGAACCAAATTCATATAAACAAACTAGAAGAATTAAATGTAATTTGTCTAAAGAAATACGACTAATAAAAAGAGAAATTTGTTCCAAAATACTAATTAATTTCAAGTGTAGTTTGACGTTCCTATCTTTGCATCCAACAACATATTCAATCCAAAATATGTTGTGTTCTCATTATAGCCCAAAAGGTCAAATGAAAATAGCAAAATAGTAACTAAATTTATAATCGCCCCACAGCAATGAAGCTTAAATAAATAAATAAGCTTAAGTCAAAGAAGCATACCTTATTGAAAAGAGGTTGAATAGTATCGTAATTGCTATCCGAAGTATTACAAAAACTATTGAGCTTTGGCATCCGGCTGAGTTTCAGCTTTTTCAATTGCAGCAACTCAATTCCATTCATAGCCTTGCAGATTGCAGTAAAACTTGGCAGGCGATGGAGATACAAGTCCACAAGTTCAGGAAACACAATTTTATCTGTTGCTTCTGTTGTTGTTGATGCTATCTCATTTTCATCTCCTTCTTGTTCACTCGAAATAAGTACTTCCAACTTACGACAATCAGATACACGAAGTATCTCTAGTTGCATCAGATCTCTGGTTATGGATAATGAGAACATGCTTTCCAGTTTATCACATCTCTCTAGTTTTAGAAAAGTGAGGCTGCGGAGCTGTACAAGTTGAGTAGGACCCTTCCACAAATGTGTCAATGCGGGCATGTCCCATAGTTCTAGCGTTTTCAACGCACTGAAGGCCACCTGTAATGCCCCAATTTTCACAAAATCCGATGAAACAAATCAAACTCATATTCCTTGTTTATGTTCAGATCAAATCAAATTAACATGCAAAAGCCAAAAATCTTATCAAGATTCAACAATAATCATATACAAAATAATTCTCTTTTCTTGTTATACTTCATTTCATTATAGTTTGAGATTTACAAAAGTGGTTACATACAATTACACATTCACAATTTCCAAAGCATGGATCTATAACATGTGATATAATACTACATAAATATTCAAAATTTAAATGCCTAATGGATTACAAGTTACAATGGTTAGAACTCTAATACAAACAGAATGTGTCTCTACCCAAACATATAAACCAATGCTTTACAAAAATAAGCAAACAAAATGAAGGAGCATTCATGCTCCAAAAATCACATCACGAGCCTTCAACGAGGCGGCAAGTCAGTACCAACTAAAAATGATTTTCCACGAAGGGATGAACATTGATACCCAGTAGATATAATATGAACAATGTATATGAGATTAACAAGATTATGATCATGAATGCAATGATGTGTGCTATGCTTAAAATATAAGCTTTTTTTTTTTCAATAGGATGCTCAATGCACAACTTTCAAAATAATATTCATTTCAACATTTTCATTTCGAAACATCGGGCCAATAAGGCCTTGTTTGGCAAAGGCTAAAATTCGACTTTTTAGGAGAAAATTCACAAAAAGACAAAAGGCTAAAATAGCCAATAAGACAAAATGTCACATCAAACTCATAATCATTTCACTTTTTCTCTCACAAACATCATATGTAACTACAAAAAAATCCAGCCATCTTCCCAAACACAAAAATTTTAGCCTACTAAAGTAGTGAAAAACTAAAATAACCTACTAAAATACCCAACTTCCTAGACAAGGCCTAAATAAGACATTGGAATTTCCTAGTACGTGTCTGCGAGTAGGCTCTCAAGCACTACCAAATACTACTTTAATGGCTACTAACCAGAAGGAAATTGATACGTATTCCGCTCGTGTTTTAGGACTTTTACCATGACTCAAACAAACTTAATTCTCAAATCCACAATTACATCCCCTATTCAGATTTACCACGTTATCAACATTTCCAATATTTTCAAAATAATAGCACAATCTCATTGTAAGGCCATGGAAGTGCAATGGATGCATGAAACGATGTCTGTAACAAAATATTCCAATAAGAAAATATATTTACAGCATAACTCAACATTCTCAATAATTCCAAAATAGTATGAGATTCCTACAAACTCATCAGTTACTCGCAACATATATCCCATATTTCATAATTTCTATTATTTCCAATAAATCCAATAAATTCAACATAACTAATATCTCCAAGGAAATTCACAATCTCCATAATAAATCACCAATTTTCACATTATTCCAACAATTTAATCCTATTCAAAATCACATTTTTCATTTCTCAAATTTTCTAGGGTTTGAGAAAAATTTAGAGTTTTCGTAATTTAAATATAACCAAAGTTTTAAATAACGGTGGCGGTTACTGAAATGCTAGCGGTAATACAGACCCGGTTGCAGGGTGTAACTGTCGTTGTGTAACTGTGGCGGCAACTGGAGCCGTGAATTTTTTAATTCTTCGCACAACTTTAAGAAAGCATACCGATATGCATGTTTTTATTTTAGAATCACAATTAGTGAGGCTCAAAATGATTTTTAGTATTTTTATTTAGTTTTAAAAAATGATCCAATATATATACTAATTTTTATGTTAGTTTTAAGTTGCTCTGAAAATTTTTCCTATTGTTGAATTTATTTAATTTTTCATTACTTTACTAATTATAATTATGGATAACTTTTCCGATTTGTTAAAAAAAATGAATATTAAAAACAATAGTCTCATAAATAGAAATTCAAAATACAAAATGTCGAACATAATAATGTAAAAGTACGTAACATGAAATCTAAGTTTTGCTCAATAAATTTAACTTAAGAGAAATATATCAAGTTCATATTCAAATATAATTAAGTAAAAAAGTAATTAAACCCTGTAGAACTTGAAGATTAGACATTCAAAATATATATAGATAAGATTTTTACTTAAATTTTACGTAACTAGAAAATAAAAACAGAAAATAGCAATATACGCAAAATTTATATAAAAATAATATATATATATGTGTGTGTGTGTGTAACTGTCAGTATAAAGATTATGTAGCGGCAATGTAACGGCCGCTACATCCTTTACGTAATAGCCGCTACAGCCTTTACGTAACGGTGGCGGCCGTTGCGGTCATGAATTTTTGTCACACCACTATAGCGGTCATAACGGGTAGCGATGATAACCACCACAATCATTACATAACGATGTTAGTAATGGTTGCGGTTGCTTTTTAAAATCTTGAATATGACACTTTGAAATTTATATACCATATATCATTTTGGGTAGAGAATTTTAAACATTTGATAAAATATGAGCAAATCCTAATTTTTATACAATATATGTATATATATATATAAAATAAAAGACCTCAATTTCTTCAAAATCATAACTAACAAAAAATACCACACAATCAAGGTAAAACAAATATACAAAGAGGAGAAGAAAAGTCTCAAAATCAAATGCATCAAAAACGCGATCGGCTCAGGTCAAACGAAACACCCAACACACTATATTTCGTATCAAAATAGCAAGGTGTGATTTGTTTCAAAGGCAAGGCGATTATTTTGTAATACTTTGTTAAACCTTTTAATAAGGGTAAAACAATCATATATACATAAATATTTTGAAAATAGGACTTTGTGTTAAAAAAAAAGAAAAAAAAAATTCTATTTACACCTCAATTACTCTCAGTTCACACCATTATTTATAATATTTTAATTACAATTTTATCCTTTAATCAAATATCCAAATTGCCCCCATCTCTATTTCATCCCTTCATGAACAAACCCTAACCTAAACTATTGACAGCCACCACCACCGATTGGCCAACCACCACCATCAGAAAGTCGTCTTTACCGTTGTTGTCATTGCTCTCCTTCTTCTTCTTTCATTCCGTCGTTGCAGCCATCACCACCCTCCTTTGCAACTTTACTCCGTTGCTCCGCCATCGCTGCCATTGCCGCTTCGCCTTCCCAGTCCATCGCTACCGCCACCATCCTGTAATCACCACCATTACAATGACCTATCACCATCATGCCTCTCATCACGTTGAGACCACCACCATCGCAACTTGCCTACATCTGATGATCAACCATGTGTAGTCCGTAGAGAGAGATTTGTGGGATTGCGACGACTGTGCATCACTTCAATGAGGGTTACGATGGTGGTAGGGGCGAAGATGAGGGTTGCGATGAGAAGAGGAGAGGGTTGGAGGTCGGTGGCTGACGACCAGCGATGGACAAGGATTTGGGTTAGGGCTAGGGTCGGAGACGATGAGAATAATTTGGTATTATTTAAAAATTAGTGGTGTGTCTTGAGAAAAAAATTAAAAGCTTTCATTTGTGTGTGGTGTGAACTGAGCAGGTGATTTGTACTAAAAGGATTTGTGGTGTGTAAATAGAATCACCCTAAAACAAAAAGAAGAAAAACTTAATGGAATATCAACCTTTATCAATAGGACTTTTAGATGATGAACCCTACAAAATAACACTATAAAACTAATCATTTCAAAAGTTCTTCGCAAGAATTCTAAGTAAAACAAAAACCTTATTAGTTATAAAAATCTCTTTGGAACTGCTACTCAAACAACTAAAGATCTTTTGTAGTGTTTTTCCTTGTAGTGTTTGTGTAGTGCACCAAAATGACGTCGTTTTGGTGCACATACCAAACAAATGAAACGAAACGAAATGTAAAAGGGAAAAAAAAAAAAAAGCCAGAGAGAAGAAGACCCACAGTGCAAACAAAGCACTTTTTCACCTTCCTTTCTCACAATCGACTACCATGACCACCTCCGGCAATCACCCTTCATTTCCCATTCTCTCCCCTCCCTCTCCTTTCCCAAAATCTGCTATTAACATCTCTGGCGACCCCCCGCCTGTGAGATCCACCTCATCTTTCCACTGTAGACCCACCCCTACCAATCCTTTCTCCATCTCAACTCCGACGAGCCTCTCTAACCTGCTTACCCCACCCACCGCTGCTTACCATTGCCACCGCAAGCTCTCTCTATCTCTATCTCTATTTCGATCTCGCCAGTGCTGGTGTTAGCGGGGGTAGTAGGGTGGTTAGATAGTGGAGGGGTAGTATCAGTCAAGCACCTCTCTCTCTCTCTCTCTCTCTCTCTCTCTCTCTCTCTCTCTCTCTCTCTCTCTCTCACCTATAGGTTTTCTCTCTCGTGCTTCTATGCTTTGCTCTTGCGTTTTGTTGCAAAATTATTTTTTGGGGGGTGTGCAACAAAATGACGTTAGTTTAGTTTTGCATGTGGCATTTATCCGTGCAAAATTCTAATGGTGAATGACAAATGAGACCACATTGCAACAAAATTGAAAATATAGGGTTTAAATTGAAACTACAGTGACTAAACTGACATTTCATTTAAACTATATGGACTAATGGTTGTTCCTTAACCTCAAAACTCTTTATTTTAAATTCTAGGGATAATTATCACAAAAAAAAAAATTCCAATGTTTGACCCTTGCAACAATATAAACTCTGAGTTTTCAATTTTATCAATTTAAACCATCATCTTTTAATTTGTTTTTAATCTAAATCATTTGTCTACTTTTGTTAACTAAAAATTATCATAACAAAAAAGTATTTTAGTTATTAAACTCAATGTAAGTACATAAAATGTCCAAAATACCCATTTTCATTGAGTTTAATGACTAATATATCCATTTTTCTATTGATTGTACTTAATAAAAATAGACAAATGATTCAGATTGAAAACAAATTAAAAATTCAATTTTTAAATTGATAAAATTAAAATTCATGGTTTATTTTGTTACAAGGGTCATTTTTTGTATTTTTTGTTTTTTGTTGTGTGTGTCTGGGTGTGTAATTTCCCCAAAATTCTTCCATCCAAAATACAATCTTAGTATTTTTAAATAAGAAACTTACGTGTAAGTCTTAATGTGTAGACTTATTGTCCAATATGTCCTGTGAGAATTAATAGCCTTTTTCATCAAACACTGTTAAAAAAAAAAAATCACTAATTGTTAATTTTCAGCGACAGTTTGAAAATTGTCACAAAAAATTGTCATAATTATAAGTTTTAACGACGGTTTCAATAAATCATCACAAAAAGTCACTAATTTTTAACTTTCAGTGACAGTTTGAAAATTTTGTCACATAAAAATGTCACTAATTGTAAGTTTTAGAAACAATTTATAAAAAATGTAACCAAAAAAAAAGTCACTAATTGTTAATTTTTAGCGACATATGCAAAAAATAGTCATAAAAAATTATTTTTAGCGACGATTTTACTAGGATTTATTTTCAATAGTACTTGATAGGAATTAAGGCCAACTATTAGGACCAATTGGTATTTTACCCTTTAAATAATTTGGTCAAAGTTCGCAAAATCAAAGCCCAATTCATATTAGTTTAGCAAAATTTTTAGTCAAAAGAAATAGGGCAAATTATAACTATAGTCTCTATACTTGCCTCTCATGTCAATTTGGTTTCTGTAATATTAATTTTGCCCTTTAATTTTTCAAATTGTGTCAATCTAGTCTAAGCGATAATAGCCGTTAAAAAATTGAATAAAAATCAAAGGCAAAATGAACTATTAAAAAGATAATGAATCATTTCAAATTGGATGCGAATCTTTCAATAACTTTGAAGGGAATTAAGAAAACCATTTTGTCTCTTCAGTTTAGTCCAATTTCTAAATGAAATATTATCAATTAGACTAAATTGATACCATGTGTAAAATCGAAAGGTAAAATTGATGCATTAAAATTAGAAGAACCAAATTGATATAAACAAACTAGAAGAATTAAATGTAATTTGTCTAAAGAGATACGACTCATAAAAAGAGAAATTTGTTCCTAAATACTAATTAATTTCAAGTGTAGTTTGACGTTCTTATCTTTGCATCCAACAACATATTCAATCCAATAGCGACCCCAGTTTTCCCTCCATTGATTATTGTATTCCGGACATAGGTTCCGTAGAGTTGATGTTCTGTATATCTTGTTTCCGTCCTTCAATACTTTGTATTTGAGTTATAGGATGTTATGTGCAAGATTGTTGAGTTAGGAGTGATTAAGTAATGGTTGCTGCCTGCATTTTGGTCCTTCGCTCGAGCGAGACTTTTGTCGCTCGAGCGAGCTATGTGTTTTGGATCCTTCGCTCGAGCCAAGGTTCCTTCGCTCGAGCAAGAGTTAAGTTTTTGTATCTGGTGGCTCGAGCGAGCAGTCCTCCGCTTGAGCCTGCGTCTGCGTCCAGGTTGGACCTGAGAGCAGCAATTCTTCGCTCGAGCGAGCTTTCCTTCGCTCGAGCGAGCGAGGTCTATGTTTTGGGTTTCTTCGCTCGAGCGAGCATTCTTCTTTCGGCGTGCTGCGCACTAAGCTTCGATTGTTGGCTTGAGCGAGGCTTTCTACGCTCGAGCGAGGGTTCTTTGTGTTTGGTCGCTCGAGCGACCAATCCTTCGCTCGAGCGAGCCTGTTATATCGATGGCGAGCCGATTTTAAACTTCACTTTTTCATCTCCTTCATTATACAAACCCTAGAACCGACTCTCCCTCTCTCTCTACATATCTTCTCTCTAGGGATTGATCTACTTAGAGTGTGTTTCTACCCTAAGTTCTTTGCAATAAAGGTAGAGGGTCGCGAGGGCTTTGTTTTAATCTGAACAATAGTGGATTTGGAGCACTTTGGTTTTTCCTCATCTACTCCTTTGGGCTTCTAACTTCGAGGTAGGGATACCCTACTCCATCTTATGAGCTTTGTCTTTGATTTTGGTCATTTCGATTAGTTGGTGATGTTGGGCAATTTTTGGAAAAGTTGGGGTTATTGTGTAATTTATAAAAGACGGGTTTTGTAATTTACAAACTCCATGTGTATATTAGACCATGGAAAATGGCATTATTGTTGTAGATTGGTGAAATCAAACCTTAGGGTTGATATTGAGAAAAGGGAGAAAAGCCTTAATTGTTGTCATAAATTAATTTGCATAATTAATTTGGGAAAATGTGGAATTTAGTTGAAATCCATGAAATTGGGGAATTATGGGATTGAATGGTGTAGTTGGATTAATTTAATCACTCACCTATGAAAATGTTAAGATTATATCTGTTGATGCATTTATTATGTGTTTAGAAACAACTGCTTTGGGCTATCGGTAGAGGATAGTCGTGATTGTTGTAGACATTGTATGTTGATTACAGAAAACTGAAACTAATTACATTGACTAAGTCATTGAATATGACAGTTGAATTAATACAGCAAATACGTTTATTGATTGGTTATTGTATATGACAAGTGTTGAATACATTTTATATGCATATTGTTTGGGAGGAGATAGGGGATGTACTCCATGGTTTGAGGGGAGATAGGGGATAGACTCTCAAACCTGTTTGGGAGGAGATAGGGGATGTATAGCGACCCCGGTCTTTTCCTTTTGGTTGTTGTATCCGGACTTATGTTCCGTAGATCCTGTTGTTATTTAATTGTTGTTGTCGTCCTTTAATTTCTTATTTTGAGTTATAGGATGTATTGGGCAGGTTTGTTACAGGTGGGTTGGGTTTAGAAACCAAGTGTTGCTGTCCAAATTTTTGGACCGTCGCTCGAGCCAGGAGTTGGTCGCTCGAGCGAGCTCTTGTTTTTGGTCCTTCGCTCGAGCCAGGGTTTCTTCGCTCGAGCGAGCGATTGCGTCTAGTATAGACCTGAGAGTCTGATTTGTTGGCTCGAGCGAAGCTTTCCTTCGCCGGCGAAGTTTCAGTTCTTCGCCGAGCGAGCATTCTGCCGCCGAGCGTGCTTCAGGTTGCAGACTGAAGCATTGCATTCTTGGCTCGGCGAGACTTTTTCGCCGAGCGAGTCATTCTTGTGTTCCGGTCGCCGGCGACCAATCCTTCGCTCGAGCGAGCCTGTCGGGTTTAAATAGGCAGCAGCGGTTTTTAAAACACTTTTTCACCCTCTTTTTGATTCCAGAACCCTAGGTACGACTTCTCTCTCCCTCTACACACCTTCTCTCTTAGGTTTGATCTACTTAGAGTGTATTTCTGCCCTAGAGTCTTTATTAAAAAGATAGAGTGAGCCTAGAGCTTCGTTTTAATCTGAGCGGTTAGCAGTTTGGAGCACTTTGGATTTTGGGTCGTCATCTCCATCTTCTCCATTCGAGTTATTTACTTCGAGGTAGGGATTTCCTACTCCGTTTTATAAGTTTTGTTCTAAGTTTGGTATTTTGATATGTTGGGAGTATTTTGGTAATTTTGGGAAAAACCCTAGTTTTAATAAATTTATTTGTATAATTTATTAAAGGAAAATTGGGGAATTTAGTTAAATTCACGAAATTGAGGAATTTATTGGTTAAATGGTGTAGTTGGTTAATTTAAATCACTTGCCTATTAAATTATTGATATATTTATTTCCAATCTAGAAATAACTGTTTTGGACTATCGGTGGAGGATAGTCGTGATTGTTGTAGACATTGCATGTGGATTAGGGATAACTGAAACTAATCACATTGGTTAAGTCATTAATTTTGACTATTGAATTAATACAGAAAATACGTGCATTGATTGAGCATTTCATTTGCATATTGTGTGGGAGGAGATAGGGGATGTACTCCACGGTTTAGGGGAAGATAGGGGATGGACCTCTAAACCGGATTTTGTTTGGGAGGAGATAGGGGATGGACTCCATTAGCATCACTATTATGTGTGCTTATTGATATTGAAGTGTTTTTACATGTTTTTGATACAACACTAAAATGTGTATCAAACGGGAAGTATGAAGTGTTTTGATATGAGCTTGAGTCTCATTTGTTTGGTTGATATTGGAAGTAATGTGAATATGATATATATAGTTCACTTCACTGTTGTAAGGTTGGCCAGGTTCTGAGCCATATTGATAGTAATGGAAAGTGAAACGTGTCATAGACATTAGTGTCATGAGACTGTATAATAATATAATTGATTATCTTGGTTAACCATCTATTGAATGCTACTGCTTTATTCAATGCTTATTCTTGGTTTAGTACATCTCTACTGGGCTGTGGTTCACCCTATATGGGAACATCATTTTCAGGTCCAGGTGATAAGCTACCTCCAAGGACTTAGCTTGGAAGGATTTGGATTTTGAAGACTATCTTTAGTTAAATGTTTTTATTTGATAGTACATGTAAACATTCAAGCATAGGGCTTTATTTGTATTTGAGTTAGAACTCATATTTTTGTGTCCAAGTGTTGGCTTGGAAAGATGTAAGCCCGTAGGGCATTTAATTTGATGTTACATGTAATGCTTTTATTTAGTAATACTCTGATGGATGAGATAATTAATTGTTTTCTTTTAATATTGCATGTCAATGATATATATATATAATGGGTTTATTTTGAGGGTGTTACAACTAGGTATCAGAGCGTACCGGGTTTGAATACTTTGGGTACGTGGGAAATGATTAGTATCACAATGGGTTCATCTCGTTTGATAGAGACTTAGTGTACTGTTATATGCTTATATGAGAACATGTTTATGTGATTATGTGGGTATGGAACGTAGTTTCTAGGATGTTAATTGGACCCTTGAGTTTCTAGTAGTCTTGTTGGAAAGGCACTTGATCAATGCTGCTTCCAACCGGAACTATTATCATCCAGGAATGAAATTCGTAGGTGCTTATGTGATTATGTGCTTATGTGGAATGAATTATTGTTGTCCAATGCATTAGGACGCGAGTGTTTAGCTTCGGCACATTTATTAATGTGCTAACGTCTTTGTTTCCTTTATTAGGATGTCAGGACGAGGACGAGGACGCGGTAGGCGTGGTAGGCCGGGTAGGCAGGAGGTGCCTGTGCCAGAGGAGATTCCGGCAGTACAGGAGGGAGTTGGCCAGGCCAATGTGGCCGAGCCAATAGGCCAGCAGGCTATGGGCGCTTTAGCCCGAGAGATAGCAGGGGCATTCAGGGAGTCAGTAGGCATTCTCAGAGCTGAGAATCAGGCTCAGGTTGTTGTTGCGGATGCAGGACCTCCTTTTCTGAAGAGGGAGTTCTTCCGGTCTAATCCGGATGAATTTGTGGGTGATCCTAAAGAGCCGCTTAAGGCAGATGAATGGCTCGAACAGACAACGAAGACGTTTGAGATGCTTGGCATCGAAGACGAGGGGTTGAAAGTGACCTTGGCATCTTTCCAGCTGAAGGGGGATGCGGGTCAGTGGTGAAAGTTCACTAAGGGTCGCATAGGAGGTACATGGGAGGCTTTTGTGAATGCTTTCCAGGAGAGGTTCTTATCTCCAGCAGTTAGGGAGAAGCTGAGAGACCAGTTCTGCCAGCTTAAGCAGTCGAGTTCTTCAGTGGCCGAGTTTGAGGCTGCATTTACTAGCTTGTCCAGGTTTGCACCTGAGTTGGTGGCGTCTGAGGAACGCCGTTGTATTGAGTTCGAGAAGAAGTTGAGGCGTGGCCTCAAGTTGAGAGTTGGGGGAACTATGATTCGGGAGTATGGGCGTATGGTTGATGCTGCAGCCCATATGGAGATCATGGTGCAAGAGAAGGAGGAAGGGCAAAAAGGCTCAGAGGAGTCGGGATGGCGAGTGATGGTAGGAGAGAAGGGTTTTAACCCTCGCCAGCCTCAGGTAGCTTTTCTAGATCGACTTTTCCTGTGCCGAGTGCTAGTTCGGGGAAAGGCAGCCAGGGAGACATTACCTGTTTCAAGTGTGGCCAGCTGGGCCACAAGTCTCCAGTTTGTCCTCAGAGGGGAGGAGTACAAAGAGTAGCATCATCTTCAGCTCGATCTTAGAGCCAGAGTCAGGGTAGAGTCCAACCGCTCTCTTGTTTTCAGTGCGGTCAGGCAGGGCACATGAAGAGGTATTGCCCGCAGTTGGGTGGCACACCTGGTGCATCTGGTTTGAGGCAGACTCAGGTCGTGACCAGCTCGGAAGGTCGAGCCTCGAGGGCCAATCGAGGCTTCATCGTCCCACAGGCAAAGCAATCTTATGCTCATAGGGTGAGCAGTTGATCGAAGACCATCTGGCGTGTATGCCTTTATCACAGGATCTTGTACCGGCTCCATCTGTAGAGAGGTACCTTCTTGTTTTGCAATTGGTTGCTAGTGTTTTGATTGATACTGGTGCATCTCATTCCTTTGTGTCTCACATTTGCATCTGCATTTTGGAGTTGGAGTTAGCACGCTTAGCATCTCCTATTTGTGTAGTGTCACCTCTTGGGGTGAATTGATCTTGAAACAAGGTGTTAGGGGTTGTGATATAGAGGTCACGATCATAGGCTTCCGCTTTCCTTTGTAGTTATGCCCATGAAGGGCTTTGATGTTATTTTGGGTATGGATCGTTATCGTCATACCCAAGCTTATCGATTGCTACCGCCAGAGGGTCACTTGTTGTACCGTGAGTGGGAGTGTTTTCATTTTACGGGGACTGGGTTGGTAGTGTTTTGCCACGAGGGTATGATCCGCGAGGGCGGAGTGAGCTTAGTAGTCTACTTGCTAGCTTTGAGAGTGGTGAGTGTGATGAGACCCAGACTGTGTTGCCAAGGGTGGTTTGTGAGTACTCGGACGTCTTTCCCGAGGATCTTGTTAGTTTGCCACCGCGAGAGAGATTGAGTTCTCTATTGATCTAGTGCAAGACGGCCGATTTCTATGGCACCTTATCGTTTTGCCCCAAAAAGTTAGTTGAGTTAAAGATTCAGCTCCAGGAGTTGCTAGATAAGGGCTATATCCGTCCTAGTGTTTCACCGTGGGGAGCACCGGCTCTCTTTGTTAAAAAGAAAGGTGGTGCTTTGAGACTTTGTATAGATTACCGGAAATTGAATCGGGCTACGGTTAAGAATAAGTACCCTATGCCTCATATAGATGATCTGTTCGATCAGTTGAAGGGTTCCCGTTGTTTCTCTAAGATAGATTTGAGATCGGGTTACCATCAGTTGAGAGTCAGGGAGGAGGATACTCCGAAGACGGCATTCCGTACGCGGTATGGCCACTATGAGTTTCTGGTGATGCCATTTGGGCTAACCAATGCACCTGCAGTGTTTATGGACTTGATGAACCGGATATTCCGGGAATTCTTGGATCGTTTTGTAGTAGTCTTTGTAGACGACATTCTTATCTATTCACCTTCAGAGGAGGAGCACGAGGAGCACTTGAGAGTGGTGCTTGAGTTACTTAGAGCCCATAAGCTTTACGCTAAGTTTGGGAAATGTGAGTTCTGGCTAGAGGAGGTGAAGTTCTTAGGCCATGTGGTTTCCAGGGAAGGGGTGTCTGTTGATACATCCAAGACTGAGGCAGTGCAAGATTGGGCACAGCCTAAGAGTGTGTTTGAGATCCGCAGTTTTCTGGGATTAGCTGGGTATTATCGCCGGTTTGTGAAGGATTTCTCCAGGTTAGCTTCGCCTTTGACTAGATTGACTCGGAAGGGAATCAAATTTGTATGGAGTGAGACTTGTGAAAAGTCGTTTCAGGAGTTGAAAGTTAAACTGACCACCGCTCCAGTCTTGATTATTCCGGAGAGAGGGTTGGGTTATGCAGTTTATTGTGACGCTTCACGAGAGGGTCTGGGTTGTGTGTTGATGCAAGAGGGGAAAGTGGTTGCCTATGGTTCACGTCAGTTGAAAATACACGAGAAGAATTACCCTACCCATGACCTAGAGTTAGCAGCTGTGATATTTGCCTTGAAGATTTGGAGGCATTATCTTTACGGTGAGAGGTTCGAGGTATTCTCGGATCATAAGAGTCTGAAATATCTGTTTACACAGAAAGACTTGAACTTGAGGCTGAGGAGGTGGATGGAGTTCATTGAGGATTATGACTTCGAGTTGCATTATCATCTGGGGAAGGCCAATGTGGTGGATGGAGTTCATTGAGGATTATGACTTCGAGTTGCGTAGTTTGACGTTCTTATCTTTGCATCCAACAACATATTCAACCCAAAATATGTTGTGTTCTCATTATAGCCCAAAAGGTCAAATGAAAATAGCAAAATAATAACTAAATTTATAATCGCCCCATAGCAATGAAGCTTAAATAAATAAATAAGCTTAAGTCAAAGAAGCATACCTTATTGAAAAGAGGTTGAATAGCATCGTAATTGCTATCCAAAGTATAACAAAAACTGTTGAGCTTTGGCATCCGGCCGAGTTTCAAATTGTTCAATTGCAAAGAACTCAATTCCATTCATAGCCTTGCAGATTGCAAGAAACTTGGCGGTGTCATGGAGATACAAGTCCTCAAGTTTAGGAAACACAATTTTATCTGCTTCGTTGTTGTTGATGCCATCTCATTTTCATCTCCTTCTTCTTCACTCGAAATGAGTACTTCCAACTTACGACAATCGATACGAAGTATCTCTAGTTGCATCGGATCTCTGGCTATGGATAATGAGAACATGCTTTCCAGGTTTATCACATCTCTCCAGTTTTAGAAAAGTGAGGTTGCGAGCTGTACAAGTTGAGTAGGACCCTTCCACAAATGTGTCAAGGGCATGTCCCATAGTTCTAGCGTTTTCCAACGACCAAGGCCACCAGTAATGCTCCAATTTTCATAAAATCCGATGAAACAAATCAAACTCATATTCCTTATTTATGTTCAGATCAAATCAAATTAACATGCGAAGCCAAAAATCTTATCAAGATTCAACAATAATCATATACAAAATAATTCTCTTTTCTTGTTATACTTCATTTCATTATAGTTTGAGATTTACAAAAGAGGTTACATACAATTACACATTCACAATTTCCAAAGCATGGATCTATAACATGTGATATAATACTACATAAATATTCAAAATTTAAATGCCTAATGGATTACAAGTTACAATGGTTAGAACTCTATTACAAAAAGAATGGGTCTCTACCCAAACATATAAACCAGTGCTTTACAAAAATAAGCAAACAAAATGAAGGAGCATTCATGCTCCAAAAATCACATCACGAGCCTTCAACGAGGCGGAGGCAAATCACCAACAACTAAAATGATTTTCCACAAAGGGATGAACACGATGCCCAAGAGATATAATATTAACAATGTATATGAGATTAACAAGATTATGATCATGAATGCAATGATGTGTGCTATGCTTAAAATATAAGCTCTTTTTTTTTTTTTTCAATAGGATGCTCAATGCACAACATTCAAAATAATATTCATTTCAACATTTTCATTTCAAAACATTGGGCCAAGAAGGCCTTGTTTGGCAAAGGCTAAAATTCGCTTTTAGGATAAAATTCACAAAAGACAAAAGGCTAAAATAGCCAATAAGACAAAATGTCACATCAAACTCATAATCATTTCACTTTTTCTCTCACAAACATCACATCTAACTACAAAAAATCCAACCATCTTCCCAAACACAAAAATTTTAGCCTACTAAAGTAGTGAAAAACTAAAATAGCCTACTAAAATAGCCAACTTCCTGACAAAGCCTAAATAAGACATTGGAATTTCCTAGCGTGTCTCCAAGTAGGCTCTCAAGCACTACCAAATACTACTTTAACTACTACTAACTAGAAGGAAATTGATACCTTTTCCGCTCGTGTTTTAGGACTTTTACCATGACTCAAACCAACTTAATTCTCAAATCCACAATTACAACCCCTATTCAGATTTACCACGTTATCAACATTTCCAATATTTTCAAAATAATAGCACAATCTCATTGTAAGGCCATGGGAGTGCAATGGATGCATGAAACAAGAATCAGTAACAAAATATTCCAATAAGAAAATATATTTACAAGATAACTCAACATTCTCAATAATTCCAAAATAGTATGAGATTCCTATAAACTCATCAGTTACTCGGAACATATATCCCATATTTCATAATTTCTATTATTTCCAATAAATCCAATAAATTCAACATAACTAATATCTCCAAGGAAATTCACAATCTCCATAATAAATCACCAATTTTCACATTATTCCAACAATTTAATCCTATTCAAAATCACATTTTTCATTTCCCAAATTTTCTAGGGTTTGAAAAAAATTTGGAGTTTTCTTAATTAAAATATAACCAAAGTTTTAAATAATGGTGGTGGTTACTGAAATGCTAGCGGGAATACAGACCCGGTTGCGGGGTGTAACGGTCGTTGTGTAACTGTGGCAGCAACTGGAGCCGTGAATTTTTAAATTCTTTGCACAACTTTAAGAAAGCATACCGATATGCATGTTTTTATTTAAGAATCACATTTAGTGAGGCTCAAAATGATTTTTAGTATTTTTGTTTAGTTTTAAAAAATGATCCAATAGATATACTAATTTTTATGTTAGTTTTAAGTTGCTCTGAAAAATTTTCTTATTGTTGAATTTATTTAATTTTTCATTACTTTACTAATTATAATTATGGATAACTTTTCCGATTTGTTAAAAAAAATGAATATTAAAAACAATAGTCTCATAAATAGAAATTCAAAATACAAAATGTCGAACATAATAATGTAAAAGTACGTAACATGAAATCTAAATTTTGTTCAATAAATTTGACTTAAGAGAAATATATCAAGTTCATATTCAAATATAATTAAGTAAAAAAGTAATTAAACCCTGTAGAACTTGAAGATTAGACATTCAAAATATATATAGATAAGATTTTTACTTAAATTTTACGTAACTAGAAAATAAAAACAGAAAATAGCAATATACGCAAAATTTATATAAAAATAATATATATATATGTGTGTGTGTGTGTGTGCGCGCGCGCGCGTAACGGCTGTAACAGTATTGTAGCGGCAATGTAACGGCCGCTACATCCTTTACGTAATAGCCGCTACAGCCTTTACGTAACGGTGGCGGCCGTTGCGGTCATGAATTTTTGTCACACCACTATAGCGGTCATAACGGGTAGCGATGATAACCACCACAATCATTACATAACGATGTTAGTAATGGTTGCGGTTGCTTTTTAAAATCTTGAATATGACACTTTGAAATTTATATACCATATATCATTTTGGGTAGAGAATTTTAAACATTTGATAAAATATGAGCAAATCCTAATTTTTATACAATATATGTATATATATATATAAAATAAAAGACCTCAATTTCTTCAAAATCATAACTAACAAAAAATACCACACAATCAAGGTAAAACAAATATACAAAGAGGAGAAGAAATGTCTCAAAATCAAATGCATCAAAAACGCGATCGGCTCAGGTCAAACGAAACCCCCAACACACTATATTTCGTATCAAAATAGCAAGGTGTGATTTGTTTCAAAGGCAAGGCGATTATTATGTAATACTTTGTTAAAGATGGGAAAATGAGAAGTAAATGTGAACTAGTTGTGTTATTGAATAAATCGGATGATTTTGAGAAAAGTATCTTTGTATGTATACTTTGGTTATAAACCATCACAATATGTATATGATATGCTGTGAATCATTCATAATCATAGCTATCTTTATGTTGTTTATTTAGGATCATGTTGGGATCCCTACTGGATTTTATGTTCATCCCACACTACTAATTCTTTTTAGGTGATGTTAAGAAGTGCTCGAGATCGAGGATCATCCTTAGTTGTCGGCCACGGGGCCTTTTTATTTGTGGGCGGAATGCCGTTATTGTAAAAGGGTTAAACCATTTCTTTTACTTTTAAAGACGTAAGCCTACGAGCAATTTATTTAGGTATACTCCTATTGCATTCATTTTGTATTCAGATGAGGGAATCTTTATTTATTATTTCTCATTGATTTAAAGAGTTTCCGCATTTATCTCTGAAATTGAATTAATTTAATGATTTTGGTAATGGATTCCGAGTAATAAAAAGTGGGGCGCTATAAACAATACCATTTGAATAAGAGAAAATATATGGTACTTTCGAGGCACAGTTAGGTGATTACCAAAAGTTGTGTATGTGGAGAGGGTGGGGCCCAATTTATATTGGAGCATGAAACATAATGATGGGTGATTGGTGGATAATATTGTCATGTATTACACTTATAACACCAAATAATTTTTTATTAGCACTTAATGAATTGTTGCTTCTCAATGCCTTCCACCTTTTAATAAGGGTAAAACAATCATATATACATAAATATTTTGAAAATAGGACTTTATGTTAAAAAAAAAAAAAAAAAGAAAATTCTATTTACACCTCAATTACTCTCAGTTCACACCATTATTTATAATATTTTAATTACAATTTTATCCTTTAATCAAATATCCAAATTGCCCCCATCTCTATTTCATCCCTCATCAACAAACCCTAACCTAACCTATTGACAGCCACCACCACCGATTGGCCAACCACCACCATCAGAAAGTCGTCTTTACCGTTGTTGTCATTGCTCTCTTTCTTCTTCTTTCATTCCGTCGTTGCAGCCATCACCACCCTCCTTTGCAACTTTTCTCCGTTGCTCTGCCATCGCTGCCATTGCCGCTTCGCCTTCCCAGTCCATCCCTACCGCCACCATCCCGTAATCAACACTATTACAATGACCTATCACCATCATGCCTCTCATCACATTGAGACCACCACCATCGCAACTCGCCTACATCTGATGACCAACCATGTGTAGTCCGTAGAGAGAGATTTGTGGGATTGCGACGTCTGTGCGTCACTTCAATGAGGGTTGTGATGGTGGTAGGGCAGTGGTGGTAGAGGCGAAGATGAGGGTTGCGACGAGAAAGGGAGAGGGGTGGACGTCGGTGGCTGACGACCAGCGATGGACAAGGCTTTGGGTTAGGGTTAGGGTTAGGGTCAGAGACGATGAGAATAATTTGGTATTATTTAAAAATTAGTGGTGTGTCTTGAGAAAAAATTAAAAGCTTTCATTTGTGTGTGGTGTGAACTGAGCAGGTGATGTGTACGAAAAGGATTTGTGGTGTGTAAATAGAATCACCATAAAACAAAAGGAAGAAAAACTTAATGGAATATCAACCTTTATCAATAGGACTTTTAGATGATGAACCCTACAAAATAACACTATAAAACTAATCATTTCAAAAGTTCTTCCCAAGAATTCTAAGTTAAACAAACACCTTAAAAGTTATAAAAAATCTCTTTGGAACTGCTACTCAAACAGGTAATGATCTTTTGTAGTGTTTTTCCTTGTAGTGTTTGTGTAGTGCACCAAAATGACGTCGTTTTGGTGCACATACCAAACAAATGAAACGAAACGAAATGTAAAAGAGAAAAAAAAAAAAAAAGCCAGAGAGAAGAAGACCTACAGTGCAAACAAAGCACTTTTTCACCTTCCTTTCTCACAATCGACTACCATGACCACCTCTGGCAATCACCCCTCATTTCCCATTCTCTCCCCTCCCTCTCCTTTTCCAAAATCTGCTATTAACATCTCTGGCGACCCCCCGCCTGTGAGATCCACCTCATCTTTCCACTGTAGACCCACCCCTACCAATCCTTTCTCCATCTCAACTCCGACGAGCCTCTCTAACCCGTTTCTACCCCCACCCGCCCCTGCTTGGCCACCATTGCCACCGCAAGCTCTCTCTATCTCTATCTCTATCTCTATTTCGATCTCGCCAGTGCTAGTGTTAGCGGGGGTAGTAGAGTGGTTAGATAGTGGAGGGGTAGTATCGGTCAAGCACTTCTCTCTCTCTCTCTCTCTCTCGCCTATAGGTCTTCTCTCTCGTTCTTCTATGCTTTGCTCTTGCATTTTGCTGCAAAATTATTTTTTGGGGGGTGTGCAACAAAATGACGTTAGTTTAGTTTTTCATGTGGCATTTATCCATGCAAAATTCTAATGGTGGCTGACAACGAGACCACATTGTAACAAAATTGAAAATATAGGGTTTAAATTGAAACTACAGTGACTAAACTGACATTTCATTTAAACTATATGGACTAATGGTTGTTCCTTAACCTCAAAACTCTTTATTTTAAATTCTAGGGATAATTACCACACCAAAAAAAAAAAAAAAACTCCAATGTTTGACCCTTGCAACAATATATACTCTGAGTTTTATATTTTATCAATTTAAACCATAATCTTTTTATTTGTTTTTAATCTAAATCATTTGTCTACTTTTGTTAACTAAAAATGATCATAACAAAATAGTATTTTAGTTATTAAACTCAATGTAGGTAAATAAAATGTCCAAAATACCCATTTTCATTGAATTTAATGACTAATATATCCATTTTTCTATCGATTATACTTAACAAAAATAGACAAAATGATTCAGATTGAAAACAAATTAAAAATTCAATTTTTAAATTGATAAAATTAAAATTCATGGTTTATTTTGTTACAAGGGTCATTTTTTTTATTTTTTGTTTTTTGTTGTGTGTGTGTGTGTAATTTCCCCAAAATTCTTCCATCCAAAATACAATCTTAGTATTTTTAAATAAGAAACTTACATGTAAGTCTTAATATGTAGACTTATTGTCCAATATGTCCTGTGAGAATTAATAGCCTTTTTCATCAAACACGGTTTAAAAAAAAAAATCATTAATTGTTAATTTTCAGCGACAGTTTGAAAATTGTCACAAAAAATTACCATAATTATAAGTTTTAACCATGGTTTAAATAAATCATCACAAAAAGTCACTAATTTTTAACTTTCAGTGACAGTTTGAAAAATTCGTCACATAAAAATGTCACTATTTGTAAGTTTTAGAAACAATTTATAAAAAAAACGTAACAAAAAAAAAGTCACTAATTGTTAATTTTTAGCGACATATGCAAAAAATAGTCATAGAAAATTATTTTTAGCGATGATTTTACTAGGACTTATTTTCAGTAGTACTTGATACGAATTAAGGCCAACTATTAGGACCAATTGGTATTTTACCCTTTAAATAATTTGGTCAAAGTTCGCAAAATCACAGCCCAATTCATATTTAGTTTAGCAAAATTTTTAGTCAAAAGAAATAGGGCAAATTATACCTATAGTATTATAACTATAGTCTCTATACTTGCCTTTCATGTCAATTTGGTTTCTGTAATATTAATTTTGCCCTTTAATTTTTCAAATTGTGTCAATCTAGTCTAAGCGATAATAGCCGTTAAAAAATTGAATAAAAATCAAAGGCAAAATGAACTATAAAAAAGATAATGAATCATTTCAAATCGGATGCAAATCCTTCAATAACTTTGAAGGGAATTAAAAAAACCATTTTGTCTCTCCATTTTAGTCCAATTTCTAAATGAAATATTATCAATTAGACTAAATTGATACCATGTGCAAAATTGAAAGGTAAAATTGATGCATTAAAATTACAAGAACCAAATTGATATAAACAAACTAGAAGAATTAAATGTAATTTGTCTAAAGAAATACGACTCATAAAAAGAGAAATTTGTTCCTAAGTACTAATTAATTTCAAGCGTAGTTTGACGTTCTTATCTTTGCATCCAACAACATATTCAACCCAAAATATGTTGTGTTCTCATTATAGCCCAAAAGGTCAAATGAAAATAGCAAAATAATAACTAAATTTATAATCGCCCCATAGCAATGAAGCTTAAATAAATAAATAAGCTTAAGTCAAAGAAGCATACCTTATTGAAAAGAGGTTGAATAGCATCGTAATTGCTATCCAAAGTATAACAAAAACTGTTGAGCTTTGGCATCCGGCCGAGTTTCAGCTTGTTCAATTGCAGCAACTCAATTCCATTCATAGCCTTGCAGATTGCAGTAAAACTTGGCAGGTCATGGAGATACAAGTCCTCAAGTTTAGGAAACACAATTTTATCTGTTGCTTCTGTTGTTGTTGATGCCATCTCATTTTCATCTCCTTCTTCTTCACTCGAAATGAGTACTTCCAACTTACGACAATCAGATACACGAAGTATCTCTAGTTGCATCAGATCTCTGGCTATGGATAATGAGAACATGCTTTCCAGTTTATCACATCTCTCCAGTTTTAGAAAAGTGAGGTTGCGGAGCTGTACAAGTTGAGTAGGACCCTTCCACAAATGTGTCAAGGGCATGTCCCATAGTTCTAGCGTTTTCAACGCACTGAAGGCCACCTGTAATGCTCCAATTTTCATAAAATCCGATGAAACAAATCAAACTCATATTCCTTATTTATGTTCAGATCAAATCAAATTAACATGCAGAAGCCAAAAATCTTATCAAGATTCAACAATAATCATATACAAAATAATTCTCTTTTCTTGTTATACTTCATTTCATTATAGTTTGAGATTTACAAAAGAGGTTACATACAATTACACATTCACAATTTCCAAAGCATGGATCTATAACATGTGATATAATACTACATAAATATTCAAAATTTAAATGCCTAATGGATTACAAGTTACAATGGTTAGAACTCTATTACAAAAAGAATGGGTCTCTACCCAAACATATAAACCAGTGCTTTACAAAAATAAGCAAACAAAATGAAGGAGCATTCATGCTCCAAAAATCACATCACGAGCCTTCAACGAGGCGGAGGCAAATCACCAACAACTAAAAATGATTTTCCACAAAGGGATGAACACTGATGCCCAGTAGATATAATATTAACAATGTATATGAGATTAACAAGATTATGATCATGAATGCAATGATGTGTGCTATGCTTAAAATATAAGCTCTTTTTTTTTTTTTTTTTTCAATAGGATGCTCAATGCACAACTTTCAAAATAATATTCATTTCAACATTTTCATTTCAAAACATTGGGCCAGTAAGGCCTTGTTTGGCAAAGGCTAAAATTCGGCTTTTTAGGATAAAATTCACAAAAAGACAAAAGGCTAAAATAGCCAATAAGACAAAATGTCACATCAAACTCATAATCATTTCACTTTTTCTCTCACAAACATCACATCTAACTACAAAAAAATCCAACCATCTTCCCAAACACAAAAATTTTAGCCTACTAAAGTAGTGAAAAACTAAAATAGCCTACTAAAATAGCCAACTTCCCAGACAAAGCCTAAATAAGACATTGGAATTTCCTAGTACGTGTCTGCAAGTAGGCTCTCAAGCACTACCAAATACTACTTTAACGGCTACTAACTAGAAGGAAATTGATACCTTTTCCGCTCGTGTTTTAGGACTTTTACCATGACTCAAACCAACTTAATTCTCAAATCCACAATTACAACCCCTATTCAGATTTACCACGTTATCAACATTTCCAATATTTTCAAAATAATAGCACAATCTCATTGTAAGGCCATGGAAGTGCAATGGATGCATGAAACAGTAATCTGTAACAAAATATTCCAATAAGAAAATATATTTACAGCATAACTCAACATTCTCAATAATTCCAAAATAGTATGAGATTCCTATAAACTCATCAGTTACTCGCAACATATATCCCATATTTCATAATTTCTATTATTTCCAATAAATCCAATAAATTCAAGATAACTAATATCTCCAAGGAAATTCACAATCTCCATAATAAATCACCAATTTTCACATTATTCCAACAATTTAATCCTATTCACAATCACATTTTTCATTTCTCAAATTTTCTAGGGTTTGAAAAAAATTTATAGTTTTCTTAATTTAAATATAACCAAAGTTTTAAATAACGGTGGCGGTTACTGAAATGGTAGCGGTAATACAGACCCGGTTGCGGGATGTAACTGTCGTTGTGTAACTGTGGCAGCAACTGGAGCCGTGAATTTTTTAATGCTGCGCACAACTTTAAGAAAGCATACCGATATGCATGTTTTTATTTTAGCATCACATTTAGTGAGGCCCAAAATGATTTTTAGTATTTTTTTTTAGTTTTAAAAAATGATCCAATACATATACTAATTTTTATGTTAGTTTTAAGTTGCTATGAAAAATTTTCCTATTGTTGAATTTATTTAATTTTTCATTACTTTGCTAATTATAATTATGGATAACTTTTCCGATTTGTTAAAAAAATGAATATTAAAAACAATAGTGTCATAAATAGAAATTCAAATTACAAAATCTCGAACATAATAATGTAAAAGTACGTAACATGAAATCTAAAGTTTGTTCAATAAATTTAACTTAAGAGAAATATATCAAGTTCATATTCAAATATAATTAAGTAAAAAGTAATTAAACCTCAGAGAACATGAAGATTGGACATTCAAAATATATATAGATAAGATTTTTACTTAAATTTTACGTAACTAGAAAATAAAAAGAGAAAATAGCAATATGCGCAAAATATATATAAAAATAATATATATGTGTGTGTGTGTGTGTGTGTGTGTGTGTGTGTGCGTGCGCGCGCAACGGCTGTAACAGTACTGTAGCAGCAATGTAACGGCCGCTACAGCCTTTACGTAATAGCCGCTACGGCCTTTACTTAACGATGGTGGCCGTTGTGGTCATGAATTTCTGTCACACAACTATAGCGGTCATAACGGGTAGCGATGATAACCACCACAATCATTGCATAACGACGTTAGTAATGGTTGCGGTTGCTTTTTAAAATCTTGAATATGACACTTTGAAATTTATATACCATATATCATTTTTGGTAGAGAATTTTAAACATTTGATAAAATATGAGCAAATCCTAATTTTTATACAATATATGTATATATATATATAAAATAAAAGACCTCAATTTCTTCAAAATCATAACTAACAAAAAATACCACACAATCAAGGTAAAACAAATATACAAAGAGGAGAAGAAATGTCTCAAAATCAAATGCATCAAAAACGCGATCGGCTCAGGTCAAACGAAACCCCCAACACACTATATTTCGTATCAAAATAGCAAGGTGTGATTTGTTTCAAAGGCAAGGCGATTATTATGTAATACTTTGTTAAAGATGGGAAAATGAGAAGTAAATGTGAACTAGTTGTGTTATTGAATAAATCGGATGATTTTGAGAAAAGTATCTTTGTATGTATACTTTGGTTATAAACCATCACAATATGTATATGATATGCTGTGAATCATTCATAATCATAGCTATCTTTATGTTGTTTATTTAGGATCATGTTGGGATCCCTACTGGATTTTATGTTCATCCCACACTACTAATTCTTTTTAGGTGATGTTAAGAAGTGCTCGAGATCGAGGATCATCCTTAGTTGTCGGCCACGGGGCCTTTTTATTTGTGGGCGGAATGCCGTTATTGTAAAAGGGTTAAACCATTTCTTTTACTTTTAAAGACGTAAGCCTACGAGCAATTTATTTAGGTATACTCCTATTGCATTCATTTTGTATTCAGATGAGGGAATCTTTATTTATTATTTCTCATTGATTTAAAGAGTTTCCGCATTTATCTCTGAAATTGAATTAATTTAATGATTTTGGTAATGGATTCCGAGTAATAAAAAGTGGGGCGCTATAAACAATACCATTTGAATAAGAGAAAATATATGGTACTTTCAAGGCAGTTAGGTGATTACCAAAAGTAGTGTATCTTGGAGAGGGTGGGGCCCAATTTATATTGGAGCATGAAACATAATGATGGGTGATTGGCGGATAATATTGTCATGTATTACACTTATAACACCAAATAATTTCTTATTAGCACTTAATGAATTGTTGCTTCTCAATGCCTTCCACCTTTGAATAAGGGTAAAACAATCATATATACATAAATATTTTGAAAATAGGACTTTGTGATAAAAAATAAAAAAAAATTCTATCTACACCTCAATTACTCTCAGTTCACACCATTATTTATAATATTTTAATTACAATTTTATCCTTTAATCAAATATCCAAATTGCCCCCATCTCTATTTCATCCCTTCATCAACAAACCCTAACCTAACCTATTGACAACCACCACCACCGATTGGCCAACCACCACCATCAGAAAGTCGTCTTTACCGTTGTTGTCATCGCTCTCCTTCTTCTTCTTTCATTCCGTCGTTGCAGCCATCACCACCCTCCTTTGCAACTTTTTTCCGTTGCTCCGCCATCACTGCCATTGCCGCTTCACCTTCCCAGTCCATCCCTACCGCCATCATCCCGTAATCACCACCATTACAATGACCTATCACCATCATGCCTCTCACTATGTTGAGACCACCACCATCGCAACTCGCCTACATCTGATGACCAACCATGTGTAGTCCGTAGAGAGAGATTTGTGGGATTGCGACCACTGTGCATCACTTCAATGAGGGTTGCGATGGTGGAAGGGCAGTGGTGGTAGGGGCGAAGATGAGGGTTGCAACGAGAAGGGGAGAGGGGTGGACGTCGGTGGCTGACGACCAGCAATGGACAAGGTTTTGGGTTAGGGTTAGGGTTAGGGTCGGAGACGATGAGAATAATTTGGTATTATTTAAAAATTAGTCGTGTGTCTTGAGAAAAAATTAAAAGCTTTCATTTGTGTGTGGTGTGAACTGAGCAGGTGATGTGTACTAAAAGGATTTGTGGTGTGTAAATAGAATCACCCTAAAACAAAAAGAAGAAAAACTTAATGGAATATCAACCTTTATCAACAGGACTTTAGATGATGAACCCTACAAAATAACACTATAAAACTAATCATTTCAAAAGTTCTTCCCAAGAATTATAAGTAAAACAAAAACCTTAAAAGTTATAAAAATATCTTTGGAACTGCTACTCAAACAAGTAAAGATCTTTTGTAGTGTTTTTCCTTGTAGTGTTTGTGTAGTGCACCAAAATGACGTCGTTTTGGTGCACATACCAAAAAAATGAAACGAAACGAAATGTAAAAGAGAAAAAAAAAAAGCCAGAGAGAAGAAGACCCACAGTGCAAACAAAGCACTTTTTTACCTTCCTTTCTCACAATCGACTACCATGACCACCTCCGGTAATCACCCCTCATTTCCCATTCTCTCCCCTCCCTCTCCTTTCCCAAAATCTGCTATTAACATCTCTGGCGAGCCCCCGCCTGCGAGATCCACCTCATCTTCCCACTGTAGACCCACCCCTACCAATCCTTTCTCCATCTCAACTCCGACGAGCCTCTCTAACCCGTTTCTACCCCCACCCGCCCCTGCTTTGGCCACCATTGCCACCGCAAGCTCTCTCTATCTCTATCTCTATTTCGATCTCACCAGTGCTAGTGTTAGCGGGGGTAGTAGGGTGGTTAGATAGTGGAGGGGTAGTATCGGTCAAGCACTTCTCTCTCTCTCTCTCTCGCGCCTATAGGTCTTCTCTCTCGTGCTTCTATGCTTTGCTCTTGCGTTTTGTTGCAAAATTATTTTTTGGGGGGTGTGCAACAAAATGTCGTTAGTTTAGTTTTGCATGTGGCATTTATCCGTGCAAAATTCTAATGGTGAATGACAGCGAGACCACATTGCAACAAAATTGAAAATATAGGGTTTAAATTGAAACTACAGTGACTAAACTGACATTTCATTTAAACTATATGGACTAATGTTTGTTCCTTAACCTCAAAACTCTTTATTTTAAATTCTAGGGATAATTACCACCCAAAAAAAAAAAATTTCCAATGTTTGACCCTTGCAACAATATAAACTCTGAGTTTTCAATTTTATCAATTTAAACCATAATATTTTAATTTGTTTTTAATCTAAATCATTTGTCTACTTTTGTTAACTAGAAATGATCATAACAAAATAGTATTTTAGTTATTAAACTCAATGTAGGTACATAAAATGTCCAAATTACCCATTTTCATTGAGTTTAATGACTAATATATCCATTTTTCTATTGATTGTACTTAACAAAAATAGACAAATGATTCAAATTGAAAACAAATTAAAAATTCAGTTTTTAAATTGATAAAATTAAAATTCATGATTTATTTTGTTACAAGGGTCATTTTTTGTATTTTTTGTTTTTTGTTTTGTGTGTGTGTGTGTGTGTAATTTCCCCTAAATTCTTCCATCCAAAATACAATCTTAGTATTTTTAAATAAGAAACTTACGTGTAAGTCATAATATGTAGACTTATTGTTCAATATGTCCTGTGAGAATTAATAGCCTTTTTCATCAAACACTATTAAAAAAAAAAAATCATTAATTGTTAATTTTTAGCGACAGTTTAAAAATTTTGTCACAAAAAATTGTCATAATTATAAGTTTTGTTAGGTTTTATTCTTGGCAATCCCGGTTGACAAGGATTTCTTTAAGAAGTTGGTTTTCTTTCAAAACTAGGATTACTTTTGTTTTCTTTAAGAAGTTGGTTTTCTTTCAAAACTATGATTACTTTTGTTTTCTATAAGTAGTTGGTTTTCTCCCAAAACTAAATTAATTTCTCCAGATCTTCTTTTTGGTTCTTAAGGTTTATATCTGGGAATATTTTGTTAGTTTTCTTTGATGTTTTATTGAGTATTTAACTCATGGTTTAAAGAGAGTACATCAAAGGTTTTGTTTGTTATACACAAAAGAGAGAGAGAGAGAGAGAGTTGTTCTTCGGTGGATTCTGAAGAATTCGAGCCTGAAGCTTCGGTGGATTCTGGAGTGGCTCATCGTAAAGACAATTCCAAGGTGAAGACGGGGTTGGAAGAGGCACATAGATGTTGGTTCAATTAGGCGTGGATTCGCTAGGTAATTGAGAGTATACCTGTGTAATTCCGTTAAATCTTCTTAGTGGATTGTTTTGTGGCTGTTGCCCGTGGTTTTTTAATCACAGTTCGAGGTGTCCAATTGTGGTTTTTCCACGTTAAAATCGTTGTGTTGATTTGTCTTGATTGTTTGATTGGGATTGTTATATACTGCTTAAAATTGTTACATAATCACAAATCAATATCTAGGGGATTTCTAGATTTTTCAATTGGTATCAGAGCAGGTCGTTCTATTTTTTTTAAAAAAAATCTTTTAGAACGAGATCTTGTTTGATTTGTGATAATGGATTCAATTCGTAAGGAAAATTTTATGGTTCGACCACCCCTACTTGACGAATCCTCAGAGAGTGATGATGAAGAGCTTGAGCAAGCTTATGAAAAGTTGTATAAGGAGTCTCTTAACTTATTCAAATTAAATGACAAACTCACAAAGAAACTCAAAGCATGTGAAAGTGAGAATGTCAAACTTAAGGAGGAGATTTTCGAGGCCAGGATTGATGCCATCAAGATAGCTGATGATCGACAAGCTCTTTTTGCAAAACTATTGACTTGTGAGACAGAGAGGAATGAGCTACCGGAAACCCATGCCATGGATGAAGAAAAGATTGAATCTCTCGAGATGTCACAAGTTGCTTTGGAAGAACTATTGATCAAGAAAGAAAAAGAGCTCAAGTGTGCTATGGCTACCATTGGCCTTTGGAACAAAGGATCAAAGACTTTGGAGGATATCATTGGGTCTCAACAAATGAGTTGTGACAAGAGTGGCATTGGCTTTGGTGATAACAAAGAGCAAAAACAGAGTGCATCTACATCTCATGATACAAGAACTCAAGGAAAGGGAGAACAAAAAATTCAACATAAGGATAGACTTCTCAAACTTCCTAGAGTTGGTAAGGTAAAAGAAAAGAAGGTACACCCTGTTTTTATTTGTCATCATTGTGGTATGCATGGTCATATTCGCCCTTATTGTTATAAGTTGCATGGGAGAGTGTCTCATAGAGATGGAAGAAATTCCAACATCTTGTGGGGTAGGAGACACTTCATTGATAGGAAGTTGAAAACCAAGTCGAGACAGGTTCCCATTGAGAGCAAAGGGAACCACAATGTCAAGACATCACCCAAAAACCGCAATGCTCACAACTTTGTTTATACTAAAGTGGTTTGAGTGAGAAAACTTGACTTGTGTTAATTTGTTTATTTGTTTTAGTTTTTGGATTTCTGTGTGTTTTTTTTAATGAGAAAAAAAAATGTGTGCTTCTTCGTTTTTTGTCTTGCTTGGTTTAGAAAAATAAAAAATAAAAATAAAAATAAAACCCAAAAAGATTTTCTTAGTATGGTTTTGCAAGCTTGAAATTTTTGAGTGGTCCTTGGTGCATATTGGAATTAATAAGAATATCCATTACATGCTGATATGTGTGTGCTTTCTATGGCCCTTACTCATTTTGGAGTCTGTGTTTTTTGATTAGTATGTCTCATTCTGTACACACTCTTGGATTAACAAATATCGGAGCCTTCTGCCTTAGTGATTTGTTTTTTCTATGGACTTCTGGCATTGTATCTTTTGCTTTTCTAGAGGAATTGACCTATACTAGCATTTCATGGGTGATGTTGAGTCTCTTAATCACCTTCCATCTTTTTGCATCTCCATGGCTTTCCCCTCTGTTCTTTGTAGTCTAGGCATGAGGAAAAGGCTACCTCAGAGTCACCAACCAAGCTATCCTTTTTATATCCATACTTCTCGGGTTCGGTTTCCATACTCTTGAACGTGTCAGCCGCCAATGAGTGTGCAAAAGAAAGAAAAAAAAATGTGCAAAAGAAAGAAAATAAAAAAAAAAAGGGATTCATTGATTGAGGGGGAGCCTCCGGCTTTACTCACCAAATACCCCTTGATTCCTAGTGGTTTGACTTTCCTTTGTTGTGCTTAGATTCTCTTGTCAGAGGTCCAGCTTTCATATCACTACTAGGATTGAATCTAGTGTTTGTCAAACTCCAAGAGTTACACACACACTTTTATCATGGGATCTATACTTTTCACATAATGCATCACTTTCTTTTATGAGGAATTTTCTAGAGGCTGTGCACATTGTGTTTTCAAGTAATTGTGCTTCTTGGATAGTCTTGTGTGTATTAAGGTACTAATCTGAAATTCCTTGTCTGCTCCACCATATTATTTTTTGTCTTTTTCTTCTTGCTCACTGTTTTCAGTGTGTGTGGTTGTTTTTAGTGAGGGGGAGTTTGGTTTATTGTTACAAAAGTTTGTTCGCATGATCACTTTGATTTGTTTGGTAAGGAAGATTGGCTTTAGTTGTTTTGCATGTTGCTTGCATTCTTGCATGCTCCTGATATTTACATCATCATATCATTGCTTGTGTGGTTTATGATCATGCTTTAGTTGATTGAGCTTCCTTTGTCAATTCGTGACAAAAAGGTGTTGTTCATGTTTTCATGCTACATGTTCTTAATATCTCCAAGTCGCATCTATTCATGTTTTCCATCTCATGCTTCAAGATAATCTTGTCATATGTTTATTATTTTTTTTTCATATACTCTTGTGGCACTAATAGTTGTTTTGGAGATTGTGGCACTAATAATTGTTTTGCAGATCATGACCTTGAGATAGAAGTTGGCTTTGTTGGCTGTTATGGGTTAGGGTGATTAGGATTTTATTTGTTAGGTGTGTTTTGTCACGGCATTGCCAAAGGGGGAGATTGTTAGGTTTTATTCTTGACAATCCCGGTTGACAAGGATTTCTTTAAGAAGTTGGTTTTCTTTCAAAACTAGGATTACTTTGGTTTTCTTTAAGAAGTTGGTTTTCTTTCAAAACTAGGATTACTTTTGTTTTCTATAAGTAGTTGGTTTTCTCCCAAAACTAAATTAATTCCTCCAGATCTTCTTTTTGGTTCTTAAGGTTTATATCTGGGAATATTTTGTTAGTTTTCTTTGATGTTTTATTGAGTATTCAACTCATGGTTTAAAGAGAGTACATCAAAGGTTTTGTTTGTTATACACAAGAGAGAGAGAGAGTTGTTCTTCGATGGATTCTGAAGAATTCGAGCCTGAAGCTTCGGTGGATTCTGGAGTGGCTCATCGTAAAGACAATTCCGAGATGAAGACGGGGTTGGAAGAGGCACATAGAGGTTGGTTCAATTAGGCGTGGATTCGCTAGGTAATTGAGAGTATACCTGTGTAATTCCGTTAAATCTTCTTAGTGGATTGTTTTGTGACTGTTGCCCGTGGTTTTTTAATCACAGTTAGAGGTGTCCAATTGTGGTTTTTCCACGTTAAAATCGTTGTGTTGATTTGTCTTGATTGTTTGATTGGGATTGTTATATACTGCTTAAAATTGCTACATAATCACAAATCAATATCTAGGGGATTTCTAGATTTTTCAAGTTTTAACGACGGTTTAAATAAATCATCACAAAAAGTCACTAATTTTTAACTTTCAGTGACAGTTTGAAAAATTCGTCACATAAAAATGTCACTAATTGTAAGTTTTAGAAACAATTTATAAAAAAACGTAACAAAAAAAAAAGTCACTAATTGTTAATTTTTAGCGACATGCAAAAATAGTCATAAAAAATTATTTTTAGCGACGATTTTACTAGGACTTATTTTCAATAGTACTTGATAGAAATTAAGGCCAACTATTAGGACCAATTGGTATTTTACCCTTTAAATAATTTGGTCAAAGTTCGCAAAATCACAGCCCAATTCATATTTAGTTTAGCAAAATTTTTAGTCAAAAGAAATAGGGCAAATTATACCTGTAGTATTATACCTATAGTCTCTATACTTGCCTCTCATGTCAATTTGGTTTCTGTAATATTAATTTTGCCCTTTAATTTTTCAAATTGTGTCAATCTAGTCTAGGCGATAATAGCCGTTAAAAAATTGAATAAAAATCAAAGGCAAATTGAACTGTTAAAAAGATAATGAATCATTTCAAATCTGATGCGAATCCTTCAATAATTTGAAGGGAATTAAAAAAACCATTTTGTCTCTTCCTTTTAGTCCAATTTCTAAATGAAATATTATCAATTAGACTAAATTGATACCATGTGCAAAATTGAAAGGTAAAATTGATGCATTAAAATTACAAGAACCAAATTGATATAAACAAACTAGAAGAATTAAATGTAATTTGTCTAAAGAAATACGACTCATAAAAAGAGAAATTTGTTCCTAAATACTAATTAATTTCAAGTGTAGTTTGACGTTCTTATCTTTGCATCCAACAACATATTCAATCCAAAATATGTTGTGTTCTCATTATAGCCCAAAAGGTCAAATGAAAATAGCAAAATAATAACTAAATTTATAATCGCCCCACAGCAATGAAGCTTAAATAAATAAATAAGCTTAAGTCAAAGAAGCATACCTTATTGAAAAGAGGTTGAATAGTATCGTAATTGCTATCCGAAGTATTAAAAAAACTGTTGAGCTTTGGCATCCGGCTGAGTTTCAGCTCTTTCAATTGCAGCAACTCAATTCCATTCATAGCCTTGCAGATTGCAGTAAAAGTTGGCAGATAATGGAGATACAAATCCACAAGTTTAGGAAACACAATTTTATCTGTTGCTTCTGTTGTTGTTGATGCTATCTCATTTTCATCTCCTTCTTCTTCACTCGAAATAAGTACTTCCAACTTATGACAATCAGATACATGAAGTATCTCTAGTTGCATCAGATCTCTGGCTATGGATAATGAGAACATGCTTTCCAGTTTATCACATCTCTCCAGTGTTAGAAAAGTGAGGTTGCGGAGCTGTACAAGTTGAGTAGGACCCTTCCACAAATGTGTCAATGCGGGCATGTCCCATAGTTCTAACGTTTTCAACGC
Organism: Camellia lanceoleosa; assembly: GCA_025200525.1. NCBI lineage: Eukaryota > Viridiplantae > Streptophyta > Magnoliopsida > Ericales > Theaceae > Camellia > Camellia lanceoleosa. Next base: position 36,051,587 of record CM045766.1, read on the forward strand.
ACTGAAGGCCACCTGTAATGCTCCAATTTTCATAAAATCGGATGAAACAAATCAAACTCATATTCCTTATTTATGTTCAGATCAAATCAAATTAACATACAGAAACCAAAAATCTTATCAAGATTCAACAATAATCATATACAAAATAATTATCTTTTCTTGTTATACTTCATTTCATTATAGTTTGAGATTTACAAAAGAGGTTACATACAATTACACATTCACAATTTCCAAAGCATGGATCTATAACATGTGATATAATACTACATAAATATTCAAAATTTAAATGCCTAATGGATTACAAGTTACAATGGTTAGAACCCTGTTACAAAAAGAATGGGTCTCTACCCAAACATATAAACCAATGCTTTACAAAAATAAGCAAACAAAATGAAGGAGCATTCATGCTCCAAAAATCACATCACGAGCCTTCAACGAGGCGGAGGCAAATCACCAACAACTACAAATGATTTTCCACGAAGGGATGAACACTAATGCCCAGTAGATATAATATTAACAATGTATATGAGATTAACAAGATTATGATCATGAATGCAATGATGTGTGTTGTTAGGTTTTATTCTTGGCAATCGCGGTTGACAAGGATTTCTTTAAGAAGTTGGTTTTCTTTCAAAACTAGGATTATTTTTGTTTTCTTTAAGAAGTTGGTTTTCTTTCAAAACTAGGATTACTTTTGTTTTCTATAAGTAGTAGGTTTTCTCCCAAAACTAAATTAATTCCTCCAGATCTTCTTTTTGGTTCTTAAGGTTTATATCTGGGAATATTTTGTTAGTTTTCTTTGATGTTTTATTGAGTATTCAACTCATGGTTTAAAGAGAGTACATCAAAGGTTTTGTTTGTTATACATAAGAGAGATAGAGTTGTTCTTCGGTGGATTCTGAAGAATTCGAGCCTGAAGCTTCGGTGGATTCTGGAGTGGCTCATCGTAAAAACAATTCCGAGGTGAAGACGGGGTTGAAAGAGGCACATAGAGGTTGGTTCAATTAGGCGTGGATTCGCTAGGTAATTGAGAGTATACCTGTGTAATTCCTTTAAATCTTCTTAGTGGATTGTTTTGTGGCTGTTGCCCGTGGTTTTTTAATCACAGTTCGAGGTGTCCAATTGTGGTTTTTCCACGTTAAAATCGTTGTGTTGATTTGTCTTGATTGTTTGATTGGGATTGTTATATACTGCTTAAAATTGTTACATAATCACAAATCAATATCTAGGGATTTCTAGATTTTTCATGTGCTATGCTTAAAATATAAGCTTTTTTTTTTTTTGTTTTTTTTCAATAGGATTCTCAATGCACAACTTTCAAAATAATATTCATTTCAACATTTTCATTTCAAAACATCAAGCCAATAAGGCCTTGTTTGGCAAAGGCTAAAATTGGGCTTTTTAGGCTAAAATTCACAAAAAGACAAAAGGCTAAAATAGCCAAGAAGACAAAATGTCACATCAAACCCAAAATCATTTCACTTTTTCTCTCACAAACATCACATCTAACTACAAAAAAATCCAACCATCTTCCTAAACACAAAAATTTTGACCTACTAAAATAGCCAACTTCCCAAACAAAGTCTAAATAAGACATTGGAATTTCCTAGTACGTGTCTGCAAGTAGGCTCTCAAGCACTACCAAATACCACTTTAACGGCTACTAACCAAAAGGAAATTGATACCTATTTCGCTCGTGTTTTAGATCTTTTACCATGACTCTTAAACCAACTTAATTCTCAAATCCACAATTACATCCCCTATTTAGATTTACCACGTTATCAACATTTCCAATATTTTCAAAATAATAGCACAATCTCAATGTAAGGCCATGGAAGTGCAATTGATGCATGAAACAGTAATCTGTAACAAAATATTCCAATAAGAAAATATATTTAGAGTATAACTCAACATTCTCAATAATTCCAAAATAGTATGAGATTCCAATAAACTCATCAGTTACTCTCAACATATATTCCATATTACATAATTTCTATTATTTCCAATAAATCCAATGAATTCAAGATAACTAATATCTCCAACGAAATTCACAATCTCCATAATAAATCACCAATTTTCACATTATTCCAACAATTTAATCCTATTCAAAAATCACATTTTTCATTTCTCAAATTTTCTAGGGTTTGAAAAAAATTTAAAGTTTTCTCAATTTAAATATAACCAAAGTTTTAAATAACGGTGGCGGTTACTGAAATGGTAGCGGTAATGCAGACGCAGTTCTTGAGGTGTAACTACCATTGTGTAATTCGTATGCAATCGAGCTGTGATTTTTTTAATTCTTCACACAACTTTAAGAAAGCATACCGATATGCATGTTTTTATTTCAGAATCACATTTAGTGAGGCTCCAAATGATTTTTAGTATTTTGTTTTAGTTTTAAAAAATGATCCAATATATATACTAATTTTTATATTAGTTTTAAGTTGCTCTGAAAAATTTTCCTATTGTTGAATTTATTTAATTTTTGTTACTTTACTAATTATAAATATGGATAACTTTTCCGATTTGTTAAAAAAAATGAATATTAAAAACAATAGTCACACAAATAGAATTCAAAATACAAAATGTCAAACATAATAATGTAAAAGTATGTAACATGAAATCTAAATTTTGTTCAATAAATTTAACATAAGAGAAATATATTAAGTTCATATTCAACTATAATTAAGTAAAAAAGTAATTAAACCCTGTAGAACTTGAAGATTGGACATTCAAAGTATATATAGATAAGATTTTTACTTAAGTTCTACGTAACTAGAAAATAAAAAGAGAAAATAGCAATATACGCTAAATTTATATAAAAAATAATATATATATATATGTTTAACGGCTGTAACAGTACTGTAGCAGCAATGTAACGGCCACTACGGCCTTTACGTAACGGTGGCGGCTGTTGCGGTCATGAATTTTTGTCACATTACTATAGCGGTCATAACGGTAGCGATAACCACTACAATCATTACATAACGACGTTAGTAATGGTTGCGGTTGCTTTTTAAAATCTTGAATATGACACTTCGAAATTTATATACCATATATCATTTTGGGTAGAGAATTTTAAACATTTGATAAAATATGAGCAAATCCTTATTTTTATACAATATATATATAAAATAAAAAGCCTCAATTATAAAAAACCTCAATTTCTTCAAAATCATAACTAACAAAAAATACCACACAATCAAGGTAAAACAAATATACAAAGAGGAGAAGAAAAGTCTCAAAATCAAATGCATCAAAAACGCGATCGGCTCAGGTCAAACCTCAACACACTCTGTATTCCATATCAAAATAGCAAGGTGAGATTCTAACTCTAGATATGGTGGATCGAATGTTTTGTGTGATAATAAAAAAATTATTTAAAAAAGGGAGAGACAGGACGGACGGGGAAGAAAAAAATGGAAGGAAAGAAAGAAATGATTGGATTTGTGAACTTCACATTATTGGGCAAAACAATGCCCATCATTGATCTACACAGCAAGAGTTTCTTTCTTCAACACCATTCAGCTTGTTTGGTTCCATTGAAATTAATTTTTTTTAATTTTTTAAAAAATTAAATTTTTTTGTTTTTTATTATTTTTATTTTCACTGAATTTTTTTAATATTTTAAGTAATTTTTTAATTTTTAAATATACCTAACATAAATACACTTAAAAAGTAAAATATTTGTGAAAAAAATCTTTTAAAAAATCACTAAATAACAAAAATATTTTTAAAAAAATATGAAAATTCAGTATATTTTTATATTCTTGTGTATTTATTGATTTTTTTAAAATATTTTATTTTTTAAATATATCTAAGTAAGGTACATCTAAAAATGTATAAAAAAATTGTTTAAAATTTTAAAAATATTCACTAAAAATTAAAAAATACGAAAAATAAAATATTCTATTTTTAAAAAATTAAAGTTAGAAATTAAAATCAAACACAGTGATTAGCTTTGTCTAGTTTGATTGCGGGAGGATAAGCAAGTTTGTTTGCTTGATCTCTCTAGTAATTAATTGTTAGCTTTTGTTTTCTTTTGTTTTCTTTTTTCTTTTTTTGAACTAAGGTCTCGTTTGATAACAAACTGGTTTAGTCAAAAAGTCAAAAAGTTATTAAAAAAATTAAAAAGCCAACAACCCATACCAAAAAGTCAAAGATTTTTTTTTCTCTCTACTTTTTGCACATCTTTTCGTAAAAAGTCAAGAAGTCATCCCAAACATATTAATTTTTTTTAGCTCATATTTTAACCAAATAGCTAAAAAGTTAATAAATTAGCCTGTTCCCAAACAAGGCCTAAGCTTTTGTTTTCTTGGCTTGGGCCCTATCTTACCACAAAAATAAATAAATAAGTAAATTACACTAACACCCCTAAGATTTATGTTTAATACAAATCCCTTCCTCACATTTGAAAAATTATGTTCTTCTTCCGAAGATTTGTAATCTCATAACAAATTACCTCTTAAATTGTTGCTGTTATGCTCTAAAATTTTCTAAATGACCATCTTGTCCTTTTTCTTATCATTCTTTCTTCTTATCATCATGACTACATTCTACAACTTTTTATCATTAAATTCTACGTAAACATATTCTTATTCAATAATAATATACAAACATAAACTTTATATAGAATTTTCAAACACAATGATAGCTCAGCTTTCACTTTAAAACAAAACACTCATAAACATGATTTATATTTATAACAACATCATTATCATAACATTTATTTTATTTTATTTTTGTATAAATTTTTATATATGAATATAATTTTTTATTTTTATTTCCACCACTATACTTAGATTAGATCAATTTAATCTACATATATTTAAAAGTATAAAATTTATACAAGAAAATCAAAAAAAAAATCATTGAATACAACAAAATAAGATAATGTATTGAATTTTTGTTTTTATTTTTTTATTTTTTTGTATTTGGTGAATTTTAAAAAAAAAAAATCACAAAATATTATACTTCTGAAGTATATCTAAATTAGGTGTATCTAAAAAATTAAAAAAAAAAATTGGTTAAAATGTTAAAAAAATTCAGTAAAAATAAACAAACTTAATTTTTTATGTGAGTTAAATCTAAGAAGATAATTGTTATTTTCTTTGAAATAACATGAATAAAATATCTGTATTATTTTATTATTTTATATATATATAAAGGTTAAAAGACAAATATGTCATTTTAATTTAACAAGAAAGTGAGTGTAATTTTTCAAATATAAAAGAATCTATATTAAATAGAAATCTCGAGGGTATCAGTGTAATTTAGCCAAAACAAAATGGGAGCACCCCACGTGGTCTCTGCTCTCCCATCCAAACTTTATTTATTTATTAATTATTATTATTTTTTATAATATCTATCTCAATATCTATATCTATATCTATATGTACCTATATATATATATATATATAAAATAACAAATACAATTTTAGTAACACTATAATATTATGACATAAATAATAAAATGATATAATTATTTTCTCATTACAAAATATATTTTGTTTGATGGTACACATTATAAATATCCATAACTCTCTCATAGTAGTAAATAAATAATAATAATAATAATAATAATAATCTAGAGAGCCTCCTAATTTTATTTGAAAATTTATCATAATCCACTTGTCACAACCTTGGGCGCTATTTTATTTAAAAAGAAAACAAACAAACAAACAAAGTGCTCCATAAGATTTTTTTTTATTTAACTTTCTTTTTTTCTTTTTTTTCTTTCGTTTAGTATAAATGAACTTAGATCTCTTCGTCTGCGCATGGGATACATTATTAGATAAACTTTATTTGGTTGCGTTATTTTAAACTTTTTTTAATTGATTTTTTTTTAAAATTAAAAATTAGTTTGATAAAAATAATTACCAAAATTAAAATTTTAAAATTTCCAAAACTATTTTTCACCCAAAAAGAGAACCATATCAAAATAATGAGTTTTTTTTCTTTTTTTTTCACCAAACTAATTTTTGATTTTTTTCAGAAAAAAATTATGAAAATTAAATAAGGGATTTATGAAATTTTTAATGGTAAGAAAAGGCAAAAAAAATGTTGATATTTAAAAATAAATTTATTTTTTTGCATATTGTTCTTTGCAAAGTAGGGTTGTAGCACAAGCTCCAAAAAAAGTTTAAAAACACATAAATTACATCTGATACAATCCTCTCAAGTGATGGGTCACATCTTTTGTAAATTTCGTACATACATAAAATATATGAAAAAAGTTAGGGATCATGAAAATTTTTTATGAAAATGATCATGACATATTTATGATCCTTAGATTACCTTAATTAGTGTGTGGTGTTTTATATAGATATATATATTTTTTCATTTCTATAATTAATTTTTGTACAAGAAAAAGAATTATTCCTACTAAACAAAAACAAAAACAAAAAACAAAAAAACAAAACAAAAAAGTGTTTAAATAATAATAAATAAATAAATAAAATATCCTTTACGGTGCACTGTTTTTTTGTTTTTTTTTTTTTTTCCCTTTGTTTTTGTTTATTTATTTGTTTGCTTTCAAATAAAAGAATCCCCACGTTAAGGTGGCTGTCATGTGGATTATGATAAATTTTCGGATAAATCTGAGAAGCTCTCTAGACTTATTGACAATAATAAGTACAACTAGTAATTATGAATGAGTCATAACTCAATCAATTAAGTTCAAAAATAAATAAAATTTAATAATTTAAAATAATTTATTAAGCGAGACTAGGGTATGAAATAATTTTAAAAGGACTCAAGGTGATCCCATTGTTCATATAATTAAATATGAGCCAAATAATTAAGTGTGGACTAATCAAATAAAACTCAAAAATTAAATTTTTATTCAAATCTAGTATCCTTTTTGAACAGAGATTTAATACTCAAGACTCAAGAATAATTAAAACTAAAAAAAAAAAAAAACTGTCGAGCAAGCCTCACGAAGTTGAAATAAAAAAGTAATATAATTTATTTTTATCAATTTAAATAGAATGGTAACCACACAACAAACATAATTAAGCAATTTAGAAATTCATATCAATCCAACTCTAAATAATACCCGGACTCAAAAACACACTAAAAAAATTATTAAACAAGTACCGATAAAAAAACAAATTGAGTTAAGATTCAACTCGTTACAATCTGAAGTCAAAGAAGCATACCTTATTGAAGAGAGGTTGAATAGTATCGTAATTGCTATCCAAAGAATTGCAAAAACTTGAGAGCTTTGGTATCCCGTGGAATTTCAGCTTGTTCAATTGCAGCAACTCAATTCCATTCATAGCCTCGCAGATAGCAGTAAAACTTCGCAGTCTTGCAAGATACAATTCCTTTAGTTTGGGAAACACAATTTTATCTGTTGTTTCTGTTGTTGTTGATGCTATCTCATTTTGATCTCCTTCTTCTCCACTCGAAATAAGTACTTCCAACTTAGGACATTCAGATACGAAGTATCTGTAGTTGCATCAGATCTCTGGCTATGGATAATGAGAACATCCTTTCCAGTTTATAACAGCTCTTCAGTTCTAGAGAAGTCAGGTTATGGAGCCGTACAAATTGAGTAGGACCCTTCCACAAATGTGTCAGTGCGGCAAGTCCCATAGTTTCAGCCTTTTCAAGGCACTGAAGGCCTCCTCTGGTAGTTGGCCATGACAAATCTCTTTCAATTTATCTGAATTAAGGAGACATAGCGACTGCAACACAGGGAAGGCTATTTGTGGAACTGGAACCCCATCTGTTGTGTCAATGACATATTCCAGATCCTGACAATCTTTCAAGGACAATTTTGTTAATTTTTTGAAACCATCTTTGTCTAAATCATAGCCAACATTCTTCACACCTACTGCTCGTGTTATTTCTACAATTTTAGTGATCTTGAGAAGATTCTTTAACTCACTCTCCATAAGATCGCTCTCGTGAAGATCCTTGAGACTCAACTGGTTTTGTAACTGATAATCGCGACAATCTCTAGTGCCGATCATCCTCAGAAAAATCCCCAACGATTATAGAGAATGCTTTTAGATTCGTAGGACCAAGTCTCTTGGCCAGTATGCAAAATCTCGTAGGTGAACAACCAAAGTTGTAAAATTAGACAACCTGCACAGCTCAGTGAAAGTCGCTTTAGCTTCTTCTATCATGTTTTCATCATTAAAGCTAGACCCAAGATATAATTCTTCTAGCTTTGATAAGCACGACAGAACACCTGGGCAAATCCTCTTCACACCACATCGCAACAAATCCAGTATCTTCAAGTGACTAAGCCGACCTATTTCTTTTGGCAACTCCTCGATTTTGGTGCCTTTGAAACTCAAAATTTCTAGATTCTCTAATGCTCCAATTACAGATACATCATTGATCAGTCCGCATTCGTATAGTGACAAGCTTCGGAGGTTGGTCAACCATCGCAAGGATGTCGGCAGTGATCCTTCTATGTACACATTCAACATGCTTAAAGCTTTGAGTTCCTTCATCCCTCCGTAGAAACTATCTGGGAGATTTGGTAGTTTTGATGCATAATTGTACCGATAATTGCCCTCTAGCCGTAAAAGATGGAGTTTTGGAAATTCTAGATTATCAGGCAGCTTGCTCATACCAGTGCATCGCAATGAAATTACAGCATAATTTTTGTGTCGTTCTTTCTCCGGTCGTTCTTTCAATGCTTCGTCACATCTTACCATAAATGAATGCTCCTCCTTAGATGCTATTGATATAGCAACATCACGAACTACATCATGGATTTTAACACAACCTTTTTGTTCACTATCCATCAAGAGATAGCCTTTTTTTAAGTCATCGACAAAGGCATGTACTCTGTCTCTTGCTTCGTTGACACTATCAATGGCCTTAAACATCTCTATCCCAACTCCATATCTAACGAGATCTTCAATTGGAATATTAAAATCTTCAGCATATAAGGAGCAGAGCAAAAAGCATTCCTTAATTTCTCTACTTCCTAAGAAGTTGTAACTCAACTCCAGAGATTTAAACACTTTATCTTCTACTTCCCTGATGTTTTCTACCATGGACTTGCGTAATTGTAGAAGGGCTGAATTCCATGACGGCTCATCTTTATCTTTGAGTGCCCTCGCAACTGTAACAATAGCAATCGGCAAACATCCACATTCATCCGCAACTTTCTTCTGTGTGATATACAAATCAGTACTTTTGTGACTTGTGTGACTTGGGTCGTTGGAAATTCCAGCCATCTCCTCAAAGAGATTCCATGCTTCTTCTTTGGTTAAGACTTCAACTGTAAATTTTTTTTGAGCATTCATATCGTTGCATGCATTATCAAATCTAGAAGTCAGCAAAATTTTGCAACCTCTATGACCATCTCCAAATGGAATTCCTATGTCATTCAGTTCGAGACGCTTCCAAACATCGTCCAATATGACAAGGATTCTCTTGGTGCCCCTTAGTCTTTCACACAGTCGATTTGCTCTTCCACGTTCAGTCTCCTCCTTAAATTCCAAACCCAAATTATCTCCAATTTCACCTTGAATCTTCATTTCATTAGGACTTTGGGACACTACAGCCATCACAACCTCATCGAACAATTTCTCTTCTTTTGCTCTTTTGGCAACTTCTTTCACCATTGTTGTCTTACCAACACCTCCCATCCCACATATTGCAATCATGTGGAATCTATCATCCTTCAGTGCCTCCATGACATCGTTCGTAACCAATCTTCTAGATTCAAAACCTTAATAGCTTCAGTGGATGTGTATTCTATCCCAGGTAGAGGCTCATTGTAGGCCACTTCCGTCGGTTTCCTCTCTTTGTGCAACTGAGCCACCTCTTTTGCCTTTTTGGTTGCTTTCTTACCGAGCGAGTAACGTAACAGCAGGTTTGGACACCACCCATATCGACACCCTTTGTTTGCTTCAACTTCATCTTTTAGAATTTCTCTGGCCTCTATGCAGCATTTATCAACCCTTTCCAGCCACCCCTTAACATCAGGTCCGATACGTTTTACATTTCTTTTTGCTTCATCAACTGATAGCTGCACTGCTTCTCTTTTCTCATCCAACTTCTCGACTTCATCTTTCAGATTCTTGACCTTGCTTTTGTAGTAAAATAGATAACCGAAACGATCGCGAACTGGATCCATTAGAAATTCTCCAATCTTGCCTACAATTGGACCAACAAAACCAACCCAACCAGTAGCCATTTCTCACTTCTATTTCAGTTTTGTACCTGTCTCCCTGTTTCTTTTCTTTTTCTTTTCCTTTTTTTTTCCCTTTTTCTGGAATGCAATATGTAAAACTAGAAGAAAACAAACAACTATTGAAAACAGAATAGTAATTGTTGAACACAGAGTTAAAATAGAGTGGCAGAGGAAGAGATTACAAAGATTTCTAGAACAAAAGAAGATATACAGAGATTTCTTTATCCTGGTAAGTAACAGTTGAACAAAGAGAAATACAATTTTGTAGAGGACATGAAGATATCAAAGGAACACTTTGCAAGAGGGGATCTAAAGTTTATTTTATTTTTTTTTTGACAAGCAAGGTTGACAATAGAGAATTACAATATAATTGGACAATGAGAACTTGTGTAGTAAAACAGAAATTGCAAAGAAGAAAGTGAGCTTAGTAAAATGAAAACAGAATGCAGAGAATACTGATTTGGTAATTGTTCAACACAGAGTAAATAAAATAGAGTTGCAAAGGAGAAGATTACAAAGTTTCCTACAATCAAAAGAGAATACAGGAATTTTTTTTTGTTTTTTCTGGTAAGCAACAGTGGAACACAGATTTATAATGAAACTGAAGACAGAAAGTAAGTAGAGATTTAAACAGAGAGAAATAATAGAATTGAAATGGAAGTGGAAGTGGAAGTGGAAGTGGAAGTGAAGAAAGAAAAACCTTGGAAACTTTCTAGAGTGTCTTAGAGATGAAACATGCACAGCCTTAACAACTCAGTCGACGGTGAAGAGAAAAGCTTTTCACCAAAGACAAACAAGACCATTAACATCCAGCAAAGAGAAATAATCAGATTCAGAGAAGTTTTGAAGGAGAGTTTGAGGAGGAGAGAACATTTTGAGATCAGTACAATGCTTTTACATCTAAAATTTATTTTTATTTTTTTTTTTGTCGGTGAGGGAACTTTCCTCGTTGCTTCCTTGCTGTGTCTTGGTCTTGGTGTTTTGACTCGGTCCTTTCAAAATTTGCTTTGTGATATTTTTAAAGAAAGTGTTTTTTGGTTATTTACCGCACTGTAATCAATTTACCGAAGGGGAGGAAAGCAATGGTGGACCCAAGGGGGGTAGCACTGCCCCTGCGAACTATTTTACGCATTTACCCTGTAGGGCATGTCAATCAAATTTTGATACTTTTTTGTTTTTATTAGAACACAAGATTAAAATTATTTATTTAAGCTTGTACAAGTGTAAAAAATTTATCCTGTGTTTATTGAATCAATATTTATTTAAGCTTGAATCTGTGGATTGAATCAATAAATATTTATCCTGTGGAATCAATAAACACAGGTAATAAACACAGGATTATTAAAAAATTTATCCTGTGTTTATTGAATCAATATTTATTTAAACACAGGTAATAAATATTTATTGAATCAATATTTATTCTGTCACGGGTACAAGTGTAAAATTATTTATTTAAGCTTGTACAAGTGTAAAAAATTATTGAATCCACAAATACTGTGTTTACAAAGTGAATAAACACAGGTAATAAATAAAGTTTGTACAAGTGTAAAAAATACTTTATAATCCAATTTTGATACTTTTTTGTATTTATTAATGAGTATTAGATATTCATGAAAAAATTTATTTGCAAATTTAATGATAATGTTCAATTTTTTGTTTATAAAGTGAATTAACATACATATGAAACTTTGGTAAAAATGCACAAAAATTAATGTATCATTAATTTTTAATTGTATAGAATTTGGCCTCCTCTTAACAAGATTTCTATGTCCGCCACTAAAAGTGAGACTCAAAACCTAGACCTAAGGTCGTAAAGGGGGTCCTTACCACTTGGGCTACTTTGTCTCTCAAAAAAAAATAAAAAAAAATTACTCATGGCATGCTGTGAATAAAAATCATAATGTTAAAATATTTATGATCCCTCCATATGATATAATTTTTATTATATAAATATATTATAAAATAAAATAAAAAATAAATTCAAAATATTATGATAAATTACATTGACCTATTTGAGATTTTTAAAAAAAAGGATAAATTACACTGACACTTCTTGAGGTTTAATCTAATTCAATTCCACCCATGTGTTTAATATTTTCATTTCACAAATCTCTTCTTTATATAAAAAGTAGCAACTCTTAATAGAAAAATAAAAGAAATTATATTGAAAATAAATAAATAAAATAAAGGAAAAGAAAAAATAAATAAATAAAATAAAAAAAGAGAGAGTACATAAGCTTAATATTTTCATTTTGTTTAAATAATTATAATAATTAGAAAATTAGTGTAATTTTTTAAATATCAAAAAATAATAAATATTAAACATAAACCTTAAGAGTGTAAGGGTAATATACCTTGAAAAATAAAAATACTAAACCCGGCTCTTTGGATTGAGATGTTTTTCATGGTTCAAACGCATTATTTTAATCTCTACATCTATTCATTGGACAAAGTTAAATACTTTTTTTGCTTTCATGGAACACATCCCATGTAATGCGGTGTCCCACTTTGCTTTTGTTTTACTTTTTGCTTTTGTTTTTCCTTTTCCATTTGATTAATTATTACAGTATTGACTAGGGCCGAGTAAGGTTTAATTTGGTTTGATTTAACAATAAAATTTTGTTTAGAAATATATTATTTTAATAATTTTAAAATTTTTATAAAAATATATATAAAAAAATAGAAAATAATATAATTTTAAAAAGATAAAAAGATAATGTATGTGATTTTAGATTGTTCTCAAACAATTCATAAATTAAAATTAAAATCAAATCATTATTGATTATTTTAGGAAATTTAGAATTAAATTAAATTATGAAAATTTTATAATCAAATCAATGCTATCTTGATTATTTCAATTTAAAATCACGAATTTTTATAATTTTGTCATTATTCATAAAATGATTATAAAACGTTATTTATAATTTTAGGAATGCAATGGCGGAGCCGGAGGGGAGAATTTCAAAATTTTAGGTAATATTATACATTTACCCCCTTTAAGGCATGTTTGAGGTAATATTATGCATTTACGCCCTTTAACGCATGTTTGATTGATGATTAAAATATGATATTATAGTTATTAATCTGTGAACTTAGTAATCTTGTATTTGTTTTGAAATTTTGTTTTAGGATTATTAATTCACTGGATAATTAATCCAACAAATTATTAGGATTATTAATATTGGGGTAGAGGCGAGATATATATCCTAATCTAAGAAATAAAATAAAAAGACTCTTTTACCTACTAACCCAATGCAAATCAAACAATGAAAAAGAAGATAATTTATCCTGCTAATCCAATTGAATAGTGAATACCATATTAATTTAATGGAATTATTAATACCTTCACTATTAGTTTTATGAATCAAACATGGCCTAAGTTTACAATTTGTGAAGGGTTGGCCCCTTAAAATAAAAAATCCTTCTTCGAAGCCTCAAATTGTTTCTATTCTTCAATTAGAGTCATCTTACAATATTGTATATATAGTATGTAAATTATGGTCCAAATGGATGTTAGTTTCAAATCATTCTGTCTATGAGACCAACAAATTATCAAATCAAATTAGTTACGCCTTATTATGATGTTTGATTATATTTAGAAATAGCATCAGTTACGATTCATTGTGATTTTTGGTTATTACTAAAATAATCATTAATTATATGACTCAAATTGGTTTTAGTTATGATCCATATTTGTATGTTTTTATTTTTAAATTTTTTTAGTTTCTACAAGTGTAAAAAATACTTTATAATCCAATTTTGATACTTTTTTGTTTTTATTAATGAGTATTAGATATTGATTAAAAAATTTATTTGTAAATTTAATGATAATGTTCAATTTTAATGTTTATAAAGTGAATTAACATACATATGAAACTTTGGTAAAAATGTACAAAAATTAATGTATAGTTAATTTTTAATTGTATAGAATTTGGCCTCCTCTTAACAAGATTTCTATGTCCGGCACTAAAAGTGAGACTCGAAACCTAGACCTAAGGTCGTAAAGGGGGTCCTTACCACTTGGGCTACCTTGTCTCTTTAAATAAAAATAAAATAAAATAAAATAAAATACTCATGGCATGCTATGAATAAAAATCATAGTGTTAAAATATTTATGATCCCTCCGTATGATATAATTTTTATTATATAAATATATTATAAAATAAAATAAAAAAATAAATTCAAAATATTATGATAAATTACATTGACCTATTTGAGATTTAAAAAAAAGGTAAATTACACTGACACCTCCTAAGGCTTAATCTAATTACATTTCACCCATGTGGTTAATATTTTTATTTCACAAATCTCTTCCTTATATAAAAAGTAATAACTCTTAATAGAAAAATAGATGAAATTACATTGAAAATAAATAAATAAAACAAAGAAAAGGAAAAAATAAATAAATAAAATAAGAAAAGAGAGATTACATGAGTTTAATATTTTCATTTCGTTTAAATAATTATAATAACTAGAAGGTTAGTGTAATTTTCTAAATATCAAAAAATAATAAATATTAAACATAAACCTTAGGAGTGTAAGGGTAATATACCTTGAAAAAATAAAAATGCTAAACAACGGTGCTAGAGGCCTCGAATTTGCCTCAACAACATATATATATATATATATATTTGGTGGTGGCTGTGTTAGTTAGTTTTTTTTTTTTTTTTTTTTTTGTTAAGTGTGGTTTATGTATAAGAATGTGTCAAAAAATTAGACATTCCACACCAACTCATCGTATAAAATTATATGAAATTAACAAAATTTAATCAATAGCCTAACTGATCAGTTAAGCTGGTAGTTAAATTTTGTTAATTTCATATAATTTTGTACGGAATGTTTAATTTTTTGGCACACCCTACACATAACTACCTTTAAAAAAAAAATACTAAACCAACATAACCCAACAAATAAAATAAACCAACATAGCCTAACAAATGAAGGGAAAAAAAAAAAAAAAAAAAAAAACTTAGCTTATGTAGTTTGATAAAATGAGTAAATTGGGTTAAACTATATCAAATCATACAGATTGAGTTAATGTGAGATGTCTAATACACATAACCACCTTTGGAAAAAAGAAAAGAAAAAAAAAATTAAAAAAAACCAAACACACAGCCAAAAAAAAAAATGAATTTTGAGACGATTTCGAGGCCTCAAATTCCAGGCCTCAAGCATTAGTAAATACCAAACCCGGCTCTTTGGATTGAGATGCTTTTCATGGTTCGAACGCATTATTTTAGGCCAAGTTTTGTATTTTTTAAAAAAAATTATTTAAAAAGTTAAAAAATTATTACTATTTATAAAAAAAATAAAAAAATTTAATTTTTCACAATTAAGTATATCTCATAATCTATAAACTTCAGCTCTATTATGCGTTTGTTAAGAAATATTGCACAATTTTGGTAAAATTTTCACACACTGATGTTCGGCCTATAGGGGCCATCACAGGTCTCGTTTTGATAATCTAAACAGTTTTATGTATAGAACTCGTCGAGTACTATATGTATGTGAAAAATCACATTGATCGGATATCGATAACTATATGATCAAACCAGTTTTGTATAAAAAATGGATGATATTATAATTAACATCTGAAAAAAACAAATCTGATCAAATAGCTATCGATATCCGATCAACGTGATTTTTTATAAACATATAGTACTCAACGAGTTTTACATATTGAACGGTTCAGATTATCAAAATAGGACCCGTGATAGCACCCACAGCCCGAACCAAACCGTCCAGTGCAATTCCTGAAAAGTAACCAATCATTTTTTTAGCATCAATTCACCTAGCCAGCAAAGTACAACTGCACAACTCTCAATCCTAATCTTCTCCTACATATTAATTTATACAATTTTGTAATACATATTTTTCTATAAAAAGTCAAAAAATTAATTCAAATAATCATATTTTTTTTCTCAACTTTATAATCTAAAAAATCAAAACATATATTTATTTAAGACAGCCCAAACAACTCCTCAATCCCAACATCTATTCATTGCACAAAGTTAAATACTTTTTTGCTTTCATGGAACACGTCCCATGTGATACGGTGCCCCCGCATCTATTCATTGGACAAAGTTAAATACTTTTTTGCTTTCGTGGACCACGTCCCATGTGATGCGGTGCCCCCACATCTATTCATTGGACAAAGTTAAATACTTTTTTGATTTCATGGACCACGTCCCAGGTGTCCCACTTTGCTTTGTTTTACTTTTGGCTTTTGCTTTTACTTTTACTTTTGCTAGTCCTCTTCCATTTGATTAATTATTACAGTATTGACTAGGGCCGAGTAAGGTTTAATTTGGTTTGATTGAACAATAAAATTTTGTTTAGAAATATGTTATTTTAATAATTTTTTAATTTTTATTAAAAATATATAAAAAAAATAAAAAGTAACATAATCTAAAAAAATAAAAAGACAATGTATGTGATTTTAGATTGTTCTCAAACAATCCGTAAATTAAAATTAAAATTAAAATCAAATCATTATTAATGATTTTAGGAAATTTAGAATTAAATTAGATTATGAAAATTTTATAATCAAATCAATACTATGTTGATTTTTTCAATTTGAAATCACGAATTTTTATAACCTTGCCATTATTCATAAAATGATTATAAAATTGGGGGCACTGCTCCTGCAAACTATTTTAAAATTTTAGGTAATATTATGCATTTAAGGCATGTTTGAGGTAATATTATGCATTTACCCCCTTTAAGGCATGTTTTATTGACAGGATTAAAATATAAGATTATAGTTATTAATCTGTGAACTCAATAATCTTGTGTTTGTTTTGAAATTTTGTTTTAGGATTATTAATCCACTGGATAATTAATCCAACAAATTATTAGGATTATTAATATTGGGGTAGAAGAGATATATATCCTAATCTAAGAAATAAAATAAAAAGACTCTTTTACCTACTAACCCAATGCAAATCAAACAATGAAAAAGAAGATAATTTATCCTGCTAATTCAATTGAATAGTGAATACCATATTAATTTAATGAAATTATTAATACCTTCACTATTAGTTTTGTGAATCAAACATGGCCTAAGTTTACAATTTGTGAAGGGTTGGCCCCTTAAAAAAAAAAATCCTTCTTCAAAGCCTCAAATTGTTTCTATTCTTCAATTAGAGTCATCTTACAATATTGTATAGATAGTATGTAAATTATGGTCCAAATGGATGTTAGTTTCAAATCATTGTGTCTATGAGACCAACAAATTATCAAATCAAATTAGTTAGGTCTTATTATGATGTTTGCTAATATCTAGGAATAGTATCGATTTATTCATTGTAATTTTTGGTTATTACTAAAATAATCATTAATTATATGACTCAAATTGGTTTTAGTTATGATCCATATTTGTATGTTTTTATTTTTAAATTTTTTTAGTTTGTACAAGTATAAAAAATACTTTATAATCCAATTTTGATACTTTTTTGTTTTTATTAATGAGTACTAGATATTGATTAAAAAATTTATTTGCAAATTTAATGATAATGTTCAATTTTTATGTTTATAAAAGATGTGTTTGTTTTGAAGGATTAGGGTGTGAGATTTGACTATTAGGGTGTGTTTGATTGGGGGATAAGGGGGGGACTATCCACTGTTTGGACTCCATGTCCGGCTTCCTTCCTTATCCGTCGTTTGATTTTTTTTTAGTCCGGCGGACTCCATGTCCGGCCGGACTTCATGTCCCCCATATGGGAGACTATCCTGTCCTAGGGGGGGTGTGGGATTGTTTTGGGGGGACTAATCACTATTGGGATTAGATGTGAAAATGACAATTTTGACCCTCTACTATTTAATTATGTATTATATTTAATAAAATTCAATAAAATTTAAATGTCTCAATTTAAAAATAAAATAATTTTATTTAACTTTTTATTAATGTTTTATTTATTTAATTTTTTAAAATAATTTTTTATAGATATTTTATTGATGTTTTATTTTAAAATTTTGTTTATAGTTTATTTAATTTCATTATTTAAATTGTAATAGGTGTTTTATTTAAAATTTATTTAAAATTTTAATTAAAAAAATAATATAAATTTTTTATACAGGTTATACAGTTTTTTTATTAAATCAAATTTAGTGGTTATTTATTTATTTAATTGTGTAAAAAAATAAATTTATGTAAAAAAAATAAATTTAATTTATATTATTAAATTAATGATATTTTTTGTATGTAAAAAAAAACACAGTAACGTTTTGTATGTAAAAAAAATAATGATTTGTTATACAGTAATGATTTAAAACAAATTTTATTGATATTTTATTTATTTATTTATTTATTTTAAAAAAACAAAATTATTTAATTAAAAATAATTAAAATATTAAAGATATGTTTAATATTGCTATTCCTTAGTAAACAATTGAAAAAGGGCAAAATAGTCTTTTGTTCATTTATCCTATCCAGTCCGTCCAACCAAACGTTGGATTCACTAAAAATAGTCCAGAGGATTCACAGTCCGGACATCTAATCCCATGAAAAAACAAACACAGGATACATATCCAATCCAACCAAATAGTCCGGGTGATTCTAATCCCAGGACTCAAGTCCGATGGATTCTAATCCCCCATTTTCCAGTCCGTCCAATCAAACACACCCTTAGTCCCACCGGACTGATAGTCCATTGTTTGTTTCAAAAGTTTTGCTCCGGACTATTAGTCACATATTTGTGGGACTATCCTATCCCATGGGAGGGGTGGGATAGAAATCATGGGATAACTCATCCTATGGGATTAGATAATGAAATTACATTTTTGCCTTCTAGTATTTAATTATGTATTATATTTAGTAAAATTCAAAAAAATTTAAATGTCTCAATTTAAAAATAAAATAATTTTATTTAATTTTTATTTTTGTTTTATTTATTTAATTTTTTAAAATATTTTTTTATAGATATTTTATTGATGTTTTATTTTAAAATTTTGTTTATATTTTATTTAATTTCATTATTTAAATTTTAATAGATGTTTTATTTTATTTCATTATTTAAAATAAATTTATTTAAAATTTTAATTAAAAATAACATATATTTTTATTTATATTTAATTTATTTAATTTTTTCAAAATAAATTTATTTACTTGTGCTAAAAATAAAATAAAATAAATTTTTATTTAATCTAGCTAAAAATAATTAAAATATTAAAGCTATGTTTAATATTGCTATTACTTAGTAAATAATTGAAAAGGATAAAATAGTCATTTGAACATTTATCATTTTCCATAATATCTCAAACAAACATTAGATTCACTAAAAATAGTCTAATCCAGACATCTAATCCCACAGCTAAACAAACATAGGATACAAATCTAATCCAATCAAATAGTCCGGGGACAATGTATCACATGACTAATAGTTCGATGGATTGCAATCCCCCTTATCCAGTCCGTCAAAACAAACACACCCAAAGTGAATTAACATACATATGAAACTTTGGTAAAAATGTACAAAAATTAATGTATAGTTAATTTTTAATTGTATAGAATTTGGCCTCCTCTTAACAAGATTTTTATGTCCGCCACTCAAAGTGAGACTCGAAACCTAGACCTAGGATCGTAAAAGGGGTGCTTACCACTTGGGCTATCTTGTCTCTAAAAAAAATAAAAATAAATAAATAAAAATTACTCATGGCATGCTATCAATAAAAATCATAGTGTTAAAATACTTATGATCCCTCCATATGATATAATTTTTATTATATAAATATATTATAAAATAAAATAAAAAATAAATTCAAAATATTATGATAAATTACATTGACCTATTTGAGATTTAAAAAAAGGGTAAATTACACTGACACCTCCTGAGGTTTAATCTAATTACATTTCACCCATGTGGTTAATATTCTAATTTCACAGATCTCTTTCTTATATAAAAAGTAACAATTCTTAATAAAAAAATAGAGAAAATTACAGTGAAAAAAAAAAATAAAACAAAGGAAAGGAAAAAATAAATAAATAAAATAAGAAAAGAGAAAGTACTTGAATTTAATATTTTCATTTTGTTTAAATAATTATAATAATTAAAAGGTTAGTGTAATTATCTAAATATCAAAAAATAATAGATATTAAACATAAATCTTAGGAGTGTAAGGGTAATACACCCTTAAAAAAATAAAAATACTAAACTCGGCTCTTTGGATTGAGATGCTTTTCATGGTTCAAACGCATTATTTTAATCTCTACATCTATTCATTGGACAAAGTTAAATATTTTTTTGCTTTCATGGAACACATCCCATGTGATGCGGTGTCCCACTTTGCTTTTGTTATACTTTTTGCTTTTGCTTTTCCTTTTCCACTTGATTAATTATTACAGTAATGACTAGGGCCGAGTAAGGTTTAATTTGGTTGGATTTAAGAATAAAATTTTGTTTAAAAATATGTTATTTTAATAATTTTTTAATTTTTACAAAAAAATATATAAAAAATAAGAAAATGATATAATTTAAAAAAGATTAAAAGATAATGTATGTGATTTTAGATTGTTCTCAAACAATCCATAAATTAAAATTAAAATCAAATCATTATTGATGATTTTAGGAAATTTAGAATTAAATTAGATTATGAAAATTTTATAATCAAATCAATTTGTTTCAATTTAAAATCACGAATTTTTATAACCTTGTCATTATTCATAAAATGATTATAAAATATTATTTATAATTTGTTCAAACATTAATATATCATCATTTTACAAATAAAAATATTTTATATAATTATTTTAGAATTAATTCTACTACTATACAAAACAAATTTATAAGAGTAAAAGGTTAATAACTTATGTATATGACTGAGATACTAATAAAATATTTGAGTGACTTATGTTAAATAAAAAATTATATATATATATATAAAGAAAAAAAGCGTTTGGCTTTTCTCACGTTGTCATCTTAACTTGAGAGAGTGCTTGGGTTTAGTAGACCCATTTTTGTGATTTAAACCGTTCACTTTTTAGGACTTCTTGAGTAAAAGATTCATTCAAAAAATTCAAAATAATTGGATATCGATAGCTATAAGTTTTATATCATATTTGTTTTACAAAATGAATGATAGATATAACTTCAAGAATAGTCATTCATTTTTTCTAATGCAAATTTGATTCAAGCATATAACTATTAATATCCGATAATCTTTATTTTTTGCATAAGTATTCTACTCAACGAGTTCTGAAAAATAAATAGTTTGGATCATTGAAATCGGTTCGAAAATGAGTCTACTAAGTTCAAACGTTCTCTTAAGTTGAGATGGCCAACTTGAATGAAGCCAAACTCAGAGAAGAAATTTGTGAAAAGTCCATCCCAAAAAGAGTATAAGATATTAAATCAAGGGTAAAAACTTGTTTGATGATTATTGATAAGGACATGTTGGAAAAATTAGGCTTCTTTCATATTGGTTAGCTTAACCTAAGAGAACGTTTGGGCTTAGTACGTCTATTTTGGCACAGATTTTGATTATTCGAATTGTTTACTTTTTAGGATTTGTTAAGTAGAATATTCATATAAAAATCATGATGATCAGAAATCAACAACTATTTATTTGAATCAAATTTGTATTACAAAAAAAATGAATAGCAATTTTTGAAATTATATTTGTCGTTTATTTTTTTAAAACAAATATGATTCAAACATATAGCTACTGATATCTAATTATTTTTATTTTTTGTAGGAGTATTCTACTTAAACTACTTTTAAAGAGTCAACAACTCGGATCACCAAAATCTATTAAAAATTACGCTACCAAGCCCAAACGTTTTCAAAAGTTGTCATCTTAATGTAAGAGAAGCCAAACCCTTGTTTGAAATGGGTTATTATTTAGTTCTCTCTTGCCATAGTAGAAATTCAATTAAAATATGTTTTTGACTTTGATTCATTTAAGAGTAAATTAGTGTAAAATCTAAACTAAGAAGGGTATAAAACATTAGGTTCAATTGGATATTTTTTATTAGTGAGAAATCCACCTTTGTGAAATACTTTAGTGAGAAGTCTTTTATTTGTTTTAAAAATATTTGTTTCTAATTTTATCCCTTAATTTATCTATTAACTTTTGTTGATTATCGTTCAAAATTTTCCCTATATGTTAAAATTTTTTCCCTATCTATTCAAAAAATTTCCCTATCTATTTAATTTTTTTCTTATCTAATCAATTTTTTACCCTATCTGTTTAATTTTTTTCCCTGTCTATTTAAATTATGTGGATTTCTCTCTATCTGCTTAAAAATCGAGATTTCTCTCTACTGCTCAAATTATCTTATTCAAAAAATCTATATGTTGAAATTATTTGTTGAAAAAATCTATCTATTGCAATTTATCTATTCAAATTCTTTTATCTCTCTTCTTCTTACTATTTGTACAAATAAAATTCAAATTCCACAACACAACAACAACAAGGCTCTATGTTTTGAAAATCTATCTATTTAAATTCAACAACAACAACATGTCTCTTCTCAAGATTAAACAAAAAAATATAAATAATAAATAAAAACTTGTACAAAGGCACATAAACTAGCCAACACCTCAATATGATAGCAGTAAAATAGACTGATATGTAAAACAGAAAAATACTATGATCTAAGTAAAATATCGACTTTGAATCACACTAAGTGTCATGTATTGATAACCCTACGTGTTTGGTTGCTGAGAAAAACACAGAAACACAAGAAGAAAACCAATTCTCATTGTTGCTTTGATGTTCAAATGATTAATTTCTCAACTTTTCCCTCATTTTCTTGGGAACCAAAGAGAAAATAACATCAAAATCAACAATCAACAAATACAGAACTTTGAAACATATATATATATTCACATGCAACCGATACACATGTAAGTAGAGAAATATATATACACACACATATAGTATAGAACCAGATCTCCAGATCTCCTTTTCCTTCCCGACCAATTCTGGATCCACACCCAATCTCTTTGACCGTATAAAACCATATCATCGTCGGACTCGTCATCTTCATCTTCATATTCACTACCAGACCACGGTGGTGGTTTAGATCTAGGGTTAAGATAGGCGGATCTACAAATCTGTAGATGTTAATGTTGGATTGGCGATGGCGAGAATACAACGTGAAGGCGATGGTGCGGAAAGTCCTAGGTGAGCTTTAGATCTTATTCTTCAAGCCTTTGGCGGCATCAGTGGTCTCTGAAGGCTGTGACGAAGGAGCTAAAAAATCGCCATTGAATCAACGATGGAGGTACCGACTTTTGATTCTAAGAGCATCTCCAATGCACTAGGCATATAATACTTGTTAGTTAAAATGCCTAGTGTGATTCACTTTTTTCAATTCCAATGCACTAGGCATATGATTAGGCGTTTTGACTCAACTCATATTCACTAGCTACATGTAGCTAGCCTTCAACGCTAGGCAAAATGTATTCAATCATTAGGATCATTTCCCTCCATCTTTGTTGTTGACGTAGCATTCTATAAAATTAATAGTATTTGGATAAATAGCTAAAATAAAGAGTATGGTTGGAGTAAAAACATAAAACAGTTGATAGGCAAAATAAAATATATACTTTATAGTAATATTTAGATAGGTAAAATGCCTACTACCATTGGAGATGCTCTAAAATCATGCTTTAGCTCATAATGCAACTCTAGTGTTGGTTATGATATAATAAGAAAGAAAATCCCTAAATGCCTCAATGAAGCACTTTTTGGAAAAAGCCAACCATTATCTAATCTGCTACTAGTTTCTGGGTTCTATTTTCTAATAAAATGCTCTCTGACCAAACCGGTTGTCAGATAATAACCCTAATTCAGAAAGTATTTTACTTATTTATTCATTTTAATGTTACAGGAGCTTTTTATTCATTGTGCTTAAAGACATTAAAAGTAAAACGCTCTCTGACCAAACAGGTTGTCAGATAATAACCCTAATTCAAAAAGTATTTTACTTATTTATTCATTTTAATGTTACTGGAGCTTTTTAGTTGGGAATTCTGTCTATACTCCAAAAAAAATGGAGGCATGGATATCAGACTTTTTAAGTTGTGTTTGGTTCGTTAATTTAAAAAATAAAAGATAAAATGTTATAAAAGGTGTGTGATTACTCATCTTTTTATTTTTCTTTTTTCTTTATAAATCTCTATCTAAATTTATGAACTAAACACATCTTAAAGTTTTGGAACAAATGGCCATTTTAGTTGACTTTTTTATTATTTTATGGGATGAAAAAAAATTGTGTTTGTTTGAGATGATTTGTGAATTTTTTTTTATAGTTAAATAGATAGTTGTGAGACAAAAAATATATATATATATAATTAATTAATGTGTAGAATGTGACATTTTATCTTATTAATTATTTTAATCTTTTTTATATTTATTAATTATTTTAGCCTCAACCCTTGTTTCTAAACATAGCCTATAAATAACAACTTGTTTGTTATCCAATCTTGTTTGGTGTTTGGGATGAGCTAAATTGACTAAAATAGTCAATAAAGATAAATATATATATATATATATTGGGTGATTCTACTTACACCACTATTTAATCTCTTTACACCCTCCATCTCCTTACGCCACTAAAAAAAATGTAATTCTCATTACACCCCCAATATATTACCAAAACTAATCCTAAATTAACTATTTCATCTCTTTACACCACTAATTTTGGTAACAGGGTGCTAAACAATTTATATTATACCGGTGTTATGCTGTCGGAAAAAATAAATCTCTCCAATATTTTGTTGCTATATATTTACAGAGACACTTTTTTTCAAACAATGATTTTTTAATTTGTGATGGGCCTGTTCAGTAATACAACGCTAATTAATTTGAATTACTCCAGTGCCATCTTACCAAACAATATTTTTTTTCCCAGCATTATGTTGCCGTCCAATTAGATGATAACAAGAAATTAATTTGGGCCACTTGTGAAGTGCATGTTCAGCGATACATTGTTATACAAATGAGATTAGTCTAGTATCATGTTGTCAAACTATAATAGAATTGTTGAGGCCCCGTCGCTGTACATTGAAAGATTTACTTTTTCCTTGAAGCATCCATAAAAAAATTCATAAATCAAACACGCATTCATAAAATCATACATAAAAAATATTTATAAAATTATTCATAAAAACATCAAGTATACGAATATCCATATATAAAATCTATCATTATTTGCATTCATCAATCAAATATGTTATCACAATTCGTCTCGGTAATTTGTAGGTTGTCCCTTGATAGAAATAGACATCTATACTTTTTAAAACATGTCAACCTCCATCGTTCCCCTTGATCTTCTTGTTGTTTCTATAGTAACCACTTTTTTTACAAACCAAGTAAGCCTTGATTTTCAATCATTACCTCTGATGTCTTTATGATAATGACAAATTCAATTTTCTTCTCAATGTTAGAAGGCCATTTAATTAATATTTCACGACTACTAAAAATCTAAAGATAATAAATACATTTATGAGTCAAATTATTAATAAAACTCAATACAAATTAAAAATAAGAAAAAAATCGTATTCATAAATAATAAAAAAACTTAACAAGTCTCATCTCAGAATGAATTTATGACCAAAGTCCACTAATATTGCAAGATTTATGCGTTGTTGCAATAAGTATAACTATAATCCTTCTAGGTAAAAAAAAATAAAAAATATAAAAAAAATGAAACTGAAAATATATGGTAATGAGAAGCCGAACAAATTAAAAAAATTCGATTTGGAGTTACTGAAAATGTATCTTTTATTCGGTAGTTAGTTACCAGACTTATATTTTTTGTTCAGCAATGTGATGTTTGACTATTTTATTTTGCTCTATTTCGAACCACCAAACGAAAGTCGAACACTAGTCCAGAAAAACGAAACAAAAACCTACCAAATAAATAAATAAATTCACAATTTTACTTTTTTTATTGTTCTTCACCACCGTTTCTTCATCCATTGCTTTCTTTAACGATCAAAATACTATGATTCTCACTTTTTAAAAAGAGATGTACAAGAGAAAAGAAAAATTAAAAAAGAAAAAAGAGGAGTAGGGATCGAAGACCAAGAGGTGTAAAGAGATAACAAAATATATTTAATTTTAATATTTTATCCTTAAAGGTAATTTCACACATGAAAAAAAAAAAAAAAACCTCATATGAAAGGTGTAAAGAGGTAATCTCAAACACAAATTTTTAGAAATTACTAGATGCCCCAACATTTTAATAATTTAACATCCTTTTAAAATAATTTCCGATTAACAACACATTTCTATATAAGCATTATGACCCATTTTCACGTTTTGTCCAATCAAAACTTCACTCACCTTATATTTTAGTTGATTATATTTGATAAGAAAAGTTGTAAATTTTAATTGATTATATTAGATAAGAAAAGTTGTAAGGAAATATATTGGAAAAACTTTTGAAAACGTTTTAGATCGCTAAATTTATCATTTTGAAACGAGAGTATACCATGTTTCAAAACGTAATTCGCTAGGATATTAGCGGTTTCTAACAAGCCAAATCAAAAGCTTTCAAGCATTGCTACATCAAATCATCAATAGACTGAATGCAATGAATCATCACCTAGCACTCTGTCAATTTGAACTACATAACCCTCGCCAATCATCAGAAAGACCAAGTTCTTTTACACAAGCTCATGCTGCAGTAAAGATTCCCAACCCGGAACATGTTGTTGGGTCAACCGCAAATCTGACTATTGTATAAATGGGATTTTCATGTCATAATATCTCCTTAAAACTCCAGCTTCACTAGATAATGATCTCCAACAGTACATAATAACCACCCATGGGCTAATCACCGAGAACTATCCTGCAGTGACCTCTTTGCAGCACAATAACACTGAATCAGTTAATTTGTAAGTGAGCCCCATATTAGTTCCCCCACTCATTAAAGCAAAAGTAATCAAACTTCCAAGATGGAGAACAAAGAGCACAAGTTTTGGAAGCCATGGAATCTCCCAAGTGCATTAGAAACTAAAATAAGATATAGATTGTACCAGTCATTTCTTATCAAAGATGCCGCTAAATACCAACTATACTCGGTATGCCACATATTTAACACCAATAATAAAGAATCTCAAGATTCTAAGGCTTCACACAATCCTCATATAAAACTGAAATGTTTTTACAACAAAATTGAGTCCTCTGAAAAAATTAAATTCCACAGAACAAGGTCCTAAGATAATTCTGCAGCTTTATTAACAAAGTACCCTAAAGTTTGCTCTCCCAATATAAACGCCAACATATAAGACAGGCAACCGGAGCAGATGACTATAATGAAACTTGATGAGCACACCGAACTTCAGACTCAAATCTGTTCGTCAGTTGTCCAAATTACCTAAAGGGCCCTGCAATCCATTTGCAATTCAATGCTGTTAAAGAAGCAATGCTAACTATTATAACCACCAAATTTAGTGTCCTATATATGGCCAGGGACTAAGTAACCAAAGTTTCCAAAACTAATCTGCAACATGGCATTAGAAAAATAAGAAAGGGCAGAAAATTAAGTTTTGTACGCAACCAAAGCCAATGTTACCACACGGTAAAAAGGCTCAACAAAATACACAAGAAAAAGAATGTAACTCTCTTAAAAAAAACACTTTGGGATGGAGAAAGTGGACAAAACAGACTTGCATTTCCAGAGTATAAAAGATGGGTTCCTTTTGAAAACACAAATTTGTCAGATAGAAAAACAGGAGGAGAGAAGAGGAGGAGGAGAAAAGGTCCCAGTATCAAGAATTCTCACCCGCAGATGTAAAGAAATTATGCCCCCATTCCAAAGCCTCCATATTAATTAACATTCAGTACAATTACAAGAGATGTTAACAAGAATGATACACCATCAGAGTCCCCAGACCTCAAAAACTCAACTCAACTCAACTCAACAAAGCCTTAGACCACAGCATAATAACCGTCTAAACCAAGTTTCCGGAAATGTAATCTAGAGCAGTGCTAGCACCAAGAGTATGTATGTACTTGGTGAAAAAAATCAACCAAAAAAAAAAAAGCCGCAGCAAGATGATATTACCCAAAAAAATACAACAAATGCTTGGCTATAAAATGGCACTTGTGCCATAACAAAGATGATAATAACAATTTAGATTATTTCCTTCCATAAAATTATAATCTTGGTCACTTAACATACAACTTAAATAAACTTTCGTCAGTTTTCAAAATCCACACATAATGAGGAATTAATCATGGTTATTCAATGCATACAAACCAACACTGCATCAGTGTCCTAAAAAGAACATTCGGATCAAATAATGTCATCTAGATGTCAAATACATAGACAAGTTATACATATTTGGTAAATGATAAAAACATACAGCACAGAAATTCCAAAAAGGGGCCCCAGTTCAAAGTCACCAGGAAAGATGAGGTTCAGTAATTTATAGGCCAACACCCTAATTTAAAATATAAAACTAGATCCTAACAAAAGAAGAAACTAAATATTTATTTAAGTCCTAATTAAAAATAAATAAACACAAATATTAAATACATAAAATTACAGTTATATAATTGAAATACCAAAATGGGCGCATGCGCGTTCCTCATCAGACCTCTTGCATAATTAGGGAGGGGAGAGCTAAGAACAAAGGGAAGACAGTGAGGATGCTGGCTTCCTTGGGCATGATTTGGATAATTTGGGTGAAAAGGAATTAAAAGGTTTTTAATGGTATGGAGAAGAAACCAATTAAAGGTCGGTCGATTTATTGATCCTAGACATGTATCTTGAAAAGACTAAAAAATAATGGGGGGGAAAAAAAAATTCAAATCATCATCTTCACATGGTTTTATCTTTTGGGGCAGAAATAATTTTTTTTTTTAAATTAAAATATCCTTTAGGTGTTTAATAGTGTCATACTATTTATTATTATTATTTTTTTAATTTCTGAAAATAGATTCTGAAAATGAAACCAAACAAAGCCCATATTTTTTATTTGGTTACCATGGAAAATTGGGGAGAAAATTCACAAATTTGTTCTTGATCTTTGGATTAGAAGTGGCAAAATCTTTTCTTGGAGGGAAAGCTAGGGAAGGTAGTGTGTGCAGGCTTAGCTCTTTATGGGCAATTTTTTTTCTGAGGAACTTCATTGTATATATCGAGTATTGCTCATAAATGTAAAGCATAAAGCACATAAACCCAATTGACATGTGATAAGAAAGGTTGGTTTCCTCTTCCGGACTTGCAAATTTGCCATTTTAGAGTAACCACAAGATATCTAGTCATATGGAAAGATGGATGATTGCTTAAAATAAGTAGAAGATTTTCAAATTCATGAGCACAAACGTGATTGTGGTATTGTCATTCAAATGACTTTGGAAATTCGGGGAAGAGTTTGAACTTAGTGAAGACTCCATAATTTCATTTTCAGATGAATGATCTCTGAGCCTCCAGGGCCATACACATTTGACAGAGTAATGAAATTATGGGTACAAGATAATGACAATTTTACCAGTTGGCATGAGATCCTACCATTAAGATTTTGTTTACTAGATTTCTCAATAAAAGAATGCATCATCAGTACAAATAAATGCTAGGTATATTAAAATTTTCTACCCATCTTTGCTTGTCTATGGACTGTAATAGCAATCTTGAATTACTCGATAAATCAAACACTTGAATTTTGGGGGCTAGGTATATTAAATATTTCTACCCGTCTTTGCTTATCTATTGACTGTATAGCAGCCTTCAATTACTTGATAAATCAAACACATTATTTTTTCAGCTTAAACGAGGATTGTAACAATCCAATGCACCGAATAATTGCCCTAGTATATTTTTTTAATGCTTCTAGCATAATTCATCAGTAAGAGTATTGGAATTTGGATTACTATGCCCTTGGCATGCACATATTAGAGGTCCTTCAGTTGAAGAGGAGGTACATGGATTTCCTCAATCAAATTGTGCCAAAGCCTGAGATAGACACTGGCTACTGAACTCTTGACCAAATTGGATCAGACAAACCCAAATCTGTAAATGACTGCCTTTATTATTCACCACCCGTGATTAATTGCTGTTTATCACTACTTACATTTCCTGCCCATTTCTTAACAAATTTTTAACTAAAAGAATGAATTATCCCTTGCTAAAGCATATTACCATATTATA
The DNA here is from genome assembly GCA_025200525.1 of Camellia lanceoleosa. NCBI lineage: Eukaryota > Viridiplantae > Streptophyta > Magnoliopsida > Ericales > Theaceae > Camellia > Camellia lanceoleosa. The sequence continues at coordinate 36,081,859 of CM045766.1, forward strand.
ATTCTTAGGGTCAGATTAGGATGTTCTTTAACACAATCAAAACCACTTTCACTTTTCAATATTAACAACAAAACCAAACCATGTCAGATGATGATAGTGAGGGAAGTTAGAGACCACGGTTAATATCATAGTTGTGGTGTACAACAACAAACAGCACAGTCAAATAGGCTGTTGATTTCCAGTTCAGTATGAAGTTACAGGATTCTATAAAAACTTCATACAGAAAATTACAGCTTATGCAAATTACATATATCTATGATTACACCTGTTTTGATCAACTTAAACCAAAAACGACACAATTTCTGCATTTAGTATGCTAATTCGCTCTCCTATTTTGTACAATTTGGCTGAGAAAGCAGTTTAAGAGATAAGACACAAAGCAGCACAGCCAAAACTGATCTTAATTTTGGTTCAAAGATTATTCCTTGAATTCATATGACCAGTGTAATCAACAAACCAAACAATCAAAATGAAACAGATTTATAGAAAATGGAACCATCAACACAATTGTGATAAGATAAATAAGAGAAACACTTGGTATCCCATAAACCAAGACCATCACCCTCAATCTTTTACTACAAATAATGCAATTTGCTCAAACCCTAGACTAAAGTTATAATTTGTAAGTTCTACTGCTCTAGTATAATAAAGAATACTTTTAGCCAAAAAGTTTAAAAAAAACACTAAAAAAAAGTATCATCTTAACTTTTTTACGTCTTATAATAAAATGCCAAAAAAAACACTAAAAAGTCCATTCTCAAAACAACCCTTAATTCAACCCAGCAAAGATATTAACTTGAGTCAGTACTACCACTATTTAAATCCAAAAACAAGAGTTAGCAAATCAGGGTGGAATCAAATATGCACGTCAACAATCACAAACCCAAAATGGTTATCTGATTCAACTCCATTATACAAACAAAAAAATTAATATTTTAAAAAAAAAATAGACAACTGACACAACCAAACCCTCAAAATGGGACGAACACACACACACACACACACACACACAATATATATACATCAAACCCTCAAAATAGACAACTTCCACGATAAAAGCCACTCCCTACATGTCTACATCTCTACCCCAATCTCTACATCTCTGTCTTCCTTCTGTCTTTTTTTCCCAAGAATTACAATGGATTAGCAACCACAATCCATTATTAAAAAACCCTCAAAATTTTCTCGGTTTCTTCGATCGATTTTTGGCAGCTGCGGCGGGAAGTCGGTGGAGAAGACATTAGTTGAGGATGAAAAAGATGGGAATAGAGATTATTCTTTTTCTTTTTCTTCCTCCGGCTCGGACTCGGATTCAGCTTATTCTTCAAAGGAAAAGGGCAGTAAAAATGGAAAATTGCAAAATGAGTTTCAGAAGGTGACAGATGACATTAAGGAAGAACTTCAAGTGGCTAACTTGAAAAGGAAGTTGACAGAAACTTCTGAAGAGATTTTAGAAATTCATCCCTGTGAACTCAAGTTCATATGTGAGTCTTATCAATCTCGATCATCTGTTTTCCTAGTCTCTCAATTCCATACATTTGATTTTGTCAATATTAGTACATATCACAGTTTATATATACTCTTTGGTCACTTACCAATTGGTTATCTAAAGCAATCTTTTTGAATAAAGAGTACAATTCATCGTTGATGCATTATTTTTTTTATTTTGGGAAAAAAAATTAAAAAAAAAAATTTGTCGTGACTTTCTTATCATGTTAACAAGATACCAAAAATGAAAACAAATTGGTTTAATTTCTTACTGGGAGCGAATTTGTTTTATTTCAACATATTATTTCATTTGTTTTTGTTGTGTTTCGAATTTCAAACTAATTGATTAACATGCCCTAATATTATTCCTTTTTTTCTTTTATAGTTGAATTGAAGAAGCAGTCAACGTGCTCTGTTCGACTCTTCAATAAGTCCAACAACCATGTTGCGTTTAAGGTACAAACAAATCATGTCTTGTAACTTTTATTGTAAGTGAAAGTTAATGTAACAAAGTTTTTCAGAAAAAAGAAGAAAAATGAATAAATACTTGCTGTATTTTCTAAAGCACACATACAAATTGGTTACCTATATATATTCGTATCAACAATTGAGTAAGGAGTGCATACTTCTCATTTTATTAGTAATTGAATTGAAAAAACTTTATTAAAGGGTATTTGAAATTAGTTGGATAGCAGTAACTGATGGGGATCCATCATTCATACCTATGTGAGGCAAGGACGGAATTTTTTGGAATTGATTTATTTATTTGTGTTTTATTTTAGGATTTCTTATTTTAGGACAGATGATCTTGAATATGCATATAGACTATTGTCATGGAGTGATAATTCAAACCTTGAATTAAAATTGTGCAGATGTTTCATAGAAGGCCGCATGCCAAGCTATTTTAGTTTAAAAGCATAGGGGGTTATCCTGGGGTGATCATATTAGGCATCATTGTTGTTGGAATGCTAGTTGATAAATAGACTGATGATAGGGGTGTTGGGAGCATTGGACTAAATGAAAAAAGTTATCAAGTTTATGGATTTTATGGAATTTTGTTAGGAAAGGAAGGAAAGGCCATGGCTTTAACTTTTGTCCCTCTAGACTATCAAGAGGTTTGATCGAGCACTTCAAGGCTCGCCTTGTGGCAAAAAGCTTTCCGAGACTTATAGAGTAGACTATCAAGAGACATTTGCACCAGTTGCTAAGATGAATTCAGTCAGGGTAATCCTCTCTTTGGCAGCTAATCTAGATTGGCCACTTCACCAATTTGATGTAAAGAATGCTTTCTTACATGGTGATCTAGAAGAAGTATAAATGGGCATTCCTCCTGGCTTTGAAGATCTTAAAACAAAGGGTAAAGTGTGCAGGCTTTGAAAATCATTATATGGTCTCAAACAGTCCCCAAGGGCTTGGTTTGAGAGATTTACTCAAGCAATGCTTGGATATGGATTCAAACAAGGTCAAGCTAATCACACTCTGTTAAACATTCATTACATGGTAAGACCTTAGTAGCAGGAATCGTTCAACTTGCTCACGATTCTTCCTCAAAAGCGCGATTCTGCACTTCCGACTCAGATTCGTAGAAGAATCGCGAGTTTGATGATAGAGAAACGCGAATCTGATCACAGATCTGTCTTCTTCTCTTCCTCTCAATCGGTCTGTCCCTCCCTCTTCTCTCGATCTTGATCTCATGACTCGTCTTCTCTAGATCGATTGATCTCGTCTCTTCTCTCCATCGATCTGGAGAGAATCTCATCTCGTCATCTTCTCTCTCTCTCGATCGCCTCCTCTCTCTCTATCTCGCCTCACCTCGCCCGAGCCTCTTCTCTCTTGTTTTTGTTTTTTTATTTATTTATTATATTTTATTCTGTCTTGAGTCTCTACTCTCTTTCTTTTTTATTGCTTTTGATTATAATATAAATATTAAATGTTTTTATAATTATTCTAATATATTTTCTATTTATTTATTTTACCTTTATAAATATAAATAAATATAATGGGTGTTATATATATATATATATATATTAAGTTAATATTAATTTTTATATCCACAAAATAAATAGATTTTAATTCTAAGTAAAAACACAAAATAAAACATAATATAATATATTTCAAATATTAATTGGAGAAAAAAAATTATATCTCACAATATTTTTATATATATTATTTAAAAATTATATATAAATTAAAAATATTATCAATAAAAATAATATATAAGATGAAAAATAAAAAGTATATTTAAATAAAACATAAATGTTGTTTATTAAATAAAATATAATAAATTTTATTCAAAAATAATGACAAGTGTTCTAAAAAATATCACTCCACTACTTTTATTTGTTATTCATTTTTAAAAAATATTTTTTATGTTGTATTTAATTAATTAAATATTACATAAAAATAAAAAATTTCTAACATATATATGTTAATTAATTTTTTTTTAAAATGTTTATATAGATAAATTAAAAATATTTCAATAAAAATAATATATAAACGCTCCCAAATTACGACTCCTTTACATGGCCACACTTCCCCGCTCCCGCCCCCGCTCCCGCTTCGTGCAACTAAAGGTAAGACTACAGCTCTCATTGTATATATGGATAACTTAGTACTTACAAGAGATGATGTTGAAGGAATTCCTTGGTTGAAGGAATATTTGGCAAACGAGTTCGAAATCAAAGACTTGGAAAACTTAAAGTATTTCCTAGGTATTGAGGTTGCTCAGTCCAAGGATGGAATCTTCATTTGTCAAAGGAAATATGTGCTTGATCTATTAAAAGATATCGGGATGCTTGGCAGTAAAGCTTGTGACACACAACTAGAGCCAAACCAGAAACTTGGTGATGATAGTAAAGGAGTTCCTGTTGACGGGGGAATTATCAAAGACTAGTGGATAAACTCATTTACCTATCTCATTCACGTCCGGACATTGCTGTTGCGGTTAGTGTGGTCAGTCAGTTCATGCACGCTCCTCATGAGGCACACTTGGCTCATAGCTTATAATGAATTCTTAGATACCTAAAATCTTCACATGGAAAGGGCTTTTATTTCTCTAAACATGATCATCTTAGTGTGAAAGTTTATACAGATGTTGATTAGGCAAGATTGGTAATTGATAGAAGGTCCACATCAGGGTATTGTACCTTTGTTGGGGAAAATTTGGTTACTTGGAGAAGTAAGAAGCAGAATGGGGTAGCTAGATCTAGTGCAGAGGTGAAGTTAGAGCCATGGCATAAGGTGTATGTAAACTTTTGTGGATCAAGTTACTGTTGAGTGATCTGGGAATTGAACAGACAGACTCTATGGGCCTATACTGTGACAATAAGACTGCTATTAACATAGCTCACAATCTAGTTCAACATGACCAAACAAAACATGTTGAAATTGATTATTGCTTCATCAAGGAGAAACTCACTAGTGACACTATATGTACCACTTTTGTAAAGTCTGGAGAACAACTGATAGATATTCTCACCAAGGGAGTTGCAAGTAAACCGTTCCATGATATTATTAACAAGCTGAGCATGAGAGATATTTTTGCACCAGCTAAAGGGGGGGTGTTAGAATAATATCTTCGTCTATGTGATTGTGATTCTGCTTAGTTGTCATTATTTGTAGTTTCTTTTTGTGCCTTGAGGCTTCTATTGTATGTTTCATATTATTAATATATAAAGGAGTGATAGTCTCGTCATTCCCCAAGTTTGATTTCTCCTAAAATAAACACTAACATTACGGATAATGTCAGTGGGTGATGATCTGCAGTGGGTGCCTTCGGCAGACAATGTTGGAGCTGCAATGTCAAGGTCCAGCATTGGCGTGGGAGTTTTCCGGTGTTGGCTGTGGAGTCTTCTTGGCCGGACTAGCAGCATAGGGGTGGGTATTGGGAGTTGCAGCAGCATAGGTGTGGGCAGCAGCTCTGGCGTGGTTGGTGTGGGCATTAGGAGTTGGGAGTTGCAGCAACTTAGGGCTGGCGTGGGCAGCAGCATAGGCGTGGGTGGTGAGGGCTTTGGGAGTTGTAGCAGCAGTGGCATGGGTCTTGGTGTGTGGGTTGTTGAATAGATTTTAGTTGATTTGGTGGGGTTTCATGTATTTTATTTTATAGTTAAGTCCTTCTTAGCTTTTTTTTCTTTTAAAAAAAAAAGTGAGGCCAAGAGGTTGGTTATATGGATGCGAGTAGCAGTAGTAGGGGTATTTTTGTACTTTTCAAATCTCTCTCGATGCATGTCATCTTCCTGTACCTTTAATTTCATGCTGTTAAATGAAATTTTTCTTTGCTGATCAAAAAAAAAAAAAACATTACGGATACATGGAGGGGTTACCCTTTGCTACGTAGGCCTATTGTGTAGGATGAAAGGAGGAGAAGGAGGTGGTGGCAAACAATATAGAGAAAGATAAAATACCTTTCCCATGATGTCTAAGAGTGGAGCCACCGTTTCAAACAAAGATCTATCACTTGAAAAAGTGTAGCATTGTAGGTATGAATGATGGATCCCCATGACAATTTTAATTCAAGGTTTGAATTATCACTCCATGACAATAGTCTATATGCATATTCAAGATCATTTGTCCTAAAATAATAAATCTTAAAATAAAGCACAAATAAATAAATCAATTCCAAAAAATTCCGTCCTTGCCTCACATAGGTATGAATGATGGATCCCCATCAGTTACTGCTATCCAACTAATTTCAAATACCCTTTAATAAAGTTTTTTCAATTCAATTACTAATAAAATGAGAAGTATGCACTCCTTACTCAATTGTTGATACGAATATATATAGGTAACCAATTTGTATGTGTGCTTTAGAAAATACAGCAAGTATTTATTCATTTTTCTTCTTTTTTCTGAAAAACCTTATGTTACATTAACTTTCACTTACAATAAAAGTTACAAGACATGATTTGTTTGTACCTTAAACGCAACATGGTTGTTGGACTTATTGAAGAGTCGAACAGAGCACGTCGACTGCTTCTTCAATTCAACTATAAAAGAAAAAAGGAATAATATTAGGGCATGTTAATCAATTAGTTTGAAATTCGAAACACAACAAAAACAAATGAAATAATATGTTGAAATAAAACAAATTCGCTCCCAGTAAGAAATTAAACCAATTTGTTTTCATTTTTAGTATCTTGTTAACATGATAAGAAAGTCACGGCAATTTTTTTTTTTTTTTTCCAAAAATAAAAAAAAATAATGCATCAACGATGAATTGTACTCTTTATTCAAAAAGATGGCTTTAGATAACCAAATGGTAAGTGACCAAAGAGTATATATAAAATGTAATATGTACTAATATTGACAAAATCAAATGTATGGAATTGAGAGACTAGGAAAACAGATGATCGAGATTGATAAGACTCACATATGAACTTGAGTTCACAGGGATGAATTTCTAAAATCTCTTCAGAAGTTTCTGTCAACTTCCTTTTCAAGTTAGCCACTTGAAGTTCTTCCTTAATGTCATCTGTCACCTTCTGAAACTCATTTTGCAATTTTCCATTTTTACTGCCCTTTTCCTTTGAAGAATAAGCTGAATCCGAGTCCGAGCCGGAGGAAGAAAAAGAAAAAGAATAATCTCTATTCCCATCTTTTTCATCCTCAACTAATGTCTTCTCCACCGACTTCCCGCCGCAGCTGCCAAAAATCGATCGAAGAAATCGAGAAAATTTTGAGGGTTTTTTTAATAATGGATTGTGGTTGCTGACCATTGTAATTCTTGGGAAAAAAAGACAGAGGGAAGACAGAGATGTAGAGATTGGGGTAGAGATGTAGAGATGTAGGGAGTGGCTTCAATAGAAGGGGAAAAAAAACTAGTCTTAAAACAGGACGAACACACACACACATATATATACATCAAACCCTCTCACGCTACACAGAAACGAAGATTCTCAAAAGAAACCATTGATCAACCAAAAAATGCAAATCAGAATGAGAAAATATATAATGATCATACAATCGATGAACAAATTAAACAAGAACACAATCGAATAAAAAGGCACATAAGAAAATTATATGAAAAAACATGAAATTTCACAGTAACAGTTAATGAAAGGATGATCGGTGACGATGTTGAAGATTTCTACTGAAAAATCATACCTTGAAGAGGCCGATACGGGTAAACGATCAATTCGATATACGAAGAGAGGCATCTGTATATCTTTTATCTATATATATATTGAGAGAGAGAGAGAGAGAGAGAGAGAGAGAGAGAAGAGAGTCACTTCAGAGGAGAAAATGGCGAAATCTCAATATTTTGGTTTGGTTAGGTTTGGTTTGGGTTGGGATGGGTGCCTTGCCTAGTTGTCTAGTATTAAAAATTAGGCCTCGTTTGGGAAGCATTATTTTTAGTCAAAAAGTTAAAAAATTACATTTTTAGTCAAAAAGCTGACAATCCATACCAAAAAGTTAAAGATTCTCTTTTCTCTCTACTTTTTGCACATCTTTTCGTAAAAAGCCAAAAAGTCATCCTAAACATACTAGTTTTTTTGAGTGACTATTTTAGCCAAATAGTCAAAAAGTTACTAAATTAGCATGTTCCCAAACGAGGCTTAAAGTATGAAAGGGGGTGATTTTGATGATCTAATAATAAGGTGCCGTTTGGTAACACTTACGTTTTCAGTTTTTAGTTTATATTTACAAAAATTTTAAAAACTCAAATAAAAACTTGTTTGGTAAATTTTTGATTTATAAATCAGTGGTCTCAGTTTATAAATTTGCCCAAAAAATGTAAACTCAAAAAATGTGTTTCCGTTTTGAGTTTTGACTTTTTTTTTTCTTTTCCCACCCAAAACTACCCACCACCCGCCACCATTTTCCACCACCGACTTCCGCCACCACCACCACCCCCCACCCCCCACCACCACCACTACTACCTGCCACCACCACTCACCACCCACCGCTACCACCACCCACCACCCACTCGCCACCACCACCCACCTCTCGCCACCACCACCACCACTACCCACCACCCACCCGCCACCACCCACTACCCGTCACTACCATCCATCCGCCCGCCCGCCACCACCACTTGCCACCTACCCGTCACCACCATCCACTACCCGCCACCACCACCCACCACCTACCTGCCACCCACCTGTTCAACTCTAAAGTTGAATAAATCAAGTTCAACTCTAAAGTTGACAGTCATACTTGGATTGATGGGGCGCATCACGTATCTTGTTTTGGTGTTTATTTTGTAGATTTTTATAGATACATAATCAAAATATTTTTATTTTATTGTGTTTGTCTAAAAAAAATGATTAGTCTATTTTCAAAAATGCACTAGTCGTTCATTTTTTTAGAGTCAATGTGCTAAAATAAAAAGACTACAATTATCAAATTAATCTAATTTTTTTGATAAATGATATGCACAGAAATTGAACCACTCTCTTTTCCTTGTTGATTTGATCAAATATATGTATCTTCGAAATTGAACCACCAACTCTCTTTTTCCTTCTTTATTTTATCAAATGTATACATAGGAAATTCAACCACTAACTCTCTTGATTTTTTTTTTTCTTTTTCTTTGAACAGACTTTTCCTTGTTGATTTGATCAAATAAATTGAACCACTAGCTCTCTTTTCCTTTTTGATTTGATCAAATATATATATATATATATATATCTTCGAAATTGAACCACCAACTCTCTTTTCCTTGTTGATTTGATCAAATATGTATAGGAAATGGGAAATTCTTTGTGGTGTGTATCATATACACATTTAGTTACAATTTTATGTCAATGGTTATGATTTACTGTGTGTTAATTACGACACGTTGTGAAGTTGGTTATAATATTATTTTAGTTATGATTTAAGAATTATTTAATTATACTTTATGTGATATTTGATTATAACTCAAATTTATTTTTATTTTTTTATAATAGTTATGACTCAAATTAATCGTTATAATAGTTATAATAGTTATGATATGTGATATTTGATGATTCCATTTTTTTAAATGGGTATATTTCGGAGGAAGTCTATGTTGAACAACCTCCCGGTTTTGAAAATCATAAATACCCGGATCATGTTTTCAAACTTTCAAAAGCTTTATATGGCTTGAAACAAGCTCCTAGAGCATGGTATGAAAGATTGAGTAATTTTCTACTTGACAAAGGTTTTTGTAGAGGAAAAATTGATACAACACTTTTTATAAAAATCAAAAATGAAGATATGCTAATTGTTCAAATTTATGTTGATGATATCATTTTTGGTGCTACTAATGAAAATTTGTGCAAAGAGTTTGCTAAAGACATGCAGGGTGAGTTTGAAATGAGTATGATGGGAGAATTAAATTACTTCCTTGGTCTACAAATTAAACAAACTAATGATGGAATACATTTAAATCAAACGAAATATATCAAAGATCTACTCAAAAGATTTGAAATGGAATCATCAAAGCCGGCAGCAACTCCAATGAGCACATCGATAAAAATCGACAAAGATGAGCAAGGTAAACCTGTAGATGAAAAGAAATATCGAGGTATGATTGGTTCTTTACTCTATCTTACTGCAAGTAGGCCCGACATAATGTTTAGTGTTTGTATGTGTGCACGTTTTCAATCTGCACCGAAAGAGTCACATATCACCGCAGTCAAACGTATTTTCAGATATCTTGTTGGCACTCAAAATTTGGGATTATGGTATCCTAAGGGAACCACCTTTGAACTTTTTGGTTACTCAGATGCCGACTTTGCGGGATGTAGACTTGACCGAAAAAGCACTAGCGGCACTTGTCATTTTCTTGGACACTCACTCACTTCTTGGTTTTGCAAAAAACAAAACTCCTGGTTAGCTCATTAACTGGCCAAGCGAGAATACATTGCCGCCACTGGGTGTTGTGCACAATTGCTTTGGATGAAACAACAACTTCAAGATTTTGGACTTTACTATGACAAAATTCCTATAAAATGTGACAACACAAGTGCCATTAATCTTTCAAAAAATCCTATTCAGCACTCACGCACTAAACACATTGAAATAAGGCATCATTTTCTAAGAGATCATGTACTCAAAGGTGACATTGAACTCGAATTTGTGCCTACAAATTGTCAATTAGCTGACATATTTACCAAGCCTCTAAATGAAGAACAATTTTGTTATATTAGAACGTAACTTGGTATGATTAATTCTCCCATATAATGTTTATATTAAAAAATATTTTAATAAAATAAATATTGTAATAATAATAATTATTATAAAAAATAATAACAATAATAATATACATATATTTATATATATAATTTCTCTCTCCCTTTCCGTCTCTATCTTCTCACCCACTCTCTCCTTTACTTTCACTTTCTCTCGGCCTCTCACTCTCTCCTTCCTCCTCAGCCGACTTCATCTCCATAATCACCATCATCTACAATCATCTCTACCATCCACAAAATCACTTTCATCACTATCACCATCCACCCAAATCCCTCACCAATATTCCGAAACCCCATCACTGTTCTACCAAAAAAAAAAAAAAAAAAAAAAAAAAATTCTGCATCACCATCCGATCCATCAAGCTCCATCACCAATCCACCAAGATCCGTGACTGATCCATCAAGATCCATTGCCGATCTACAAAAATTCACCACCGATCTATCCACTCTTCTCCATTTCTTCCGAGCATCAAGGTCCTCACCGATCAACATGATAAAATTATTGTTGCACTGTGTTGTATTTTTTTACTTGTTATATGTGCTCCAAATTCTCTTAGATTTAATATTGGATGCTTCTACCTTGATTGAAGTATTTGTTTTTATTTTTATTTTCTCCTTTTATGCTAGTGCACTTGGTGTAGTTGTTTATGGCCAGATCTTAAGGGCCTTTGGTGTCATAGATTGGTAATTTATTTCTTCAATTTTATGTAATTTCTAGTGCATTAATTCAGGGGGAGACTCTGTGCATAATTTTAGGGGGAGTATATATACATTTTTTTTTCTTATCTGCCATACTTCTTATCTGCACCAACAAATAATATAATTTTTTTTGTGTGAATACAGAATTTAAAAAATAAAAAAAAAATTATAACAAAAATCAAATAAATAAATAAATAAATAAGGAAGAAATGCTCGAAATTTTATTTCAGAAAAAGAAAATATTACTCGATTACATGTAAATTTTCAGAAGGCTTCACGGATTTTTTCTTTTTCACTTCTCTCAACAATTTTTCATGAGCCTCTTTTACATGCCTCTCTCTATTTTCAATTTCTGTGAGTCTTGGCATTATCACCGTTGCATAATAATGCACTGCATTCTCCAACTGTGCATTTTTCCTTTTTAGCTCTTTCTTCTCCTTAGCCATATTAACTACTTGTTGTTTTAACAAGCACACCTCATCTCTCCATTGCTGATTTTCTTGTACTCTTACTTGTAATCGTCGCGCCATATTGGTAATCGCAAATATGGCTTGTGTACTAAGAGCCATAGTGTTATTAATAGCATCGAAATCATTTCGATTGCTAATATCACTCGAACCCTCATTTACAGGCATAGTATGTGCCTGTGTCACTGGTACTCTCTCATTCGCCTGCATTACAGGCACTTCATGCAGGTCCGACTCATTGATCGACAAGGTAAGGAATGACATGATTACAAACGAAGCTACAACAAATTTTTCTCTCAAAACACTTGATGATTTTGTATCTTTGCCTCTGATCTGTATCACTTTTTATACACTCCATTGCTCCATTACTCGATGCATATCTGATATATCTGCTCAAATCTTTTGTTTGTCCATATTTCCTGCGCTTGAGATGCTCCACAATCCCCACATTGATTCCGACAAGACAGACAGCCCACTATTTTATTTTTGGCCGCTCAAATTATTGTCTCAAATGTGTTTGTTTCTTCTCTTCATTTTTATTTTGATGATGTCAAAGGGGGAGAAAAAATATATATGTTGCAGGGTTATCAAAATTATCAAAATTATAAGTTGCAGAGTTGTCAAATATTTTTGTCAATTTTATTTTGTGTTAAATCCATACACATATTGCCATCATCAAAAAGGGGGAGATTGTTAATCATATTATTTAATTTTGATGATGTCTAAAATATATTATTTAATATACATATTATTTGACACAAAATATTATCTTTTTAAAATATATATATTTGTTAAATATTATTTAAATAAAAATATTTTCAAAAGCTTTACTATTCACTTTTTGAAAAATAGGGTTAATTACTATTCATCTTTTGACAAAACGATTAGTTCAAAATATATATTTGTTAAATATTATTTAAATAAAAATATTTTCAAAAGATTTACTATTCACTTTTTGAAAAATAGGGTTAATTACTATTCATCTTTTGACAAATCAATTAGTTATATAATTTTGATAAAAATGATTGATTGGTTGTATTATTTTGACAAATTTGATATTTATGGGTTGTCTTGTTTTGACAAAATTGATATGGAGTGGTAAAATATATTTAGTTTAAAATCTCTACAACTTGTACAATATTTTAAAGAGGGCATATATTTTCAGATCCATCATAAATATTATTTAAAGAGATTTTTCTGTGTATGCAAATATTTGATCAGAACATATATAATGTTATATGCAGAATACATCACGTGCGCTATTAAATTTTTTACATTACATTGATTATATCATATCACACTACACTACATTGATTACATCATATTATAATCAAACAAAAAGAAAAGATGGAGTTATATATATGTATATATATATATATATCTTATAAACAAGATGGAGCAAATCATTTAAGTTTTTGAAAGTTGTGAACTTTGTATTAAATTGTCTACAAAAACGGTGGCTCCATGTTTGACAAAACAAAAAGAAAAAAATCAGTTTTATTTTTATTTTTATCATTTGTCAACTATTTAAAATTAAGGAGTGTGCTTATGTAGCGATGACATCAAGAGCTCTTATGTAAGCCATGACATCGAGCGTGCTTATAAGCGATGACGTCGAGCGTACCGATGTAAGCCATGACGTCAGCAAGGAGCGTCCAACGGGTATATTTTTGTGTATAAATAGAAGTGTTGGATGTGGAGAAGAACCAAGAACTTGAAGAGAAAAATTTTTCTGTGAGCTCCAAAATTCTGAGTATTCTGCTCTTTCACTTTCAGATCTAAATCTAGCATTTGTTCTTACACTTTCATATCTACTCTTTGTGAGAGAATTGTTGTAAAAGAGGGTTTAAATTACCCTTATTCTTATTCCTAATTTTTAGAGAGATTCTGTAAGAGTAAGGCTTTTATTGTTGAGTGAGGCTCAATAGATAAGAGTAAGTCCTGTGCCAAATCCACAAGCTTGGTGGTGTAATTATCCAATTGATAGTAAAGAAATTCTCAAGGAGGTTCCTTGGGGAGTGGACGTAGGCCGGCGTGCCGAACCACTATAAATTGCGGTGTTTGATTTTCTCTCTCTCTATCTCTCTTACATTTATATTGATAATTATTATTCTGTTTGTTTTATTTATTCAAATTTTGAATATTGTGTTAATATTAATACTGTGAAATTTTTAATAACCCAATTCACCCCCCCTCTTGGGTTGCCTATCTGGGATAACAGTTGGATTGTTTTGTCTCCCAACCAAAAAGGGGGAAAAGTTTTTGGATGCATATGGTACATTGATATATTGCATATGGTACATTGATATATTGATATATGCTGGATACTTGGATACTTTTGGTGTTTTTTTTTTTGGTACATTGCTCTATGATGGATACTTTGTTTTCGTTATGATACATTGATATCTGATGGATCCTGGTACATTGATATCTGATGGATACTTTGTTCTTATTATGGTACATTCATTTTGTTTTTTCATTTTGGATATAGTATAGTGGCTTTCTTTATATATATGTTTTGATATCTTCTTATGAAGTTCCAAAGTTTTTGGTTTTCTGGTGTGTGGCTTACTGTCTCACAGGTGGATGTTTGATAGATTGTTTGAATGACAGAGTTGTTTGTTGTTTACAGAGCTGTTTTGTTTACTTATTTGCTAGGTTGTCGGGTTATATAGTGCGTGTGTTTTAAGGCAAATTGTTTAGAAGAGTTTTGTCCGAGAATTGACAAAGGGGGAGATTGTTAGGTTCCTTTATTGTCAAATCCTCGTACAAACTTTGTTTTGAAAAAGTTGTAATTTTTCCTTGGTTTTTGTCTTTCCTGCTCGAGTGGGACCATTGGCGCTCGAGCGTAATATGTGGTGTCTCAGTAGTTGGTCTTGTCTGTAAACATACTGAGAAGTGTGATTTCGCGCTCGAGCGTGTGTTCTAGCGCTCGAGCAAAAACTTGTTTGGTCACATGCGTATTTTACTAAAGCCGCTCGAGCGGACTGTCCTGCGCTCAAGCGGAGATCACGAACTCTGTTTTCTATATATATCTGTTTAGGTTTATTTTAGGGTTTACTTTTCCTAGATCTTGAAAAAGAGTCTTAGGGTTTTGTTTGAGGTTTTCTTGAAAGTCTTGTTGAGTTTTCCTTGATGATTTGAGAGAGTTCTAAACTTATGATCTAAGATACATACATCAAGGAGTTTGTTGCTTTATATCCAAAGTGTTCTCTTCGGTGGATTCCAAGATCTAAACGTGGAGTTTCAAAGGAGTTTGATTACATGCGTAGTCGTTGATTCGACAAGTGAAGTTGTGGATTCAACTTCAGATTAATCAGATCCGAGATGAAGGCTTGGTGAAAGAGTTACAGAAGGTTCGAAGACAAATTGGATGAGTTGGGTAATTTGTTTGTTATCTTTGTAGTCTTTCTTTCTTTATTAGTGGATTGATTAGTGGCGGTTCGCCCGTGGTTTTTTATTACAATTGAAGGTTCTTCAATTGTGATTTTTTCACGTCAAAATCGTTTGTGTCAATTTATTGTTTATTTAAAAAACAACAATCTAAATCACTTTCGTAAGTGCTTGATGATTTGGATTGTGTGTTTTGAATAATTGGGAATTAAAATACTTTAATCTTGATCTAATCACGAATCACTAAGGATTTTCAAACTTATTACTCGACTTGACTCAGCTCATGTTTAGCCCCATATAAAACTTGCAAACTTTAGTGATTTGAAAAAAAATATGTAAAAGTAATCAAGGCATTTGGTCTAATAATTATTTAACACCTAAGTGTAAGATTTGATTCAACCGATAAAGAGTAGTTTAATATACCCTTTATGGTGGTGGTGTAGTAGAGAGAGTGCTAGGTTTAGGTTTGGCTTTGTTAACTTTCTAGGTCATATAATTGCTCTTATTGATTTGATCCCCCAAAAAAATTTGAAAAAAAAAAAAGAAATTTGAAAAAAGAAAAAGAAAAAAAAAAGAAGTGAAAGTGGATGGTTCTATTTTGTTGTCCTCAATTTTGCAATTTTTAAGTCATAATTTGTGAAATTTATTTATTTGAAAATAGTGAAAATTCATTACTTTGTACCAAATAATTTTTTTTATTTTGTTGTTTCAAAGGCCTCAAATTGAAATTGTTAGGTTTTTATTCTTGGCAATCTCATTTGACAAAACTCCTTTCAATTGTAATTTTATTCAGTCTTTTATTTTAGTGAGGCTATGAGTTTTAGATGCGAATCCAACCTGAATTGTGCCTATGCAGAGGAGTTTGTGATCTTAATCCTATCATGTTTGCCACTTCGCTGACTATGTCGGGGATCGAGTTGTTTGGTCAGCTCACGGGGGTCCAAGGGGCAGCATCCCTTGGCGGGTTCGAGGCAGCGCCCAGGCGGGGTGGAGGGGTAGTGCCCCCGAAGCAAAAAGCAAAAATATAGTCGAAGTTGCTTGTACGCTCGAGCGGCCATTTATGCGCTCAAGCAGGGAATCTTCAGTTCCAAAAGTTTGAACTGTCTACAAAAGTACTAGAAGTTGTGTTTTTGCACTCAAGCAGAACTTCCTGTACTTGAGCGTTAGTCCGCTCGAGCGGCCATTCTTGCATTTGAGCAGAGATCGTGGAATAGTTTGCTATAAAAGGTGCAGTTCAATCAAATTTTAGGGTACGGCTTCCAGATCTTCTTCTTGGGTATTAGGGTTTTCATCTGGAGCTTCTTTGTTAGTTTCTTTGATGTTTGTTTGAGTTTAACTCACGATTTGAAAAGTATACATTAAAGGATTGTTTGTTTCGTTCAATACAAAAGAGAGAGTTGTTCTTCAGTGGATTCTGGAAAATTTGGGCCTGAAGCTTTGGTGGAGTCTGGAGTGGCTCATCGTCGTGGATTCGACATCAACATTGTGGATTCAACATTGGGCAAGACAATTCCAAAGTGAAGACCGTGGTGGAAGAGACATATAGCGGTTGGTTCAATTCGGGCGTGGATTCGCTAGGTAATTGAGAGTACACTTGTGTAATTCCTTTTGTCTTCTTAGTGGATTGTTTTGTGGCTTTTTCTCGTGGTTTTTTTTTTATCACAATTGGAGGCGCTCAATGTCATGATCGGGTCTTTGTTTCCTCTCTTTTTTCTTATTCTTCTCATTCACTCCGTTCTTCTACTCTCGTTGAGTCTGAAAGTGTCAGAAAATTTGTTTCAAATAAAGTTCTTGTTCTTGTTTTGATCGGTGATTGAATCTCACCCGTTCCAAAGAGGGCGCAGTAGAGTCCGAGGTGCTCGGGGGCCAAACCTGAGAATTTTGATACGCTAGGCGAGGCACGCGTCTTGGGCCCTAGGCCACATGCGGATGGGGCCGCACGCGGAAGAGGGTTTTCGAGGGGTGCATTCTGCTAAAAAAGCACGTGCGTGAGGAGGTGCAGGGAGGTGCCGCACGTGCGGGAGTGATGGCCGCACGTGTGGGAGGCTTGCCGCACGTGCGAGAAAAGCCCAGATCCGAGGCTCTGTTTTTATTTCTCTTTTTGGCCGAATTGCATCTCATTTTTGGGTCTCTCCCTCTCTCTCTTTAAACCCTATTTTCTCTTCCTCTCTAGAAATCCTCACCAAAACACAAAAACACTTTGGTTCTTGCAAATCTTGAGTCAAGATCATCATCTTTTTCTTCTAATTTTGAAGATCAAACTAGAGCTCCTCTTGGTGTTTTGGAAAGTTGAAGAATCTCTCATCAAAACTACGGTTTCATCTTCTCTCTCTTCATCAAGCTTGAGGTAGGGACATTCTTGAGTTATATATACATGTTTTGCAAAGTTTAATGTTGATTTTATGTTTATCTCGGTTCCATTATGAAATTTTAGTTTTTGTTTCAAATGATGATTTTTTTTTTCAAAAAATGAGGGTTTAAACTTTAAATGTTCTAAGTTGATCCTTAAAGCCTTTTACCTATGATATAAAAAAAAAAAAAAAAAAAAAAGAAAAAAAGAAAGAAGAAAAAAATGATTTTTGATGAGCTATCACATGAAAATGGGAATTGTTTTGGATTGTGAGAAGGAACCCTAGAAATTGGGGGTTTTTGAAAATATGAGACAAACTATGAGATTCTTCTCTTTTTTTTTTTGTGTTTAATTAAGTAAATGAGTGTGGATTTCACAATGTGATATAAAGATATGATAATTTTCTTGATATAAAAGAGTGGAGGACTTATTTTTAAACTATTGTTGAATGTATGAAAATATTAAGTGGAAGAAGATAATTGTTGTGCATTATGGATTGCAAGAATTAATATTGAAAAACAATACATGTTGTATTTATGAGACTATATTACTAAGAATTGTGAAAAGTGAAATTGTGGCTAAGTGTAGATAGCATATAGTTATCTTGGGAAAGAGTAATAAAAAGAGGCAAGGGAAAAGTGTGATTGTTGATGTTATTGTAGAGGCTTTGAAAATGAGAAATTATTTATGAAGTTATTATATACTACATGAGCATGTAAGATTGAAGAATGGGAAATTGGTATGTGCCATGGATTGCGGGAATTGCTATGAGTTGAAGGTATATATGTTATTTTGTGAAATAACATTGAAGAAAGAAAATAAGAAATGTATTTATTCAATATCGTTGCCATGTTACTTGAATGGAGAGATGTTATGAGTTATAGAAAATCATTGCGTTGCATATTCATTCAATTATCATTTTTGCATTGTAAATTCTGATTGAACATATTTATTTCATGAAAGGAAATAACGTGGTGATATGATTTATGGAAATGTGAAAGGGGTAAGTACGGTGGTAAGTCTGGTTAAGGGGTGTAGATGAATCTTGTTAAGTTGGACTGAGTGTCCATGGTGAAAGACCAGAAAACCGTGCAGATAGGTGTCGAGCCTTCCGGTTAATACCGGTAAAAATGACAGTTTGGTAGAACTCGTAGAGTCTACTTGCGAACCTGACCTAGGGATTACCGATTGTCGTATTTACGCCTTATTTATTAAAACTGGAAGTTTGAAATGTGTTGAGATTGCAAGTTTTTAAATGAGAATTTGAAATCTTCAAAAGAGCATGAAATGATATTTTTCCTTAAAAGAGCATGGCATAGCATTGACATTTGCATCTTCTTGAGAATTGCATAATTGTATATACTTTGTGAGAATTTTCTCTTGGGCATTATGCTCACCCCTATGGGACTTTGGTGCGAGTAAAGACAAGGTGATCCCGCCAGTTGAGGCGCGGATAATTGTAAAGAGTGCATAGCTCTTATTTTGTTGTGATCTTACGTGAGCCAAGGACTAATGTGTTTGGGTCCGAGACCATTTTGTGTAACCTGCTATTGCCTTTGAAGATGTAAGCCCATAAGGGCATTTATTTCTTTTGAGTTTTAGATGTTTCATATACTATAGATTTATGTGTTCTTTTAAATTAGTTTGAATGTATATATAAGTGGAACTTTTGTATTTAATCCATTTATTATGTATGAGATGATGGAAGGATTATTGTCACAGATTGGTCAATGCTCATTAGTATGGTAGTTCATGTTGAATTATTTCGGGGCGTTACACTCCAATTATGGTTTTTCCACATTAAAATCGTTGTGTTGATTTGTCTTGATTGTTTGATTGGGATTGCTATTTACTGCTTAAATTGATACATAATCATAAATCAATATCTAGGAGATTTCTAGATTTTTTAGAAATTATTAGCTTTAAATCTGAAAAGTATCCCAAGTTTGTAATTGGCCTTTAAATTTTCAATTATTAATTCTCAATTGAATAGTGTTTTTAAAAAAGTGAAACAGTAATAAATAATGTGAAGTTCCAACAATGTTGAGCAACACCACCGACGACGTCTTGATGAGTATTTTCAGCAATGGTGTTCACCGGCTTGAATAGAGAATGGAGGGGGAGATAAATATCGTGGGTGTGGGGTGTGTGGCTGTGTAGGGGCAAAGATGGAACTTTGTGTGTATATTGTTGTGGGTGGGTGTGTGAGTAAGGGTAAATATATAAATTTGTGGTGTGTGATGAGAAAAATATTTATTTTTCAAATTATTTTTGGTGTGTCTTTAGAAGTTGTTTGCCTTGAGATAACTTATGGTCTGTAAATAGAACCTCCCATCGTTTGGTTCTTCCTTTTTTTTCTTGTTGAATCAAAGGTCTCATTCTAGTGTGAATTATATAAAATGCCAAGTATAAATGCAAGTTTGAGTGTTATGTGTTAAGAGACAAATGTGAGTTTTCTTATAATATTGAAATTATTAAATGTAATACTTCAACCAAAAAAAAAAAAAAAAAACTCATTAGTATATTTTTTCAAAACGTAACTCTCCAATGTAATACTCTAAAAACGTAACACTCTAAAATAACACACTAAAAAACTCATTAGTGCATTTTCTCAAACGTAACTCGCCAATGAAACACTCTAAAAACATAACACTCCAATGTAACATACTAAAAAACTCCTTAGTGTACTTTTATCAAACATAACTCTCTAATGTAATATTCTAAAAACGTAACACTCCAATGTAACACACTAAAAAACTCATTAGTGTACTTTTCCCAAATGTAACATTTTAAAAAAAAAATTCTTAGTGTACTTTTTTCAAACGTAACACTTCAATGTAACACATTAAAAAAATTTCGTAATGTATTTTTCTCAAATGTTACACTTCAAAGTAACACACTAAAAAACTCATTAGTGTGCGTTTTTCAAACGTAACAATGTAATATTTCAAAAAAACTCCTTAGTGTACAAACGTAACACTACAATTGATGTAACAAACAAAAGTTTCTTAATGTACTTTTCACAAAAAACTTTTAGTGTATTTTTTCCAAACGTAACACCCCAATCAATATAACATACAAAAACTCTTTAGTGTACTTTTTTCAAACGTAACACTGTAATGTAGCATCAGAAAACTACACTAACAGAAATGTAGATTTCCACACTCGACAACTAACACTTCAGCCACCAATCCCTTCAAAAAGAATCTTCCACACCTTACATTTCCATTTCCATCCCAATAAATGAATCAAAAAAAATTGAAAAAAAAAAAAATGAATCATCAAAGGACACTCACTTAATTTCAAATGGCACCAAATCAAATAAATATAACTTTCCAAAACAAAAAGAACTAATTGGTTCATAAACATTCCCCCATATGGGATTTATGGATAAATTTTCTTTTTTAAAATATTGTTTCAAATTAATGAATTTCACTATTCAAATATTGTAGATTCAGTCAAAAAAATAATTAAATTTTACATCTTATAGGTCTTGTTTAATAATCTCAGACAAGAGAATCTCAAATATCTGAATTTTTTGAAAAAGTATACATTTAGATTATAATTTATTATTATTTAAGTTTTAAAATAATCCAAAAATAAGAAAACACTGCTAATTATTAGTGTTAAGGGTATTTTGGTCTAAAAATGATCTCCGAAAACTGGGAGCACTTGAACTATGAAACATTTTCCTTGTCTCTTTATACTAATGAAATGTTATATTGGAGATCTAACCAAATCTCTCAAACAATTATACAAATTTTTTTTTTATGAAAAATGTACCAGAAAAAAAATTGTAAAATATGTAAAATGCTTTTAAATTTTGTTTAATCAACATTTTTTTCACATGTATTTTAATCAATGTTTTAAGAATTCTTATTAAGGACACATATATAATTATTTTTTTTTTAAAATATGGTATCATTGTATAAGGAAAATGCTTTTATTCACACAGCACAATAAAAAATCACACTAATATTTTTAAATTTGTTCATACCAGTCGTCCAGCTAGTCATCTAGCAACAAGAGTGACAGTCGCAGTTGACAAGAATTGCACTGGTCCTCCGGATGGTCGTCCAAGAGGTCATTCGAACTATTGACTGACATTCATAAATTCGAACAATTCAAGCAAACTTAAATCCAGTGATTGAATTATTTTTCAAAAAACCATTACACTGAATTATTTGAGATTTCACAAAGCCACCCATTAATAGTAATGGAACTATATGAACAAAATTGTAAGGTTTCTTTATGTTATATGAGTTATTGTTTCTTGATCATACTGTCTAAACATCTTATTACATTTTCTAATTAAAATATAATATTATTATCGAAATTGCATCGTACATTCAAAATAATCACATAATAGTCACATGACATATTTTCCCTCCTCCAAGTCCAAGGAAAACAAAAATCAAGATGGCTTTATCCCATATCAAACAAAAATTGGCCAATTTATTGCACTACAATAAAAACACATTTTAGTAACACTACACTAGTGGCATGTTTTTAAAAAATGTCACAAAAAGAATATTTTGTGACATGTTTTAGAAAAATGTCACGAAACCCTGAACATACAAGTTTCTAGTGAAAAAGTGCCACTTCACTACAACAAAAAATGTGATGTAATAGCATCAATTTAATGGCATTTTATAAAAGAATTACAAGAGAAATTGTTTTAATGAAATTTATCAAAAGATGCCACTAAAGTTTAGTAGTTGTTAGGTCCTGTCTTGTCAAAATTCCGCGCACAAAACTAAGTATTGAGTTGTAATTTTTTCTGTGTTTTTTGCCTTCCTCGCTCGAGCCAGGAAGTCCTCGCTCGAGCGAAGGACTGTGTTTGTGCAAAACCTGAAGGCCATGCTTGTGCGCTCGAGCGAATAGCATGGTGGCTCGAGCTTAGCATTGCGTCTACACTTGAACCTGAAAGGATGTTTTCCTCGCTCGAGCGAAGGGCTCGTGGGTCGGGGCAGGTCACTAGTAGAAATCACGCGAGTTACACTCCTCGCTCGCGCGAGGAGCCTCGCTCGGCGAGCTTGAATCCGGAATTTTCAAATGCTTGGTTTCTTTCAGAATTGGGATTATTTTTGGTTTTCTATAAGTAGATGGATCTCTCCTAAAACCAATCCAACTTTTCTAGATCAGATTCAAGAATTCTAGAGTTTGGTTTGAAGTTTTCTTCTGAGAGTTTGATGAGTTTTCTTTGATGTTCTTGAGAGAGTTCTAAAACTCATGAGTTGAAATTCATACATCAAAGAGGTTGATACTTAATATTCAAGAGTGTTCTCTTCGGTGGAATCCGAAGATCTTTACGTAAAGTTTCAAAAGGTGTTTGTTTCTTTACGTAGTCGTTAATTCGACAAGTGAATTTGAGGTGTGGAACCAACTTCAGAATCAGTTCCGTGGCGAAGGCGTGGTGAAAAGTTCTGAAGATTGAGACAAATTGACTAGGTTGGGTAATTTGTATGGTTTCTTTGTAACCTTGTAGTCCTTGATGAGTGGATTGATTAGTGGCGGTTACGCCGTGGTTTTGATTACAATTGAAGGTTCTTCAATTGTGGTTTTCCAATAAAAATCGTTTGTGTCGATTTATTATTTATTCCTAAAAACAAACAAACTAAAATCACTCTCGTAAGTGCTTGTTGATTTTAGTTTGAGTGTTTTGGAATTTTTGGGATTTGGAATATTTTTTATCTTTATCTAATCACGAATCACTTAGGATTTTCAATTGGTATCAGAGCAGGTCACTCTTTGTTTTTTCAAAACTATAGGAGTGTGATTTTGTGTGACTAGTATTATGGATTCTATTC
Source organism: Camellia lanceoleosa (assembly GCA_025200525.1). NCBI lineage: Eukaryota > Viridiplantae > Streptophyta > Magnoliopsida > Ericales > Theaceae > Camellia > Camellia lanceoleosa. Next base: position 36,105,221 of record CM045766.1, read on the forward strand.
GTGAAGGTAACTCGACTCATAGACCCCCTTTACTAGACGGTACAAACTATTCTTATTGGAAAGCTCGTATGAGAGCATTTTTAAAATCCATCGATGAGAAAGTTTGGCCTGCGTTGTCTTTGGGTGGAGTGAACCTCATCACTATAGATGGCATTGATATTCCTAAACCCCTTGATAAATGGGACACAACCGATTACGAACTCAAGTTGGAGCAGAAGGCTCTCAACTCCCTCTTACGCTCTGTCACACAGAAGAATTCGTCGAATTTGCACGTGTGAAATAGCAAAAGAGGCGTGGGATATTCTTGAAACAATTCACGAAGGAACTACCTCTGTCAAAAGGTCAAAACTTCAACGTCTCACATCGCCTTGAAACCCTTTTTATGCGCGATGATGAGGCGTTTGATGATTCTATGCAAAACTTCGGTGATATCGTGAATTTGTTTCACTCTCGGTGAAAAAATCCGGAAGCTAAAGTTGTGGGAAAAATTTTGAGGTCCCTTCCGAGAGGTTCCAATCAAAGGTGACCATTGAGGAGGCTCGAATGTTGATACCCTCAAGCTCGATCAATTGGTTGGAAATTTGCGGACTTATGAAGCACACCAAATTTCCAAGAAAAAGTAAAAAAGAAAGTATGGCTTTCACAAGTACTCATGAGGATCGCAAAACCTCCAGAGACGAATTTGATTTAGAGTGCGAGATAGCGGCTATGCTTACAAAAGCAGTTTAAAAATTTTTTAAAAAAGCCTAATTTGAGCCCTATTTCAAAAGAGAAGAGTAATGACAAACCTAAAACTTTTCCACCAAAAATAGCTCAAACTACTGAAAAGAAGGTTGTTAGGGGGCCAGGGGTCAAGTGCTTTGAATGTCAGGGGTTTGGCCATATATCTCTTGAATGCCCTACGAAAAAGAATCGAAGAAAGTCTACAGTAACTTGGGATAATGGCGGGTCGAACAAGAACCCGAAGAACCTGAATCTGGTGAAGATGGGGATAGTGCTTTCATGGCATTTTGGGCCACGGTTTCTCAACCTCTTCCAAAGCCTTCGGAATCAGCCCGTGGTCAGAACTTGCATCGTGCTCCCACCTTTGATGGGACCAATTACCTGTATTGGAAAATCAGAATGAGGGCTTTTCTGAGAGCCTTTGAACCAGAAGGTTGGCAAACCATTGAAGAAGATACGGAAAGTGCAGAGAATCCGGGCAATCAGAGAGCCCTAATCATTATTCGTGAAGCAATTTCTAATGAAGAACAGCAACGGGTCGCTCACTGCACAAAGGTTAAAGATGCATGGGAAATTCTGAGCCAATTCCATGAAAGAGGAGATTCACCTCCACCTCCATCCAACAACTTGTCTGCCTTGGTTGCCAGATTGGATGAGGTTAAGGAGAATGAGAAGCAAAGAGAGGACGATGAAACATCTGAAGACAGTGATGAAATCAATGGCGATGAACTACAACAAGCTTACGAGAAGGCATGCGAGGAATCTCTGAATTTGTCTAAAACCAACGACAAACTCTCTCAAGCTCAAAACATGCGAGAGTGAGAATGTCGGCTCAAAGGAGAACTCTTGATGACAAAGCGAGAATGTCATCAAGATCTCAAGTGAAAGGCAAGACTTATGTGGAAAACTTACATCTGTGGCCCGAAAGGAATGAACTTCTGAGGGTGTATTCCACATATGAAGAAAAGTTTGAAAGTCTTGAGTTATCACAAACCGCATTGGAAGAAAAAGTCAGTCAGAAAGATGAAGAACTCCGTATTGCTAGAGCAACAATTGCCATGTGGAACAAAGGTTCCAGATCTCTAGAAGACATATTCGGATCTCAACAAATGGGTTCGGACAAAAGCGGGCTAGGCTATGGTGCGACAGCTCACAAAGGACAGGCCTCTACCTCACATAACTTGAAGACTCAGGCAAAGGGAAAATTGAAGGTAGATCAAGATGACTCTTTTCTTCATCAAGCAAAGCAGGCAAGACCAACAAAAGGGAGGTAAAACCTGTTTTTATTTGTCATCACTGTGGTAGGTATGGCCACATTCGTCCTTATTGTTTTGAACTGTTTGGTAAGGTGTCTCAAAAGGGCAGAAATTCTAATACCTTTTGGGTTAGGAGACAACCTTACATGTCTAGGCGGAACACCAAGACCAAAAAAATTTGGGTTAGAAAAGATGATTTGACTTGTTTAGTTGCTCACACTACTCTAAAAGCACGTGACTCACACATGTGGTATCTTGATAGTGGGTGCTCTCGTCATATGTCCGGTAACAAATCCTACTTCACCTCCCTTGAAAAATATGAAGGAGGAATTGTTACTTTTGGAGATGGCGGCACTTCTAGAGTCATTGGTAAGGGCTCTATAAGTGTTGTTGGTCTTCCCAAGCTAGATAATGCCTTACTTGTTGATGGCCTTAAAGCTAATCTTTTGAGCATTAGTCAAATGTGTGATTCCCATCATGAAGTTTTGTTTTCAAAAGATAAATGTGAAATTTTGGATAAAAAGGGAAATACTGTCTTACATGGGGTTCGCACATCTGATAACTGCTATGGGATTCTTACTACTGATGATCTCACTTGTCATTCTGCCATCATAAGTAACATTGATCTGTGGAATCAAAGATTAGGTCACATGAATTTCAAAGACCTAACTAAGATAGCCAACAAAGAACTTGTGAGAGGAGTACCTAAACTAGGTAAGAATCTGAGCCATGTGTGTGGACCATGTCAGCTTGGTAAGCAAACCCGTGCTCCTCATAAAAAGGTGAACAGCTTTACAACCAAACGTCCTCTTGAATTGGTTCACATGGATTTAATGGGTCCTACTCGCACTGAAAGTATTGGAGGTAAAAGATACATTTTTTTAACTGTTGATGATTTTACTCGATTCTCATGGGTAAATTTTTTAAGGGAAAAATCTGATACGTTTGATGCTTTCCAGGCTTTAGTCCTTAAAATCCAAAATGAACAAGGTGTTTCCATTGGGCGTATCATAAGAATCCGAACTGATCATGGTCGTGAATTTGAAAATAGTTCGTTTTCGGATTTTTGTGATATGCATGGTATTAAGCATGAGTTTTCTGCACCTATTACTCCACAACAAAATGGAGTGGTTGAGAGGAAGAACAGAGTTGTTCAAGAAATGGCTAGGGTCATGCTCCTTAGTAAGAGTCTTCCTCCAAAGTTTTGGGCCGAAGCCTTAAATCTTTGTTTATGTCATAAATCGTGTGTATTTAAGGCCGTTACTACAAACTCCTTATGAATTGTGGAAGGGTTTGAAACCTAATGTAAAATACTTCAAAACATTTGGGAGTAAGTGTTACATCTTCAAAGATAGAGAGCCCTTGGGCAAATTTGACTCCCGAAGTGATGAAGGTATTTTTCTAGGGTATTCAACCAACAGTAGGGCTTTTCGAGTCTATAACCTGCGAACTTCATCATTAATGGAATCTATCAATGTGGTTATAGATGACACAGGTTCACCTACTTCAGCAACAAATGAGGATGACAATGGTGAGTTTCCAATCTTGGATACTGAACCACAAAATCAAGGAGAAGCTGCGGCTCAATTACAAGACATTGTTACAGCACCATCCTCACAGGTAAGTTCAAGTCCGAAGAGTGCTCAAAGGAACATCACTCCTGTTGCTCCTGTCACCTCAAGTCCTGAACTTAAACCATCAGCAAGGGTGGCCAGATCATCGATTCAACGGTAATTGGAAGTGTTTGGATCGGATGAAAACCCGAAATGATTAGGGATGAGGTATCACATATGTGTTATGTTTCTTTGATTGAACCTAAGAATTTTAAAGAGGCCTTGCTAGATGATAGTTGGGTCAATGCTATGCATGAAGAATTAGGTCAATTTGAACGTAACAAAGTTTGGACTCTTGTTCCCAGACCTAGAGACATGAATGTGATAGGTACCAAGTGGATCTTTAAAAATAAATCGATGAGAATGGTCTTGTTGTGAGAAATAAAGCTAGGTTGGTTGCTCAAGGCTACACACAAGTAGAGGTATTGACTATGATGAGGCGTTTGCCCCGGTTGCGTCTCGAATCCATTCGCATTTTACTTGGTGTTGCATGTTTTCTTGGCTTTAAATTGTTTCAAATGGATGTGAAAAGTGCTTTTCTGAATGGGTACTTAAAAGAAGAGGCATATGTTGAGCAACCAAAAGGGTTTGAGGACCCTAAATGTCCTAATCATGTCTACAAGTTAGACAAGGCTTTATATGGGTTGAAATAAGCCCTTCGGGCTTGGTATGATAGGCTTACTACCTTTCTTCTTGATAATGATTTTCAAAGGGGTAGTGTGGATAAGACATTATTTGTGAAACATACTAAGTCTCATATTCTTGTTGCTCAGATATATGTTGATGATATTGTGTTTGGTTCCACTGCTGATCATCTCGTGAAATATTTTTCGGATTGCATGACACATGAGTTTGAGATGAGTATGATGGGGGAGTTGTCGTATTTTTTGGGTCTCCAAATTAAACAGTCTCCTTCGGGTATATTTGTTTCTCAGTCTAAGTATGCTAAAAATCTTGTGTCAAAGTTTGGTCTTGATTCTGCCAAACATGCACGCACTCCCATGAGCACCACTCTTCACCTTTCCAAAGATTCCTCTGGTATTGATGTTGATCCTACCCTTTATAGGAGTATGATAGGGAGTCTTTTGTATCTCACTGACGATCGTCACGATATTTCCTTCGGTGTTGGTGTACTGCCGTTACCAAGCCAATCCTAAAGAGTCTCACCTTCTTGCGGTAAAACGCATCATCAAGTATGTTAATGAGACCTTGGGGTTTGGGGTTTGGTTTTCCACTGATACTACTTTGAAATTCTTGGTTTTTCGATCTGCCAGGCGAGGTGTCTTGATGATAGGAAAAATACATCCGGGGGGTGTTTTTATCTTGGGAATAATCTGGTTTCTTGGCATAGTAAAAAGCAAAATGCTATCTCATTGTCTCTTCTTGAAATTTGAATACATTGTTGCAGGGAGTTGTTGTGCCCAAATGTTGTGGATGAAGCAAATGCTTCATGATTATGGAATTGAACAGAACACTCTCACTCTTTTTTGTGATAACACAAGTGCCATAAACATTTCAAAAAATCCTGTCCAACACTCTCGCACCAAACACATTGACATCCGTCATCATTTTATTCGAGAGTTAGTGGATGAAGGCCTTGTTGTTTTGGAACAGGTTTCTACTGAGCATCAAAAAGCTGATATTTTTACAAAACCCCTTGATCTTCTTCGATTTGAGTTTCTTAGAAAGACCTTGGGTGTAATGTCTCAGTAACTAGGCTGTTTTTTTGTGAGGTGAGTGTGAGTGGTTGACTTACTGTTCTTGAATTTGATAATCTGTGGTTGAGTTCTGATATCTCTTCATCAAAATTTATATGAACACTGCTCATGTTGCATACAAGATCTTTTTCATCTTTGTTCATAGCTCATTCTGAATGCCCATACTCATTTACTTCATGATCTCATTCTGTACACATCCTTGAGATAAATTGTTGCAGGGGTTTCCGCACAAGTGATCAAAGTTCTCTATGGACCACTGACAGTGTTTCTTGTACTCTTACAGAGGAATTGACCTATACTGGTATATCATGGGTGATGTTAAGTCTCTTAACCATCTACCATCTTATTTCACTTCCATGGTTTCTCCTCGATTACATGATTTCCGGGCATTAGGAAAAGGCTACCTCAGAGGCACCAACCAGGCCATCATTTTGATTTCATTCTTCTCTGGTTTGGACTCCATACTCTTGAGCGTGTATGCCACCAGTGAGTGCCCACAAGAAAAAAAAGTTGAAAAAAAAAAAAAGGGGGATCATTGTCTGAGGGGGAGCTTCCGCATTTACTCAACAAATACCTCGTGATTCCCAGTGGTTTGACTTTTCTCTGTAATTGTCCGTCACTCTTGTTGGAGGTCCAGCCATCAGATCACTACCAGGATTAACTCTAGCTTTGTGGCTCTCAAGGATTGCACACACACACATTCTCTATATGAGCTCTCATGTGTGTTTTTGGGTTATGCATTCTCATGATGCGTGTGGCTTTGATTTAATATTATCTGTTTGATTCATGAACTGTTGCTTCATCTCTTTTCTCAAAATTTTCAGGACTCAGAATTGATGGATACTCTTGTTCTTGTGGAATAGTCTGTCACCCGGTCACCTTGCTTGTTACAACAATATCCTAGGTGTTTTTTTTTTTTTTTTTTTTTAAAAAAAATGGTTTTTTTTCTTCTTGGCTCAAGCGAATGGGTCCTCGCTCGAGCATGCTTCTGCTTCCTCCTTCGACCTGAGAGCTTGTTCTTCTCGCTCGAGCGTCCATGACCTGGCTCCAGCGAGCTGTCGCGGATCAGTTTTTATAAAACAGGGGTCTCTTCAGTTTCTTTGTTTCAATCTCTTCGATCTCTTCGAGTTCTTCTTCTTTCTCTCCTAGGGCTTGGGTGTTGTCCATTGCTGGGCTCGATTGAGGTTTTGCTTCGTTCTAGGGCTTTCCGCTCCTTCCCATTCCTCCTCTTTGGTAAGTTTTTTTATTTTATTTTGTTTTTTATTTTTTATTTTTGTTTCAGATTGGCATTGTACTTGTACTCTGTCTCCATCCAGAATTCATTCGTGTCTTTCTTGGCTACTGTTTTTGCATCTCTTCATACTTTAGGGTTTTGATTTGTGTTGCTTTGTATTGGGTATTTTTGGTTGCTCGCATTGGGGATTTTTGTTTATCTATACTGTTTTCGCACCTTTCTCTGCTCTAGGGTTCATGGTTTTCATCTTATACTCTGCATTTGTGGAAGGATTCATATGTGACAGTTCTTTGTTTCACATTGGGAATTTTAGGGCTTTTCATGTCTCATATTGGAATTTTCTTGGTGCTACATTATTTTGCCATATGTAACTATTTTGTTCTATCCATTTTGTTATCCTGAAATTCCATGTTTTTCCATGCTACTTTAAACTGCTATTTTACTCCATCTCTTACTGGTTTTTATAGCTCTGCACTAATGGTTTCTATTAGTCTCATAATCTCATGTTTACTTTAACTCTGTGCTTATCTGATTTTTATTCATAATGCTGCACTAATGTTTTTTGTTGGCCTAATGGACTAATGATTTACATCTATGTTTCTTGGTTTCCAATTGGGGTTGTGGGGTTGTTGTTATGGTTGGTTCTTGGGTGGTTTGTTTGTTGGGTTGTGTTCTGTTCTTCCCATGTCTGTCTTTTGTTTAGTCATGGCAGAACCTTCCAAGCATTGCAAGATGGCTGTTTCACGGCCTTCCTTCAATACTGCCAAGTTTGAGTCAAAAGAAAAGGCCAAATTGTTTAGGGAGTCTTATGTCTCTCATAAGTTGATTTGGAACATAATCTTTTATCTAATGCGTTTGAAGTCATTCCCATTCGGTCTTTGTTTGATCCATTAGGCGGTGACCAAGTGTTATATTTTTCCGGTCCACAAAAGCTTAGTCTCATCCGCGAGTTTTATTGCAATATCCATTCTATTAACCGCGAAGCTTGTACTTTTCAGACTTGGGTTAGGAAACAATCTCTTGTTATCCTTGATGATGTGCCGTGAGTTTCTTGGTCTTCTGAAATTGATGATTGTCATTTCCTTTTCTTACGATGCGGTGTTAATTTTGATATGGTTGCTTCCGAATTGTGTGGTGTTTCTAGGACATGGATCGCCGGGGCTCTCATTCAGCAGAATGAGTTGCTTCCTCGGTTCCGTCTTCTTAACATCATTGTGTGCGCCAATATTTTTGTCACCACCCATTCTTCTCATATTACACAGGACCAGGGTTATGTTTTATATTGTATTCATCATCGCCTTCCCATTGATCTTCCAGAGATGATTATATCAAAAATGATTGGGGTTTTTTAGGGCAGAAAATCTTTGGGGCTTCCTTATGGGTGTTTTCTTCACCGTTTTCTCACTTCTCTTAATGTCCCTGTTTTTGACGATGATGAGTTTGCTTCTCCTGTCAAACCAATTACTAAACTCACCGTCTCACAGAGTCAGGCCCACGTTAGGGGGAGTGGGTCCGGGGTTGGGGGTTCTCATGTAGGTGGTCCCGGCGTTGCAGGTGATGATGATGATCCTCTTGCCGAGGAGGAGGAGGTTGAGGCTGCCCTTGAGGACCGGCAGATACTCATGATTTGGATCCGGCTCTTGCACGTCGTCTTGACCTTATCGATGCTCGCCTTGATGAGCACAGTGCTATGTTGTCCCAGATTTTATCTCTTCTTCAGCTGCAGCATCCTCCATCATCTTCCTAGTGGTTGTTTTTTGGTTTGTTTTCTCTTTACTTTTGTTTTTCCCGGACAAAAAGGGGGAGATGGTTTCTAGTGGTTGTTTGTTTGTTCGTTGGATTTGTTTGATTTAAATATTTGGATATTTGGATATATTTATTTGTTTGATTTTGAAATATATGTCTGGATTTAGATATTTGGATATTTGGATATATTTATGTGTTTGATTTTGAAATATATATGCGGATGTATCTAATGTTTTTAATCTGCAGAATTGATTGTGTTTGAGGAATGCATGCTTATATTGGTTTCTTTACAGCTCCACGGTTGTTGGTTTATTTATACAGCTCAATGATTGGATGGTTCTCAAGTTTGGATTCATTGTTTTCTTTTCATCGAGTTGTAATTTATTAGGTCAATAGATGAGTTGTATTTGTTTGGCAAATTCTTTTGAGTTGTAATTGTTTTAGTTAGATCTTTTGGTCAGGACTATTGTTTAGAAAGTTTTGTCCGGGTATTGACAAATGGGGAGATTGTTAGGTCCTGTCTTGTCAAAATTCCGCGCACAAAACTAAGTATTGAGTTGTAATTTTTTCTGCGTTTTTTGCCTTCCTCGCTCGAGCCAGGAAGTCCTCGCTCGAGCGAAGGACTGCGTTTATGCAAAACCTGAAGGCCATGCTTGTGCGCTCGAGCGAATAGCATGGTGGCTCGAGCTTAGCATTGCGTCTACACTTGAACCTGAAAGGATGTTTTCCTCGCTCGAGCGAAGGGCTCGTGGCTCGAACGAGGTCACTAGTAGAAATCACGCGAGTTACACTCCTCGCTCGAGCGAGAGGAGCCTCGCTCGGCGAGCCGAGAATCCGGGAATTTTCAAGTAACTGGTTTCTTTCAGGATTGGGATTATTTTTGGTTTTCTATAAGTAGATGGATCTCTCCTAAAACCAATCCAACTTTTCTAGATCAGATTCAAGAATTCTAGAGTTTGGTTTGAAGTTTTCTTCTGAGAGTTTGATGAGTTTTCTTTGATGTTCTTGAGAGAGTTCTAAAACTCATGAGTTGAAATTCATACATCAAAGAGGTTGATACTTAATATTCAAGAGTGTTCTCTTGATTGGAATCGAAGATCTTTACGTAAAGTTTCAAAAGGTGTTTGTTTCTTTTCGTGATCGTTAATTCGACAAGTGAAGTTGAGGTGTGGAACCAACTTGAGAATCGATTCAATGTGGCGTGGTGAAAGAGTTCTGAAGATTCGAGACAAATTGACTAGGTTGGGTAATTTGTATGGTTTCTTTGTAACCTTGTAGTCCTTCGATGAGTGGATTGATTAGTGGCGGTTAGCCGTGGTTTTTATTACAATTGAAGGTTCTTCAATTGTGGTTTTCACGTAAAAATCGTTTGTGTCGATTTATTATTTATTCCTAAAACAAACAAACTAAAATCACTCTCGTAAGTGCTTGTTGATTTTAGTTTGAGTGTTTTAATTTTGGGATTTGGAATATTTTTTATCTTTATCTAATCACGAATCACTTAGGATTTTCAGAAATAATGGCATTTTTTTTTAAATGTCACTAAGCTAGATAGATGTAAGTTACTTTTTATGACATTAAGTGAAAAGTGTCATAAACAAATATTTTATGGCATTTTGAGAAATGTCACTAAACCAAAAAACTTCCAAGCTATCTAATGTCATTTTTTGAAAATAAAAAATGTCAATATACTTCCAAGTTTTTTTTAAATGTATAAAATAAATATAAAAAATTAAATTGAACTCAATATAACATGCTATCAATTGGACCAATTTGAGACAAAATCAAAAATTCAAAGTTAAAATCGATTCAATTGAAATTACAAAAACTAAAATAACACAATAGCCAAAATAGAGGAACTAATAGTGTAAAGCATTTTTTAATGACAAATATGCACATAAGTGACATATGTCATTTTTTTAGAGGCAAAATAATAAATTAAGCTCAACTCGGTGAGTTAATCGAACAAATTCAATGATCATTTTTAAATCAAAAAATACTAACGGTATTATTAATTGAACCAAATTGACACAAAATTAAATATTAAAATGATCTACTTAAAAATATAAAGATAAAAATAATATTAATCTATTATTTAAATTGTGAACAAATTTATTTATAAATAAATAAATAATGTTTTGGTACACTACTTATACGATCCTAATTTTTCTTAAGTCATTATTTATTATTATAACTTTATTTTTTTTTTTGGCTTTATTAATTGTGTGGGTACATAAGAATTTAATGTGGTATTTAATTAATTTAATGTGATATTTAATTATATATAATTAACTTGAATATTTATATATATTTATATGTTTTTCATATATATAAAAAGGTATTATATATATTGATATTATATAGCATATTTATATATGTTGTATTTATATAATAAAATATAATATAATAGTTATTAGGTTATCAGCATAAGAGGCAAAGAAAAGAGAGAGAGAGAGTGTTAACAAAAAGGGAGGGTTGTGCTGTGTGAACAAAAACAAAAAAAAAAACAAAAAGAGAGGGTGGGAGAAAGCAGAGAAAGAGAGAGAGAGAGGGAGTTTAGAAAGAGGAGAGAAAACAAGAAAGGTTTAGAGTTTTATTTTGGTGCTTTTATTAATTCTCTAAGTATTTCTTGATCTTCAAAAAAATAATTGTGAGTGCAAAATCCACTTTTCTTGATTTATATTTATTTTGTTGTTTTTATTTATTTAATGTTGGCTTGATATTGAACTTCCATGTAGATGATGGATTGATTTCAACTATTTTGGTTAGTTGTATATGTAAGGTTTAGGGTTTTTATATATATTTATTTTATGGTTGTAATCATACTCATGGATATATAAAATTAAAATAGATTAAGAACCCATAGATAAATTCTGAATACTTCACTATACCTCTATGAATTGTTGTTTTATTTAAGTGCTGGTGAGAAGAAGTGTATAAAAAAAAAAGAGTGAGGATTATGAGATTTATTTGAATGCCTTAGGCTCGGCATTGTTATGTTTATTCTCATAAGTAGATGAGGGGTTGTGTATATATATATACTGTTGCCTTGTTCTCAGGAGTAGACGAGTGCTTTGATTCTGTGTCACGTATGTGCTAACCGTCCGGGGATTGTGGGTCAAACTTGGGACGATATCCCCGTGCAAGCTTGGCTTCGGAGCGGTGTTAGGTATACGGGAGGCACATAGGATATATGTGTAGGCCGGAAGTGAAGGACCGAAGTTGTGAAGTTAAGATACAAAGAATTACATATGAACTTATTGGCATAATATGAATTGCTTTGATTTATATATCTCGAAAAATAATGCGACCTCAATATATTATGAAATTTGGACAGAGGCATGTAAACATAATTCTAGACAACTTTTGTGTTTTAAATTTTTACTAAAACAATCGATTAGAACTTGTAATCAAATGATCTTGGTTACAATAGTTTTTATTTATTTTAGCAATGTAGATTTTAGATGCTGTTTTAACCCACAAAACGAGCTCATTTTTATTAATTTCGCTTAAATTGAAGTAAAACATTATTCTGAACACTTTTCATGTTTGAACTTTTTCAAAAAAACCATCTTAGAGTAGTTTCTTTTCATTTTCAGCTTCAGATTTTTTGGTCGAATACCGTCTAGGTTCTTCTATCAAGTTTTTCTCTCAACTTGTTCAATTTATACTAAATTCGTTAGCGTTTCCTTTTAGGAAATTTGATTCTATACAACTTTTTTTCTTTGAGTTTTGGTCAATTCGAATGATTTAAGCATAAAACGGTATATTTTTGTACTTGTTCAGTAATTTATTTATGATTAAATTATACAAACTTTATTTTTTGCAGAATAGTGGTTTTACTAACTTTTTTTTTTTTTATGCAGGGCTGACCCACCACCATATTTATATTTTATTTTCATTATTTTTTTTTATATATACTCAATTTATATTTAGTTGTGTGCGGTAAGAAACTAAATGCCACCGTATCTCGGGAAACTATTTTTCATCTTGGTGCGGGTGGAACTATTTGTCTTGTCCCGTAACAAGAATTAAATGTTCTTTTGTTTGTGTCTGGTGGACACGTGGGTGTCACATCTTGTACTCATACCGGTATACTTGTATATTGACCCTTTTTGTCTCTTGGCATCTCGTAACAAGAATTAAATATTGTTTTATTAATGTTTTCCTACACATATATATACATACATATATCTATGTGTGCGTGTTTGTAAAATTAATTAGTTCAAATTTGGGTAGGTTACCTTGACTTCTAGTCCTCTTAACATGGCAGCTTGACATCAAGTATGGTCCTTGTCATCAATACAAGATGCCTCTCTTACTCAGGTGTCCACCAAGAGCTAATCATATATATCACATTACTTCAAGCTTTATTTTAGAATAGTATGCAAAACTTGTCTTACAATTAACCAAGGAATGAATATTGTGGACCTAAATTCCATTGTTTAAATCTAGACAAAATGTGCTACATAGTAAAAACCATGACATGACGAAACTTATGCTTTTTTTAAAAAAAAATTTCTTGTGAAGCTTCAACAAGAAATCTCTCAATCATTTATTACCGCATGGGCTCTTTCTGATTCTCTCAAAATATTGCTTGAAAGTAATTAGTTGATTGTCATTTTTTACAATTACATTTGATTTACATTGTTGAGTGTAGGGGATCCTGATATTCATAATGGGCATGGTTTTGATTTTTGTTGATTGGTGCCTTTGGTTGTTATTGATTTTTTAAGCTATTGTTTGATATTGTCTAAAAACTTACGGTTGTTACTTTTATATAATTTGTTGTAGTGTGGTGAACCAATTAAGTGATTAAATCACATGGCTTGGTTATCTACTAGAGAAATGCATATCACTTTCAGTGATCATCTTCACTCTGACACTTTGTACTAATTTATTTTTTAAATATTATTTATTAATTGTAAATATATATAATTACTTAAGTAGTTAAATCTTGATTTACGAGTGGGAGATATAGTTGTTCTAAAAAGTATCATTAGGCCAACAGAAACAGTTGCAATCGGAGTACTTAAAAGCAAAGACCCATCTAAAGAAGTAGAAGGGGAAGAATTAGGACCTGACTATTGGGAGACACATATTCAAGTGCTAGTCAAACCTAATGAGAGCTTGATCCGATCATATGGACTTGTCAAAACAATTGGACAAGCTATTGGAGCTCATGTTGCTTGGCCTGCTCCATTTGTGGTATATTTCTTTCGTAAATACTAATTTCATTAACAAATTTATATTAACTTAATATAGTTTATATGTTTATCTTTTGGATGCAGATTTCACAAGTTATGGATGCAAGCCGAGACTATTTATACAAGTGAGGTTGAGAATTTGGGAGCTAAATTTGTTTTGATATTGTCTCTCTGGAAGATGGATATCATTATGGCTTTTCAGAACTTATGGTTGGAATAATTTTCTTTTATTATTTTTTTTTAACTTTGTTAGTGTGGTAGAATATTTTATAATTTTGATTATGATTTTTATTGCAATATAAATAAATTTATATTTTCGAGAAAAAAATGATTGTGGTCTGTTTGTTTTTTTGATGTGATGATCCTATGGTGGTAATATTTGTTTATTATTATGAATATATTACAGGATGAATGGATGTCAAATTAATATAGGATGTGGCAATTAATATTCAATTGTTTATAAAAATCGATTCAATTTTACGGTATTTATGCATGCTTAGTTGTGGCTTTTAAAAGTGTCAATGAAAAGAACATATAAGTGGCATTTTGTAGTAGTGGTAATAGCTTTGCAAAGTGTCACTAGAATAAGTTCCAATGACACTTATATCCATTTAATGGCACAAATGAATTGGATTTAGTGGCATTTATGAAGTTGTTAAAAATATAAATTGTGGCATAACAAGCGCCATTAAAAATCCATATAGTGGCATTTTTTAGATTGTACGTCTTCTTTAATGGCACTTGATAGCATCACGAATAGTATTTACCATGGCATTAAAGTGTCACTGACAGTCTTTAATTCTGATGGTGTATTGGCATTTACAAGTGTCACTGAAGTGTCACTAAGTCTTTTTTTAATGGCGCTTGATAGTGTCTATCATGACATCAAAGTGTCTTTGAAAGTTTTTTGCCATGATGTAATGGCACTTGCAAATGTCACTAAGGTGCCACTAATATCTATCGTGGCATGGGTATAAATGACACTTGTTTAAAATGCCACAAGACTAAAAAATGTCATTAGAAGAATAGTTTTGTGACACTTTCAAATGTCACTAAACTAAAAAAATGTTGTAGTGTTGGTTAATATTAGAAAAATGATTGATATGTTGAATTTGAGCTCGCCTAAATAGCTCGGATTATATAAGCCAAACGACCGTTCGGATGACTAGAGTCACCTTTGTCAACCGGCATGTCAATCAGCATCTGACAGATGACCAGTTAGACGACTGGCCTGCACAAAATTAAAAGATTTGGGCAAGTCCAAATTCGGTGATTTGGCATTGCTATTAATATTATATGCATAAACTCTATAATTATTCATAAAATATAAGGTTAATTACACCAATATTCCATCAACTATTAGTGACTATTACTAGACTATCATGAGTGTATTTGTATAATTTTAAAAATTAAAAAAACCAAAATATATGAATTCATAAATAAAAATAATAAAATAATATTTATTAATAATTGAAAGGATAAATGATATGATAATTTCTATATACATATAATATGTGTGGAGTATATACTCCATGCGTTGGACGAAAGTATGAGGATATGGTATCGGACAACACAAAGGAGGATTCTTTAGAAATTGGAGTTACAGACTAGATGATTGGGAATATAAATTAACATCACACTCCTTGTTTTTCGAATATGTAAAACAAAAAGATGATGGAAAATATATATATATATATATGAATTAGACTTTTTTTTTTATATATATATATATGTTCACTTTAATACACAATTTTAATATTTTTATTGAATATGTTCAAGGTTCAGGTTGATATGTGGAGGGGAATATATTATTTTGATTGGATATATAAGGATAAAACAAAATTATGTGGATCTCTATGTGTCTCCATATTTTTCACACTAGCCTTTTAGGGTTATTTTAGAAATTGATTATTTTAATTAATTTTTTTACTTTTTGCTAAGGGAAATGCTATTTGCACATCATACAAACTCTCAATACACATCACAAATATGTTTGGATATAAATTTTTGAACAAATATCAAATGTTCGGATTTAAGTTATAAACAAAAATAAATTGTTCAAATATATAGTCTGTTCAATTATTTATATCTAAACAACTGCTTTATGTTCATAAATTTAAATCTGAACATTTGATATTTGTTCGAAAATTTATATCTGAAAACATTTGTGGTGTGTACTGAAAACTTGTATAGTGTGCAAATAGAATTATCCTTTTACTAAAAAACATACAAAAAATAAAAATAAAAAATTAATTTTCTCACAGTAATTTTTTAATTTTTTTTTCAATTATTTTAACCTATTGCCATAACATGTCTCAGTGTGAGCACACATTTGGCTAATTCATGGCTTTGATTAAGCCAAGTATTTAGTGGAGCTATGGTAGAGGTGTAGTGCTTGGCAAAATTATTTGGTGTGTCTAAGATAAGTTTATATGGTGCTCTAATTTAATATTTATTGATTAAAATAATAAGATTTAATCATTTTTGTTAGATTTTTTTGGAGTAACTTGTGTCAAGTGATAAATGATATGAAATATTGTTTCAAGGTCATCAAATAACTTCTAGTAGATACTGTAACTTCAAGTCGAATTCAGATCCTTTGTAGTATATTGTCTATAATATACATTGTAATGTTCTAAAATAATGTGTTTTGGGACAAAAGTTTAAAAAAATAATAAAGAAAATGAAAGAAAAGAACTTGCCTTTTCCTTTTAAATTTTGCCTCAAAATAACGAAGTTTTGAAACATTACATAGTGCAATCTGAGCAATACACTCAGAGGATCAAAATTCCTTCAAGTCTTGCCCTCAATTTTCCACCTCCACAATTATCTTGTGCCAAAGCTCTTCTTTTTCTTTTTCTTTTTTTTTTTTCCTTTTTTTTTAAAATTTTTTCTCTTCTAAACTGTTTTGCAATAGACAATATCATATCTATAATCTGTTCAACTTTAACTAAGAAAAATCATAATGAAAAGCTCTCCAACCAACCAACCCACACAGGAAATTTAATAGTTGGTTGCACCAAAAAACATCTCATTGCACCTAATTTCCAATTGTACCATACTCAAAATATAAATTTCTAATTTATCTCCTAAAATAACTCAAGACTATTCAATGAGATTTATTAATTAAAATAACTAACCCTTAACGTTTTTTTCCGACTCCAACAAAACTCTAAATGGATTGAAATTTTGCATATTGTCAATTTGACTAGTTACATTTGATTAGTTGTTAAAGACTAGCTAAATTGATTAGTCAACTCCCACCTTTGATTTCCGCTGTCGCCACCTTTCCACCACCAACCTTTTATCATTGCCCACTCTACTGACAACCTCCATCCCCTGTTGTGACTCCACTTTCCAACTTCTATCCCTACTAGTGGCTCTCATCCCTCACAATGACCCCCTCATCGCAACCCCCTTCCCCTATTGCAACCCCATCTCTAGCCCCCGCCATTATGATCCCCCTTCCCAAATCTAGGTTTTGAACACTTTTTTTTTTATTAAAATTAAATTTGATGGGAAAAAAATGAATAATTAAAAATGCTCTAGCATTTTAAGTTGAAAAATAATATACAAGCTTACTTTTTAGACTCAATAATGTGTAAGTGATATGATTAGTTAATGATTAGAGAAAATATAAGAAGTGTTATCTTTAATATCTTAATTGATTATCATATTACTGGACTTAAAAATTGAGTATAACTTTTATTCTTGAATAGCAATGCTCTAAGTTTATTCCTTTTTTTATTTGTATCTGTTTATTTATTTATTTTGAATTGCAAATTAGGAGGATGGTGGATTTCAAAGTAAAAGTTGACATTTTGGATAGAAAGAAAATGAAGGGACCATAACCCTTTTATTGGTGGAGGGTTGTCCCAATGTCAAAAGTAGGCAAAATTCCAATTAGTGGTTAATAGAATATTATTATTACCTATATATATTGATTGGATTTGTAATGTTTAATTGCTTAGCTACTTATTGGCATGGTGACTTCTAAACCTGCTTAATTGCTTAGCTATTTACTGGCATGGTGACCTCTAAACCTAACTTAGAAGAAACAGATGCATGTGCAAGTTGGTTACCATCCAATGAACACCAGACTTGGCCAGAGACTAGTGTAATTAATTACTAATTGAACCACAAGAACTTTTGTAAGTTGAGGGGTAGACAAATATAGGTTTGATCTGACCCGGGTTAAGACTATATTTGTGTTATGTAATAAGAATATATGTATTATTTAAAATTTAGTCTGGCTTGATATTTGGCCTAATTTAATCATTTCAAGTTGAATTTTATTTTTTTTAATTCCAAACTTGACCACATAACTCAATAGATATGAGCTATTATTATTATTAAATTATATTGAATTTATTAAAAAATATAATAAATCATACAAGTTTTGTATAATTATATAAACTTCTCTATTAATAAAACTAAAACAACCAAAACTAATATAAATAATGGATAGATATAAGGATAAATAAAATAAAATATATATTTCAACTTAAAAGATATAACAATATTATTTTTTCATCTGTAAGACTAACAAAATACTAATCAAAAGATAATTAATTATTATGTGAATTAAAAACTTAATAAAATTCAATATAATTATGTTAATCGTGTGAGATTTAATGCAATTTTTTTTCAAACTCTTAGTGGAAGGTGGTGTAATTTAATTTTTTATCAATCTATTTATTTGTAATTTTTTTTCTTAAAAAACTTAAATTACACTAACCTACCTTAAGGTTTGGAGAAAATATTGCAAGTCTTATAATTTTTGCATAATTATCATGACTTTCTTTTTAATAAGGACAAAAGGGATCGAAAACTTACCCAAAAGAAAAGAAGATTGGAAATGATTCAGACGGTGTGAAAATACAAAGATGAATAATAAAAATATATATTCAAGCGTAATATAACAATATCATTTTTTTTCATTCACATGATTAACGAATTCTTGATGAAAAGTGAATTAAGTGTAATGTGAATTAAAATCTTAAAGGAATCTAATGTAGTTATATCAAAATTGTGAGACTTTATGTATCTTCTTTAAATTTCAAGGGGGTCAATTTAATTTACCCATAAAAAAAAATAAAAAAAAAAAAAGAGGAAAAAAAGCATAAGCTTCTATCTAGTCTTGATCTGGACTAGAAAGGTATTGTTTGGGTCCGTGAGACTTGCCATGGGTTGCATTTCAATTAAGGATGAGAATTTTCAATACAACTTGAACTATATACGAAGTTGGCATGTTACGGTTGACTATTTTCAATAGACACATATATAATACGATCTAATATCACAAAATATTAAATAGGTCGGGTTAGTGTCAATTCTATATAATACAAAATTCACACAGATAACATGTATCATGAACAATTAATTACATATTTTAATATTATCTTTTATGTAACTCCATCAAATGTGTTAAAAAGTATATAAAATAAGATTTTAAGACTAATATAAATTTTGTTAAATAGACTATTTTAATAACTTTTTAACTTTTCATGCAAAAATATACAAAAAAGTAAAGAGATGATATGACCTAAAAAAGATAAAAAAAGTATATTATTTTAGGTTAACCCAAACGGCCTAGTTTGGGATCTACTATAAAAGCCAAAAAGTCAAAAAGTTACTAAGAAAGTTAAAAAGTCCATATTATAAGTATAATTGAAGATAATATATTTTGTCTACTATTTGAGTTAATTTAGTAAAAAATAATAATAACATATCATTTTTATAAATAAAATTGAGTTTAAATCAAATATTCTTATGAATAATTTTATTAAATAGAAATTAGTTGTATTGAATTTAACTTGAGACGAAAAAAATAATTTTTTATACACTTGATTTTTTTAGTTGATAGATTTTTTTTTTTTTTTGACATAACATGTTAAAAGGATAAAAATTGGACCAGGACTGAAAATGATACGATATGAAATAATAAGCGATTTGAATTAATGTTGAGGTAATTCTAATATGAATCCAAAATGATAAAATACGAACATAATCCAATACGACACGACACGACACACACTCCTAATTTCAATGATCTATTATTTTTGGAGCACTCAGGTTAAAAGTCCATTTATGAAATTCTTGGGCCAATACTGAAGCCTTTTTTTTTTTTGGTTGCCAAAATGACATTATTTGTTAAAAAGAATATCTATTTGTTCAAACTTTATCTGTCTATTTATCTGTTCAAATGTCACTTATTTGTACACGTGTCACCTATATGTCCAAATTATCTGTTCAAATGTCACTTATCTATACACGTGTTTAAAAGTCTAACTATTTGTACATGTGTCACATGTTTGTTCAATTTATTGCCACTCACTATTGCCGCTAGTTACCAACACTGGCAGTTTTTCCGATGCCAATGATTTTTCTAATAACTTTTCAATGGGTGTCCTCGTTATAAGAAAAAAAAAAAGGGTTTAAACTTTAGACTAACTGACATATGGTAGGAATAACCCATTATTTTTTAAGATCTTTGGTATGTATCATTATTAAAAAAATTAAATTTAAATAAGAACACTCAGGTGATAAATTTAAATTTGAATTTTAGTTTCCCAAAGGTCTACGCACTAAAATATCATATCTATAAGGACAAGTTTCTACAAAATGATGAAAATACTCATTCATATAGATCTGTTGAAATTGATGTTGTTTGTCTATTTCTTCAAACTATTTTTTCTCTTTTTCTCTCTCTCGCTCCCTCTAAACCCTCTTTCTACCTCTATCTCTATATCTACCTCCACCTCTACCTCTACTTCCCTCTCTTTCTCTCTTTCTCTCTCTTTTCAAACCCTAGACCCGACGAAAACACCATTGTAGCCCAGCTGCATTATCAGAGCGGCGTTGGTGGAGGTGGCAACATCGTTGATGGTGAAGTGGACCACTGAAAAATGCCACAGTAATTAGACCCTCTCTGTCTCGAAAATGGCAAAGAAGCGGAAGAGGAGAGTACCAGAGGTTCTATAGAGGCTATTCCACAACTACGGTCGCACTCTTGCTGATACCATCATCTCTTTGATTCCACCATCTCTACCGTCGCCCGAGTGTCGTTGCCAAGGATGCCAACGCCTCTGTTGTAGTGGTGACAGCGCTATGTCATTTCTGCTTAGGCTAGATAACCCTTATGACTATTGCAAACTCTTAACTCACTGCGTCGTTGTTGTCTCTGACAATGCTCCTCCTCTCTTAACCTTCTGTCCCGACTGTTGTTTCCAATACGAGGTCTCTTTTTACCTCTACTCTCTCGTTTGAAGCTTTGGATCTCCTTCGACGGCATGAGTCACATCCACTATCACTACCACCACATCCGCCATTGCTGCAAAGAAGTTTTTGGCGAACGGAGATCTGTATACAGGCAGAAATGAGAAGAAAAAAAGTAGGGTAGATCGGTACACTAGCAAATTTGTATATGTATGTATAGAGAGAAAGAGAAATAAATAAGGAAAGTCAGAAAGGGGAAAAAAAAAATTTCAAATAGGATGATGAGATTTGAAGAAGTGATTGTTTCTCTCTCTCTACTCTCTCACTACATTACATAGATAGGATCAATTTCTACTAATTGTACAAATAAAAAAATATATACAAATAAAAGATTAGACAGATAAAATTTGAACAGATAACCGAAAAAATTAAACATATAGGAAAAAAATTAAACATCCAAAACAACCAAAGGACTTCTCACCAAACTATTTCATAAAATGTGGGTTTCTCACCAACAAAAAAATATTCATTGGGCCTAATGTATTAAACAATTGTTAGATTAGACTTTGCAATAATTTTCTCTTTAAATAAAAAAACACTCATAAAAATCAACCCATAATCGATCCTATAAAAAATAAATAAAAAGGATTAATTACATTTTATCCCTTTATCGTTTAGTTCAAATACACGTTACCCCCATCAAGTTCAAAAATATACACATAACGTACTTGTGTTTTGAGGTAAAGTGCAAAATTTATCTCTGATAATGATTTTTGCACAAGTCAATATTACCTTTATTTTTATTCTCAATTTTCTTCATATGCCATTATCACCATAAATTTCTCTCTCTAAAATTGAACTACACACCCCTTCTAACATACCAGAATAACTCCCAACAATAATTCAATCCCTTTGCACTGTTTCCTTTCTAACCCAAGACATCCACTTTATGCCTGCTCCAAAGCAACCATCATCATCTTCAAGCGTACAACCCTTTCAACAACGAAGATTGTAGATTTGATTCAGAAGGCAATGTAATTTTTGAAGAAAACATGAAGCCCATTGTCGTATTATATATATATATATATATAATTTTTTGTATGTATATATATATAATTTTTTTCTTCTTCCAGTAAACTTGTCAATGTTATTAATTTTGTCAAATTATTTTGTTATTTGCATTATGAAGCTTTGACTGAAGTACTTCTACTGGAATATGTCTTCAATTATAAAGTTCAAACTAATTACCTCTTTTGTCTTGGTTGGAATCCTGTGAGCATTACAACAATTATAATTTGAGAACTTGGCTAAAAGTTAATTATTTTAGGTCATATCACTTCTTTATTTTTTTTACACATTTTTTCAAAAAATTCAAAAAAAAACTTAAAAAGTTAACTTTTAACTAACTTCTTAAAACATGCCATTAAATCACTAATTTATTTGAATGAAAGAAGGTTTTGGAAAAAATAATTTTGTGGCTACCATGTGATGATTGATTCTTCCAATATATATATATGTGTGTGTGTGTGTGTGTGTGTGTGTATGATTGTGTTGTGTTAATAGGAAATTGTGGGGGAGTGATGATGGTAGTGTTTTGATGAGCGGGGATGTGGCCATGGGTTGTGTGGCGGCGACGTTAGAGCAATTGTGGTTCTGGGTTGGGTTCTTTGTGATGATACGTAATACGCAAATTGTTGGTGATAAAATAAGGGAAGGAGGACATTATAATAATTTTGATTTCAAATTATATCCTTAATAATGTCACCACGCTTCTTAACTAAGATTGAGCTACACGCATTGTTATCTATAATGGTTTCTGTTAATTTTACATTTTATTCAAAACCATGAAAGATTTATGTGTATATTTATAAACTTGAAAGAGATTAGTTTATTTGGTTTCACTTTTCAGAATTTATTTTTCAATTTTTTTTTATTTTTTGTATTTTTTTGTTTTCATTGAATTTTTTAAATATTTTAAACAATTTTTTTTTAATTTTTAGATACACTTATCATAAATATACTTCAAAATATAATATTTGTGAAAAAATCTAAAATAAATTCACTAAATACCAAAAATAAAAAATATAAAAATTTAATATATTTTTGTATTCTTATTAAGAGTATAAAAATGGCCCCGTTCAGATATGTTTGGGCCTGAGCCCAAGCCCAGCCCGACCGTTGGGCTTGGGCCTGGGCTATCATTTTGAAATCGCTTCGACCTGTGGCTCAGCCCATCGACTCGCTTAAGGCCCACTCAAGGCTGACCCGAGGCACTTTGAGGTCCAGTGTTTTTTTTAGTAGAAAATAATAAAAGTTCGGTAGAAAAAATTTAAAAAAAAAACAAAAAAAATATTAGGCCCACCTAAGTCCGGCTCAAGCCTGAGGCCAAACCCAAGCCCATGGGGCGGTCAGAGCTCAACTCAGACCCACTCAAAGGCCAAGATACCCACAGGTTTGGGCTTGGACTTGAACTTGGACTTGGGCACAGGCCTAATTTTTGGCCATGACCGGCTTCGGTCCGACCTAAATTTTGGCGGGAGCCTGCAAGGCCCGATATGGACCAGGGCGAATTTACACCCCTAATTCTTATATATTTATTGGCTTTTTAAAAAATTAAAACTAAATACAATAAATATATTTTTGAGTTAAATTAAACTAAAACGGGTAAAATATAGGGTCAATTTGACAACTTAAATCTAAGGATTGGTTGGGGATATTTTAAAAAAGTACACTTTTTTACTTACTGGCTTATATGGATTGGGTTTGATGTGATGTGTTAGAGAGGTAATATGATTTGAATAAGATGGTAAAACTTAAATAAGATAGTGACTTTTTAACTTTTTGTATTATTTAGATGACAAACTTGACCTAAATTTTAAAAGCCAAAATCCTAACGAGAGTCGACGCGATCCGCAAGAAATACGACAAGTACGACTTTCGACAAGCAGAAACATCTCAACCTCTCCGCCGCCGACGACGCCTTCACCCGCCTCTACGCCGCCGTCGACTCCGACATCGACGCCGCTCTCCAGGTCTCTCTCAAAAAGTTCTTTTTTCTAGGGCCTCTGCGGTTGCTATCAATGCCGAGATTCGACGCACCAAAGCTCGGTTGCTTGAGGAAGTCCCTAAATTGGAGAGATTGGCTATAAAAAAGGTTCGATCTCTTTGAAATTATTCTGTTGATTTTATAGTAGAAATGTATAATTTGATAATTTACTTTGACTTTATTGAATTTGAATTTTGTGGTTATGTGATATTTTTGAAATCATAGAACTGAGGTTGACTTGATTGTTCAGCAGTTTTGGGGAACTAATGATTCTATGTTTATGTTAGTTTGTTCTAAATTTGGTTGGGTTTCAAAAGTGACAGCTTGTTGAATTTTTTAAGCTTGATTTGCTAGGGTTTGGGGGTTGAAATATCCATTTCGAGGACTGTGAACAGTACCTGTGAATACTAACTTTAAGTTTTTGTGAAAATAAGGAGAAGGAAGAAGAAAAGTAGAGGAAGCAAGAAAAACTTACCCTGATAAGGGTGAAGCAAAACACATAAAAAAATATAATATAATCTGCAATTCTCTAGAGCTCATCTCCGTTGAATTGAGGAATTACAATAGTATTTGTAGGATTTTAGTAAAGTCTGATTATTTATCCAAAAAAAAAAAAAAGTATTTGTAGGATGCTATATTTCTCGTATTTCCATTATGAATTTTGACTCACAAATAAGAATGATAAACCTTACTGATTAAAATATTGTAAACCAACTGTAAACTATAGGCTAAGAAGCACAGACACTTCAAAGAAGATGACGTATCTGTGTCGGACACCGACACTCTTTGGACACTCTTAGGATCCGTTTCCGACACTCTTTAAAACGTGTCTTATTTTTTAATTTTTTTTAAAGACCCGGACACTCTTTGGACACTTGGAGGACACATGTGTTGTCATTTGAAATATCGTGTCCATCGATTAGACACATGCAAAACTAATTATAAGTCTGAACAAAACAACTTGATTCAATAATAAAACAAAATCTATATAAATTTATAGGAATTAATGTCATATTGCATTTTTATTATCTTTGAATGATATATTTATATATAATATATAATAAAAATATAAAATTATATATTTCATCGTGTCCCTCACGTGTAGGTGTCTTGTATTTTTTAAAATTAGCGATGTCGGCGTGTCATTAATATCCGTGTCGTGTCACGTGTCCGTGTAAAAGTGTCAAGTGTCCGTGTCCGTGCTTCTTAGACTATAGAAAAGACCCAAAAACATTTCAACCATAATACGACTCATTGGCGACCCTCATGACTTGTGTTGGAAAAGCGAAAACTCTTGAAATATACTCAACTTGACCCTTAGAACCTAATAAATTTCACATAAATCTTTTTAAAATTTTTTTTTTTAATAACTGGGTGTCTAGGCCAACTTGCGCGCCAAACCACACCAAACCAAACCCTAAGTCCCATCAAATAGAATGACTACATGAATCCTTCTTTTCCATGGCCCTATCAAAGGCCATTTCATAGGCCAGCTTGCGTGCACCTCAACTAATTCTAGGGCTCTGAAATTAACGACCAGGCAAATCTCTAGTAGCCCCTTAGAGTTACTCGAACTCGAGATCTTGAATCTTATCCTCAAGTCTTTACTGCTCTGCTAACCCCTTGGGATTTAAATTACATGTAAATCTGTCCAGCTAAGTCCAAACAAACTTCATATTATTATAATTGGAGACTCTCAAAACTTCCATGGGCCCCTTCCTTTTGACTGAAAAAGCGTCTTGATAACCGTGGTACCCGTGGCCTTTGTCTTAAGCTTCTAAAGCCTATTAGTTTTGTTTAACCATTTGACGGATGTCGCATCAATAATAAATCTTACATTCAGGTTAAGGGGCTTTCGACAGAAGAGCTTGCTGCCCGTAATGATTTGGTCCTTGCTCTGCCAGATAGGATTCAAGCCATACCAGATGGGACTGCAGCTGCTCCCAAACAATCAGGAGGCTGGACAGGTTCAGCTTCCCGCACAGAAATCAAGTTTGATTCAGGTGATTGGTTGCCTTTATTCTACTCTTTTTTTCCCCTCCTTTTTTCTTTTTTCTGGGAGGCTCTTACTTGAGATTTGTTGTTCAATTGTTTGTTTCATTTGGATCATAGATGGACAGTTCAACAGTGAATACTTCCAGCAAACAGAAGAGTCCAGCCAATTCAGGCAAGAATATGAAATGCAGAAAATGAAGCAGGCATGTAATTCTTTAGAGTTGAATACCTTTCTTTTTTTAATTGGAGGGAAATATGATTTTTTTCTTTCTGATGAGGATTTGTTCTTTTGTGGTTTCTGCATTCATTTTTCTATTGATTCCAAATAAAAATAAAAATATTGTGTTTTACTTGATGTTCACACAGGATCAAGGATTGGAAGTGATATCAGAAGGTTTGGATACATTGAAAAACATGGCCCATGATTTGAATGAGGTTTGCTACTGCCTTGTGCATTTGTATCTGTTTCTTTGTCCCATTTTGTGCACATCAATTTATGACTTTGCAATTCATACAGGAAATGGATAGGCAAGTTCCTTTAATGGACGAGATTGACACTAAGGTTTGAGAACACATCCTGTCCTGGTAATATCTGAAGCTACAAGTATTCTTAAATTATTAATGGTGTATTTCTTCACATCCTACAGGTCGACAAGGCGGCATCTGACCTAAAGAACACCAATGTGAGACTTAAGGATACTGTTAACCAGGTGATTGAGCTGCCACTGTATTTTCTGTAGATTTGCATCACTTTGTGTGCTGTAGAGAGAGAGAGAGAGAGAGAGAGTGCTGCGCTATGCTATATGTAGATCTCTTTGCTGGATTTGATAGAAAGTTTTGACTTGTTTCAGCTGAGGTCAGTCGAAATTTCTGTTTTGATTTGCATCACTTTGTGTGCTGCAAAGAGAGAGAGAGAGAGAGTGCTGCGCTATGCTATGTCGTAGATCTCTTTGCTGGATTTGATAGAAAGTTTTGACTTGTTTCAGCTGAGGTCCAGTCGAAATTTCTGTATTGATATTATACTGTCGTGCATAATTCTTGGGATTGCCGCCTATCTATACAAGTAAGTTTCACTTTCTCAAAAAAATGGAAAGGAAATGTTTTATCTAATTCTTGGTAATAGCTGACATGCTTAATGGACTCTAGAAAATAATTTCATGCATGGGTGAACTTACAGTTAGAAGCCAATAATTGAACTTGTAAACTAAAGCTGAGTGCATGGTTATTCTGGTTGGATCTTCTTCTTGCTTGATTCAGTTTCTCCTGTTAATCTCTCTTTTCACTACCTTTGTACATTTCAATTAAATAACTATCGTTAGATTGATTCTCATACTTGTCTGGGCTGAAATTTGATTGTTTGGTCAACATTTGATTTTTCAGATTTCCTTCTCTTTTGGTTTAGTATTTTAAGCCGTCATTCTGATGGTTGTTGTACCTGCAGTGTATTGAAGAATTAAGATGATCGATGGGCTACTGTTTCTGCTCGTGATATTGGCCTTGTCTGGTATTGTTTTGCATTGATTGAGGCCTTGTTATGTGCTTATTTTGGAGATGATTTGTTTTCCCGGTGTGTGCATGTCTTTACTCATACTTTTGACTATTGTTTCTGTAACTGTCTTTCAAATGCAACTTTCGGCACATCAGACGTTTCTGGACTAATAATGTATATTTGTTCTAGCTTTCATTTTGTCTCCTTAATTTAAGGTATTATATTTCTATGCATATGATTAATGTTGTGACTCCTATAAACACCACGTATGGTATTTGTGCAACCTATGAAGGGAAGAACCAAAATTGATGAATTTGTAGGCTAGGGTTGCAATAAGTGAAACTCCTATGAAGGATAAATTACCAATATGTCCTAATAGTTGGATTTAATTCTCATGAAGTCCTATTGAAAATAAGTCTTAGTAAAATTGTTGCTAAAAATAATTTTGTGACGATATTCTGCATGTCGCTAAAAATTGACAGCGACTTTTTTGTCGTCGTTTTTATAAATTGTCGCTAAAACTTACAATAGTGACTTTTTTGTGACGAATTTTTCAAATTGTTATTGGAAGTTGAAAATTAGTGACTTTTTTTGTGACAATTTTTTAAAATTGTCTCTAAAACTTATAATTAGTGACATTTTTTTATGACAAATTTAAAACTATTGCTGAACGAATTTTTCAAATTGTTATTGGAAGTTGAAAATTAGTGACTTTTTTTGTGACAATTTTTTTAAATTGTCTCTAAAACTTATAATTAGTGACATTTTTTTATGACAAATTTAAAACTATTGCTGAAAATTGACAATTATTGACTTTTTTTTAGTAGTATTTGATGAAAACGCCATTAATTATCATAGGGCTTATTGGATAATAAATCTACCTATTAGGACTTACATGTAAGCCTCCCTATAAAAACTGATCTGGAAAAATCTGCAATTAAAGTCTAGGATATTTGCTGTTAGGATTAAACTAGGGATTGGCCAGTTGAATGTTAAAAAAATGAATTCGTGCTGGTACTAAAGAGCAAGAGTTCAGGATTTTATTGAGTTGATTTACAACAAAAATTTGTTCTGCATCACTTTTTCATAGAAATCTCCTTGTGGTTTTAATTTCTTCTCGTAACTTTTTGTTTTTGTGTTTTTTTTTGTTGTTGTTTGTCTTTCTAAAACATTAGAAACATTATTGAAGTTGACCTTTCAGTTATAGCTGGGTTGTAATGTTAACAATTTCATGTCATGGCGCTCAAACTTACATCATATGATACCATGATATTGTAGACATTCTATTTACTACAGACAACAAAGTAGTAGAAGGAGAGATATTTGGTGCTTTATGTTACAACATCCTCCTTACCATAGAAAAGTTGTAAAATCGATCAGAATACTAGTAGCATAGAATGTGGCCAGCATTCAACAAGCGTAACCGTTTTCTTTTTTAAAACCTAAGAAGAGTTGTAAATCCGATCCGAATAAAATTAGCATAGGATGTAGCCAGCATTCAGTGGTGTTTGCCTACTTTTCTAGCTGAATAAAAATGATTGTCTCTTGGGTCTTCGTTTCCCTCTTGTTTATGGCATTTAATGGCTCTTAGATGTTCCAAGGAATTAGCCTTTTCTATGTATAAGTGGTGTGTCCAAATGTAAGCATTGGAGAAATGGATACTGCAATGGTTTAGTTGGAGATGATGGAGGTTACTATGAGTAAAAACAACACAAGCAGTGTAGGACCCAAAGGAATAGTTGGTGAATATATGATCCAAATGAGGAGAGGAGCCTTCCTTTTATAAGCAGAGGAGATTACAGAGATTGAGATAAAGTTGAAGTCCTTTTAGTATGTAAGTGGGCCTTGTGTTGCAATTGAAATAGAAATTATTTGTGATCAAGTTAGGATTCTTCTCTATGATAATCTGATGAGGATCTTATGATGTCAATGATATCAAGATAAGTGCCTGTTGTCGATTGGTCGAGGTGACGACATCATCCACACCCTGATTAGACTTTGCTCTTAGCCGCTAAGCCACATGATTCCCAATTCTCAGAATGGATCATGACACTACTCGAAGACCACACCCTGGACACAATATTGGCCCACACTATGGCTTCATGCCAAGCTGCAAGAGCCCCCCAAAGTCTTGCCAGTCAATTGTGGCAAACATCAATTTGGGTGTGTGAGAGGTGAGGAGGAGGTTCTAGTCTAGCAGGAGATCCTCACTCTTCTGAAAGATAGGAGAAAGTGGCCCCTACCGAAGGGTCTCACTCTTTTTGAGGTTAAGAGTCAAGACAAATGTTTTTGTTTTGTCCTTATGGTACTGTTGGAGATGTGGACGCTCTTTCAGAAAACCTCACCTAAAACATATGACGACCCCCTAGTCCAGCATCAGTTCTGTAAAATGGCACAGAAACTGACTCGTGTTAGCGCCCTTCCTTCAGCTAGCTCCGCTTGATCTATCCATCTTTTTTGTTCTTCTAATAGATACTAGTCATATAATTGATCTTTTGGTTTTTGAATTGTGCGGTTCAGTTTAGGTTATTTTACCAGGTTGGCAATTCAAACCCGAATTCCAACATCAGTTAACATAACTAAACAATGTACTTCACCAATTAAACCAATTTACATATGAAGTTTCAGTTTTACAAATCAAACCTGAATTCCATTTCCCCAATATTCAACATAAATAGTGAATAACAGAACAAAACAATTTTAGAATTCTAATTTGAAAATCATACTTCATAAAAACTACCAACAAAAAATTCCATTCTAAGAATGAAAAAAGCACACCTTATGTCTAAATTTTCTCGTCTGCTTCTCATTTGCTCTCATATTGCCCTTTGTGTCGCTTTCCCTCTTTGATTTCTTAAGTGGAAGGCACTGCCAAACCTGACTATGCCACCTACCTGAAGATCTCCACGAATGACTATGATTCCACCATTGATGGACTGAAATAGTAGCATTACAGACAGTCATTGTCCAATGAGGAAGAGCAGAGGGAAGTGATAGCAGAGAATACTGGGGAGAGAGAGAGAGAGATTCATGAGTAGGATAAGTTTTACAGTATAGTCACGACAGATCTGGCACTAATACATGATTATAATCATGTATAATCATGCCGAATGACTATGATTCCACCATTGATGGACTGAAATAGTAGCATTGCAGGCGGTCATTGTCCAATGAAGAAGAGCAGAGGAAGTGATAGCAGAGAATACTGGGGAGAGAGAGAGAGATTCATGAGTAGGATAAGTTTTACAGTATAGTACGACAGAACTGGCAAACTTTATGTATAATCATGCACTAATGCATTAAATAATAGATTTGAAATGGGTAAATGGGATTTCTCTCTGTCTCCAAAATACAAAAGCAGGATACCGAACCAAAACTGATAAAAACCCTATCAGTTGGTGGCTATTTTACACCCTACTTCCTACAGCATCTCGACCGCCAATAATACATGGCAGTTCGAGTACATAGAATAAAATGGGTTATCTTAAGAAACTGATCAACCACCAGCTTAATTGAATCGTGCTAGGTGCTATGCCTAGGTAAAAGTAGCCCAAAAACAATACTCACATGATGACAATTAACAGTTGCAATTGGGAAGTCACTATCTTGTGACTGGCCCGTAGCTAACTGATGAGTGTGACACCTATTGCTCGTCTGTCCAACATCCCTCCATATACTAGGCCTATAACATTTGTCTTCCAAGAAGAGAACAACTTTATCTTGCCTAAGATGGATTATACCCCTTCCTGTAGCTCTTGGATTAGAAAATTTCTATCTTCCCCATATTTGATTCACAACGAGTTTGAAAAAGATTCTGTGAATAAACACCTTTGATAGCATCAGATTCAATTACCTCAACCATAAAGTATTAAATCATTCTACAACTCAATGCATTTGCAACATGGTTTTGCTTAAAGACAAAATTGTAAGCTACAATGCTTGCACCACAACATAAAATTCCACATTAATACAATTTCCTAGCGTCGTTAACTTCTTGCTTAAAATGCAATAGGTTTATTCCGTTGGCTAAGATTCTACCAAACTGACTTGAGAAACATCACATTCCACTTCAAGTGCTCGGTTGAAATCCTCCCCTTTGCAGGCAGGAAATGGAGATCTCTACATCATAATCAATGATTGTAAAAGAGCCACATTAATACATCAGTATTTTAAAACTCATAATGATGTGGCAATTTATAGACTCTGAATTTTGAATTTTGATGATGTTCCACAAAATAGACCTAGGTGGTGGCCTCTCTTCTTCCTCATGGAATGAGTTTATCTCTACTTTTTTGGACATTGAAGCCTGTATATCATATCCTAAACTGAATCGTAGCTCCTTTTGCAAGTTTTTGCACTTCCCATGCAAGGGCTGCCACTTGCTGGGTCAAATCTACTAAAAAGTGTTAATTTTTGTCAAGCTGCCCTCTCCTTGCCTTGAAGTATAAAAGCAGTTTCTAAGGACTTGAAACTTACTTTAATGTAAAAAAGCAACAAAGAGAGAAATAGAAAAAATAAACACAGTAGAGTATTGAGAAAAAGACTTGATAATTCACCAAAGCAAGCATCAATAGCAGTAGATGAACAAAAATCCCGAAGTGGCTGTTTTTCTGACAATCTCTATACATATTAACAATTGAGTACCAAATCCTTATCTTGTCACCCTTATGAATACCATTAAATCCATGACTACAGTTGCAAAATCCTTTTCCGTTAATCCTACATGGTAAAAGCATAATAAAAACTCACTTAAATCATCAAACAGAACTCTAATGCTCTCTAAGATTAAGAATAAGATAAATAAATTGGTCAGGTCCTGGAACTCCTCTTTTAACTCTGGTGTTGCTAAACTTTTTATCAGATTCTTCTCCTGAGCTGTATCACATAAGTAAACATACATAACAACATTAATCACATTCTAGCTCAAACAAATCCATATTTGGAAATATAAGTTTACTTTACATACATAAGTTTGCACCACAATTTAATTTCAACAAAAAATGCCTTAACCACCAACACATTTTCTAAATTAACCTAAATTCATTTCATTTGCAAAAAAATCAT
The DNA here is from genome assembly GCA_025200525.1 of Camellia lanceoleosa. Taxonomy (NCBI): domain Eukaryota; kingdom Viridiplantae; phylum Streptophyta; class Magnoliopsida; order Ericales; family Theaceae; genus Camellia; species Camellia lanceoleosa. The sequence continues at coordinate 36,137,530 of CM045766.1, forward strand.
TAGTTACCAAATATGAGGTCATGCCTTGCACATAAAATTAAATTTACACAATGTCTAGGACTCTAGCATATACACAAATTTCCTAACTCATCCTAGCAACTAAAATTTAACATACTTAGGCCTCGTTTGGAAACAGACTTTTTTAGTAACTTTTTAGCTTTTTGGCTAAAATGTGATGTAAAAAAGATTTGTATGTTTGGGATGACTTTTTGGTTTTTTACGAAAAGATGTGCAAAAAGTAGAGAGAAAGGAATCTTTGACTTTTTGGTATAAGTTGTTGGTTTTTGATTTTTTAGTAACTTTTGGCTTTTTGGCTAAAAGGGGCCCTTGCCAAACGGGGCCTCAACATAAAATCTAAGAACAAATTTATGCACTTATATATTTATAGCATGTGAACTTATAAAAAAAAATGAAGTTTTGGGGTGTGAAAACCTTACTCGAAGCAAGTCTTTATTAATAGAGATGAAAAAGAGTGCAAAAGAGCTTACAAGCTTGCACTCATCAATAACGCCCTCAATATCGATGATGCCACTTTTATCATTTGTGTAGTTACTAGTAACGATCAAACCATTGAACTTCGTTCACCTAGTTTATTTTTATATTGCTACTTCTTGTTTAATGGTTAAGACTTGGCCTAATAACCTTGAGGTTATGGGTTCAAGTCTTGGGACCATCACTTTGTACATTATGCTAAAGATTAGGTGTGTACTTAATCTTTCCCCTCCCAAACACACATTAATGTGTATTAATTGGGCGTCGTTTTTTTTTTTCTCCCCCTTGTTTATTACATTTTGGTCTTATTTATCTCAGATTCTCAGTTTTGTTCTCTGTGTGTGTGTGTGTGGGTGGGAATTTGATTACCATAAAAGAGAGATGTAATGAGGCTTGGGACGTGACCCTAAGTGTCCGTAAAAAATAAACCTTTGCGGCAACACAACTCTTGGGCAACATAAAAACAAGATCTAACCAAACAAAGAAAGTAAAACCCTAACAGCTCGAGGGACTAGGCCAAAGCATTAAAACCAAAATATAAACAAACAAACCGCACCCATCAAAACACTTCTTCTCACAACCCGAGGCTCGATGGTAGGCATATATGACTCAAGAACTATACAATAAACAAATAGAACCATTTGCCCACATCTCGTTATATCAATTAAAGGTGTACACTCTTCCTAGAAGGCTTTGGGCATGACTTCCTTTCCCTTGCAATTTGTTTGGTTGAGTTTTTAGAATTTGCTTTTAAAATTTTTTCAAAAATTACAAACTAGTTTGACAAAAAAATAAAAAATAAAAAACCAAACTAGTTTATTTTTGAATTTTTAAAATTATTTTCGCCTCCAAAAGGAGAAAACTATATGAAAATAATGATTTTTTTTTTTCTTTCACCAAACTAGGTTTTGTAAATTTTCAAAAATAGATTAGAAAACTCAACTAAACATTAAATTTGAATTTCTCTTTGAGTTTCCTTTTGTTCTTATCTCTAAAAGGAGTGGCATCCATAATCCTTTTAGTTTCATCCTTGGCTTCTTCTTTTTTTTTTATTTTTTATTTTTTTATATATATTTTTTATTTGCAATAAAAGGAGTGGTTTGGCGGTACAGGGCCATCTATCTCTCCCCGAAGCTTGTATTTTGTAGTTCTTGTGTGCTAAATAAAATTCTGTCTTTGTATTCTCCTTAGGGATCTTGTTTTCTCCTTTGTGATTGTAGTTCCTTCTGTGGCTGCTTATTTGGTATTAGAGCCGTGGAAGCTTTAACATTTGTTTTTCTAGTTTTTCCAACTTCAAGTTATAATCCATTACCTTTTTCTACTCTTGGACTTAACACAGAAATAGTATGCTCTGTGACTGTCGCTTTTGTGGATCATATCATCCGTAGCATTTTCCTTAAAAGAAATACTCACATCTTTCCTCTATTTTTTTTCCTTTATGCTGTGTTTGGTTGGGGGATTTGGGGAGGGATTTGAAAAGGGAAAGGGAAAGGGAAAGGGAAAAGGTGTGTGAAATTAGGTGAAATGTAAGTATATTTTATTTACATTTCACCTACCTTTTCCCTTTCTATTTCCATTTCCAATTCTAAATCCCTTCCCAAGTCCCCCAACCAAACACAACATTACTCTTAAATCTCAACCCTGGAATCTCATTTGGAACACATGTTGATAACACATCAAAAATATTTGATGAAGTTCGATAAGTGGGCGTAGATGTCACACCTCAAGCTTTTTCTTTGGGCAGAATGCATGACATCCTTACCATATCTCTTTTTGGCTTTCCGCCCATTTACTGGGTTTTGTTTCCCTTTATCCTTTTAACTAACCATTCTTGTTTGGTTGAGGAACTAGAAACCATGAGCTTTGGTTAATGACTAAAAGCTTTGCACTCATCACATTTTTGGGGTTTTCTTGACACTTCAACTCTAATTTCATAAGGGTCCTCATGACCTAAATTAAGTATGAAGGAATTTGGAATCTCCTTATTTGCTTAAATTTCAATACAGCGCTTTGAAAAATAAGCCTACAATGGGATCGAGTATACTGCCAATCACATTAGCCACATAGCTGAAACCATCTTCTAACCAAAGCTTAAATGGAACATCAAAAAACTTCCCACAAACCAGCACACTAGAGAGTTCACTCCTAAATAATTTCATACCGGGGTGACATCTTTTTACAATTGCATACATTTCAACTTCCACAATTCATGTTTGTCTTACTATATCGTGTTAAGTAGCTTCCAAACATTTTCTATTATAAGAATTGGTTGGTCTTATAGTTCTTACATTTCACCCATGGCGTTGTGATATGCATTATCAAATTTCTCTCATTAATGATTTGACTATAGATAACAAAATGGTACCCTTTTAAAATCTATGGGGCTGTGATATTCATTATTTTTAATTAATGTATGTTTTTGTTAAGTTATATTTTGATTGTAGTCTTATATATTCAAAACCTCTTAATCTAAAGCTGTTCTCTACTCTTAAAACATTTATTCTACTATAATTTAGATTGATCAATACTTTTAACAATTAACATATCTCGTGTAATCTTGTCTTCAACATGTCTAGCCACTTCATTCATTAATTGCAAAACATTCAATAAGCTTGTAACAGTTTCATTTAACCCAAAGATTCACATGCTTGGAGAGTGAACTTTTAGTTGCAATATATGTATATATATTACTCAGATATCTACAACATACCCATTTATGTACATATGTATTTACTTATGAAAAAAGTAGTGATTTACAAACAGAATTTATAACTAGAAATTCACTAGTAGAACATGGCATGTTAGTTTCTAATTATTTCATAACAAATATCCATCATCATTGTTATTATTTTCTGAAGTAATAGTGCCGTGATATTCTAGTTAGAAATTCTTTTTATGAAGCATTCCCAGTGAAATAAATCACTGTATTTGCTTTGGCCCACTACCTTGTTGTACAAGACTTATTTGACACATTCCAACATCTTTAAAAATATGAGACATACAGTCACTTCCAGAAAACACCTAGATGTTATATCCATATGGTTTCCCGAATACTTCATTCACCTTCTGCGAAGTCCAAGTGATTAAACTCTTGATATTGGATTATAGAATTCCATTTGTTGGTGTTGAAGTTGTTACCTTTGGACTGGTTTGTAATACATAAATTCGATTCAGTTCTGTTGTCGCTCCATTGATCATCTCTGTCAGTTACCTTCTTGGGTTGGATGAAATTCTCATACTGAGTTCCTTCAGTGGGCTGCTTTCTCTTATGTCCATTGATCGAACTGTTGAAAGGTGGGACTGAGTATTGTGAATAGTTTGTCAGAATAGCCTTCACAGACTGAAGTAGAGGTTTTGCTAGCTTCAAAGGTTATGCTAGAAACTGTGTCCATGGAAGACCCAATGATTAATGGTAACACTAGGCAATCTCTGTACAGAAATTCTCTGACCATTTCAAGTTTGGCATTTGTACTTGTAGAGCATGGTTCTTCACAAAGTGGTTCATTTCTATAACCAAATTGATCTTCCAAACTGTTCCTTATACTGTTTTTCTGCGAACTTGGCAGAGTGCCCAATCATCGAACTGTTAAGAAGAAAAGCACTTTCGATCAATCTCTGCTTAGTGTAAAAAATAGAAAAATTATCAATATTCTTGTGCTGGTATTGAGTTGATATATGAAATGTGTATTGTGTCTGCATGTGTTATTGGAAACTCATGAAGAGGAGCTGCTTAGAGCTTGTTGTAGACTATGCCAATGCAAGAAGTGGCATGAAAGGTTAAGCCCTTATGTTGGATCAGTGATTCATAAGAACATCCACTTCTTGTTAACACTCCATTTGTTTGAGCTGGTGTTTGGCATAACGGAAAGCGAAAGTCAGCATAAAATGTTTCCGTGGTCAATGGAAAAGAAGCCTATTTGGGCGGAAAGCGTTTTCCAGACTAACGTCATACCAGTGGCACTGCACTACCACGCTACCATCACCTTCACCACCACCATCACCACTGCGCCACCTCCGCCGCCCCACCACCACCACTAATACAACCATTAGTACATTAGAGCTTGTTGTAGACTATGCCAATGCAAGAAGTGGCATGAAAGGTTAAGCCCTCATGTTGGATCCAGTGATTCATAAGAACATCCACTTCTTGTTAACACTCCATTTGTTTGTGCTGGTGTTTGCCATAACGGAAAACGAAAGTCAACAGAAAATGTTTCCGTGGTCAAAGGAAAAGAAGCCTATTTGGGCGGAAAACGTTTTCTGGACTAACATCGTACCAGTGGCACTGCACCATCACCGCTACCATCACCTTCACCACCATGATCACCACTCGGCCACCACTGCCTTCCCACGCCACCACTAATACAATTATTAGTACATTAGTTTCAAGGATGCAGCCAAACATAAGAAAGTGTTTTCTCTGAAAGTTTTCTGCTGAAGCAAATGGAATGTAAATGAAAGCTAGATATCATGCAAAACAACTTACCCTTATCCCTTTTTGGTTGGAAGTCAACATCGTTGCTTCGGGCAATCTGTACTCCTACACGTTCCAGTCCGTCTTGATTCCTCTTGGAGGGCGTCCTCTATAGAACACCAGAGCTTTTTTCACTCCAATTATCCTTGCTCCACATGAATTGCGAATTGGTTTATTAGTTCCTGTAGCCTTCCAATAACCTGAAGCTGCCATCCTATTAGGCCTCACTCCGTTGGGGTACTTCCTATCCCTTGGGGTGAAGAAGTAGCATTCCTCCTCGCCAAACAAAGCTTTCCCTGTTTAAAAAAAAAAAAAAAAAAAAAAAATTTCTTTTTCGCTTGGTAAGTTTGACCATCAAAAGAATAAAAGAAGATTTCAAGAACAAAGTGTTGGGTGAAACAACACAGACTTGGTAGCTCCCAAGGGTTGCACTTGTAGAGATCTACTTCAGCAAAAATAGCTGCTGGCAGTGAACTTGCAGTTGCTTTGTTTCTCAAATAGTGCACGATGAACTCCTCGTCAATTGGGTGGAACCTAAAACCAGGTGGAAGTTGAATATTTGAGTTGGTTTTTTTCTCTATGGAAGAGGGCTTTGTTCTTTTTTTGTTGATGGAGGAACCTAGGATGAATTAACTACTGATATTATCGAGTGCGGTCGATGTGAATTAGATAGCAGTGTACTGGTTATATTATATATGGTGTACTCTCATGGCGATTAGGGCATTGATGTTGGCTAATAAAATAGGATTAAATCAATTACATGTGGGTGGTTTTATGAAATTGAAAGGAAAGCAACCCTTTGTCTTAACTAGTGACTTATTTGTGTGGACAATGATGGGTCTTTGTATATACCATATTTAGAAGTGTGAGATAGTATTGTGGCCTCTTGCTAGAATTTTGACCAGTATAATGATTGTGGAAATTCAATATGAAGTCTGCTAATTGAATGGCTTGGATCATCTAAGCATAACCAATCTATGACTGATTTTGAGTTGGCGCAGCATGGAAGTAATTGTGAAATGTGATAACGTGGTTAGGTTGCATTATGCTTCCATAAATATAAAATTGGCTTGAATTGTGACCAATATAATGAACCAGGCTCTTTGTGACGTTTATTTAGCCATGATTTTGTTTTGTGGGAAATATTTTTCAGTTGGATCGAAGTACCATGTTTGTTTTCAGACTCTTATCAGAAATTTGATGGCTAGCCTTGATTTATTCTTATATGTTACATGTATGAACTGGTTGATCAAACATCTTCCTGAGAGAACTAGGAGTTATTTTCTTCATTCTTTGGTCAAACATCCATGAAAAAACAGGCATTGAGGAGGAAGTTTCCAAACCAACATGGCTAGCCTGTTGGTCAAGAGTCTCTATACCTCGCTAGGATGTTCGAGGTTTGACTCTTCTCACATTTTGTGGGTCATTTTTTCGTTATATTTGTTTGGAGTTTTCTGGTATTTGTTTGGTTTGATGAGCTTCTTGTATGATTTTGGCTACATGTTAGACTTTATTTTTACTTTTCTTGTTATTTATCTCCTCCTTCCTATTGACCAAAAATAAAAAAGAAAAGAGTTTCTGTTGGTATTGATTTGATGCGAAATGATGGATATATAAAAGCAGATGGCTTCAATTAGTCTCGGCAATATCTTTTAGGGGTACTTACGTGTAGGTCCTATTAACTAGACTTATTCTCTGGTCTGGCTAATAAATTTAACACTATAAATATAAGAGATTGATAAATTTATCACTATAAATTTATTCATAAAAATAAAAGAAGATAAATTTATCACTATAAATTTATTTATAAAAATAAAAGACTGATAAATTTATCTTTATCACTTAATAAATTTATCAATAGGACTTAATGGGTAATAAGTCTCCAAAGTAGGACCTATTGGTAGTTTACCTATCTTTTATTTGTAAAATATTTCAAAATCAGCTTCAAACTAATTTGCTTTAAATTCAATTATTGTATTCATCAAAATAAGATTTTCGGAGCATATGGAGAGGGTTTGATCCTTTTAACGCCAACATAGCAAGATAGGAATAAATCACTTTATAATTATTATTATTGTTATTTGTTATATATGTATTTTTTCGTACAGAATAAAATATAATGAATAGAAAATTAAAGCTAATTAAAAGTGAGAGTCGAGACCGGATTAACCTCCAGTTTGATTACGAAAATAAGGAAAATATTAAACATAAATATTTTCTTTATAAAATAAAATAAAACTAGTACAGAATCTCATAGGCATCATTTTCTGTTTTTCAATGGATGAATATTATTTTATACATATAAAAATTCAATATATAAATTATCAAAAATGCTTGGGACCTCTAATTAGAGGTGCCACTAGTGATATGGCGTGTGTCCCATCCTTACTTGCCTTCTTGTGTCTATTTTATTTTATTTTATTTTATTTTCCTTTTCCACCTCATTAGAGGTGTATTTAGAACTTCTAAATTAGAGGTCTCTAGCATCGTGATAAATTATTATGTGTTTGTTTGTACAAGGTTGCCGTACAGATGCTGCCCTTTGGCTCCATCCGTGCCATGTAATGACTTAGCTTTAAATTCCGAAAGGAAGAACCCTGTGAAAAACTTGCTATAAATTTAAACTGGAGAAAAACAACTCTTTTGAAAACTACAAAATCTTTTGATACCCAAGGTTGATTTTGCATGCAAATGAAATGAACCGTGTGAGGTCATTATGTGTAGGGTTAAAAGAACTAAGCCGTTAATAAACAATATAACTCAGCTTGTTTAAAGTTAATTTGAGTTTGACTCATTTGTTAAATAAATAATTTTTTTTTTTTTTTTTGGTTCACCACCCGGTATCCGACCCTTAGGCCGACTAATCCGGATTCGGGGAGTAGTTTTGGATGGTTAGACTCAAATCCCCTCCCAATTGCGTCTGCCCATTGATCGCGAATCGAACCGTGGTCCTTCTCGCAATTGGTTAAAATAATTTCAAATCAAATTTTTAGACTTGTTTAGTATTGAGTCGAGATTGAGTAGACTCAAACTCAATTAAGCTTGTGAATATAGTTACATAAATTAATATTTATTTTTAATGATGTATCAAGTATATTTTATTTGTCTATTTATGTTTGGTGTTTGTACAAATTTAAATATTTGATTGATAAAATTTATTAATAATATGTTTTTTTTTTTTTTTTTGGGTGCTCATAATGTTTTCTTTTATCTCTTAATGTGCATTATAGTTTAGTGTTCTTTTATTTTAAAAAAATAAAAAAATAAAAAAATTATTTTCGAACTTGAGTTTGGCTCTTTTATATAATCAAGTTGACTGAATTGATTTCAATTTGAGCTCAGGGTTTTTATAAGTTTGTTGAGCTCATCTTGAGCTTGAGTTATCAAATTTTTAGCAAGCGAGCTCAGATATTTCAAAATATATCTCGATTCAATTTGACTCAACTTCGGTTCCTTAGACAAAAGCGTGTTGTGAGATTATTCATATCGATGCTTCCATGTCATGTTCATATCGATGCTTTCATTGAATCCTAAGGAGGTTTTTTTGGGAGTCTGGAAAAGATATGGATATTCTTTGGGGGCTTGAAATCTTGTCAGCTAGCAGAGTCTTTGTATTGACAAAACACACAACCATTTTACTAGTAATGATGAAATTGTTTTTGAGGTTGGTTTGACAAGGTTAGTGTGTTAGGTGCTGTTTGGTGCAAGTTAGGATATGTTTTTTAGAGTTTGTTAGTGTTTGGTGCAATTTTGCTAATACATTGTCGGGTAAAAAATATTTTAAAAAGCTAAAAAAAAAAAAAAATCTTGAAGCAGTAGGGATTGTTTTAGCTTTTGCGTTTAGATTTGTAAACCAATAAATTATAGTAATTTAGCTATCTATTGTTTTACAAAAACAAAAAAAACCCTTTAATGTATATATATATATATATATTTTTTTGAGGACAATTACAAAAGAAATTTCAAGATTTGAGTATTTTAACAAAATAAATTATGAGTTTTCAATTTTATCAATTTAAATATTAATATTTTGATTTGTTTTAATCTAAACCATTCATCTATTTTATTAAGTACAATCAATGGAAAAAAATATTTTAGTTATTAAACTCAATATAAGAGCTTCTCAACGTTGTATATTTATTTTTACCAAATTTGAGTAAAAATTCCATATGATATTACTGCGCTCCACGGACTTTCATCAAAACACCAATCGATTGGGTGAAGCGACCATTTGGATGTCCTGTGATTGTCCCTCAGATGGACCACCACCTTACAAAAATTTGTAAAAAATTATACCAGCAGTTGTAAGGGTGGTGAAAATGACATAGTTCAACGACTATGAATAGTGATTTGATGCTCAATTTGATGAAAGATTTAAAAAATCCTAGATTTGATGAAACATTTGGTCTTGGGTTGGAGCAAGCTGACCAAAAGGTGGAATTTTTCATTAAATTTTATATTTGATGAAACATTTTTGTTAGGTTGGAGATGGTGTAAGTATACATAAAATGGTTAAAAATATTATTTTATTGAGTTTAATGACTAAAATATCATTTTATAGTTATTTTTACTTAATAAAAATAGACAAATGCTTTAGATTGAAAATAAATTAAAGTTTAGGGTTTAAATTGACAAAATTAAAAGTTTATGGTTTATTTTGATATAAGGGTCCAAACTTTGTGATTTTTTTTTTTTGTAATTGTCCTTTTAATTTTTTATGGTAATGCATTAATTTATAGTTTAAATCGGTTTCTGCTAAACCTTGCCCCGGTTTGATATGTAATTGTGTAACCTCTTAGATCTGAATCTGAGATGTCAATCGGTTTTCACTTGCAAGGAAATCTTCTAGACTGGGCTATTACTAAGAACTATTAATACGAAAATGGATCATTAATGTTATGTCCCCGAGACTCGCCAGCTTAGATTTTTTTTTTTTTGATATTGTTGTTTGTATGGTAAATATTAAATTGATATAGTGTAGGGGTTTACATATAAATGAATCTAACTCATGCAATTGAATAGTCGTGTTTCTAGATAAAATTAGGGATAAAAATTATGAGATTAGGTAGTATTACTCAAAAATGGATAGGTATAGGGTTGAGCATGGTTGGGTTACTGAAGGTAAATCAAAGACCAAAATCACTATTTACAATTTTTATAGAAATTTAGAATCAAAAGCCTGATTATGAAAATTTTAGAGAGAACTAAATCGTCGAACTTAGAAATGTAATTTGCCGGTTTGGAACAACGGTTTTTTTATATACTTTGTCATTATGTACAATATAACCACAATCACGCTCAAAACATAAAAAAAATGTCATAATTTCACAAACAATAATTATTTAAAAAGAAAATTTGATCAAAATCCTTCATAATAAAACTTTCATATAGTTAAGTACAAACCACGAAATCTTTTCTTGGAAGAGATCGTTGAGTGATTTAATAATTTAAAATTTAGAATTCCTATCTAAACAATAAACCATAAATTTTAAATTGATATAACTTTTGATTTAGAGCATCGTTTTTTTAATAAAATTAACTATTTTTAAAAGATTCTCTTATTAAAGGTTTATCAAAATAAGATCCATGAAATTCTTTAAAAAAGTAAAAAAAAATTTACCGATTGAAATTAATGTCAACAATAAATTTTACTCAATCTCTACAATAAAATTTATAGTGAATCAGAGTAAAAATTTTTACTATAAAATTTATATTTTTATTTTGTATTGTCTTCAAGACTAAATTAATTCAAATTTAATACTTTAACCCAGCTTAATTAATAAAATCGAAACTTGAAGAACTTAAATAAGAAAAAAGATGTTAAATTATGAGCCTAACTGTAATTTATCAAGTAATATCAACCTGGAAGTTTATACATGGTACTGCCCATTTTCAATCAATCAACCCACATTAGATTAAAACTTCTTTGAGTCTCTGTAATTTTATTCAATAATGACCAGCAATCATTCCTTGACATTGGGTGCGATTGCACACAAAACACAAATTTCAAATTCACCCACAAGTTATTACATAACAATAATAAAATAAGTCGATTGTACCCACAAAAACACAAGGTTTTGCTAGTGGCATCATCAACCCAACAAACAAGAACACACACTACAAGGGCAAATAGTAAAGAGCTAATAGCTTATTCAAATTTAAACAATAGTCCCATAAATGTAATCATAACAACTAGATAGTTTCACACATACATGAGACCACCTGTAACCTTGGTTGGTTTCTCCAACTTCTTGATCTTCATAGAATTTGAGAAAATCATGCATAATCTTTTTGTGAGGAAAAAAAAAGCAAATCTAAATAGT